>JAGDQO010000747.1:0-645000 GCA_018342035.1 Solanum appendiculatum
TCAAACACAAGGTGGGCAATTGTTCATATAAATGAAATCATGTATTTCAAGAATACTAATTCCAACCAATTCCAAATCCAATCAGACCCACCGAACAACATACATATATAATATCAACTTCCTAAATTTGATCACATGGAAGCATGTAAACCATAAACATCACATAATAATTCCATTTCATGATAATATGCAAAATGGACCATAATAGGGTGTGTAATAGTAATTCCATAATTCAAGAGTTCATAAATAATCATAAGGACCCATAAATTGAAGTAAAATAGAGGATAAATGGTTGGACTTGTGGAAAGGAAGGTTTCCACAATCAAACCCACATACCTCAACTTTGGAGAATCCTTGATGAAGATTGGAATGGAGAATCGAAGCTTGAGATTGAGTCTTGAATCCGGAATTAGAGCTTGAGATGTTTGAATTTGGTTGAAGATCTTGGGGAATTTTTGGAGAGGGCTTAGAGAGTGTTTTTGGAGTTAAGAAAAATGACTAAGTATGGGACATATCCCCTTTTTATAAAAAAAAAGTCTCCAACCCGCCTAAAAAAAAAGCTCACTGGAAATTGCAAATCTGCACAGACAGGTTTTACGAAAATGGTCATAACTCCCTCATCCTAACTCGGACTAAGGTGAAACCAAGTGCGTTGGAAAGCTAACTCAAAGAGCTTTAATTTGATAGGTTGCAGCCCTTCCAGTTCCTTGTGTGCTAAGAGATATGCCCCTTTAAAGTTGACCCTCCAAATCGCAATGTTTTGCGATTTTCGAATTTTGATACGGTTGCTCTAAAATTTGGGTTAGACCCATTTCCCACTCAATTTGACCCCACAAATAAGAATATGAAGTCGAATTTCCGAAATCATGCACGAATTTTGAGATATATGGAAATTACAATTATAGGTGTTTCCGAAGCACATTTTCGGGCATTTTTGGGGTCGTTTCAGCTTCACTCCAACTCTGAAAGAATGTGCAATGACCTCTTCCGTGGGCTTAGACCCACTAGAACCAATCATCGAAGTGTCGCGTAGTCATGCCTCCATGGAGACCCGTAGCATGTTGCCCTCTAAGTCCTCCAAATCGTCATACACATCAATCTCAGGAGTAACTAAGTCCTCCTCATCCATCTCGGGAGTGTCTGAGTCCCTTTCCTCATCAGCCTCAATAGCGTCTCCAATCACATTAGCTGGAGGGATCTCAAAATTAGCTGGCTCCACTTGCCTAGTCATTTGAACAGGAGGAAACTCACAACTAGGGTCCTCAAGGACATCTACACCACCCCAAAGCATTGATATTTTGGTGGACTTCAATTCATCCACATCCCGACGCAGATAATCAATATCAGCCTTCACATCAGTCAAATCAGTGAGGCTATAATCTGTTGTCTCACACACCTCAACCCGAGTGGTGAGGGCATCCAATGCTAGTCCATGGGCAGTGATCAACATATGTTGTTCCTTCCATTCTTCCCGAATGAGGGCAAGTGCAGCAACAATAGCACGATTAATCATCGAAAGGACAATGACCTCAACCTGAGAAGCCCTTACATTAGCCGAATAGGCAGGGTTGCCCATTTTATAAATCATCATCTTAGTCAAAGGGGGACGGGAGACAGGAGCATGAGTAGGAGTAGTAGAGGTCGAAGGGGTAGGTATACCTGATGACTCGATAGTGGGAGGGGGAGGTGTAGGAAAAGCCTCCATAGACTCCACGTCAACAACCAGAGAAGTGTCCACTGGAGTTTTCTTCTTCTTCTCTACTTCATCTTTCAAATACTCCGCTTCGATCCCACGAATATCACAAGATGAGGAAGGAGTAACCTCAATATCCGTCTTTGCCTCAAAGGGCACACCTGCTCGGCGACACAAAGAGCTGATCAATATCAAAAATGGAAATGATGTTTGATTTTGTTTGACACTCATAGCCATCTCCTGTGCAATAATAGACCCCAGATTCAGCCTCTCCCAGGTAATGATACACCCCAAAAGTGCAGCCTTCGGATGCCTGATAATGGGCTCATTTTGTGACGGTATCAAAGCGCTACTGATGAACGCGAACCAGCACCTTGCTACTATGTTCAAATCTTTCTTCTCAAAGGTGACCCCTATCTCAATCCATGGGGGTGTCTCATCACTTAATAATGGGGCAAGCCACCCTTTCAAGCCTTCTGATGTCTGATTCTTGATTTTGTCGGCCAAAGAATATTAAGTCCGTATTGTGCAGTCCAACTCATTATTGATATCTGTCTCACTGCACTTTACCTTCTTTCCCCACACCTCTACAAATTCAATAGGTGCCATCGAACTTGCCTTTTTTCCCTTTTGGGATCAGCTTAGCGTACCCTTCATAGAACTCTTGAAGCCATGTAGGAACGTATGGACTCCGAGGTTTCGTGAACTATTGGAATCTTTAGTACCACAGTGTCTCCCAAACAGCTGGATATCTTTCCACCACGCCATTTGTGAACAACCTCTTCTCCTCAAGAATTGTTCGCAAGCCAGCGGCCTTTAACCTATTCATTGATCGAGGAGGATTCACTGGGACAAGGGGTACTTGTGATGTTTGTGGTGCCTGTGGTAGTGCCATTGGGTCATGTGTTGTTTTAGAGTGCAGCTCTGAATGCTTCCGCTTTGTCAACTCAGCTTCTGGCACCGGTGTATGGATTGGAGTCCCGGACCCCAAAGCCTTTTCATTCGCAGAGTCAGAAGAGGTGAATTGGATGGAATCCATAGCCACACTATCCTCTGAGCTTTTGCTCGTAACCACTTGCTTTTTACCCTTAACGCTCGCCTGTGTAGGTTTATGATGAGTGGGTTGGGGCTGCTCGCCCTTCATTGCAATCACAACCCCCTTTGCTTTTCTGGTGGACCTCGTGCTGGAACTTTAAGTCTAGCCATACCTGTAAACACACACAAACGAGAATAAAATTTGATCGCAAAACGTTAGGAACCCAAAATTCTCAAAAGTTTAGAAAAACTAATCGAAGTAGTTCGGCGTGTCGCCGAGTCTGTTCGGTGAGCAATAGAGGCTTTGCCGAATGTTATAAAAAATCCCAGCAAAACTTCAGGCCAAAAAAGGGAATCTCAAGGCCATTCGGCATGTCGCTGAGCTCACTCGAGGAGCAAATGGATCATCGCCGGAAGTACCAGTGGCTCCTCTTAACAAACCTGGCAGTTAGGCGATGGGGAGGATATTTGGCCACACACCGAACCCGCTTGGCGAGCTCGACGAAGCTCATCGAAATGGCCCAATACATCACCTCCCCATTTTTTTTGATGTACAACCAACAGCCTACGACACATCAATTTAAGCACAATTTTAAACAATTACCAACTACCCACTATCAATTTACTCTCCGGGGTACTTAGACTTCTCCCAATCTATTCAAATTCAACAAAAATGATTATTTTTCCCTTAAGAATGCCATCACCCAATCCATCATCGGGGAAATTCAATTCATTTGGTCGAATTTGGGTTACACGGACTTCACCCACACACTACCCAATATGCAACATCAATAATTTAATTATCTTACACGAGAAACTAAAACAATATGCCCAAACAATTAATTTAACATGGTCGAATTCAATTTTAAACTATACGAATCAACAGGCATACAATCAAGGCAGAAAATTTATCTAATAATTGATAAGCTCATTACACTACCAATTAGCATTTCAAATACGGCATGAAAGTAGATAAAATTCAAAAAAAAAAACCAACCTCCAATTAGACGATGAGACATACGCAGCAAAGGGGGAGGGGAGAGGAATCCAAACGACACTCCAGACGCAAATCACACGACACTTAAACGGAATTATAGTCTATAGTTTGAGGGAAAGGGTAGAGGAGTCAAAACTTTCAAATAAAAAGAGAAGATTTGAATTTAAAAGGTCAGAGACTCTTAAGTGTGCGCCCTATTCGGCAAGCTGAAATAACGTCACCGATCGACTCGGTGATGCGCCGAATGGGCCACAGCCCGCCAAACTTGAAAGAAAATTCAGCCCTTTAGTAGGTGTAAAGGGCGAACTCGATTAGGCTCGCCGATCCAAATCACGGACTTGCCGATCCAAATCAGCGACTCGCCGAATGGTTCTTAAGCTCCCCTAAACTTCCAGAACTTTCTTTAATTTTGACCTTCATGTGGCGATGCATTTGGGCAATGATGGGGCAATTTGGCAACTCGCCGAGTGGTGCAACCCCTCGCCCATTTTCCTTTCTCCCAAATTACGAACTCTAACCTACACATCCAACAAACGTTATTCAAACTACAAAAAGTAAAGCTTGGGTTGCCTCTCAAGAAGAGCCTTAGTTAACATCGTGGCACGACATGGACATGCCTTCAACAATAATCCAAAATCACCAAATCAATCACATTCACATTGGGGCGCTCTCCAAAGTAAAGCTACAGTCTTTGCCCATTCACCTTGAACATCGACCCATCTTCATTTTCAACTTCTATTACCCCATTTGTAAACACATGATTTACTTTAAACGGACCCGGCCATTTTTACTTGAGATTTCTCGAAAAGAGTCTAAGACGAGAGTTGTAAAGAAGCAGAAGATCACCAACTTTAAATTCTCGATGATGGATTTTTGCATCATACCACTTCTTCATTTTCCCCTTATAAAGGGCTGAACTCTCATGAGCTCGAAGCCGAAACTCTTCCAAAGCATGAACTTGGTCAACTCGATCCTTTGATGCATCCTTCCAATTCAAGTTCATGGTCTTCAAGGCCCACAACGCCTAATGCTCAAGTTCAACTGATAGATGACAAGATTTACAAAAAACCAATTGATATGGGTACACACCAATCGGGGTGTTTAATATAGTTCTATACGCCCAAAGAGCTTCATCTAACTTCTGGGACCAATCGGTTCGATTTGTATTAACGGTCTTGGCCAAAATCCCTTTGATTTCCCAGTTTGACACCTTGACTTGGCCACTTGTTTGCTGATGATAAGGGGTGGCAACCTTATGCTTGACTCCATACATGCTCAATAACGATGCAACCATTCTATTATAGAAGTGAGAGCCCCCATCACTAATAAGTGCACGTGGAGTGCCAAACTTTGTGAAAATGTACCGCTTGAGGAATTTAACCACAGTTCTCCCTTCATTATAAGGTAAGGCCACAGCCGGTACAAATTTAGAGACATAGTCAACAGCCACCAAGATGTATTTTTTCCCATAAGAACTCATAAAAGGCCATATCAAATCGATTCCCCATACATCAAACAACTCAACCTCTAAAATAGGAGTGAGAGATAATTCATGCCTTCATGATAATCCTCCCGGAATAAGTAAGGCGCATCCCAAAAATACTTCTTCACATAAAAAAGGAACCTTTTTCGTTGGTAAAATTTCAGCCCATCGGGAAGGATCCCACACACCACATAATTGGCAAAATCAGCATACCAAGGTGTTGTACCATTCTACACAACCATCACCTACTCATCGGGAAAAGCTTCCTCAATGTCTTTTCACCCGAAACAACCACATTCGTTTCAAGCCTCGACAAATGGTCTGCCACTTGATTCTCACACCCTTTTCGATCTTTGACTTCAAAGTCAAACTCTTGCAACAATAATACCCATTGGATCAACCTTGGCTTTGCATCCTTCTTAGCCATCAGGTAACGTATAGCAGCATGGTAAGTGTGTACCACCACCTTGGTCCCCAACAAATAGGCTCTAAACTTCTCAAAAGCATATACCACGGCTAACAACTCTTGCTCAGTGACAGCGTAGTTCTTTTGAGCTACATTCAAAGTCTTGCTTGCATAATAGACCGGGCGAAACAACCTTCCCCTGCGGCTGCAAAGTACAGCTCCCAAAGCCACACCACTAGCATTACACATTAACTCATATGGAATGCTCCAATCCAGAGCAACAATGATTGGAGCTGAAACTACTTTCTCTTTTAGACACAAAAAGGCCTTTATGCAAGCTTCATCAAACTCAAAGACACTTTCTTTTACAAGTAGCTTGCAAAGAGGATAAGCTAACTTTGAGAAATCTTTTATGAACCTCTGGTAGAAACTCGCATGAGCCAAGAAGCTTCTAACACCTTTAACCGAAATGGGAGGAGGCAACTTGGTGATAACTTCAACTTTAGCTTGATCAACTTGTATGCCCTCTCCTGAAATTTTTGCCCCAACACAATACCCTCATTGACCATGAAGTGACATGTTTCCCAATTGAGCAAAATGTTTGTTTCAACACATTTTTGCAAGACTCTACCAAGGTGTGCAAGGTACGCTTCAAATGTATCCCCCACAACCAAAAAGTCATCAATGAAGACTTCCATCGAATCCTCTACTATATCAGTAAAAATAGAGAGCATAAACCGTTGACATGTCGCCAGTGCATTACACAATCCGGAAGGTATTATTTTGAAAGAAAATATCCCATAGGGACATGTGAAAGTTGTTTTTTCTTGATCCTCTAGTGCAATGGAGATTTGATTATAACCGGAGTAACCATCGAAGAAGCAATACCATCCATGACCCACAAGTCTATAAAGCATCTGATCCTTAAAGGGCATTGGAAAATGGTCCTTCTCGGTCCATGCATTCAATTTTTGATAATCCATACATACACGGCAACTGGTAATCGGTCGCAATGGCACAAGCTCACCTTTTTCATTCGGGACCACGGTCATACCACCTTTCTTTGGGATGCATTGAATGGGGCTCACCCACTTACTATCCGCAATAGAGTAAACAACTCCCGCATCAAGCCACTTGATGATCTCTTTTTTGACAACTTCTTGCATTGGAGGATTCAACCTCCTTTGAAGTTCAACACTTGGCTTACAATCACTATCCATTTTGAATTTTGTGGGTACAAATACTTAGAGGAATTCCCACAATGTCGGCGACAATATTCATGTGTAAAGTGTTATTAGCTCCCAAGAATACATAACGAAGGTGCGGTGGAAGTACCTTCAATTCAATCTTTGGTGGTTCTTCAATGGATGGCTTTGCGGGAGGACTTTCCTTATTCTTCAAATTGATATCAAGCTTCACGGGGTTCTTAGAATAAGACCCTAAACCCTATAGAGAAGCCACTACCTCATCATAATCTTGAATTTTTTCCCAATGTAATTCAAGAGGACGGTGGCCAAAGACTAACAAACACAAGAAATTTCACCCGCACTACCAACCGCTTCATCAATCATATCAACGACCTATATCACATGGAGGTCACTTGGTTGCTTCATAGGCTTGCAAACAATGAAAGTAACTTCCTCATCATTTACATGAAATTTCAAATCACTACTTTTCACATCAACAAGAGCTCTCCCGGTAGCCAAGAACGGCCTACCGAGAATAATAGGAACCTCGACATCAATCTCGCAATCGAGGATCACAAAATCTGCCAGAAATATGAACTTTTCTACCTTCACCAAAATGTCATTGAGGATGCCAATAGGACGCTTGCTAGAATGGTCGGCCATGAGAAGACGCATAGTTGTTAACTTAGGCTTACCTAGCCCAAGTTGCTTGAATATGGCAAAGGTCATCAAATTTATACTTGCCCCCAAATCATATAATGCTTTAGCAAATTGAAACATCCCTATAGTGCAAGGGATAGTAAATGCCCCTATGTCATCCTTCTTGACAACCATGTTTAACATAATGGCACTACAACTATGGGATACTTCAACTGTCTCAATGTCCATACTTCTCTTCTTCGCGACCAACTCTTTCATAAACTTTGCATAAACCAGCATCTCTAACAATGCCTCCACCAACAGAAGATTAATAGAAAGAGTTTTAAAGACATAGAGAAATTTTCGGAACTTCGCATTGTCATCCCTCTTCTTCAATCTTTGAGGAAATGGTGGAGTAACTTTGGGCAATGATTTTGTAGGTATCGAGGGGAGAACGACGCCTACCTTTAACTTTTTACCTCACCAGAAACAACATTTTTCGGTGCATCATCAACCTCATTGGAAGTCTCATTGTTCAATTCTTCAGCAAACCCATCACCCTCAAGAACAACAACTTTCCCTTTATTTGGGCTTGCTTTATCATCATTTAGCACATCACTTACCACAACCTTGCCACTCCGGGTCAAGATTTCCATGCATTTGGCATTATCATTCTTTGATTTGGCCTAGGTATCGCTAGGAAGACCCCCTTTTGGTCTTGGATTTAAGTGAGTTGAGATTTGACCCATTTGGGTCTCAATTTGTTTTTTAGAAACCGAATGAGAGGTCACCATTTGATTCAAAGAGGAGAAGTTGGCTTTCATCTCCTTGAACACTTTATTCGATCCCTCTACCTTGTTTATTATAAGGGATAGCATATCCTTGGTTCGAAAGCTCTTGGGGTCGGTAGTTGATTCTTTCAATTTTAGATGGTCATGGGTAACGATCTCAATCACCATCCCTATCTCTCCAATTTGCACTCCTATCATGCAAGTCTCGATCTCTATATCTCCAACCACCATCTTGATCTTTTTTCCAACTTTGATTCCTGCCCATCCTTAGATAGCTTGGAAAGAAACCCCCCATTTGTTCGGCAAAAATTGTACCTCTTCATTATACATGGAGTGAAATTGTGCATCATCCGGGCTCATTCCACTACTTGCACCAGCCGCATTCCCAGCCATATAACCACCTCCCATGACATGTTTTGTCAACAAATCCATATGGGTCATCATCTTAGCCATGTTTTCATCACGCTCCTGGTTCTTCTCCATTTGTTCTTTGGTCAACCCAATATTTAGAGGAGATACATGATCCTCTCTCATATGCCAGGCTCGATTAATCTTGCTCATCTCATCAAGCAATGCCGACGCTATGAGAAATGGTTGTCTCGTGATTCCACCCCTGATAAGTTGATCAGCGACACCATTGTTGATAGTGTGAAGACTCCGGTAGAAATATTGCAAGAGCACATTGTCTGGCAACCCATGAGTAGGACATTGGAGGAGCAGCTTTCGAAATCTCAACCAAGTTTCATGAATGGGCTCACCATCAATCCGCTTAAAATTTTGAATGCGATCCCTCAATTTCAACATCCTTGAGGGAGGGAAAAATCTTTCAAAGAACACATCTGTGAGCTCCTCCCAAGAGGTAATAGAGTCCCTTGGCCAACCACTTCGTTGCTTCTCCCACTAGAGAAAAGGGAAACAAACGAAGTTGGATTGACTCTTGAGTGATATTCCTGAAGGAGAATTGTCCCCACATATCCAGGAAATTGCGAATGTGATCATGAGGGTCCTCACGAGCAAGTCCCCCAAAGAAACCTTTCATTTAAAGCAGCTGGAGCATAGTTCCGGTCACATGAAAAATAGTGTTGCCTAAAGTTGGGGGCAAACAAATAGCTCCGACACTTCCCATTTGATCCATGTTGACATCATTCAAGTTTCCGATATCGTGATTGTACCCTACTTGACTAGCTGCATTACTTCCATTCACACTCATTTCTTCACCTATTGAGAGCAAACAACAAAAATACTAATAAGAAAATTCTACTACAACTAAATTAGTTCACAAAGACACTTCAATAAAATAAATCTAAACACCACTTCCCGGCAGCGATGCCATTTTTAATAACGCTCAACTACACCTCTTATAATTGAATGTGTAGGCGGTTGCTAACAAGTATAAACCCAACGGTGAGTTTGGGTTGATCCCACGGGGAGTGATACGGAGAAGAATTCACATATGAAGTATGAAATTGTTCTAATCTCTTGTAGAATAGAAATAAGTGAAATGCAACATAATATAAATCAATAAGTTTGAATTATTAATATAAAGAGAGTTTGGTACCCAATTGTTAACGAAGATGATTAACTTGGGGTCTATAAAAATAGAGAGGGGACCTTAAGAGTGTGTGAGCAATAGAACAATAGTTTCGCTTAATGGGTAATAAACAATTGCTTTAAGTCGTTGAATCTCATTGGGTAGGATGGATTATAACTATAACAGCCATTTTTCAATCAGTTATCATGATTCAAGCAAGTTTTCTCAAACCTCAACATTTATGTATTCGATAACATAGTCATACCCCTAAGGAAAGAGGGTTTAGCCAAGCATAACAAAAAGCAAGAAATAGTTACCAAAAAAGATTCTCCATCGGAATGTCAAAATCTACAATGCTCAATATATAAAATTAAGACTAAAACCTTAAAACCCCAATATCAAAGCTCCAAACCCTCTATAAGAATAATCAATATTGCAAAAGTATCTAAAAACTATCAAAAGTATGTATTCCACCCCTTTCTTTCAATTCAAAAATCAATTTATAGGTTCCCAAAAACTTCCCAATATTTCAGTACGCAAATTTCATCGGCGAAGTTAGTCGAGATCGCTGAATGACTCGGTGATCCGCCGATGTGCATGCCTTCTCACCCTTTGGACTCGACTTATGCATCTAGTCTTTCTGTTCTTTTAGGCAAGCTAGATGGAGATCGTCGTTCCATTCGGTGACTCACTGCTTTTATTCGCCGAGTTGGCTTAGTTCATGAGCCAACTCGCTAGACCTTTTGGCGAGCTAGAAGCTCACTCGGCGAGTTGCCGAGTGGTTTTTGCAAGCTTCAGCCTTCTTTTTCTTCAGTTTTTCCAACTTTTTCGCTTCTTTTCTCAATGTAATGTCCTTGCATTGTTCCTAAGCCTCCATGGCTGCACATAAATAATTTAACATTCGTTATGAACACATAATAGGCATTGAGGACACTAATTCATTAAATAACAAGCCCTAAATGAGTCAAAATTCCTGACTTATCACTCATCAATACCCCAACTTAAACTTTTACTTGTCCTCAAGTAAATCAAGAACACAACAAGCTCAATAAAGGTGTCTGCAACAGTACTCAATGAGAGCTAACATGGAAGTACCATGGCAAGATTGGTCTCAATAGTATGTTACCCTCAATCATGATCAAAAAGCTTCAAATGATGACAAGCTAGTCTCAACATAGACTCAAGCTAACTTTAGCTCCATGTCTAATGCAAGAACATGTTTCAACAAATGCATTCACGTGCCCTCACATCAAGAAAAATTCCATCCTCTCACAAATCAATTTCAACAAAGGTGTAAGGAATCAATACAACTCTCACTCTCTCAAACGAAAAATACATGCAAGCTTTGTCCCAAAGGTTAACCCATATTTTCCAATCATCACAAAATCCAGTTCATGTGTGATCTCAAGGGTCATTTAGGCTTGTAATGGGGCTGAGGGTTAAGGCATGGTAAATTTATATTGGTGACTTCACCTTTTCGAAGCATTGTTGCAATCATCATTACCTCTTCTTAAGTTCTTTTCTTTCTTTTCCATTTGAGGAATCAACCCTTGACTTGCCATTCACTTTATTTGGAGTCTCCTTTTTATTTCATTCACTCCTCTTTTTCATTTTCATTTTTTTCTCATTCAACATTTTTTTATAAGGAGGGGTTCCTTCTTTTTTGTAGCACTTTCAAAGTTGAGTCTCATTTCATCTTTCTTTGCCCTGGCTTTTATTCATCCTTCCATTCCACACCCCAACTTAGGATTTTGACCTTAGTTGGCTATTAAAACATCACAATGCTTCAAAAAGGATTTTTGGTGAGAAGGTAGGGATAATTTGGTTCAAGAGGATTCTTTTTATTGACATCAAATGGATTAGGCTCAAATGGTGCTAAAATGGATTCACACCCTCAAAAGGTAGTCACAAATGGTTTATGGACAATTTGGTTCCCTTATAGAATTTTTGCCCAATATCATGTTTCACATTAACCAAGATTCACACAATTGGACTAATAAGGAAAATTCTAGGACTCCACATGTATGCTTTCAAGTAAAACCTCACTACACATGGCACTTCGAAATACACTCATTTAGTACATCTCGAAAACATCAAAAGCGTACATGCGATGTTCATTTCAAGGCTCACATCGAAACGTATCTAGTCAACAAAAGATTTAATAACATCATTCAAAGGTGTAACCACATTAATTTCATTTTCACAACACCAACACTATGCATCATGCTCATCATGAGTACTATTTAAGACATCAATATTAAACAAAATCGATTCTCAAATTTTTTTCAATGAAAACTTCAAGTATTTCATGATTTTAAAACTCATGGGTAGTTGCAATCATCAAGAGAGAAAGAAAAGAAGTAAAGAGACACACATTTACCCAAAAGAGCACTCTAATATAAACAAACATCAAACTTCAAATGTTCAAAATATGAAATAACAGCAAAATACAAGTAGAAGATAAATATTGGCACGAAGGCCCTCACCCCACCAAATACAGAATGTAGTGTCCTCAATGCAAAATAACTAAATGTACTGGGAGGTTGAGAGAAAGGGTTCCCTGGACAGGCTATGCCTATGGAGCACTCTCATCTGGAGTTTTGGGTGGAAAAGCCTCAGGAGGAGCATCGATTCCTGGCAAAAGGATCACTGGAGGCGGCAAGGAAGGCTCAACTAGGGTATCGGTGCCCATCTCAATAGCAAGAAGTATGGTAGAGTCTAGAGTGACTCCACTAGACCCAACCTATGTAGTCTCTCTAAAAGATCTCTCCAAGGCAGCCTGAAGGATGACCTCATCGGTCTTATGTAGCTCGGTCAGTGTCACAGTAATCCCGTGCTCTTCATCTCTCAACTCCTACTAATCCGTCTCCTCAGCCAACTCCTCTTCGGACTTCTCACTATTATCCTCATTAACAATCTCAACATCCATATCAACCTCAGATTCACTAGAGGAAGGCATCTCGGGCGCATCAGGAAGGGGAGCATCGCCCCATAGTTTAGAGATGTCCATAGACTATATATGGACCTCCTCCACCCTCAAAGTGGCAACCTCAGCTTTCAGGGTGTCCACAACACTAGAACTACCCTCGACCTTCTTTCGAGCCTCTACCCTAGCTGTCAGATCATCTAGCCTTATTGTGTGGCTCTTTATCATCCCTTCACACTTTACAACCCGCTCAAACAAAGGAGCCAAGGCCTTTTGGATGTCCTGGTCAATGAGCTTGGGCAAGTTCTTCTCAACTCGGGCAGCTCTATCATCAGCTGACCGGACAAGGCTACCCATTTGATATATCAATGACTCGGTCAAGGTGGGAACAGGCAATAGGAGAGGGGGGAGGCCTCACAGTAGAAACAGTAGCATCAATAGGAACAGTAGAGGCAGTAGTGTAGGGTAGTACATAAATACTTGCCTGCTCCATAGATGGATCTGGTGTGCTGGTCTCAGATCCCAATGGAGTAGGGTCAACCGTGGATGTGGAGTCTTGTGGCGGTGGCTTCCTCCGATATTCATCATCCCTCAAATACTCGTCCTTGATCCTCCAAATGTCATTAGAGGAGACTGGTGTGATCCTAACATCAGTTCACTAGAAAGGAAATTCCCGCTCTTTCGCATAGCTGAGTAATGAGCACAGGGAAGGGAAGAGAGGTCTGCTCTTGTCTTGCCCGAAGTAATTTATCCTCCACAATTATGTTTCCCACATTGATCTTCTCCTTCTCAATAATAGAACCCACTCACACAGTCTTTGGAAGCAGGAGTATAGATTCATTTTGGGATGGTATTACGTTGCTACTGATAAACAAAAACTAGTATCTCACCACTATGCTAAGGACTTTCTTCTCTATCTTGGCACCTTCAACCATCTAAGAAGGTGCATACTCACCAGATATTAGGGGGGCCAGCCACTCCTCTAGTGCAGCCAATGTGTTTGTAATCCGAGTCGTGTACCTATCAGTCTGATTATCCGGGGTGCATAAAACTTTATTAATCACACTAGCATGACATTAAACCATTTTACCTCTCACTTCGACTTCATTCACTATCTTCCAGACAGTCCCTTTTCTTTTCTTTTGTAAAGCTTTGGCATAGGCATCATAAAATTCACGTACCCACTTTGGCACATACGGTAGCCTAACTTTTGTAAAGTGCTTCAGCTTGTGGAATTTTATAGCCTCCAATATGGCTAGATACTCACTAATGACTCCATCAGTCGAGAGTCGACGCTCCTCAAAAATTGTTCGTTCCTTTTCTACGTTGGGGCTATTAAAAGCCCTTGGAGCTATTATTAGGAGAACACACCGAGCAAGATTAGTATCTTGTGTGGGCGACACCAATTTGGAGTGTATATTCACTTGCTTTGTGGCGATGTGCTTCAAGACTTTCTTACCCCAATTGGTAGGGGGTCTGAGGATTCGTCTATTAGGCATGAGAGGCCTCGGAAGGCTCATAAATTGAGATTCCCTTTTGTATTTTTTGGGGAGGAGGAGGACTCTTTGTCTGCTGTAGTGTTAGATGTAACTAAATTTTTTTTCACTATTACCTGCAAAGCACACATTAAACACAAGATTTGTGAATATTAGTTGAAATCGAACACACACTGAATCATGTTTCAAAAACACTCCTGAGGCTCACCAAACGGGAAGGCAAACCACCAAACAGGATTGGTGAACTTCGGTGAGCTCACCGAAATGGATAGAATAAATTTAATTAGGGCTTCGGCATAAAAGGTGAAGTTAATGCCAACTCGGTGATTCACCGAGCTTGTTTTGGTGAGCTAAGACAAGTCTCCTAGAACGGGAAGCTTAAAAGGGAAAGACATAGGCATCAAGGGAGATGTCCTCTCCTACTCAACGATACACCAAATGGGTTTGGTGAACTAAGACAAGCCCACCGAATGGAATAGTACCCAAGGCTATGCACATACTGAGAGGGTGATCTGGGGCTTACTCGGTGATTCACCTAACTTCCTTGGCGAGATAAGACAAGCCCACCAAACTGAAAATGTTCAACTTAGTACCAAGTTTTCTAAGCAAATCCAACACGCACAACAAATACAAGTTTCCCCCCAACACTACAATTCACCTTTATGATTTTCTACCCATGGGTAATCAGACTTCCCCCAAATATCACTAAGTATTGCATTAATTGATGGTTTGTCCTTCAGAAAGTAGTCACCCTTTCTATCATTGGGCAAAATCATGCAATAGAGTCAACACTGAGCTACTCAGACTTCACTCACATTAAATTAGGCTCAGACTCAACAAAGATATTGATTCAATTCAAAAGATTAACTAACACAATCACAATTCACAATTTACAGGTTTACACAATCAAAATCACATGGGAAAAATTCAAATTTAACAATATGATGCTACCCAATGAAATTTAACACAAACTATCTGTTAAAGGGCTCAATTCCACACCTTATATGCATACCAAACTCAAAATCATCAACAAGAAGTCAAAACACAAACCTTTAAGCTGAAATATAATCAAGCAATTGAGGGATCGGGGTTGGGTTGACACAAACTCAAAGCAAATGCATGCCTAGAACCTTCAAGATACTCACACGTGGCTCACAAACATTCAAAATGCACGAAGCAAGAGAGAGGGATTGAAAAGGCTTGAAAATTTCAAAGTTTTTTACTTTTTAAATTTAAAAGAACGCTTGGCCATTTATATCAGGCTCTTTTGGCGCAATCAACTTACGTTGCCGAATGCGTTCGGTGAATCACCATTTGGAGCTTAATCTTGCCGAACATGTCTGACCAATTACAAAATCTGAAGGCTGCTTTTGTGAACCCGATGTAGTATGCTCAGTATACTTCAGTGAATCTCCATTTGGAGTTCTGATTGCTGATCTTGACAGTACACGTTTTCATCAATTCCATCTCGAAAGGAGGACAAGAATTAGTCCGCGTAATTCCTTCGGCACATCGTTGCTTTGGTCTTGGCATCGCCTATTCTTCCCTTGTCAATCTTTCAACCACTTATCAACCTGCACTCACAATGCACGTTATTTGAAAGTAATAAAAACAATATTAAAGGCACGAGTTGCCTCCCAAGAAGTGCCTTATTTAACGTCGTTGCACGACCTAATCCTCAAACTCAATATTCATTCTTGGGGTTTGGGATGGTGTCACTAGGCAACATTCACTTTTGCCTTGGATTAAGATGAGTGGAAATTTGGCCCAATTGAGTCTCCAACTGCTTAATGGAAACTGAGTGAGAAGTCACCGTTTGTGATAGAGTGGAGAAGTCATTTTTCAAGTCCTTCAATGCTTTATCGGATCCTTCAACCTTGTTATAGATCCTTGCAAGATTGTCCTCAGACCGGCTTCCTTATGGCCCAATTGGGTCTTTTGGGTGTGAATGATCACGGGGAGGTTTGTTTTTCCATCTCTCTATATCTCCAATTTCAACCCCACAAAATTTTCCAACCACCATCTCTATCCTTGTTCATACCTTAGTTCGAACCTTTTCGTTGATAATTGGTGTGAGAACCCCCCACATGATTTCCCAAGTATTGAACGTCTTCATTGTATCATCCCTCAAACATGGCATCATCCGAGCACTGTCCAATATTGGTTCCAACCACGTTTATTGACTTGGTTCAACCTCCCATGACATGTTTGCACAACAAATAAATTTGGGTCATCATTTTGGCCATGTATTCATCTCTCTCATGGTCCTTCTTGATTTGTTCTATAGTTAGACCCACTTGTAGAGTATGCACTTGGTCCTCTCTAGTGTGTCATGCTCGATTAACCTTGGTCATATCAGCAAGCAACAAAGCAGCCACCGTATACGGTTGTCTCATTAATCCACAATGGACTAATTGATCAGCCACACCTTTATTGTCTGAATCAAGGCTGAATTAAAAGTATTGCAGCAACAAATTATCTGAAATTTCATGTGTTGTACATTCTAAGAGTAACCTCTTGAATCTCAGCCATGTCTCATGCAATGGTTCACGTCCAATATGCTTAAAGTTTTGGATTTGGATATGAAGTTTAACCATCTTCGAGGGTGGAAAGAATCTCTCCAAGAAGGCATCAGTTACCACATCCCACGAAGCGATTGAATCATTTGGCAACTCCGCCACCCATCTTGTAGCCTATCCCATTAAAGAGAACGGGAATAACCTCAACCTTACGGTTTCTTAAGAGATATTCTTAACGCAAAGGGTCCACATACCTCCTTGAAATTCCTAATTTTCTTATGGGGATCCTCATGAGCTAAACCCCCAAACATTCCTTTCATTTAGAACAGTTGTATCATAGTTCTGGTGATGTGAAACATAGCCCTACCAATTGTAGGAGATATCCGGATTGCTCATGTGGATTGATTGGCATTAATGGGCAAGTCATTTAGATCACCCATATTGTCATTTTGACCATAGTGACTATCATTGTAACTCCCATGGTCACTCAATTTGTCAACCTGCAAATCAGCCAACAACAACACCAAACAACAAATCAACTACAACTAAATATAATTAAAATCTAATTTCTCAATTACCATTTCCCGAAAGCGGCACTATTTTTTATAACGCTCAAATCACCCTCCAAAACCAATTAAAGGAGTGAGCGATCATAGTCAGTAAAAACCCAATGAAGAGTCAGAGTCGAATCCCATAGGGAATAGTGCATCATAGAGAATTCCTTATCAAGAAATTTGGATTTTAAATTAGCTCATTTCTAATAGTAAGAACAATTGGGTGGATAGAACCAACAATTTAATATGAAGCTTTGGTTATCAATTATCACAATTAAAGTAAACATTAAATGAAATCAAGAGTCAACAAGTAATCTAGGGGTGCGGGGATTGGAAGTCAATATTACATAAGGGTAATTGTGTTGCTCTATTGTGATGAACATTCATGAATATGCTAAGTCATCTTCAGTGAGGCTAATCGTTTTTCGATCTTAAAGCATTTATGCACAGAATCTCCTTTCGGTCTCATCTATATGCCAATTCTAAATAACCCAATACCTTACTCTATTCTCTCTTTGAAGAATAAGGAAAATAGATCCGACCCATAGCCTCTCTTTCAAGCAAGCTACAGACATCAAACCTAAATTGCTAGTATTGAACTAATTACCCACTCTAATCAATCTCTCTTGAGCATCAACTAGAGATATAAAGTAGGAATTAAAGTCGCAACCTTATCCCATTAGTTAACCCTATAGTAATTAGACCAAATTCATGTATGAACAACACCAAAATAAAGCATAGCACAATACCCACTACATTAAATCAACACCCAACCCCATTAGAGCACCCCTAGATCTTAGGGTTTTAGCCACTCATCACAAAAAATAAAGAAATTATACCTTTCATGAAAGTAACCATGGGTGACATGAAATTAAGCAATTACAAGCAAACTCACTTTGGATTCAACTTCAATTTGTCAAATTCAAGCAAAAAATTGTAATACCCTAAAAGCTAGAAAAGTGTTCTCCCACTCTCAAAACACTCGAACTCTCTTCTCGAATTCCCTTCTTCAAGTCTTAAATATTACATTCTTTGGGCTATTTATATTTTCCCAATATTTGACCCAAAATTCCACCATGTGACTGCTTTGGTGACATTAGTCGGGGAAACCAAACCTACTCTGTAAATGGCCCTTTGGTACTCAGCTCGCCTTGTGATTCTCTATGATTCAGGTGTTTGAACTTACGTCGGTGACTTCGATTGCGTCGGCCTTTCATGTGTCAATGCACCGCTGAATATAACTATAGTTTGCCATTTGAGCATGAAATATTTTCCTTGCACACTGTCACTTTGGGCGATGTTGTGCTTATTTGGCGATCCACCTTTCATGTTAGGCGATCAACAGTGTTCACTTTACACTTCTTTTTGCATTTTTGGCCATTCTTTCAAGCATCGGTCCTTGCCTTGTTCAATTGTCTTCAATGTTGCAAATAATCAACATTCCATTAGAAAAGGAAAAAATTAGGCGTTAAGGACACTATTTATTGAGCTAAATGGACCTTAAATGAGTGCAAATTTACCACTTATCCGCCATCCCAAGAACAGCCTATGTAAGTCCATCAAAACTCAATGCCTTCTCTAGAGTGAAGGACCCTGAGGTCTTTGAACAATTCGTAATACTCTTTTATTCGCACCACACATAATTTGACTAGAGCTTCTTCTTGGAATTTGTTTGGTATATCCCTATTCTAAGAGGTGGAGGATCTCCCAGATGGTTTAGGGGCCACATGCTTTTTTCTCAGTATAATCTGCAATGAAAGTGTAAGCAGCATACGAGCAAACACATCTTTTTGGTATTTCCAATTATTAAAAAGAAGTATAAAACTATGAGAAGTTAAAAAAAAGAACAAAAACAATATGATTGTAAAAAGAATTCATCATTTAGGCTCATAAATAGAGATCGATGTTTGACTGGTTGCTCGCATATATGAGATTATAAACTACTAGTTCAAGTGCCGATTCCAGAGAGAAAATAGGCAAGAAACTGGGCAAACTAGTGTCACACTGATGTTTTGCCAAGGGAGACCTACGACTTGCAAGCGTAATGCCAGTCGAGGGTTAAAGAATTTTTAAATCCCTATTTTAGCGTTGTTTCACCTGCGAAATACAGATCAACCATTATGAAGCGCCGATGCTTTACAGTCGCTACTATGACAAAGAATTGTGAACTTTAACTCAACAATTCATTAATCAATTTCCATGGGTACTGAGACTTCCCCAAAGGATTGAAATATTAATTTCAAACAAGCCATGACTATTTCCCTTAAGAAGGACGTCACCCCTTCCATTATAGGGAATCACCAACCATACAAGCAGGCAACTTGAACAATTTAACACCTCTCATTCGCAATTTCCTCCTCACCATAAGATAACAATCAGCCAAATCAGATCAACAACATCTGGAGATGTGACCCACTCACAAATTTTAGCCCACAACATAAATATTTACATACTGACGAATTTACCCTTAGCAATAATTTCCACTAATCTAACATAGGATAATTTAATGCACTAGGTAAAAAAATGGGTTACTCAGAGTTCACCCCAACACAAATTTTAAGCTCACTACACAAGATTTCACATGCTATTTTGCATTATTAAAGAACAAACACTCAGATCTAACAATTTCAAAGCAAAACAACCCCTTTTCAAATCATCAATTTCAAGTTGAGCAAATGAATGTTGAAGAAAAACTGCACTCTAGTATGAAATCTTTACCACAATGTCACATTGTTAAGCTTAAAATAAAAATTAGGGTAACATACCCGATTTTTCAGTGATTAAGGAGAAAAAGAAATGAACTACAATGGAGGTTATCAACTTCAACTAAAGGACTTCACCTAAATGCTTTTTGGATTTGAGAAAGGAGAGTGTTTGGACTGAGACGAAAGAAGGGAAAATTGAGGTTTAAGTACAGAGAAAGAAGACATTCGGAGTTGGGAGTCTGAATGTTGAATGAACAAAATGAATGTGGGAAATGGGGTGTGAAGAGTGTATATTTAAGATGGTGAAAGGGTTTTGGCATTTGGGGTTTTGGGAAAAGATGGTCAAAATCTAGTTTTTAGTTCTCCGAGAGCCAAAATTGAAACACTCTTACATTTACATGACTTATGCGTGATTGGTAATATGCCAATCACAACCAGAGGGACATTGATTGTAGCATAGATGCTGAAGAATTCTTAGTGGTGCACTCAGTTACACCGGCACTTTACAATTTCTGATAAACGGTTTGCCAGTCAAGTGCAGGTTCTAAAACTCTTCCCAGTTATCTGTTAGGAACCTGCATTTGTATTGTAGTGTACAATCCTCAACCGGCATTGTGCCTATTTGGCGCCAATAGCCAAGATACTTAATCTTCATCTTTTTTACTTGACATCTCTTTGCACCCCTAAAACTACACAAAAAAACTAAAAAAAAAGTGAAGTAAAAGGAAATAAGAAAACTTGGGTTACCTCTCAAGAAGTGTTTTATTTAATATCGTGACATGAAACAAGTACCTCAAGATTACCCTATGTTGGGTGGCACTTCTTCCTCCCATAGAGCATTCACGAGATCATCCACAGACTCATTTATGGACACTATTCTGCACTCATCAGGTGGATTTGTAGGTGTGCCTACATTAAACTACACTGATTCTTCTTCAAGTCTAAATTGGAGCTCTCAAAGCTCCACATCAACAAGTTTTCAGCCTAAAATAATAGGCACATCTAGGTCCATATAGCAATCAAGCACTACTAAATCCACCAAAAATTAAACTTGTCTACTTTGACTAAGACATCAAATAGTATACCCACTTGCTTCTTCATTGAGTGATCCACCATGAATAGCCTCATAGAAGTAGGCTTGGGATTCCTGAGACCCAACTTCTTGAAAATGAAAAAAGGCATCAAATTGAAATTTCTCCAAAATCACATAAGGCTTTATTGAATTTGTGCACCATTGATGAAAGCTCCGAGATTCACTTTCTTTGTGGCTAATGAACTGGCCATCATAGCATTGAAATGGTGAGACACTTGAATCATGCTCACATTAACCACCCTTTTATTTTGTAGCAGCTCATGAACTTTGAGTTCCCAGCGTTTGCAACAAAGCATCAATTAGTGAAATATTTATGAACAATTTGCTGAGCTAATCTACAAATTTCTTGACATGATCATCTTCCTTATTCTTTATCACCCTTTGAGGATAAGGAGGGGACATTTAGGCTCATTACCCTTAGCGGATTTTCCCTCTATTTCTTTCTCAACTTCTATTGACAGCTTAGAAGATTCATCCTTTTTCTTAAATTAGCACTACCATTTTCCTCATTAAATAATTCTTCATCAACAACAATTTGGATGGGTGTACTAGGCTTTACCCCATCCTCAACCTTCTCACTAGCCACCTTCTTAGGCACCACTTTTGTATCCTCAAGCAGTTTGCCACTCCTTTTGTATATCTCCATACAATGACCAACATTTTTCAAGTTTGGAAGAGTGTCAGATGGTAGTGTAACTTTGGCTCTCGGGTTCATTTGAACCGATAGTTGATTTTTTTGGGTCTCCAAGTGATTGATTGCAGCAGAGTGGTAGCTAATGGTTTAAGTAAAATTCCATACATCACTCATGAGATCTTTAACTTCATTATCCAAAGACTAAAACCTTTTGAGATCTCGGTTCAACATCACCTCAAATTTTAAACTAATCGAGTCAATCATGCTTTCTGTATTTTAGGGAGCATCAGATTTTTGAGGATGCACATAAGTATTTGAACTATGATGATTGAACTTATTATCTCCTCTTGGTCTATCTTTCTCACATTATTGTCTTTCTTGGTCTCTTCATCGACCATATTGAACTTTTCAACCTTGATTCTCATCCTGAGGATCCCAAGGACCTTCATTGGTCGTTTGGTACAGTGGTCAAGAACCCAACCCTTAGTTCACTAAATACCTAATGTATTCATCAAATGAGGCATAAGAAGCCTCTTCTTCAAGCAGTGATACACTAGGTATCCCAATGACATTCACAAGTTTTCTCTAATACCTATCATGTGTTTAGTTAGGAGGTCAACACTATGGAGGAGCTCCATTGCGAGGCCCATAGGGGTAGCAAAAATAGGGCTCAACATCAGGGAAACTACATCGGCTCATTGTCTAGGGGCAAGGACTACTATGAGAAGCCTCACCAATGGTTTCACTAGGCCAGTCTAGCCAACCTATTTAAGAAGTACTTCAAACTTTAGAGGATGATGATGGTATGGGTTAGAGTTTAAGGGGTTCATAATCGAGTCCTTCAAGACGTGTTGGCCAATTCACAGGGATTATTACAATTGTGGTGATCTTGATCTTTGGTCTAGAGATAATCCCTTTCAAGAGATTATTGTACCTTCTTTACATCTATCTCGGCAAATGGTAGCTATAGCCCCTAAAGCTAGGGGCAGTGTCGAAGGTCAGGATCGGTGAGATGGTTATCAGGGCTCTTAGGGAGCACCCCAAAAAGGGAGGTCAGGTGGAAGGTATGAGTCATATGGTAGAGATGAACAGGTTAATCTATATGCAGCTCCATTGAGGACAGAGGTTGAGACATTAGACGTCATTATCACAAGTACGATTCTTTTATGCCATCAGCCCACCTTGGCTTTATTTTTTATCTAGATTCTACTTTTTCATAAGTGTTTGTGTATTATGATTTCTGGATGACAATAAGTTTAGATCCTTTGGCAATGACCTCGGTGGGTGAGTCTTTAGTAGTGGATCCAATATGTTTATCTTATTTAGTGACTATCTAGGGGCGTGATACTCGAGCTGATCTTATTTTGTAAGATATGTTGTATTTTGATATTATTTAGGCATAGATGGGTTATATCCTTACCATTTGGTCTTGGATTGCTTTTTTAAGACGGTTACCTTAGCCATGCATAGTATCCATTTGGTGGTGTGGCGGGCTTTTGTAGTCACACACCGACTGGAGTTATATCTTGTGTTTGGGCTCAAAGGTTTGACGCTAACAGGTGTCTAGCATATTTGGATTATGTGTGTAATGTAAGCAGGGGGTCCTTACGATTTATTCATCCCCTATTGTGTGAGATTTTGTGGATGTTATCCTTGCTGACCTACCTAAATTTCCTAGAGCATGATATTGACTTTTCTATTGACCTCAAGTTGGGAGATCATCATATTTCTATTATGCCTTATCATATAGCCCTCACAGAACTCAAGAAGCTGAGAGTTAAGATGTAGGATCTCTTGGGTAAGGGATTCCTTTGGCTGAGTGTGTCATCTTGGGTTGCCCCTGTCCTATTTGTTAATAAAAAAGATAGGTCTATGTGGATGTGTATTGACTATAGACACCTGAATAAGGTGACAGTGAATAATCGGTATCCCATGATGTCTCACATTGATTATTTGCTTGACATGTTTCAGGGTGTCGTGGCATTTTCTAAGATTTACTTGAGATGTGGTTTCTATCAGGTAAGGATTAGGGTAACATATATCCCTAAGACCCCATTTAGGACTCGTTACGGCCATTATGTGTTCCTAGTGATGTTTTTTTGGTTGACCAATACTCCTGCAACATTTATGGACTTAATGGCACATGAGTTCAAGCCTTATATTGATTTCTTTGTCATTGATGACATTAAGGTATACTCACGGGGCTAGGTGGAGCATGAGCAACATTTAGGGACTATGCTCCAGACTTTGAGTGATGCACGGCTTTATGCCAAGTTCTCATAGTGTAAATTTTGGCTCGAGTTTGTAGCATTTTTGGGGCACGTAGTGTCCAAGGATGGCATTATGGTGAATTCGGTAAAAATTTAGGGTATTCTTGATTGAGCTAGGCCCACATCATTGACTGAGATTTAGAGTATCGTTAGATTAACGGGACACGACAGATAGTTATCAGAGGCTTTTTTAGATTCTTGGTGGGTGTTAGCCTATATGGGAGTTCAATAATCTCTATAGGTATAAATTTGTGGTTGTGACTTTGAGGATGGGGCCTTGGTGCCACTCGATATTTGATTTCATGAGGTGATGTCGGGTAGGATACCATAGATTCTGATGGGGTTTTGAGGTTTAAAAGCCATTATGTTTTGAGAATTGGAGATTTGATTAAGCTAATCTTTCGTGAGAACCATGATTAAAGATATTCTATTCATTTGGGCACCGCGAAGATGTATTATGATATAAGGCAACATTATAGGTGGATTGGTATGAGGAAAGATATTGTTATTGCTTGTGTTAGGTGAAAGCTGAGCATTTGGGGCCTGGTAGTGAGTTTTAAAGATTTCCCTTTTCAGAGTGGAATAGAAGCATATAACCATGGACTTTTCTATTGGATTTCCTACGACATCTATAGGAGTTGACAACATTTGGGTCATCATTGATTGATTGACTAAATTATCCCATTTCTTTCCCGTTTAGTCTTCCTGTGGTGGGAGGTTAGCTCGTATCTACATTCGACATGTAGTTCGTCTTCAAATGATTCCGATATCCAATATTTTAGATCGAGGTTCTTAGTTCAATTCTAGATTTTGGTGTACCATTCAAGAGAAGTTGAGTACCCATGTTGATCTTAGCACATTGTTTCACCCACAAACTAATGGAAAGTTGGAACATACTATTTCCATTGTAGAGGATATGTTGCGGGCCTATGTTTTAGATTTTAGAGGTTAGTGAGACTCATTTATTGCTTTGGTGGAGCTTGCATATAACCACAACTGCCATTCGACTATTCAGATCACCCCGTTCGAGGCCTTGTATAGGAGGTATTTTCACTCTCTAGTTAGTTGGTTTGAGTCTTTAGGCCTAGGTGGCAAGATATAGAGTAGTTTGAGGAGGCCTTAGATAGAGTTCAGTTGATTCAGGATAGGCTTTGGTCACCTTAAAGCTGGCCTAAAAGTTATGTTGACCACAAGCACCAGCCTTGGAGATTCAAAGTCAATGATCGGGTGTTTCTTTAAGTGTCGCCCATGAATGGAGTGATGCATTTTGGGAGGTGAGTCAAGCTTAGACCCAAGTACATAGGTCTATTTTAGATTATGTGGACTGTTGGTGATGTAATTTATGAGTTAGCCTTACCTCCTACATTTTCAATTGTTCACATGGTTTTCCATGTTTTTATGCTTCTCTGGTATGTTCTTGCTGAGTCTCATGTTCTCCGGCATGATTCAGTTGTGTTGGATGATTGTTTGACCTTGACGGAGGAGCCAATTGCTATTCTAGATAAAGATGTGTTGTGGTTCCATTTGATAGCCATTCCTGTGGCTAAGGTTTGTTGGAGGCATCATCTAGTAAAGGAGGAACCTAGTAGATCAAGCACGAGATGCGAGAGAACTTTCCCCACTTGTTTAAGCCTTCATGTACTTCTTCAGTCTTATTTTTGCAGATGAAAGTCCTCTTTAGTAGTGGATATTGTAACTACCCTCTAGGCCATTTCCTTGTTATTTCCTTCTTTTCATCATTTGTAGCATTCTTATAGCAACCCTAAGCCATTTATGAATTTCTTGGATGGATAGTTCGATCACCTGATCATTCCTTTATATTTTGTGAAAGAATCTGTGTTTCGGGAGCTTCTAAAACTTGAAGGGTTGACTTCAGACAAAATTTCAAGAAGATGAACTCATAATGTAATTCTAACGGTTCCGTTAGCTCTAAAAAGGAATTTGTTCTAGAAGGACCTTTAAAAGGATATCGAGGCTTCCTGGCTCATCCCGAGCTCCCTAATGAGTGTTTGGGTATGGGACCTACTTTTCATCAAGACGACCTTGGTTGAAAGTTGTGACATCTCTATTGTCTCTGGAATGCCAAATTTTGTGGGTAGCATATCTTGTTTGCATGCACGAGGTTTTGAATGAATCTCGAGTATCCTGTGAGGGATTTTTATGTTGGACGAAACCAATAGACGTGCATCAGCTGGTGCAACCTCTCTCTTCTCTTCATGTTTGCATGACCCTAGCCACGTTCGTGGTTACCAAGGGTGTTGGTGTATGTATTTGTGAGGCCTGTGCTGTGTTCGCGAAGACCAGGCATGTTTCCTTACGCAATCACGTAAAGGCTACATGTTCACGAAGGCCTAGGAATGCTAGTCTATGTGCTCATGAGCCTCCCTTCACATTCATGAAGGCCATGTTGGTCGACCCACTTCATTCACGTCCTCCCCTCTGCGTTCGTGATAGTCCTTTTGACTGGTCTCTTATTTAAATACCACTTGCTATCAATAGTTATATTTAAAGTTTAACGTGAGTTTTCTCGAGCTATAGGAGTCCAAATTCAGTGATTCTTGTTGCATTTTGTCTGGAATTGGCTTGCCTTCATACTGAGTTTTTAGGGAAATGCAGCGAGCATTGTGTGGAAGTAAATTTTTCCCCAAAGGGGACTGCCTTAGTTTTTTGGTGATCTTTTTGTGAATTGTTGTATACTGTTGAATTTGTCCATTTCAAGCCTTGAATTGTGTCCCATTTTTTGACACAAGCTCGGTATGGTAATTTGGACCTTTTGACAAAGCCAATTTCAGGATTCTCAGCACGATTCCACAATCCTATTTTGGCTTAAGTTTTGGTACTTCTCTGATTGATGTGCTTTAGATGTCAAAATGTTTGTATTGACATTGTTGTTATTATTTTGATAGCGTGGTAACACTTGGAGGCCCTTCAAAATTGTAAAGCTCTGGAATTATGAATTTGAAGTGTGCATGGTCTACATTGAATTAGGCTATAGCTTCTTAGTCTTTAGATTTAGCTTGAGAATGTGAATTCATGTTGATTAGTTGGAATTTTGAATGGGTTGGTAGTTCACTTGTGTTATTTATTTGGAAATCATGTTTTAGGTTTTACTTTCAAGTTTGCAGAAATGTAAGCATGCTGGATTTGCTTTTTTTGATCATCTTTACCTTGCGGATTTTGCTTATACTTTTTCATGATTATTGGAAGCTTGTTATTGGCCTTAGGCTAGTGGTAGGCTAGTGTTTAGCTTAGACTTGTGTTTTCGAGATGATAGGCCTTAGAATTTCTTCAACATTATTTCAGATAACTTAGCTCCCTATAGACTGATGTAGTAGACTTGGGTCTCATAGTATGAGCCTTAGCTTTGAAATAAGTCAGCTTCGATTACCTTTCATCCATAATTCCCTTTTAATCACAATCCCAGTGATTCTCAGTTGTTATTTTGTGCTTCATTTGGTTATCCAGGGTTGTATTGGTTCGGGCTTAGAGTGGTTCATTTGCAACTTTGGGCCGGAGTGGACGTCGATCCATGATTTCTTATAATGGTGACTTAGACATTGGATTATTCTTTGATAGTTCTTATAGTCACAAATTTAAGGTCTTGGAATGCCACTTTATTATCATCATTGATTCAATGTCTGGGCATGTGATTCTCAGACATAGTTTGAAATTCTGGTACATTATCCTCTTTAGAGTTGATGTCTATCAACTTGGTTCTATTGGTTCTTTTAGGATTCCTATCTACGGTTTGAGGTTCGGGCTAAACACTCTCTGGTTCTAGATTCACCAGGTTCCATTCTCAGTAGTTATAGTTTTTTAAGTACCCGTTGGGCTCACGAGTGTACCTTCTGGCCTCATTAGGTTCAAGTTATGTTATAGTTAGTTCTTGCTTTCATTTGCATTCTTTCCTAGACTCATATTCATTCTTGTAGATTTTCATTAATTTTATCTTTGTACTATTATATTGCAACTTTTCATATTGTCATTACTTTTCAAGCTCAGTAGGCCTATGATGCATACTGAGTACCTATTATTTTGGTAATCATACTACACTCTACATCTATATTTGTGATATAGGTCAGAGCACCAATTACCTACTCTAATTTCTATCCAATAGGAGGAGATTCAGAGACGAGGGTGAGGTTATGGCTTTCTAGTTCATTTTTTCTCTTTCTGTTTAGTTTGACTAGTGTTTTGCATTTTCAGACAAGTCTTTATATTTTTATCCACTTTTGAGACTGGTACTCTTTTTGTAGTAGCTTGTACCTGTGATTTCCAGGTTCAAGATTGCATGTTTTTGTTTGTATATATATATTGCTTCCGCTCTTTTCTTCTGTTATTCTATTGAATTTCTTCTCTTTTCCTTGTTGGATGTTATTTCTACCCATACACCCATTACTTGTCATTTTGGGATACAGTTGACTTACCTACTGGTGGGTTTTAGTAGGTGCCATCATGACTCAAGTTTTCAGGTCATGACACTCGATATGGTCAATATGAATTTGTTGTTATGTTTTTCGACTAACCAATGCTCCTACAACCTTTATAAACCTGATGAAAAGAGTGTTCAAACAATATTTAGACATGTTCAACATTATCTTCATAGATAGCATCCTTATTTATTCTCGAAACAAGGATGAACATGTAAACCATTTGAGGATTGTTTTGCAGGATCTCAAGGTCCATTAGTTGTTTTATCAGTTTAACAAATGCAAATTTTTTTTTGAAGTTAGTACCATTCCTTTGTCATATAGTGTATGGAGAAGGCATTTAGGTTTGTCCTAAAAAGATCGAAGCAGTCAAGAACTGGCCTAGACCCCTCTCTACTTGAATCTTCGTCAAAGGTGATGACTTGAATTATTGTAGGACTATGACATGAGTGTTCTATATCATCTAGGTAAATCCAATGTAGTGATAGATGCACTCAGTAGGTTTTCTATGAACAATGTTTCTCACATTGAGGGGGAGAAAAAGGAGCTAGTTTGTGACGATAATAGGCTTGCTCGTTTGGGAGTTCATATGGTTGGTTAGACATATGGTGGAGTTGTTGTTCAAAATAGTTTACAATCGTCTCTTGCGATGGAAGTTAAGGCAAGGAAGGATGATAAACCAACTTTGGTTGAAACTAAGGAGGCATTTTTAAGAAGATAATAAAGGCTTTCTCCAAAGGAGGAGATGATGTGCTTCATTACCGCAACTTGTTATGTATTCTAGGTTTTGATGATTTGAGGCAGAAAATACTATCAAAAGCTCACACGTCTCGATACTTTATTCACCCAAGAGCCAATATGATGTACCGTGATCTATGAGAAGTCTATGGTTGAATGGTATGAAGAAGGATATCATGGAATTTGTGGCTAAGTGTCCATTTTTCCAACAAGTTAAGGTTGAACATGAGAAAGTACGAAGTATGACTCGGGATATAAACATTCCTACTTTGAAGTGGGAGGTTTGAACATGGATTTTATCATAGGTTTACCTCGCACGAGTCTACCACATGATTCTATATGGTGGTTGTAGACCGGATGACTAAGTCGGCACATATCCAGCCAGTTAAGACATCATATTTAGCCAAGGATTATGCTAGACTTTACATCCAAAAGTTAGTGAAATTACATGGGGTTCCATTGTCACAACCCACAATTAGATCATGATGGCGCCTACTATAGACCCCTAGTAGGCAAGCCAAAAATCCCATTAATCTTGCAGTGACAATTACGCAATAAGAAAAGAATAAGAGAAAATAGAAATAAAAAGGATACATAATAGGGCCCATAGCATAGATATGTAAATATGATATAAAATATAAAAAATGGGCCCGAAAGTGACCAAGAAAGACAAATAAAGATAAGAGTCGATCCCTTGACCTAGTCTCACTAATACAGGAGCATCTAAGTACATAAAAGGCTATATACACTAAGTCTATCTAATAAAAATATAGAATACAAAACAGGTGCAAAAGAAGGAAAAATAGCAAGTCTCTCGATGCCAAAAGCTCACAATCTTAATTTGCAATGGCCAAGGGAGATCTAATGCTCACTGAGGTGGCTCGTACCAGGAGTTACATCAGAAAAAGATGCAAAAGTGTAGTATGAGTACCAAAATATGAGGTACTCACTAGGCATCATAGGTCGATCAATCTCAGAGAGATCATATATATATATATATATAAAGAAGCATGATAGTACCAACATAAGGATTTAAATATTCTAAGGAGTGATAGTAAAATAACGAGAATAGTGAGAAAGATAACATAATTTAACAAGCTGGAAGCACGAAAGTACAAGACAGTCACAACCAAACTAATCAAAACAGGATGATGCAATGTAGGGTGATCAACGCATAAAAGTAGAAGCCCGAAAGAACCTTGATCTAGCAGGAATGATACCTCAGACTCATCAAAAGGTGAAAAGCAATAGAAATATAACCTGGAATTCAGTCAATGGGATGCTTGGAATAGCCCCTCAGTCTTATCAATGAAAAGGTTTATCATTATATTCAAAACTCATAAAACCCAAGTATTATCCGTTTAAGTCATAAAAACTCCTAAATGATGCATTTTCTCATAAAATTCAAGTTTCCCTCAATTAAAATCGTAATCTGCTCCTTTGGAGATCGACAAGTTGAAAACCTACTTTAAATCATTTGAGTTCCTCAGATAAAAATTTTCCCTATTTTTTCAAGAATAAACAAGTCCAATGCAAATGCCGATTACACACCAAAACATAACCAACTCAAGCACGAGCAATCACATTACACATCGAGTCGAGGACCACCCAATATAGTACAGAAGTACTAACCTTTAACTCCAGCTAATCAAAGCTCACAGCCTCAGGCAAAACAATAAATAACATTTTATGAAATAAAGACTTGAAGAAGTTATAATTAAACATACGAAATCACTAAATCTAAGCAACGCGTGGAATCCTAAGTTTCACACCGCCTAGAAGCTTTCTAAGGAAGTTATAACGACACCAAGATCACGGGTAAACCTCAACTAAGGCTTATTAACTAGAGGTTAAGCTAAACAACCTGAAAATGGCAATATAATGTCTAAGGATCATGCAAGCCTACTAAATAATCCTAAAACCTCACTAACAATCGATACAACACAATATATATATATATATATAAACCAACTAAGCCGAGTCTAAAATAAGGAACTATAACCTACCTTGAGGCAGAAACCACACCAGAACCAATATTCTAGAGCTTTTCCCTCCCAAAGGCCTCCGAATGATATCACGCTATCAAATTAATAATGGAGATGTAAAAACTAGCCAAATGATACCATATTGCAATAAACGAATTTAAAACAAAAATTGGGTAAAAATATTATCATGGGACCCATGCATGGAATAACAAAATCAACTCCACCACATGGTCCAAACTTGCTAAAGGAACTTGTAGTCTTAACATGGGCACAATTTGAGTAATGGAAGAGCCCTATACAGTCTCACCATTTTAAGACTCAAGGATGATCAAAAAGATAATTCAAGAGAGAAATTGATGGAAACTTACAGTGTTAATAGATGATTTATCGACCCCAAGACACGCCCATGCAATCACCGGATACTATCCCACAATCTCCCACTAAAATCTCTTTGAAATTACTATCCCACAATCTCCCACTGAAATCTCTTTGGGCAAAAGCCGTTGCACCAGACAACAGATTTATCAGCAAAAAGGCTAAGTGTCATAAAACATTGAACAAGCCCTCGAAATTCATTCGGAGTCCAAACGATGCAAACTAAAAGTGCAAACCACTTGGAAATGATATTTCGGACTCAACGGAATCAAAAACGCCATTCGAGGTCATCTCATCAAGATGTTGAACCAAGTCAACACCTGACAAAGAAACACATATCAAAATACCACAAACTAAAATATCATCTCGATACCCTTGGGAACCAAACCAAAAGTCATTCTAGAAAAACTTAGCCTTCCGGAGCTACCTGCCCTAATGAAATTCGATTCCAAGATGTTTACCAAGAAAGGTGACCGAAGTCAAACTTCAAGGAAAACTTATAGGCTAAAACGCCTAATCGCACCACCCCAAATGGAAGCCTTAAAACTCAAACCGATCATCACACTAAAACAAAATGATCCTTTCGGAGCTGATGGAGTTGATGGAATTCCGATCCGATGTCAGCATCTCCATATGTTGACTGAAGTCAAGTATTCAAGCATTAAGTTTCCAAAACTCAAAAAGACAAACCAAACTCAACTGAACAACAAGAAAAGCAAGCATAAAACAAAAAAATGATGCCAAGGGTCACTACAACAAATACAACTAAAAGAACTTTCGTTCGTGATAGTAAGACAAAGGCAATACTTGATGGCTCAAAAAGATAAGGATATTGGGTCCTCATATCAGGCTTGATCTCCCAAGTAGCCTCCTGGATGGGACGGTGCCTCCACTTAAACTTTATTGATGGGATATCCTTAGACCGCAACCGCCTAACCTGCCTATCAAGAATGGCCACAAGCTCCTCCTCAAAACTCAAAGTCTCATCAAGCTAAACGAACTCCCACTGAAGCATGTGAGACTCATTGGGAACATATTGTCTTAACATAGAGACATGAAACACAGGATGAACACTGGAAAGAGATGAAGGAAAGTCTATCTCATAAGATACCTCTCTAATAACGCTCGAATCACCCTCCAAAACCAATTAAAAGTGTGAGAGATCGTAGTCAGTAAAAACCTAATAAAGAGTCGGGGTCGAATCCCACTGGAAATGGTGAATCATGGAGAATTCCTTAACAAGAAATTTGAACTTTAAATTAGCTAATTTGTAATGGTAAGAACAATTAGGTGGATGGTAAGACCAACTTAATATAAAGCTTTGGTTATCAATTATCGAAATTAAGCTAAAACTTAAATGAAATCAAGAGTTAAAAAGCAATCTAGGGGTGCGGGGATTGGAAATCGATCTCACGTAGGAGTAAACTTGCTGCTCTATAATGATGAACATTCATGAATAGGCTAAGTCATCTTCATTGACGCTAATCATCTTTCGATCTCAAATCATCTATGCATAGAATCTCCTTTTGGTCTCATCTATATGCCAATCCTAAATAACCTAATAACTTACTATATTCTCTCTTTCAAGAATAGGGCAAATAGATTCGACCCATAACCTCTGTTTCAAGAAACCTACAGACATCAAACCTAAATTGCTAGTATTAAACTAATTACCCAATCCAATCAATCTCTTTCAAGCATCAACCAGAGATCAGAAGTAAGAATTAAGTTTCCAACCTTAATCCATTAGTTAACTCAATGGTAATTAGACCAAATTCATCAATGAAAAGCAGTAAAAAAAAGAGCATAGCACAATACCCACTACATTTGTAATGACCCTCTAGGTCATTTATGTGTTAATGCCTCCTTTTTGTCATTTAGAGCATTCTTGTAGTGACCCAAAGCCATTTATGACTTGCTGGCACTGACTGTTCGGTCGCCTGGTCGTTCGTTTGGTTTTTATGCCTGTTTTCCTGTTTTAGAGCTTTTGAACCTTGAAAAGTTGATTTCGTCATAACTTCAAATAAACAACCTCATATGGGAATTCTTACGGTTCCATCTGCTCTGGAGCGGCCAAATTAGGGCAGAAGCATGGTTTACTAGAGTCTCCGGGTTTTCGGTGAGATTTTGGGACCAGTTATCTGTTTAGCCTTCGAAATTTGGCTTAAAGTTTACTTTGGTCAACATTCTTGGTAAACGTGCTCAGAAGAAAATTCTAATATCGCGATTAGTTCTGGAATGCCGAGTTTGGTATAGAATGGCCCATCGAGAACCTCCGGGCGCTTCCGATCAAAATCCGAGGCCTCCGGTAGAATTTGGCTAAAATGGCCCATTGGGTATGGGATCCACATTTTGTCGAAACCACCTCGTATGGAAATTTCAACTACTCCATTGAGTCCAGAACATCAAATTCGAGGGGGTAGCATATCTCGTTTGCGTGCACGGGGTTCCGAACTAATCCCGAGCACCCCATCGGAGTTTTGGAATTGTCCAAAACTTAGCTGCTGCTGCTGTCAAAATTGAAGACCCATTTACTCTCAGCGTTCACGGAGGTGTGAGACGGTCTACTCCGCGTTTGCGGGCCATAAGACGCGTTCGTGGAGGTCTGCATCCCTGCGCTCCGTGATCGCAGAAGGTTATCCGTGTTCACGGAAGTGTCGAGAGTGGGGTTGATCTCCTTCTCCGTGTTCGCGGTTGGGGAACTGCATTCACGGAGGTTTGGAGAGGCTGGGGGAGTCTCCTCTCCTCGTTTGCAAATAGGCTTCCGCATTTGCGGAGGTCTGAGTCCCTTCCCTCCGCGTTCGCGGACCCTGGCCGCATTCACGGAGTGTTGCCTGTTTCCCCTCCGCATTCGTGGGTGAGTTGGCGCGTTCGCGGAGGTATGCGTGCCTGGCAGTGTTTATATAATGGAGGTCGAAGCTCATTTAGAGGTTTCATTAAAAAATTCATATCTCCCTCCTCGGTTGTCGATTTTTGGTTATTCAAAGTCCTAAACGTTTAAAATCTCGTTTGCTTAGTGGGTCAGTGGTTGGATTGCATTAGGTGTACCTCGGTTTTTGTGAATTCGAGGCATAAGTTGCTATCATATGCCTATTTGTTGTAAAGTTTTGCATTTCTTGTTTGTGATGCATGGAGCTGCTTCGAGCCCCGATGAGTGTTCCATTTTGTAATACACGTTCGAGGGAGGATTTGAGACCTTTTGACCGAGTCAAATCTGGAAAATTCAGAGCGGGTCTCACGTTCCCAATTTTGACTCCAAAATTAGTCTATCTGTGAATTTGATGATTTTAGTGTCTAAATGACTGTATTGACGCTGTGATTCTATTTTTGATAGCATGGCGGTAGTCTGAGGCCGTTCGAAAGGGAAAATCTCAGAAAAGTAACTTGGAGCGCGTGTGATCGGCTTTCTGGTAGGTTACGGCTTCCCTTCTGTCTAGATTGAGCTTGAATGTGTAAATGATGGCTGGTGTGTGTGAATCTGGGGTGGGTAGCTAGTACTTCTTTTCTACTTCTCCAATTTTCTTCGTTTAAAGTTTATTTCTGGGCTGTTTAGGATCAGTACCATGTTTTAGGTTGAGTTGGCTTGGGTTGTTGTTAATTTGTTGTGGATTATCTGCTGGGTGGTTATCTGTTGATGCATGCGTGGGTTCGGGATGGTTGCTTTATTTCTGTTGGTTTTTGTGATTGTTTCATCCTTACAATAGGTTAGGATAGTATTGCCTTAGTCCTACGCACCTGTTGACTATAGTATGTATCCGACGTCGTTTCGGATGGACAAGGTCCTTGTACACTAGTAAAGCAGACTTGGATCTGATAGTTGAGCCTTCGTTTAGGTGTTGTCGTGGCTTTCATACCTTTCGATTCCTTCTCTCTTATTTGCGATTTTGGGATGCTACCGGAAGATGTCATTGTTGCGTTGATTGACGGTTGGATTGTGCAAAGCTAGGAGCCTTTGGTTGATATCCTTGTGGGGACGGCGGCCCATGGTGTTTTAGTCTTGCGTTGTATTGTTTGTTTGTTTGCGGCCTTATCCGATTCGAAGTTGTTAGCTCTAGTATGCAGCTGACATTACCCGATTAGCATCCGATATTTCCAGCGCTGGCTGTCGGGGGTAGGTTCTAGCATTAGGTCCGAAGCTGACATGACACGATTGCATGTAGGTATTTCCAGCATAAGGTCATTGTTCATAGGCTACTAGTCCCAGCTGCACAGCTGACGTTACCCGGTAGGAGACGGTATTTCCAGCGTTAGGCAGTTGAGCGAGAGGTGTGATTTCCAATCTGAGGCTGATGTTACCTGGTTAGAGTCATGTGACTGATGATTGGGCTGGGCCTAGGTGTGATTTCCAGTCCGAGGCTAATGTTACCTTGTTAGAGTCAAGTATTTATAGCTTGTGACTGATGATGGGGCTGGGCCTAGGTATTGTTCCAGCACGAGGCTGATGAGTATTTCCAGCTCGTGACTAAATATTGAGCGAGGCCCAGGTGTTATCTTTTTGGGTCTGGGACCCATGGGTGTTAAGGCTTCTAGAGTTGTGTTTACCTTCGTTTCTGTAGAATAGCACTTTAATGTACCTGTCAGGCTAATAGGGGTTCGTTCGCGTTTTATTTAAAATTGCGCACGAGTGTGCCTAGTAGATTTTATGGGGGGCTCAGTTGGGTTTAGCTCAGTTGTTCTTAGTTTGCTTTCCACTTTCTCTATTCCTCTTTCCGTTGACCTCTGTTTGTGCTGATTCTATCTTGTATGCCTATTTTTACCTTTCTTGCTCAGTCGGCCTATGATGCCTACTGGGTACCTGTTGTTTTGGTACTCATGCTACACTTTGCATCTGTTTTCGTGATGCAGGTCCTAGCACAAGTTATCAGAATTGAGTGCGAGCCTGCAGCTGTCTGTTCAGGAGATGAGGGTGAGCACATGGCGTTCTGGGATTACCTATCTCCTTCTGTTACTATATTTTGATGTCTTTTATTTTCAAGAAATTTTGTTTCTGTGGTCCACTTTTAGGACGCGTACTCTTGTTAGCAGTTAAGTACTTGTGACTTCCGGATTTTGGGAGGTGTCTTGTATATATAGTTTGATTTCGCTTCAGTCTTCTTTATGTGTTGTATTTGTCACTTCTGCTTAGTTGAGGATTCATTTCTACCCTTAGCCAAGTTCGTTGGTCTCACTTGTACAGAATTAGCATCTATTAGAGTTCTGAGGATGGGCACGAAGACGTCCGTGACTTATCTTCGGGACGCTACAAGATGTCCTTAGGATGTTTTCTAGTTTTGGTTCCTGTTCGTGCATGTATTGATTGGTTTCATGGAATCTCACTTGTTCCACTCTGTTGCAGGATAGCTTGCACACACAGTGGAGGTCGACCCCAAGGTCGAGGTGATGCTGCAGCATCAGGTCGGGATAGAGCGTGGACTCCGGAGCCAGAGCCTAGGGTAGATTAGATTCCTCCTCAGCCGGTGGAGCCGGGACCAACTCAGCCACCACCTGTACCAGCTGCCTCCCCGGATCTTTAGGGCATGCTTGCCCAGATCTTAGCTGCTATTAGGGGTATGCTGCAGTAGCAGCAGCCGGCCCCAGCACCAGTTGCAGAGCCAATTCTAGCATAGCAGTGCCAGCCTGCGGTAGTGGCTCCAGAGGTTTATCAGCCTCTAGCACCAGCCGTGGTTTAGCAAGACCTTTTGTACGGGGTTATGCCTTTGCAGGAGCAAATGATGCTCGGGGTGTTTCTTATGCTATCACCGTCGAGGTTCTCCGGGGCTGTGGGGGAGGATGCCCATGAGTTCTTGACTACTTACCGGGAGAGATTGCAGACGTTGGGGTTAGTTGAGTCTAGAGGAGCTGACTTCATAGCTTATCAGTTAGAGGACTGGCCAGAAATTGGTGGCGTTCCTTTATTGAGACCAGGCCAATTGGGTCACCACCGGTATCGTGGACGGAATTTTCTGTGACCTTCCTGGCAAGATATATTTCACGGAGTGTCAGGGATCGATTCCGCGATGAGTTCACGAGGTTGGAGTAGACCTCCACGATAGTATCGGAGTACAAGGCCAGATTTCTGGAGTTGTCTCGTCATGCCACCATAATTCTGCCTACATAGGAGGAGCGGGTTCGATGCTTTGTCAAAGGTTTAAGGCTGCAGTTGAGGATTGAGTCGAGGTCGATGCTATCAGTGGGTCGATCAGCTCTGGATATGGTGGACCACGCCCGCACTATTGAGCAGCTCCGTCGCGAGACCCATGGGGGCAGCGCCAAGATGACTTGGGCAGATGATGGCTTCAGTGGGGCCCGTCGCAGGTCGAGGGATACCCGAGATTGGGTTCATCAGGGGTTCCAGTCGGGCCGGTCTAGTCGCCCATATCAAGGAGCATTACAGATCTCAGAGGGTGACAAGCACCGTCAGAGTGGGCATAATGTCGGCCAGAGTCAGGGCCGAGTTGGTTTCCAGTCAGGTGCGTCAAGTCGGGGTGGCCGGCCTTCAGTGGGTAGCATATCATCACAGGGTTGCTATACTTACAGGGAGCTTGGTCATTGGGCTAGGGAGTACCCTATTTCCAGGTCAGCCTTACCATCTCCTCAGGCGGCAAGGCCAGCTTCAGCGGTAACACCTCCAGCTATGGGAGGGGGTCAGTAGCAGGGTGCTCGGGGAGGTCCCAGGGGAGGCAGGGTAGGCGGTCGAGTGGATGCGCGAGGTAGAGGTGCCCAGGGCCAATTCTATGCAGCTCCAGCTAGAGCAGAGGCCGAGGCATCCGATGATGTGATCACATGTACGGTTCTTTTTTGCCATCAGTCCGTTTCAACCTTATTTTACCCTGGTTTTACTTATTCTTATGTGTCGGCTTATTGTGTGCCTCGATTGGGAGTGAGTCCTAAGCCCTTATCTATGCCTTTGCGTATTTCGACCCCAGTAGGGGATTCTTTAGTAGAGAATCGGGTGTGTAGATCGTGTGTGGTATCTATTCAAGGGCAGGACACTCCAGTCGATCTTATTGTGCTTTGTATGGTGGATTTCAATTTGATTCTAGGCATGGATTGACTAGCCCCTCACCGAGCCGTCTTGGATTGTTATCCCAAGACTATTACTTTAGCCATGCCTGGTTTTCCACTGGTGATGTGGCAGGGCTCTCGCGGTTGCACACCAGTCAGGGTGATTTCTTGTATTCAGGTCCAGTAGCTGGTGTACAACGGATGTTTGGCTAATTTGGCATATGTTAGAGATGTTAGTAGGGAGGGCCCTACAGTTTATTTAGTGCATATAGTCCGAGTGTTCGCAGATGTGTTTCCTGTCAACCTTCCTGGCCTACCCCTAGAGCAGGATATTGACTTTGCCATTGTTTTGGAGCCGGGTACTCGTCCTATTTCTATCTCGCTGTATCGTAGTGCACCGGTAAAGCTCAAGGCGCTCAGTGTTTAGCTTCAGGACCTCTTGGGTAAGGGGTTCATTAGGCCTAGTGTGTCGCCTTAGGGTGCCCTAGTCCTGTTTGTGAAGAAGAAGGATGGCACCATGCGGATGTGTATTGACTACAGGCAGTTGAATAAAGTGACGGTGAGAAACCGTTATCCTATGCCTCGTATTGATGAGTTGTTCGACTAGCTTCAGGGTGCCGCAGTGTTTTCAAAGATTGACTTGAGATCTGGTTACCATCAGTTGAAGGTGAGAGCAGCGGACATCCCTAAGACAGCATTAAGGACTCGTTACGGCCATTATGTGTTCCTGGTGATGTCTTCTGGGTTGACTAATGCCTCTACCGCCTTTATGGATTTGATGACTCGTGTATTTAGGCCATATTTGGACTCCTTCATCATAGTCTTCATTGATGGCATGTTTGTGTACTCACTGAGCCATAAAGAGTATGAGCAGCATTAGAGGACAGTTCTCCAAACTTTGGGAGATCATCGGATGTATGCCAAGTTCTCAAAGTGCAAGTTTTTGGCTTGATTCCGTACCATTCTTGGGGCACGTGGTGTCCAAGTATGGTATTATGGTGGATTCAGCCAAGATTTAGGCTATTCGAGGTTGGGCTAGGCCTACTTCTGTTACTGAGGTTCGGAGCTTCGTCGAATTGGCAGGGTACTACAAGTGCTTTGTCGAGGGTTTCTCTACTATAGCAGCACCTCTGACTCGGTGACTCGCTAGGACATTCCCTTTGTGTGGTCGGAGGAGTGTAAGCGGAGCTTTCTGAGGCTTAAGGTGTTGATTACCACCGCTCCTGTGTTGACTCTTCCAGTTGAGGATGAGGGTTTCACGGTTTATTGTGATGCATCCGGCATTAGTTTGGGCTGTGTTCTGATGCAGCAGGGTCGGGTTATTGCTTATACGTCGAAGCAGCTTAAGTTGCATGAGCGCAACTACCCCACTTATGATTTGGAGTTGGTAGCAGTAGTTTTCGCGTTTAAGAACTGGAGGCATTACCTTTATGGAGTTCATTGTGAGATCTATACTGATCACCGGAGCCTTCAGTACATTATGATTCAGAGGGATCTTAATTCGAGGCAGCGTCATTTGATTGTGCTCCTGAAGGACTATGACCTCTCTATTCTCTACCACCCGGGCAAGGAGAATGTAGTAGCGGACGCCTTGAGTCGGAGGGTAGGGAGTATGGGTAGTCTAGCCTTCCTTTCTGTTTCGAAGCGACCCTTGGCTATGGACATTCAGTCTCTAGCCAATCAGATGATCAGGCTTGATGTGTTAGATTCCAGCCGGGTGTTAGCTTATGTGGGGGTTCAGTCATCTCTACTTGATCAGATTCATAGTCATCAATTTGAGGATCGGGCGTTGGTGGCACTCAGAGATAGAGTTTTGGCGGGTGATGTCAGGCAGGCTTCCTTAGATTCAGATGGGGTTTTGAGGGTTGCTAGCCATTTGTGTGTTTCGAGAGTTGGTGATTTGATCCCGCTGATCCTTAGCGAGGCCCATGACTCCAGTTATTCAACCCATCCGGGCATAGCTAAAATGTATCGTGATTTGAGGCTGCACTACTGGTGAAGCGGTATGAGGAGGGACATCTCAAACTCTGTGTTGCATTGCTTGTGTTACCAGCAGGTGAAGGCCGAGCATTTGAGGCCTAGTGGAGAGTTGCAGAGACTACCCATTCCTGAGTTGAAGTGGGAGCGTATCACCATGGACTTCGTTGTTGGGTTGCCACAAACTTCTAGAGGTGCTGACAGCATTTGAGTCATCGTGGATCGATTGACCAAATCAGCATGCTTCCTTGCAATTCACTCTTCCTTCAGTGCTGAAAGGTTGGCCCGTATCTACATTCGCAAGGTAGTCCGTCTTCATGGTGTGCCTATTTCTATCATTTCAGACCGGGGTTTATAGTTCACTTACAGCTTTTGGAGAGTACTTCAAGAGGAGTTGGGCACCCGTGTTGATCTTAGCACAGCTTTTCATCCGTTGACAGATGGCCAGTCAGAGCGTACTATTCAAGTTTTTGAGGATATGTTGCGGGCCTGTGTTATGGATTTTGGAGGTCAGTGGGATTAATTCTTACATTTGGCGGAGTTTGCGTACAATAACAGCTAAGGCTGGCAAGGGGACCGGGACAGCCCGCCCCGGCCCGGTATCGACTCGAGACCCGTCTCGCCGGTCCCGGTCCCACGTGTCGAAGCGGGATAGGGGATAGGGGACAGGGGGACGGGTAGGGGGACGGTTCACGATTTGGTCCCGGTCGACCCGGCCAGGTCTGTCCCGGTCCCGTCCCGTCCCGGTCCTGTCGCGGTTCCATCCCGTCCCGGTCGAACCGGCCGGTCAAGTGGGCCAACCGTTTTTTTTTAAACTTTGCAATTTATCCGTTGGGGCAACGGCTAGTGGGCCCCCCCAACGGATATATTTGATTTTTGGGAGTCCCAAACACCCCCCTACCACTCCTACTCTTTAATCTTTTATTTTAACCCTCAAGTTACATAAAATACACTTTAGTCCACTCTTTATATTATAAATACCCCTTTATCCTTCTTTTATTTCTCACAAATTATCTACTCTCTCAATTCTATATTTTATATTCTCTCATTCTTGAATCTTGATTCTTGATTCCACTTAATTCTCAATTCTCAATTCTCAATTCTATTTATTTATATCATAATATTTATATTTCAATTAATATCATAATATTTATAATTCAATTATTTTATATTTTATATTGTTGCTATCAAGTATTGAAGCTACAACTTACAACTTACGATAATACATTTGGTTGGAGCAAGCTTCAAGAATTGGTTATAACCGTCTGCTATTAACGCAGACGTTTGGTACATTCGTTCCATTTCTTTATTTATACATTTTTTTTGCAATTAGTTTTTGTGTTATTAATATTTATATATTACATTTTACATTTTATTAAATATGAGTTCTAATAAAAAAAATACCGGTAAGGAAAAAATAGCAACCGTTGTTTCCAATTTATTTAATTTTCCTAAAAAAAGTAGTAAGGAAAAAAATATAAGTAAATGTGGTGGTTCTTCTTCTAAATCAATGCCTGGAGTTAGAATTAATACAAATGATTCTACTTTTGTTGATGATACTTCTTTCACTCCTCATTATAATATAGATACAAATGTTGAAATTGATCATGAATTTTTAGAACGACATTTTAATAATCCTAATGTTGATGAAAATTTAGATGATGAAGTACAAGTTGATTTGGAAGAAGATGAATTAGATGAAACACCTACCAGTCCGGCGACGGAAGCTCCAACATAAACTACACCTCCAACTGAGGAAGATAGTCAACTCCCCCACCCCTCCCCCCTTGTACCTCCTACAAGGGGAAATGTGAAGTATCAACGCCCTAAAACTTCTGTTGTGTGGCAATTTATGACTTTAGATACTGTAAACTCTCTTGCTATTTGTAATAAGTGTAAACAAATATTTATACATAGAGTCGGTGGAGGTCAAGGTGGGACGGAGGGTTTAAATAGACATTTGCTATCTTGTAGACCGATTGAATATAAGGCGGCCAAAGCTCTAGCCGATAAAAAAAAAGGAATTCAAATTGATGATGATGATATTAATTCTAGTGTTCCTCAATCGGTAGAGTGTTCTAACATGGTTCAAGGAACATTGAATCCTTCTAACCCCGGTGGTCCAATTACACAACGTAAATATAATAAAGAAAGAGATCGCGAAAATTTAGCTAAGATGGTTTCTGTTTGTGGTTTACCTTTTGGTTTTCCTTCACATCCCGGTTTTATTGAATATATTCAACAAACTTATAATCCGTCTTTTAAAGGTGTTTCAAGAAATACAGTTAAATCTGATGTTTTAGAATTTCAAGGTAAACATTATCAATATCTTTGTTGTTTATTTAGCATATTAGATTGTAGAGTGTCTATAACTTCTGATATGGGTCGTAGTGTTAATGGACGTGATTATTTAACTGTCACAGCACATTCGATTGATCATAACTGGAATTTGCAAAAAAGAATCTTAAGTTATAAAGAATGTGTAGAGAAAAAAACTGGTGCTTATATAGCTTCAACTGTTTTAGATATTTTAGATTTTTATATGCTTTGTGATAGAGTGATGAATGTCGCATTAGATAATGCCTCTAATAACATCAACGCTGCTGCTATGTTAAAAACTAGACTATGTCCAATTGATAATAATGCTTTCCATGTTAGATGTGCTGCACATATATTAAATTTAATTGTACAAGATGGTATTTCATTATTTGATTGTGGTTTTATGAAAATAGAATATGCTGTTTTATGGATTTTTTATGCTCATAGACCTGCTAGAATTAGGGAATTTAACGAGCGTTGTGTACTATGTAATCTTACACCACGAAAAGTTCCAAAACATGTTAAAACTAGGTGGAATTCTTTTTATGAAATACTTTCAGTTGCTTATGAATATCAACGACCCATACAAATGGTTTTTAATGCCCATAATTCTGACCCACTAGAAAGAATTTGTGATGAAGATTGGATAGAAACCAAAGAACTATTGGATTTTCTAAAACTTTTTTATAATGCTACAACCATGTTTTCTGGAGTTTATTATCCTACTATTTCATCAGTCTTAGTAAATATTTGTGCTATTTCAATTCAATTTCAAACATACAAAAAAATTGAAAATTTTAGACCGTCAATTGAAGCTATGATTGAAAAATTTTAAAAATATTTTTTTCCTATTCCTCAAATTTTTTTAACTGCGACTTTACTTAACCCTCAATATAAATTACGAGGTGTACAAGGACTTGTTCAAACTTTTTATGATACTTTAGAAATTTTACCGGAAGAAGTTCCAAGTTGTGAATTTTGTAAGTCTAGCATAAAAGTGCAAGCCAAAATTTTATATGAAAAATATAAAACTATGGAAATTAATGAAGGAGTTGTTGCTCAAACTTCTAATGCTATCAACAATGATTATATTGATAATTATATGCTTGGTTTTCTTGGTCTTAATTCTACTAACCGTGATGATTTTGAAGAATATCTTAATCAGTGTTTGGAAACAGTTACCGACGAGCAGGGCAACGTAAAAGTATTAGATTGGTGGAGGAAACGTGGTAGTGCATTTCCAACTCTTAGCAAAATGGTTCGAGATGTTCTAGCTATTCAAGCTTCATCAGTTGCTTCAGAGGCTGCTTTTAGTGCGGCAAGGTTTCAAATTGTAGATCACAGACATTCATTGGCTGAAGAAAGCTTGGAGTCATCAGTTTTATTTAGAGACTGGATCAACGCCGAGAGAAGAAATTATAATTTGCCAAAGTTAAGCGCCAAACAAGACTCTTATTTTAATTCAATATTTGGATGTAGTAGTGAAGATGAACTAGATGCACAAGAATTTCAAGCATCATTGCCAACACCGGAGGATGTTACCGTCGATTTGATACAAGAGTTAGAAAAAAGTTTTATTGGACAATACAGATATTAGATTTACATACGAGAACTAATTGAAACAGAACCCTTCCTAGAAGGTGGCTGCGTAGATTAGTTACTCATGTAATATTTGTTACAAATATTAGATTTACATACGAGAACTTTTTGAAACAGAACCCTTCCTAGAAGGTGGCTGCGTAGATTAGTTACTCCTCTAATATTTAATTTGTAAATTGTAACTTGTAAGTTGTTAGTTGCAATTGAATTTTATTTGAATAAATTTAAAGGCTTTATTCATGTCTTTTTTATACAACTATTGTGTTGCATTTAAATTTAATACTTTACTTATCAAAACTTACTTCAAAATTTGAAATTTGAAATTTGAAATTTGAATTTTGAAAGTTAAAAGATGAAATTTGAATTTTTCAAAACTTAAGCATTTTAACTTAGCTAAAAAATAATATTCAAAACAATAAAAATTAAAAATGTCATTCAAAAAAAATATAACTTCAAAACAATTAAATAAATACAAAAAAAATAAAAATCCCGTGTCCCGTCCCGTCCCGTCCCCTAAAACACTGTCCCATCCCGTTAATCTAGTGGGACGGGATGGGACTTATATTTATCCCACGAATCTCGGCCCGATTCATCCCGAGTTCGGTTGAATTCCGGTCAAACCTCGACCCGTCCCCCTATGTCCCTTCCCGGCATCCCCGTCCCCGTCCCCTTGCCAGCCTTAAATTAACAGCTACTATTCCTACATTCAGATGGCTTTGTTTGAGGCCTTATATGGTAGGCGTTGTCGCACTCCAGTTTGTTAGTTCGAGTCTAGAGAGCCTAGGTCGTGGGGGACAGATCTATTTCAGGAGACCATTGTGCATGTAAGGTTGATTCAGGATGGCTCAGAGTAGGCAGCGGAGTTATGTAAATCGCAGGCGTCGACCGTTGAGATTTGTCGTGGGTGTTAGAGTATTCCTTCGAGTATCGTCCATGAAGGGCGCGATGAGATTTGGGAGGCAGGGCAAGCTTAGCCCCAGGTACATTGGGCATTTTGAGGTTTTGAGGGCAGTTAGTGAGGTGACTTATGAGTTAGGTTTACCTCCAGCATTCTCTACTATTCATCCTATTTTCCTTGTTTCAATGCTACGCCGGTATGTTCCAGATGAGTCTCATGTGCTCCAGTATGATCCAAATGAGTTGGATGATCGCCTGACCTATATTGAGGAGCCAATTCCTATTTTTGCAAGAGATGTGAGGCAGGTGAGGTCGAGAGCCATTCCTGTAGTTAAGGTCTGTTAGAGGCATCGTCCAGCTGAGGAGGCTACCTGGGAGACCGAGCAGGAGATGCGGGAGCAGTTCCCCAGCTTATTTGGGCCTTCAGGTACTTCTTGATTCATACTTTCTAGGATGAAAGTCCTTTTAGTAGTTTTTGTAATGTCCCTGTAGGTTATTTAATGTGTTAATGCCTCCTTTCTATCGTTTAGAGCATTCTTGTAGTGACCCCAAGTCATTTATGACTTGCTGGCACTGACTGTTCTGTCGCTTAGTCGTTTGTTTGGTTTTTATGCTTGTTTTCCTATTTTGGAGCTTTTGAACCTTGAAAAGTTGATTTCGATCATAACTTTAGGTAAACGACCTCAAATAGGAATTTTGACGATTCCATCAGCTCCGGAGCGGCCAAATTAGGATAGAAGCATGGATTGCCTGAGTCACAGGGTTTCCAGTGTGATTTTGGGGCCAGTTAGCTCTTTGGCCTTCGAAATTTGGCTTAAAGTTGACTTTGGTCAACATTCTTGGTGAATTTGTTCGGATGAAAATTTTGGCAGCGCAGTTAGTTCTTGAATGCCGGGTTTAGTCTAGAATGACCCTTTGAGAACCTCCGGGAGCTTCCGATCAAAATCCGAGGCCTCCGGTAGAATTTGGCTAAAATAGACCATTGGGTGTGGGACCCAATTTTGTGTCGAAACAACCTCGTATGGAAATTTCAACTGCGCCATTGAGTCTGGAAAGTTGAATTCGAGGGGTAGCATATCTCGTTTACATGCATGGGGTTCTGAAAGAATCCCAAACACCCCGTCGGAGTTTTGGAATTGTCCAAAACTTAGCTGTTGCAGTTTTCAAAACTGCAAACCCATTTACTCTCCACGTTCGCAAGATACGCTCCACATTCGCGGTAGTGTGAGAGGGTCTACTCTGTGTTTGCAGGCCAAAGATCGCATTCGCGGAGGTCTGTACCCCTGCGCTCCGCGTTCTCGAAATGTGGGGGTGATTTTCTTTTCCGCGTTTGCAGAGGTCTAAAGAGTGGGGGTGATTTTCTTTTCCGCGTTCGCAGAGGTCTAAAGAGTGGGGGTGATTTTCTTTTCCGCGATCGAGGTTGGGGATCCACGTTCGCGGAGGTTTAGAGAGCCTGGAGAGTCTCCTCTCTACTTTCGCAAACAGAGTTCCGCGTTCGCGGAGGTCTGAGTCCCTTCTCTCCGCGTTTGCAGGCCTTGGCCTCGTTCGCGGAGTGTTTCCTGTTTCCCTTCCGTGTTCGCGGGTGAGTTGGCTCGTTCGTGGAGGTATGCGTGCCTGGCAGTGTTTATATAATGGAGGTCAAATCTCATTTGGAGGTTTCATTTAAAAATTCATATCTCCGTTCTCGGTTGTCGGTTTTCGATGATTCAATGTCCCAGGTGTTCAGAATCTCGTTGGATTCGTGGGTTAGTGGTTGGATTGCGTTGGGTGTACCTCATTTTCCATAAATTTGAGGTTTAAGTTGCTATCTTAGGACTATTTATTGTAAAGTTTTGTGTTTCTTGTTTGTGTTGCATGGAGCTGATCCGAGCCCCGATGAGTGTTCCATTTTTTAATACAAGTTCAGGGAAGGATTTGGGACCTTTTCACAGAGTCAATTCAGGAAAATCCCGAGCGGGTCCCACGTTCCTCATTTTTACTCCGAAATTGGTCTGTTTCTGAATTTGATGATTTTAGTGTCTAAATGACCGTACTGACGCTGTGATTCTATTTTCGATAGCGTGGCACCAGTCTGAGGCCGTTCAGAAGGGAAAATCTCTGACAGGGTGACTTAGAGCATGTGTGATCGTCTTTCTGGTAGGTTAAGGCTTCCCTTCTGTCTAGATGGAGCTTGAATGTGTAAATGCTGGCTGATGTGTGTGAATTTGGGGTGGGCAGCTAGTACTTCTGTTCTTCTTCTCCTATTTTCTTCATTTATAGTTGATTTATGGGCTGTTCAGGATCAGTAGCATGCTTTAGGTTGAGTTGTTAGCTTGGGTTGTTGTTAATTTGATGTGGATTATCTGCTGGGTGGTTATCTGTTGATGCATGCATGAGTTCGGGATGGTTGCTTGATTTCTGTTATTTTTTGTGATTTTTTCGGCCTTAGAATAGGTTAGGATAGTATTGCCTTAGTCATACGCACCTGTTGACTTGAGTATGTATCCGACGTTGTTTTGGATGGACTAGGTCCTTGTAGACTAGTATAGCATACTTGAGTCTGATAGTTGAGCCTTAGTTTAGGCGTTATCGTGGCTTTTGGACCTTTCGATTCCTTCTCTCTTATTTTGCGATTCTGGGATGCTGCCGGAAGATGTCGTTGTTGCGTCGATTGAAGGTTGGATTGTGCAATGTTGGGAGCCTTTGGTTGATATCCTTGTGGGGGTGGCTGCCCGTGGTGTTTTAGTCTTGCGTTGTATTGTTTGTTTGTTTGCGGCCTTATCCTGTTCGAGGTTGTTAGCTCTAGTACGCATTTGACGTTAATCGATTAGCATCCTGTATTTCCAGCGCTGGCTGTCGGGGTTAGGCTGCTAGCATCCGGTCCGCAGCTGATGTTACACAATTACAGGCAGGTATTTCCAGCTTGAGGCCGTTGTTTGTAGGCTACTAGTCCCAGTTGCGCAACTGACGTTACCCGATTGGAGACGGTATTTCTAGCACTAGGCTACTGAGCGATAGGTGTGATTTTGAGTCCGAGGCTGATGTTACTTGGTTAGAGTCAAGTATTTCCAGCTCATGACTGATGATTGGGCTAGGCCCAGGTATTGTTCCAGTACAAGGCTAATGAGTATTTCCAGCTCGTGACTAATGATTGGGCAGGGCCCAGGTGTTATCTTTTTGGATCCGGGACCCATGGGTGTTGAGGCTTCTAGAGTTGTGTTTTCCTTCGTTTCTGTAGAAGAGCTCTTTTGTGTACCTGTCTGGCTTATGGGGTTCATTTGGGTTTTATTTAAACTTGCGCACACGTGTGCGCAGCGGATCTTATGGGGTCTCAGCTGCGTTTAGCTTAGTTGTTCTTAGTTTTCTTTCCACTTTCTCTGTTGCTCTTTTCGTCGACCTCTGTTTGTGTTGATTCTATCTTGTCTGCCTGTTTTTACCTTTCTTGCGTAGTCGGCCTATGATACCTACTGGGTATTTGTTGTTTTGGTACTCATGCTACACTCTGCATCTGTTTTCGTGATGCAGGTCCGAGCACCAGTTATTAGTGTTGAGTTTGAGCCTGCAGCTGTCTGTTCGGGAGACGAGGGTGAGCACATGACGTTTTGGGATTACCTGTCTCCTTCTGTTATTATATTTTGACTTGTCTTTTATTTTCGAGAGAGTTTGTTTTTGTGGTTCACTTTTGGGACTTGTACTCTTGATAGCAGTATGTACTTGTGACTTTCAGGTTTCGGGAGGTGTCTTGAATATATAGTTTGGTTTCGCTTCAGCCTTCTTTATGTGTTGTATTTGTTGCTTCCGCTTAGTTGAGGATTAGTTTCCACCCTTAGTCCCATTACTGCTAAGTTCCGAGATAGGCTTTGGCTGGCCAACTGGTGGGTTGGTAGGTGCCATCATGATTCGAGAAATCAGGTTGTGACAAGTTGGTATCAGAGCCAAGTTCGTTGGTCTCACTTGTACAGAACTAACATTTAGTAGAGTCCTGAGTATTGGCGCGGAGACGTCTGTGACTTTTCTTCGGGAGACTACATGATGTCCTTAGGATTTTTTCTTGTTTTGGTTCCTGTTCGTGAGTGTGTTGATTGGTTTCATGGAATCTCACTTGTTCCACTCTGCTGCAGGATGGCTTGCACGCGCAGTGGAGGTCGACCCCGAGTTTGAGGTGATGCTGCAGCACCAGGCCATGATAGAACGAGGACTCCAGAGCCGGAGCCTCGGGTAGATCAGATTCCTACTCAGTCGGTGGAGCCGAGACCAGCCCAGTCACTGCCCTTACTAGCTTCCGCCCCAGATCTTCAGGGTATTCTTGCCCAGATCTTAGCTGCTATCGAGGGTATGCAGTAGCAGCAGCAGCCAGCCCCAGCACCAATTCTAGAGTCGATTCCAGCACAGCAGGGTCAACCTATGGTAGCGGCTCCAGAGATTCATCAGCCGCCAACACACGTCGTGGTTCAGCCAGACCCTTTGGACTGGGTTATGCCTTTGCGGAAGCAAAAGATGCTCGGGTTGTTTCTTAGGTTATCACCGCCGAGGTTCTCTGGGGCTGTGGGGGAGGATGCCCACGAGTTCCTGACTACTTGCCAGAAGAGATTGCAGACGTTGGGGTTAGTGGAGTCCAGAGGAGCCGACTTCACAGCTTATCAGTTAGACGGATCGCCCAGAAAGTGGTGGCGTTCTTTTCTTGAAAGTAGGCCAGTTGGGTCACCACTGGTATCGTGGACGGAGTTTTGTTAGGCTTTCCTGGCTAGATATATTCCACAGAGTGTCATAAATTGACTCCGCGATGAGTTCACGAGGTTAGAGCAGGCCTCCATGATAGTATCGGAGTACAAGGCCAGATTTCTGGAGTTTTCTCGTCATGCCACCATAATTCTGCCTATAGAAGAGGAGCGGGTCGATGCTTTGTCAGAGGTTTGAGGCTGCAGTTGAGGATTGACTCGCAGTCGATGCTATCAGTGGGTCAATCATTTTTGGATGTGGTGGACAACGCCCGCACTATTCAGAAGCTCCGTCGCGAGGCCTATGGGGGCAGCAGCAAGAGGACTAGGCTAGATGATGGCTTCAGTGGGTCCCCTCGCAAGTCGAGGGATACCTAAGATTGGGTTCATCAGGGGTTCCAGTCGGGCCGGTCTAGTTGCCCATATCAGGCAGCATTACAGATCTCAGACGGTGACCAGCACCGTCAGAGTGGGCAGAGTGTCGGCCAGAGTCAAGGCCGGGGTGCATCAGGTCGGGGTTGCCGGCCTTTAGCGGGTAGCATATCATCACAGGGTTGCTTCAATTGCAGGGAGCTTGGTCATTGGGCTAGGGAGTGCCCTATTTCAAGGTCAGCCTTACCAGCTCCTTAGGTGGCGGCCAGCTTAAGTGGTAGCACCTCCAGCTATGGGAGGGGGTCAGCTGCAGGGTGGTCGGGGAGGTCCCAGAGGAGGTAGGGCAGGCGATCGAGTGGATGCGTGAGCTAGAGGTGCCCAGGGCAATTTCTATGCTACTCTAGCTAGAGCAGAGGCCTAGGCATCCGATGATGTGATCACATGTACGGTTCTTTTATGCCATCAGTCTGCTTCAGCCTCATTTAACCCTTGTTCTACTTATTCTTATGTGTAGGCTTATTGTGTGCCTCGATTGGGAGTGAGTCCCGAGCCCTTATCTGTGCCTTTGTGTGTTTTGAGCCCAGTAGGGGATTCTTTAGTAATGGATCGGGTGTGTAGATCCTGTGTGGTGGCTATTCAAGGGTAGGACACTCTGGTCGATCTTATTGTGCTTTGTATGGCAGATTTCGATGTGATTCTAGGCATGGATTGGCTAGCCCCTCATCGGGCCCTCTTGGATTGTTATGCCAAGACCGTTACTTTAGCCATGCCTGGTTTTCTGCGTGTAGTGAGGCAGGGCTCTCGCGGTTGCACATCAGTCAGGATGATTTCTTTTATTCAGGTCCAGCGGCTGGTGGACAGCGGATGTTTGGGTTATTTGGCATATGTTAGAGATGTTAGTTGGGAGGGCCCTACAGTTGATTTAGTGCCTATAGTCAGAGAGTTCGCAGATGTGTTTCCTGGAGACCTTCCTGGCCTACCCCCAGAGCAGGATATTGACTTCGCAATTGGGTTGGAGCCGGGTACTCGTCCTATTTCTATCCCTCCATATCGTATGGCACCTGTAGAGCTCAAGGAGCTCAGTGTTCAGCTTCAGGACCTCTTGGGTAAGGGGTTCATTCGGCCTAGTGTGTCACCTTGGGGTGCCCCAGTCTTCTTTGTGAACAATAAGGATGGCACCATGAGGATGTGTATTGACTACATGCAGTTGAGTAAGATGATGGTGAGGAACCGCTATCCTATGCCTCGTATTGATGATTTGTTCGACCATCGTCAGGGTGTCGAAATGGTTTCAAAGATTGACTTGAGATTTGGCTACCATCAATTGAGGGTGAGAGCAGCAGACATCCCTAAGACAACATTTAGGACTCGTTACGGCCATTATGAGTTCCTGGTGATGTCTTTTGGGTTGACTAATGCCCCTGCCGCCTATAATACCCCAAGCCTTCAAAGAAATGAGAATGCAGTTTTAAAACCTGGTGCTAGTGACTATGGAGGTCACCTACGAACCGTAGGTGGGAACCGTCGTTGGCACAGTGAACTTTCAGAATTTCCAAGTTTCTGAACCTTGACCTACGAAGCAACCGGACGGTTCATCGTCCAAACTTAGCCAAATTTCAGTCCCCAAATGAAGTTTCAGAATCAATTGATGGAAGGACAGGACGGTCTATGGATTGATCTATGGACCGTAGGTCCTTACCGTAGACTAGACCCGATAGTTTTTATTTAAGGGCGTTTTGGTCTTTTCCCTAATAGATTAACTATTGATCTAGGTCGGTTATACCCTTAACCTAGACCCTATAAATACTTTCTAAGCCTAATTTTCCTTATTCTAACTCATTCCTAAATTCTCCTCTCCCAAATATTTCTCTCTCTAAGATAAACTCTCTCAAGCTTCAAGGAAGGCGAAAGCTAGGATCCTAAAATTGAAGACCATTAATTTTCATCGATTTCTTGTGGGCTTTGTTGAGGTATGATAGTGTTCTCCATTAGGATTCCTTTCCTCCAATGGGTCCTCCCTTTTTTCAAGGTTTTCAAGGTTCAATTTCCCATAATTGAATTAGGGTTTTTGATCAATTCTTATGGGTTCTTCAATAATGATTTCAATTGTTGATTTTATGATTCCTAGTGCACGACCTAGCGTGATAAGGTAATTTAGTGCACGAATTAGCATGAATTACATGATTTGATGTAAAGATTGAATGAATCCCCGTGAACCCATGCTATTTCTCCCCAATTTGTTAATCTATGCTTTGATTGTTAGGTTGAGCTATGAATTGATGAAGTTTATGAAATCTCTATGAAATTATGCATGAATTATTAATGAATTGAGGATAATCCTATGAATTTAGCATGATCAAGTCAAAAGCATGATTTTCCTCTATTATGTGAGTTCCTTCAAGTATGGGTAAATTGTCTTAGTTATGGTTTTCTAAGCATGAGCTTGCATTGATTTGCATGATATGAGTTGAACTTGCATGAATCCATATGAACTCTATGATCTATGAACTATGAGCATGATGAGCTAAGTAAAGAAGAAGCTAATGAACCTATGCATGTCTCATATGAATTTAATGATGAGTTAAGGGTGCTTTGAGAGTGAAGTGCGAAAGTTATGATATGATGATGCTATGGTTGAGTTGTGAAAGGTTTTCTCACATAATACTCCCAATATAACTTAAAAGCACAAGAGGCGATTACCCATGTTCTTAAGGAGCTATTCTAATTAAGGGAGAAGCGGCGATTACCCATGTTCCCTAATGTAGACAAGAGGCGATTACCCATGTCTACCTATGATAAATGAACTATGATTAATCTGTGGGAAGTATGCTTCTCCGAGTGGACAAGTGGAGATTGCCCATGTCCCATAAACTATGTGCCACCATAGGATGATGGTCTTTGATAGACACTAGCTAGTGGATCCATGTAAGCTAAAAAGTTATGGTCCTACCTTTGAAAGTAGGGCAACCCTGTTTCGGTGTAGGGTTGACACCGGATTCCATGTTGATAGCTCACATGGTCTTATATGTCAGTTAAGGCTAATTCCCCACAACTAATGAACAAGTGTTCCTACGATGATCAAAAGTAAAGTAAAGTAAAGAAAGATGATTTAGCTTGCTTTGGTCATGGTTTATGTTTCATGCTTCTTATGCTTTATCATGTTTAAGCTTGGCCATTGCATGTCATGATTATGTCTCATTCTAGCATGTTTTATATGTTTTATGTGCATTGCTATCGTACTTGGTACTTGATTGTACTAACGCATACTCTTGCCTACATTAACTCCTTTGATGTAGGACTTGTTGATTCACCATCCACTCATGGCTAGAGCTTTAGTAGAGGATTTGATAGAAGACTTGGTGAGTCCTCATCCATCCGAGGGCATAGCCTAGTTGTTCTTATTTTCATGTATTTCTTTTCATTTCGGATGTTGTATTGGGTTACGTCCCAAACTTTATTTCTTTGTTTTAGATTGGCTTTGAGACATGAGATGTAGACTTCCGCTGTTTCTTTAAAAGCTTTGATATGAAAATCTCTTTTGAACTGTATCTCTATATGATCTTGTATGTATGTATGCTAAGTGGCTTGTATGAGGCCTCTCGGGATCTTGTACGCCATGTCACGTCTAGGGGGTACCTGTGGTCGTGACACTGCCTTTATGGTATCTTTGTGCATTCGCGGAGCAATAGTTAACATGAGCAGCATTTGAGGATAGTTTTCCAGACGTTGAGAGATCATCGGACGTATGCCAAGTTCTCAATGTGCAAGTTTTGGCTTGAGTCCATAGCATTCTTGGGGCACGTGGTGTCCAAGGATGGTATTATGGTGGATCCGGCAAAGATTGAGGCTATTCGTGGTTGGGCTAAGCCAACTTATGTGACTGAGGTTCGGAGCTTCGTCGAATTGGCAGGGTACTACATGTGCTTTGTCGAGGGTTTATCCACGATAGCAGCACCTCTGACTTGGTTGACTTGCCGGGACGTTCCCTCTGTGTGGTTGGAGGAGTGTGAGCGGAGCTTTCTGAGGCTTAAGGAGTTGCTTACCACCGCTCCTGTGTTGACTTTTCCAGTTAAGGGCGAGGGATTCATGGTTTATTGTGACTCATCCGGCGTTAGTTTGAATTGTGTTCTGATGCAGCAGGGTTGGGTTATTGTTTATGCGTCAAGGCAGCTTAAGCTGCATGAATGCAACTACCCCACTCATGATCTGGAGTTGGCAGTGGTAGTTTTCGCACTTAAGATCTGGAGGCATTACCTTTATGAAGTTCATTGTGAGATCTATATTGATCACCGGAGCTTTCAGTACATTATGAGTCAGAGGGATCTTAATTCGAGGCAACGTCGTTGGATTGAGCTCCTGAAAGACTATGACCTCTCTATTCTCTACCACCCAGGCAAGGAGAATGTAGTAGCGGACGCCTTGAGTCGGAGGGCAGGGAGTATGGGTAGTTTAGGCTTCCTTTATGTTTCGGAGTGACCCTTGGCTATGGACATTTAGTCTCTAGCCAATCAGATGATCAGGCTTGATGTGTCAGATTCCAACCGGTGTTAGCTTATGTGGGGGTTCAGTCATCTCTACTTGATCATATTCGTAGTCATCAGTTTAAGGATCAGGCGTTGGTGGCATTCAAAGATAGAGTTTTGGCGGGTGATGTCACGTAGGCTTCCTTAGATTCAGATGGTGGTTTGAGGTTTGCTGGCCGTTTGTGTATTCAAAGAGTTGGATCTTTGATCTAGCAATCCTTAGCAAGACCCATGACTCCAGATACTCCATCCATCCGGCCATAGCTAAGATGTATCGTGATTTGACGCAGCACTACTGGTGGAGCAGTATGAGGAGGGACATCTCAGACTATGTGTCCCGTTGCTTGTGTTGCCAGCAGGTGAAAGCCAAGCATTTGAGGCCTTTTGGAGAGTTACAGAGATTACCCGTTCCTGAGTTGAAGTGGGAGCGTATCACCATGGACTTCGTTGTTGGGTTTCCATGAACCTCTAGAGGTGTTGACAGCATTTGGGTCATCGTGGATCGATTGACCAAATCAGCATGCTTCCTTACTGTTCATTCTTCCTTCAGTGCTGAGAGGTTAGCTCGTATCTACATTTGAGAGGTAGTCCATCTTCATAGTGTGCCTATTTCTATCATTTCAGATCGGGGTTCACAATTCACTTCCAGCTTTTGGAGAGTACTTCAGGAGGAGTTGGGCACCCGTGTCGATCTTAGCACAGTTTTTCATATGTAGAAAGATGGCCAATCGGAGCGTACAATTCAGGTTCTTGAGGATATGTTACGGGCTGTGTTATGGATTTTGGAGGTCAGTGGGATCAGTTCTTGCATTTGGCGGAGTTTACGTACAACAACAGCTACTATTCCAGCATTTCGATGGCTTCGTTTGAGGCCTTACATGGTAGGCGTTGTCGCACTCCAGTTGGTTGGTTCAAGTCTATAGAGCTTAGGCCGCGGGGGTTAGATCTGTTTCAGGAGACCATTGTGCATATGAGGTTGATTCAGGATCGGCTCAGGATGGCTTAGAGGAGGCAGCGGAGTTATGCAAACCGCAGGCGTCGACCATTGAGATTTGCCGTGGGTGATAGAGTATTCCTCCTAGTGTCGCCCATGAAGGGCGTGATGCGATTTGGGAGGCGGGGCAAGCTTAGCCCCAGGTACATTGGGCCTTTTGAGTTTTTGAGGGTAGTTAGTGAGGTGGCTTATGAGTTAGCTTTACCTCCGGCATTCTCTGTTATTTATCCAGTTTTCCATGTTTTGATGTTGCGCCAGTATGTTCCAGATGAGTCTCATGTGCTCCAGTATGATCCAGTTGATTTGGATGATCGTCTGACCTATATTGAGGAGCCAGTTGCTATTTTGGCAAGAGATGTGAGGCAGTTGAGGTCGAGAGCTATTCCTGTAGTTAAGGTCTGTTGGAGGCATCATCCAGTTAAGGAGGCTACCTGGGAGACCGAGCAGGAGATGCGGGAAAAGTTCCCCAGCTTATTTAAGCCCTCAAGTACTTCTTGCTTCATACTTTCGAGGATGAAAGTCCTTTTAGTAGTGGATGTTGTAATGAACCTCTAGGTTATATCTATGTTAATACCTCCTTTCTATCATTTAGAGCATTCCTATAGTGACCCCAAGTAATTTATAACTTGCTGGCACTGACTGTTCGGTCACCTGGTCGTTGGTTAGGTTTTTATGCCTATTTTTCTGTTTTGGAGCTTTTGAACCTTGAAATCTTGATTTTGTTCATAACTTCAAGTAAACGACCTCAGATAGGAATTCTGATGGTTCCATCAGCTCCGGAGCGGCCAAATTAGGCTAGAAGCATGGTTTGCCCGAGTCCCGGTGTTTCTGGTGAGATTTTTGGGCCAGTTAGCCCTTTAGCCTTCGAAATTTGGCTTAAAGTTGACTTTGGTCAACATTCTTGGTAAACGTGCTCAGATGAAAATTCCGACAGCGCAGTTAGTTACGAAATGCTGATTTTTCCGGGAGCTTTCGATCAAAATCTGAGGCCTCCGGTAGAATTTGGCTAAAATAGCCCATTAGGTGTGGGACCCATTTTTTGTCGAAACGACCTAATATGGAAATTTCAACTAGGCCATTGAGTCTGGAACGTCGAATTCGAGGGGGTAGCATATCTCATTTGCGTGCACGGGATTCTGAACGAATCCCGAGCACCCCATCAGAGTTTTGGAATTGTCCAAAACTTAGCTGTTACAGCTGTCAAAATTGCAGACCCATTTACTTTCCGCGTTCTCAGGATAGGCTACACATTCGCGAGCCAAAGTTCACGTTTGCGGAGATCTGTGTCCCTGCGCTCCACGTTCTCGGAAGGTTATCCGCGTTCGCAGAGGTCTGGGGAGTGGGTGTGATCTCATTTTCTACGTTCGCGGTTGGGGATCCGCATTCGCAAAGGTTTAGAGAGCATGGAGAGTTTCCTCTCCGCGTTCGCGGATAGAGTTCCGCGTTCGCGGATAGAGTTCCGCGTTCGCGAATAGAGTTTCGCGTTCGCGGAGGTCTGAGTCCCTTCTCTCCACATTCGCAGACCCTGGCCGCATTCACGGAGTGTTTCCTGTTTGCCTTCCGCGTTCGCTGGTGAGTTGGCGCGTTCGCAGAGGTATGTGTGCCTGACAATGTTTATATAATGGAGGTCGAAGCTCATTAGGATGTTTCATTCAAAAATTCATATCTCCCTCCTTGGTTGTCGGTTTTTGGTGATTTGAAGTCCCAGGCGTTCAGAATCTCGTAGGATTCGTGGTTTAGTGGTTGGACTGCGTTGGGGGTGCCTCGTTTTTCATGAATTGGAGGCGTAAGTTGCAATCTTAGGCCTATTTATTGTAAAGTTTTGTGTTTCTTTTTTGTGTTGCATGGAGCTGATCCGAGCCCCGATGAATGTTCCGTTTTGGAATATAAGTTTGGGGGAGGATTTGGGACCTTTTTACTAAGTCAATTCTGGAAAATCCAAAGCGGGTCCCACGTTCTCAATTTTGACTTTGAAATTTGTGTGTCTCCGAATTTGATGATTTTAGTGTCTAAACGATCGTATTGATGCTGTGATTCTATTTTTGATAGCGTGGAAGTAGTATGAGGCCGTTCAGAAGGGAAAATCCCTGGCAGAGTGACTTAGAGCACGTGTGATCAGCTTTCTGGGAGGTCACGGCTTCCCTTCTTTCTAGATTGAGCTTGTATTCGTAAATACTGGATGATGTGTGTGAATCTGGGGTGGGTAGCTAGTACATCTTTTCTTCTTCTCTAATTTTTTTCGATTAGAGTTGATATCTGGGTTGTTCAGGATAAGTACCATGCTTTAGGTTGGGTTGTTGGCTTGGGTTGTTGTTAATTTGTTGTGGATTATCTGCTGGGTGATTATCTGTTGATGCATGCATGGGTTCGGGATGGTTGCTTGATTTATGTTGGTTTCTGTGATTGTTTTGGCCTTAGAATAGAATAGGATAGTATTGCCTTGGTCCTATGCACCTGTTGACTTAGTATGTATCCGACGTCGTTTCGGATGGACTAGGTCCTTGTAGACTGGTATAGCAGACTTGGGTCAGATAGTTGAGCCTTAGTTTAGGTGTTTTCGTGGCTTTCGGACCTTCTGATTCCTTCTCTCTAATTTCTGCAATTCTGGGATGCTGTCGGAAGACGTCGTTGTTGCTTCGATTGATAGTTGGATTGTGCGAGGCTGGGAGCCTTTGTTTGATATCCTTGTGTGGGCGGTGGCCCGTGGTGTTTTAGTCTTGCATTGTATTGTTTTTTTGTTTGCCGTCTTATCCAGTTCGAGGTTGTTATCTCCAGTACGCAGCTGACATTACCGAGTTAGCATTCGGTATTTCCAGTGCTGGCTGTCGGTGGTAGGCTGCTAGCATCCAGTCCGCAGCTGACGTTGCACGTATGTAGCCAGGTATTTCCAGCGTGAGGGCATTGTTTGTAGGCTACTAGTCCCAGCTACGTAGGACATTACCCGATTGGAGCTGGTATTTCCAGCGCTAGGCTGTTGATCAAAAGGTGTGATTTCCAGTCCGAGCCTGATGTTACCCGGTTAGAGTCCAGTATTTCCAGCTAGTGACTGATGATTGGGCTGGGCCCAGGTATTGTTCCAGCACGAGGCTGATGAGTATTTCCAACTCATGACTGATGATTGGGCGGGGCCCAGGTGTTATCTTTATGGGTCCGGGACCCATGGGTATTGAGGCTTCTAGAGTTGTGTTTTCCTTCGTTTCTGTAGAATAACTCTTCCGTGTACCTGTCGGGCTTATGGGGGTCCGTTCGGGTTTTATTTAAACTTGCGCACGAGTGTGTCCAGTGGGTCTTATGGGGGGCTCAGCTGGGTTTAGCTTAGTTGTTCTTAGTTTGCATTCCGCTTTCTCTGTTCCTCTTTCTATTGACCTCTATTTGTGCTGATTATATCTTGGCTGCCTATTTTTACCTTTTTTGCTCAGTCGGCCTATGATGCCTACTAGGTACCTGTTGTTTTGGTAATCATGCTACACTCTGCATCTGTTTTCGTGATGCAAATTCGAGCACCTATTATCAGCGTTAAGTTCGAGCCTGCAGCTGTCTGTTCGGGAGACGAGGGTGAGCACATGGCCTTTTGGGATTTTGTGTCTCCTTCTGTTACTACATTTTGACTTGTCTTTTGTTTTCGTGACAGTTTGTTTTTGTGGTCTACTTTTGAGACTTGTACTCTTGTTAGCAGTTTTGCACTTGTGACTTCTGGGTTTTGGGAGGTGTCTTGTATATGTGGCTTGGTTTCGCTTCAGCCTTGTTTATGTGTTGTATTTGTTGCTTCCGCTTAGTTGAGGATTAGTTTCCACGCTTAGTCCCATTACTGCTAAGTTCTGGGATAGGGTTTGGCTGGCCTACTGGTGGGTTGGTAGGCGCCATCATGATTGGAGAAATCGTGACAAAATTAAATCAACACCCAACCCCATTAGAGCTCCCCTAGATCTTGGGGGTTTAGCCACCCATCACAAAAAATAAAGAAATTATACCTTCTATGAAAGCAGGCATGGGTAACTTGAAATCAAGAAATTAAGAGTATACCCATTTTGGATTCGACTTGAATTTATCAAAGTTCAACACCAAGTTGTAAAAACTCCAAAAGCTAGGAACGCATTCTTTAAAAGAGAAGTGTTCTCAACCTTACAAAACTATTTTAAAACTTCACTCGCTGAACTCTCTAAAAATTACATTCTTTGGGCTATTTATACTTTCTCAAAATTTGGCCAAAAAATCCACCATGCGACTACTTCGGTGACAATAGTCAGGCTCGTCAAACCTACCCGGCGAATTTCCCTTTGCTCCTCAGTTCACCTTGTGATACTCTAGGCTTCAGGTGTTTGAACCTCAGTTGGAAACTTTGATTGAGTCAGCCTTTCATGTTCGGTGAATCACCGAATACCACCTTGGTTCTCCCTTCAAGCATTCAATTTTTCCACTGCACACTGTCACATTAGGCAATGTGCATCAGGGCCGCCGTTCTCACATGCATCGCCTTCTCTACTGGAGTCCGCCGGCCTTCTTTGGTAGACACAAGTGCTATGCACTATCAATTTGGGTGAGGTCGTGCTCAGTTGGCGATCCGACCTTCATGTTAGCTGATCAACAATGTTCACTTTGCACTTCTTTTTGTATTTTTGTCCATTCTTTCAAACATCAGTCATTTCCTTGTCCAATTGCCTTCATAGATGCAAATCATCAATATTCTATTAGAAAAGGAAAAAATTAGTCATTGACGACACTAATTATTGAGCTAAATGAACCTTAAATTAGTGCAACTATGTTACTCATCAACACCCCCAACTTAAACTTTTGCTTATCCTCAAGTAAATCAAGACCACAACAAGCTCAATGAGGGTGTCAACAACAGTACTCAATGAGAGCTAACATGCAAGCGCTATAGAAAGACTACTCTCAATATCATGTTACCTTCAATCATTATCAAAAAGTTTTAAACGATGACTAGTTGGTCTTAACATAGACTCAACCTCACTTTAGCTCCATGTCTAATGCAAAAACATGTTTCAACAAACACATTCAAGTGCCCTCACATCAAGAACGATTCCATCCTCTCACAAAGCAGTTTCAACAAAGGTGTAAGGAATCAATGTAACTCTCACTCACTCAAAAGAGAAATACATGCAAGCTTTGTTCCATATGTTTGCCCATATTTTCCAATCATCACCTAATCCAGTTCATGTAAGATCTCAAGGGTCTTTTAGGCTTGTAATGGGGTTGAGGATTAAGGTATGGTCAATTTGAATTGGTGACTTCACCTTTTCAAAGCATTGTTGCAATTATCATCACCTCTTCTTAAGTTCTTTTCCTTCTTTTTCATTTGAGGACTCAACCCTTGACTTGTCATACACTTTATTTGGAATCCCTTTTTTATTTCATTCACTCCTCTTTTTCATTCATTTTTTTTATAAGGAGGGGTTCCTTCTTTTTAGTAATACTTTCAAAGTTGAGCCTCAATTCATCTTTCTTTGCCCTTTTTCTTGGCTTTTATTCATCCTTCCTTTCCACACCCCCCAACTTAGGCTTTTGGCCTAAGTTGGCTATTCAAACATCACAATGCTTCAAAAAGGATTTTTGGTGAGAAGGTAGGGATAATTTGGTGCAAGAGTCTTCTTTTGGTTGACAACAAATGATTAGGCTCAAATGGTGCCAAAATGGATTAACACCCTCGCAAGGTAGTCAAAACGGTTTATGGACAATTTGGTTCCCTCTTTCAATTGTTTCCCAAGATCATGTCTGACATCCACCAAGATTCATACAATTGGATTAACAAGGCAAATTCTAGGACTCCACATGCATGATTTAAAGTAAGCCCTCACCAGACATGGCACTTTACAATACACTCATTTAGCACATCCTAAAAAGATCAAAAGCGTATGTGCAATGTTCATTAGAAGGCTCATATTTAAACGTAGCTAGTCAATAAAAGATTCAACGAGATCACGCAAAGGTGTAAAAACATTGATTTTTTTCCTGCAGCACCAACACTACACATCATGCTCATCATGAGTACTATTTAAGACATCAATATTGAACAAAATCGATTCTCAAATTTTTATCAATGAAAACTTCAAAAATTTCATGATTATAAAACTCATGGAGGGTTGAAATCATCAAGACAAAAAGAAAAAGAGATAAAGAGACACTTATATCCAAAAGAGCACTGTAATATAAACAAAAAGTACTACTACAACTTGTTCAAAACTCAAAATAACAAAACTACAAACAAAAGGGGAATATTGGTACGAAGGCCCTCATCCCACCAAAAATACAATGCAGTATCCTCAATGCAAATCAAATAAAAGTATTGGGAGGCTGAGATAAAGTCGCGTATGGTAGAGTTTGGAGTGACTCCACTGGACCCAACCTCTGAAGTCTCTCGAAGAGATCACTCCAGGGTAGCCTAAAGGATGACCTCCTCGGTCTCATGCAGCTTGGTCAGTGTCTCAGTAATCCCGTGCTCTTCATCTCGCAATTCCTCCTCATCAGTCTCCTCTGCCAACTCCTCGTTGGCCCTATCATTCTCATCCTCAGCTGTAATCTCTACATGCACAGCAACCTCAAGCAGCTCATTAGAAGGGGGCATAGTACTCGGCATCTCGGGCATAGCGATAGTAGCATCTTAAAGGGAAACCTCGCCCCATAATGGGGAGATGCCCATTACCTATATCTGGACCACCTCCACCCTCAAAGTAGAAACCTCAGACCTTAAGGTGTCTAAAGCACTGGAACTACCCTTTGTCTTCTCCCAAACCTCTATCCTAGCAGTCATATCATTTAACCTCAAATTGTGACTCTCTATCGTCCCCTCACACTTAACCACCCGCTGAGCCAAAGGAACCAAGGCCTTCTGAATGGCCTTGTCAATGAGCTTGGGCAATTCCTTCTCAACCCAGGTAACTCTAACATCTGCTGACCAGGCAAGGATGCCCATCTTATAGATTAGATCAACTCCAGGGTAAAGGGGGGATGGGTAACATGGAAGGGCTAGCAACAGAGAAAGGTGTAGAAATACTTGCTTGTTTCACAAAAGGAGCAAGTGTGCTAGTCTCAGATGCTAAAGTAGTAGGGTCGACCACGGGCGTAGAGTCTGGTGGTGGTAGCTTTCTCTGAGCCGCATCATCCCACAAATAATCGGCCTCGATCCTCCAAATGTCACTGGAGCAGACCGATGTGATTCGAACATCAATCTTCCCATGGAAGGGAACTCTAGCTCTCTCGCTCAGCTGAATAACGAGCACTGGGAATGGGAGTGATGTCTACTCTTACCTCACCCTTAGTAGTATCTCATCCTCAAAAGTTTCACTCACACTGATCTTCTCTCTCTCAATAATAGAACCCAATAGAACTTTCTTTGGATGTCAGAGTATTGATTCATTTTGGGATGGCATCACGTTGTTGCTGAAAAACCTGAACCACTATCTAGCCACGATGTTCAGTTCTTTCTTTTCTATCTTAGCACCTTCAACCATCCATGAAAGGGAAGGCTCACCAGATATCAGAGGGGTCAACCACCCCTTTAGACTAACTAAAGTCTTAGTCCTCCGAATCTCATACTCATCAGCCTGATTATCTTGGGTGCACAGTACTGCATTAATCACACTGGCATGACACTAAACTATTTTACCTCTCTCTTCGACTTCATCTACTGTCTTCCAGACAATCCCTTTCCTCCTCTTTGTTAATGCCTTGGCATAGGCGTCATAAAATTCATATACCCACTTTGGCAGATACGGTTTTCCTAGCTTTTGTAAATTGCTCCAGCTTGTGGAATTTTATAGCCTCCCATATGGCTGGATACTCTCTCATGACTCCGTCAGTTGAGAGTCGATGCTCCTCTAAAATGGTATGTTCCCCTTCTGCCTTGAGCCTATTCATATAATTTGTAGCTATTATTGGGAGAACACGAGAAGCAGGATTGGTTTCTTATGGGGTGACACTAATTTGGAGCACATATTCACCTTCTTCATGGTGATGTGCTTCAATACTTTCTTACCCCCTCTGGTAGGGGGTTGAGGATTCGTTTGTTGGTCATAAGAGGCCTCAGAAGGCTCATTAATTGAGATGCCCTTTTGTTTCTTTGGAGGAGGAGGAGGAGGAGAGGGCTCTCTATCTGATGTAGTGTCAGAGGCAACTACATTTTTACTCTTGGTTCTTGCCATTACCTGCAAAGCATACATTAAAACACAAGATTTGTGAAGGTTAGTTGCAATCAAACGCACATTGAATCATATATTAGAAACATTGCTGAGGCTCACCTTATGAGAAGGCAAATCGCCCAACAGGATTGGCGAACTCTGGTGAGCTCGCCGAAATGGACAGAAGCAATTCAATCAGGACTCAGGCATAAAAGGTGAAGTCAATGCCAACTCAGTGATTTTTTGAGCTGGTTTCGGTGAGCTAAGACAAGTCCGCCAAAACTGACAGTGCAAAAGGGAAAGACTTAGGCATCAAGGGCGATGTCCTCTCCCACTCGGCGATTTGCCAAATGGTTTTGGTGGACTAAGACAAGCCCGTCAAATGGAACAGTACCTAAGGCTATGCATATGCTAAAGAGTGCAATCTGGGGCTTACTCAGCGATTCACCTAACCTCATTGGCGGGCTAAGAATAGCCTGCTGAGTACGAAGTGTTCAGCTCAGTGCCAAATTTTCACAACAAAACCAACATGCACAACAAATACTAGTTTACCCCTAAAATTACAAATTCACCTAAATTCTTTTCTACTCATGGGTACTCAAACTTCCCCCAGATATCACATAGTATTGCACTAATTGATGATTTGCCCTTAAGAAAGTCGTCATCCTGTCTATCATTTGACAAAATCATGCAATTGGGTCAACACTGGTTACTCAAACTTCACCACGTTAAATTAATCACAAACCTAGCAAAAATATCAATTTAATTCAACATTTTACCAACACAATCACGTTTCACAGATTATAGGCTTTCACAATCAAATTCACATGGGCATAGGTCAAATCTTGCAATGCAATGCTACCCATCAAAATCAAGCACACAATATCTATTAAAGGGCTCAATGTCACGACCCAAGGTACCCCCTAGATGTGACATGGCATACAAGACCCCTAGAGGCCTCATACAAGCCACTTAGTATACATACATACAAGATAATAGAGATTAAGAGTTCGGAAGAGATTTTCATGAAATTACTCAATTCATGGCTCAACCCACCAATCAAAGCGTAAATTAGGAAATTGGGGAGAAATAGCATGGGTTCATGGGGATTCATTCAATATGTACATCAAATCATGTAATTCGCGCTAATTCATGCACTAAATTACTTTATCAAGCTAGATCGTGCACTAGGAATCATAAAATCAACAATTGAAATCATAATTGAAGAACCCATAAGAATTGATCAAAAACCCTAATTCAATTGGGGAAATTGAACCTTGAAAACCTTGAAGAAAGTTGAGGACCCATTGGAGGAAAGGACTCCAAATGGTGAACACTATCATACCTCAACAAAGCCCATAAGAAATTGATGGAAATTGATGGTCTTCAATGGAGGATCCTAACTTTCTTCTTCCTTGAGAGTTGAGAGGGTTTTATTAGAGAGGAGAAATTTGGGAATGAGTTAGAATGAGCGAAATTAGGCTTGGAAAATATATATAGGGTCTGGGTTAAGGGTATAACCGACTTGAATTAATAGTTAAAAATTTAGGAAAAAGACCAAAAAGCCCTCAAATAATAACTGTCGAGATCTATCTATAGTCAGGACCTACAATCCATACATCGGCATAGGAGACTTCATTTGGGGCGTAAAATTGGCTAAGTCTGGAAGGGATCCACGGAACCTATCTACGGACCGTCAAATGGAGACGATCCATCCTGTTGCTTCGTAGGTCGAGGTTTAGAAATTTGGAAATCCTAAAAGTTCACTGTGCCAACGACGTTTCCCACCTACGGCCCGTCATTCCAACTACGGTTCGTAGGTGACCTCCATAGTCACTGGCACCAAGTTGAAAAACTGTATTTTCATTTCTTGGAAAGCTTTGGGATATTACAATATCTCCCCCTTGGGAACATTCGTCCTCAAATGATAATCAAGAAATCATAAGGAGGGTAGAAGACACGGACTAACAACCCAACCTAGAATTCAATCACATAATGCACATATCCCGAAGAGGAAACATCAACTCCAAGCTAAAGCATATTCAAAACATTATTCCATGAAGACTTTATGCAACTCATACTCAATGCACATAATCTTATTAGACTCTTCATGAACATGCATAATCAAGGAATAGTGGAAATCAACTATGACACATGAAACCAAGAGAATGAACCATGAGGAACTAGGTACCTCAACTTAGAATAGGATCGGAAGGAAAGAGATTGGGATATCGGGACATCATATCGGCCTCGGCCTCCTAAGTAGCACCCTCAACTAACTGATTCCTCCAAAGAACCTTCACGGAAGCAACTTCTTTATTTCTTAACTTCCAGACTTGTCGATCTAAAATCTCAACCGGAACTTCTTCATAGGTAAGACTATCCTTTATGCCAAGATTCTTTAATGTCACTATAGATATCGGATCACCAACATATTTCTTCAACAATGAGACATGGAAAACCAGATGCACCGATGCCAAATCATTAGGCAGATCAAGTTCATAAGTAACCTTACCAGCACACCTCAAAATCTGATATGGGCCTACATAATGGGGACTAAGCTTCCCTTTCTTCCCTAATCTCATTACACCCTTCATGGGTGAAATTTTCAAGTAAACCCAATCATCAACATCAAATTCCAAATTTCTCCTTCTAACATCGTCATAGGACTTTTGTCGACTTTGGGCCGTTCTCAACCTTTTCCTAATAAGTCAAACTTTCTTCATAGCCTCATGCACCAACTTGGGGCCTATCAAAGCAACTTCACCAACTTCAAACCAACCTATAGAGAGCCTGAAATGGAGCCATACCAACACTAGAATGGTAGCTATTATTATAAGCAAATTCAATCAAAGGCAAATGATCATCCCAAATACCTTTGAAATCAATTACACAAGCTCTCAACATATCTGTTTGGGGATGAAATGTCGTACTAAGCTTAGCACGAGTACCAAGACCTTTTTGGAATGACTTCCAAAATTGAGAAGTGAATTGTACACCACGATTGGAGATAATGGACAAAGGCACTCCATGCAGCCTAGCCATTTCCCTCAAATACCATTTAGCATAATCCTCCACCGAATAAGAAGTCTTGACGGGAATGAAATGCGCTGATTTTGTCATTCGATCTACAACAACCCAAATAAAATCATATCGTCGCCGGGTGCGGGGTAAACCAACAATAAAATCCATATTCACATCCTCCCACTTCCAAGTAGGAATACTAATATCTTGGGTCAAACCTCCCGGGTTTTGATGCTCAACCTTCACTTGTTGACAATTAGGACACTTAGCCACAAATTCCGCAATATCTTTCTTCATTCTATTCCACCAATAGATCTCTCATAAGTCACGGTACATCTTGGTAGCTCCCGGGTGAATGGAATATCGAGAACTATGGGCTTCCGATAAAATTTATCCTCTTAAGTCACCTACATTGGGAACACACAAACGACCTTGATAGCGAAGTACACCATCTCCCCCTTGGGCGAAAGCCTCTACGGACTTTTTGAGCACCGCTTTCTTCAATTCAACCAAGTTAGGATCAAGATCTTGTTTAGCCTTTACATCATGAACAAAAGAGGATTCGAAACCATTGTGAACCGTAACACCACCTTTAGCAGAATCAACCAACCGCACACCCAATCGGGCCAATCAATGAACATCACGAACCAACTCTTTCTTACCATCCACAACATGAGCAACACTACCCATAGATAATCGACTAAGGGCATCCGCTACTAGATTAGCCTTACCGGGGTGATAGAGGACACTCATATCGTAATCTTTTAACAACTCAAGCCACCTTCTTTGGCTAAGATTCAGATCTTTCTGTTTAAACACATATTGTAAACTCTTATGGATGGTAAAGACATCCATATGTACCCCATACAAATAATGCTGCCATATTTTCAAAGTAAACACAACCGCTGCTAATTCCAAGTCATGAGTAGGATAGTTCTTTTCATGCACATTGAGTTGTCTTGATGCATAAGCAATAACTTTCCTATTTTGCATAAGAACACATCCTAACCCAATTCTCGAGGCATCACAATAAACTACAAAACCATCGGATCCTTTCGGTAGGGTCAATATTGGAGCCGAAGTAAGTCTATCTTTCAATTCTTGGAAACTCATCTCACATGCCTCAGACCATATGAACTTAACCTTCTTTTGAGTCAAAGCCGTCAATAGAGAAGCAATCGAAGAAAACCCTTCAACAAACCTCCTATAATAAGCAGCTAAGCCCAAGAAACTATGGATATCCGAAGGTGATAGAGGTCTAGGCCAATTCTTAACCGCATCCTTCTTCTTAGGATCTACCTCAATAACTTTATCGGAAACAATGTGACCAAGAAAAGCCATGGATCTTAACCAAAACTCATATTTACTAAACTTCGCAAAGAGTTGTTGATCCTTGAGGACTTGCAATACAATCCTCAAATGATTAGCATGCTCATCCTCATTCCTTGAGTAGATCAAGATATCATCAATAAACACAATCACAAACATGTCAAGATATTGCTTGAACACCCTGTTAATCAAGTCTATAAATGCGACCGGAGCATTTGTCAATCCAAATGATATTACAAAGAACTTGTAGTGACCATATCTAGTTCGAAAAGCCGTTTTCAGAATATCATCCCCTTTCACCTTCAATTAGTGATAGTCCGAACGAAGGTCGATTTAAAAAAATAACTAGACCCTTGAAGTTGATCAAACAAGTCATCTATCCTTGGAAGAGGGTACTTATTCTTAATGGTAACTTTGTTCAATTGGCGGTAGTCAATGCACGTACGGAGTGAACCATCTTTCTTTCCCAAAAACAAGACCGGAGCACCCCATGGAGAAACACTTGGTCGGATGAAACCCTTATATAACAAATCTTTTAATTGCTCCGTTAGTTCCTTAAGTTCCACCAGAGCCATTCTATATTGAGGAATAGAAATAGGTTGTGTATCCGGAAGAAGATCAATGGTGAAGTCTATTTCCATTTCAGGAGGAATACCGAGTAAATCATCGGGAACCACTTTCGAAAACTCATTAATAACTGGGACCGACTCAAGAGTAGGGGTTTCAGAATCCACATCCTTCTCCCTAACAAGATGGTATATGCACCCCTTAGAAATCATCTTTCTAGCTTTAAGACATGACATAAACTGACCTCTAAACATAGAATTTTCCCCCTTCCACTCTAGGATAGGCTCATTCAGGAATTGAAACTTGACCATTTGGGTCCTACAATCAATAGAAGAATAACAAGCATGCAACCAATCCAACCTAAGAATAACATCAAAATCTAACATATCAAGCTCTATAATATCAACATGAGTGACTCTATCGGATAAGGAGACGGGGCAATTTCTATAGACTCTCTTAGCCACGATAGATTCTCCAATCAGAGTAGAGACACGAAAAGGATCTAACAACTCATCCGGTACAATATCAAACCTCATATCCACATATGGTGTCACAAAAGACAAGGTAGCACCGGGATCAAGCAAGGCATAAACATCAAAGAGAAAAACTTTCAACATATCGGTAACCACATCGGGAGAGCTCTCTTGCTCATGATGAGCTTGAAGTGCATAGAATCGGTTTTGCTTCTAATTTCCACTAGAACTTGATGGATTTTGAGATTGTGTACGTCGACGATTTTCTCCCTCCTTCTTAGCCACTAAGGGACAATCCCTTATCTTGTGATCCATCTTGCCACAACCAAAGCATGCATTAGAACCAGCTAGACATGCACCCTCATGCTTTCTTCCACACTTAGCACAAGTAGTCAATGAAAAACCACCACCCTTTCCTCCTTGAGGCTTAGGGTTAGACACCCTATTTTTGTTGAACTTAGGAGGAGCATTGGAAGGACCTTGATTATAGAAACTTTGTCTAGGCTTAAAATGACCTTTTCCCTCGGACCTTGAGTGCAAAAAGTTACCATCACCGGTTTTGGCCCTCTTAGTCTCTCTAGACCTTTCCTTGAGCTTTGCTTCCTCTATTTGTTGAGCATACACCATGAGACGAGAAATGTCCATGTCATTGACAAGCATGGCGGTACGGCACTCTTTGACCACCATTTCAGACACTCCCGAAACAAACTTACTCATTCTTGCCCTAGGATCGGCAACTATAGAAGGAGCATATCGAGAAAATTGTGTGAACTTCAAAGCATACTCTTTCACACTCATGCTTCCTTGTAGAAGATTGATGAACGCAAGAACCCTTGCCTCCCTCATGTCAAGGGGAAAGAACCTATCAAGGAAAGCAACCTTGAATTTCTCCCAATCAAGAGGACCCTCATTAACCGCCCTCTCACTCTTCCATTGATTGGACCATATTTGAGCAAATCCCTTGATTTGATAAGTGGCCAACTCCACCTTGTCTTCCGGCTTTACACCCATGATCATCAACACCTTGTACACTTCATCGATGAATTCTTGAGGATCTTCCTCAACTTTAGAACAATAAAATTCCAGAGGGTTCATTCTAGTGAAGTCCCTCACTCTTGATACCGTCGTACCCACGTTTGGGTTCACGGGAGCCACAACCTCTCTAATTGCTTGAGCCATCACGGCTTGAGCCAATACTTGAAAAGAAGCCCTAAACTCCGCATTAGTCACTTGTTCGGCCAAAGGGTCGACCGGAACTTGAGGAGCTTCTTGTTCCACATTCTCTCCCATATTTCTTCTAGCATAAGCTCTTCGGGTTGCCATATCCTAAAACGCGTAGGATAGAGATTAGCAGAGACACATATAGAATAGAACTCTATAGCACGACTTAGGATTAATGAAAGAAGTGGAGTTTCTTAAACATCTTATAGCCTCTTATTCATAAATGTGTTGCACTTCACACTCATGCACAAGACTCTACTTGACATGGCTTATGAGACATCATAGGATCTTTCTAAAACCTTGTGCCCTGAATACCAAGTTTGTCATGACCCAAGGTACCCCCTAGACGTGACATGGAGTACAAGAGCCCGAGAGGCCTCATACAAGTCACTTAGCATACATACATACACGATAATAGAGATTAAGAGTTCGAAAGAGATTTCCATGAAATTACTCAATTCATGGCTCAACCCACCAATCAAAGCATAGATTAGGAAATTGGGGAGAAATAGCATGGGTTCACGGGGATTCATTCAATCTTTACATCAAATCATGTAATTCACGCTAATTCATGCACTAAATTACTTTATCACGCTAGATCGTGTACTAGGAATCATAATTAAAGAACCCATAAGAATTGATCAAAAATCCTAATTCAATTGGGGAAATTGAACCTTGAAAACCTTGAAGAAAATTCAGGACTCATTGGAGGAAAGGACTCCAAATGGTGAACACTATCATACCTCAACAAAACCCACAAGAAATTGATGGATATTGATAGTCTTGAATGGAGGATCCTAGCTTTCTTCTTCCTTCAGAGTTGAGAGGGTTTTCTTAGAGAGAGAAATATTTGAGAGAGGAGAAATTTGGGAATGAGTTAGAATGAGTGAAATTAAGCATGGAAAAAAAATTAAAATATATATATATATATATATATGCATATATATATATAGGGTCAGGGTTAAGGGTATAACCGACTAGGATGAATAGTTAAACATTTAGGGAAAAGACCAAAAATCCCTAAAATAATAACTATCAGGGTCCATCTACGGTCAGGACCAACGGTCGGTACATCAATCAACGGACCGTCCTGTCCTTCCGTCAATTGATTCAGAGACTTCATTTGGGGCTAAAAATTGGCTAAGTCTAGAAGGGATCTACGGAACCCATCTACGGACTGTCAACTGGACGACAACCCATCCTGTTGCTTCATAGGTCGAGGTTCAGAAACATGGAAATCCTAAAAGTTCACAGTGCCAACGACGGTTCCCACCTACGGCCCGTCATTCCATCTACGGTCCGTAGGTGACTTCCGTAGTCACTAGCACCAGGTTGAAATGTTGTATGTTCATTTCTTTGAAATCTTTGGGGTATTACACTCAAGCTCACACCCTATATGCATTTTAAACTCAGAATCATCAACAAGAAGTCAAAAAACCAACCTTAATGTAGCAAACAATTGAGAAATTGAGGGAACAGGGTTGGGTTGACATAAACTCCAGAAAAAGCACTCCTCGTACTTTGAAAACACTCATAAGAGACTCACAAACACTCAAAATATGTGAAGAAGAGAAAGGAATCCAAAAGGCTCTCAAATTTCAAAGGTTTTGATTTTTGAATTTAAAATAACCCTTGGCCTTTTTATATTAGGCCCATTCGACGAACTTGACTAACGACACCGAACGCGTTCAGTAATTGCCATTCGGAGCTTAAGCTCGCCGAACATGCTTTACCAATTACCAAACCTGAAGGCTGCTTCGGTGGAGCCGATGGAGTCCACATAGTGCACTTTAGTGAGTCACCCTTTGAAGTTTTAATGACCGATCTTGACAATAAATATTTCCATCTTTTGAAGCTCAAAAGGCGAACAAGATTGGGTCTACACATTGCCTTCGGTGTATCGCCGCTATGGCTTTGGCATCGCCTATTCTTCCTTTATCAATCTTTCAACCTCTTCTCAACTTGCACTCACAATGCATGTTATTCAAAAAAATAAAAAAAGTAAAGACTTGGGTTGCCTCCCAAGAAGTGCCTTATTTAACGTCATGGCACGACATAATCCTCAAACTCAACAATCATTCTTGAGGTTCGGGATGGTATCATTAGGCAATGTTCCCTTTTACCTTGGATTAAGATAAGTGGCAATTCGACAGAATTGGATCTCTAGCTGATTAATGGAAACTGAGTGAGAAGTCACCGTCTGTGATAGAGTGGAGAAGTAATTTTTCAATTACTTCAACAACTTATTGGACCCCTCAACCTTGTTGTAGATTCTTGTAAGCATATCCCTAGTTCGGCTTCCTTCTGGCCTAATTTATTCTTTTTTGCATGGATGATAATGGGGAGGCACATACCTATCTTTTTCCATCTCCCTATCTCTCCAATTTCCACCCTGCCAGTCTTTCCAACCACCATCTCTATCCTTGTTCAAAACATGGCTCCCACCTTGTCGTTGATAAATGGTATGGGAACCCACCACTTGATTTCACAAGTATTGAACTTCTTCATTGTATAATGCCTCAAATTTGGCATCATTCAGGCATTGGCCAATGTTGGTTTCAACCGTATTTACTGACTTGATTCCACTTCCCATGACATGTTTTGACAACAAATTGATTTGGGTCATCATTTTTGCCATGTTTTCATCTCTTTCATGGTCCTTCTCGATTTATTCTTTAGTTTGACCCACCATGCTCGGTTAAGCATAGTCATATCATCAAGCAACAAAGCAGCCACCTCATGTGGTTGTCTCATTAATCCACCATGGACTAATTGATCAACCACACCTTTATTGACTGAATCAAGGGTGAAATAAAAGTATTGCAGCAACAAATTATTCAGAACACATGCGTTGGACATTGTAAGAGTAACCTCTCGAATCTCAGCCATGTCTCTTGCAATGGATCACCTCCAATACACTTAAAATTTTTATTTTGGATACGAAGTTTAACCATCATCGAGGGTGGAAAGAATCTCTACAAGAAGGCATCAATTAGCTCTTCCTACAAAGTTATTGAATCAATTGGTAACTCTGCCAACCATCGTGTAGCCTCTCCTGTTAAAGAGAACGGGAATAACCTCAACCTTATAGATTCTTGAGCGATATTCTTGAACACAAAAGGTCCACAGAGCTCCTTGAAATTCCTTAGGTGTTCATAGGGATCCTCGTGAGCTAGACCCCCAAAATTTCCTTTCATCTGGAGCAATTGTATCATAGTTTCGGTGATGTGAAGCACAATCCTCCCAGTTGTACGAGGTATCCCGATTGCTCCCGTGGTTTGAATAACATTGATGGGCATCTCATTGAAATCACCCATGTTGTCATTTTGACCATAGTGACTATCATTGTAACTTCCATGGTCAGTCATTTTGTCAACCTGCAAATTAGCCAACAACAACACCAAACAACAAATCTATTACAACTAAATATAATTAAAATCTAATTTCTCAATTATAATTCTCAACTACCGTTCCCCGGCAACGATGTCTTTTTTTGATAACGCTCAAATCAGCCTCCAAAACAAATTAAAAGAGTGAGCAATCGTAGTCAGTAAAACACCCAACTAAGAGTTGGGGTCGAATCCCACAGGGAATGGTGTATCGTGTAGAATTCCTTATCAAGAAATTTGGACTTTAAATTATCTCATTTGTAATACTAAGAACAATTGGGTGGATGGTAACACCAACTTAATATAAATCTTTTGTTATCAATTATCACAATGAAACTAAAACTTAAATGAAATCAAGAGTTAACAACCAATCTAGGGGTGCGAGGATTGGAAATCAATCTCACATAGGGTAATTGTGTTGCTCTATAGTGATGAACAACCCAATACCTTACTCTACGCCAATCCTAAACACCCTAATACCTTACTCTACACCAATGCTAAACAACCCAATACCTTACTCTATTCTCTCTTTCAACAATAGGGCAAATAGATTCGACCCATAACCTCTCTTTCAAGCAATCTACAGACATCAAACCTAAATTGCTAGTATTGAACTAATTATCCACTCAAATTAATCTCTTTCGAGCATCAACTGGAGATCAAAAGAAGGAATTATGTTTGCAATCTTACCCATTAGTGAACCCCTTGGTAATTAGACCAAATTCATGTATGAGCAGCAGCAAAATAGAGCATAGCACAATACCCACTACATTAAATCAACACCCAACCCCATTAGAGCACCCTTAGATCTTGGGGTTTTAGCCACCCATCACAAAAGTAAGGAAATTATACCTTCTATGGAAGCAGTCATGGGTAACTTAAAATCAAGAGATTAAGAGTAGACCTACTTTGGATTTAACTTCAATTTATCAAAATTCAACACCAAGTTGTAAAAATCCCAAAAGCTAGAAAAATGTTCTTTAAAATTAAAGTGTTCTCCAACTTTCAAAACTATTTTAAAACTTCACTCGCTGAACTCTATAAAAATTACATTCTTTGGGCTATCTATGCTTTCCAAATATTTTGCCCAAAAATCCACCATGCGACTACTTTGGCGATATAAGCCGGCCTCGCCGAACCTACTCGGTGAATCGCCCTTCGCTCCTCAGCTTGCCTTGTGATGCTCGAGGCTTCAGGTGTCAGAACCTCAGCTGGCGACTTCAATTAAGTCAGCCTTTCATGTTCAGTGAATTGTTGAATACCACCTTGGTTCGCCCTTCGAGCATTCAAGTTTTGCACTGCACACTGTCGCTTTAGGCGATGTGCATCAGGACCGCCGTTCTCACTCTGCGAATCTCCTTCTGTATTGGAGTCCCACGACTTATTTTGGTAGACACAAGTGCTATGCACTGTCAATTTGGGCGAGGTCGTACTCAGTTGGTGATCCGCCCTTCATGTTAGGCGCTCAACAATGTTCACTTTGCATTTATGTTTTGTATTTTTGGCCATTCTTTCAAACATTTGTCCTTGCCTTGTCCAATTGCCTTCATAGCTACAAATCATCAATATTCTATTATAAAGGAAAAAATTAGTCATTGAGGACACTAAGTTTTGAGCAAAATGGACTTTGAATGAGTGTAAATCTGTCACTCATCACTCTTCTACCCACCTCAGAATATCAAAAGGACCGATAAACCTGGGGCTAAGCTTGCCCCACCTCCCATATCTCATCACGCCCTTCATGGGGAACACACACAAGAACACACGATCACTAACCATGAACTCTAAAGGCCATAGGCTACGATTTGCATAGCTCTTCTACCTACTCTTGGACGTATGGAGTCACTTCTAGATCACTCAGAAACTATCCATAGAATCTCTCAATATATCGTGCCCCATGGCCTAACCTCAAAAGCATCAAACCAGCCCATCAAATAATGATATCTCCTAGCATATAATGCCTCAAATAGTGCAATCCAAATTCTCAAATTGTAGCTATTATTATATACAAACTCTGCCAAGCCAAACACTGATCCCACTGGCCACCAAAACCAATAACACAAACCCGTAGCATGCCCTCCAGAACCTGAATAGTACTCTCAGACTCATTATCTGTCTGAGGTTTAAAAGTTGTACTGAGCTCAACCCGGGTACCTAACTCCCTCTAAATAGACCTCTAGATATATGAAGTGAACTATGTTCAACGGTATGAAATGATAGAAACTGGCAACCCATGCAAATAGACAATCTCTCTTAGGTAGATCTGAGCCAATCTCTCTGATGTGTAGACAGTCTGAATCGACAGAAAGTGGCTGACTTGGTCAATCTATCAAATATGACCCAAATAGAATCAAACCCTTAAAAGGAACGTGGAAACACTACCACAAATTCCATCGCTATACACTCTCACTTCCACTCCGAAATGGATTGCCGATGAGTCATACCTCCAGGTCTCTGGTGCTCGTACTTCACCTATGATATTTCAAGCACCTAGCCACAAATGCTGCAATGTCCCTCTTCATCCTAGATCACCAATAGTGCTGCCTCATATCATGATACATCTCCATAGCACTGGGATGAATAGACTGCCTGGAACAATGGGACTCCTACATAATCAGCCCAACTAACTCACCAACTTTAAGAACACAAATAAGACCCTCAATCCTGAAGATGCCCTCCAAATCTAAGGTCGCCTTCCTAGCCTTACCGCTAAGAAGCTTGCCTCGAATTGTTTTCAACTTTGGATCCACAAACTACTGAGCTCGAATCTTCTCCATCAAGGATGATCTAGCCTCCACACAAGCAAGTACTTTACCCGGCTCAAAAATATCAACCCTAACCATATGATTGGCTAAGGACTGGATGTCTGAAGCCATAGGTCACCCCTCCACGGCAATTCATAACACTCAAATACACCTATCACGATTCAAGATGTAAGCGGTCGTTAGCAATATAAACCCAACAAGAAGTTGGGGTCGATCCCACAAGGAATGGGACTAAGTTCAAAATTCAAATACGAAGTATTAAGGTGATTTAGCTTTTTGTAGATGGAAAACACGTGAAACAGTGCATAATGTAAATTTACGAAGTTTCAAATAGCAAGTTAGAAGAGTGTTAATGAATAATTTCAATAAAACACAATTCTAAAAAGAGTTTACACGATGAGAGAAGGGGCCTCAGGGATGTGTGATTGTTCAACCACAAATTTCACTAAATGGGTTATCACCAATTGCTTAATGATGTTAATTTGTAATGGGTAGGCAAGATTATCACTATGGTAGCTATTTTGCGACCAACTACCATGCTTTCAATTGGGTTTTACCAAACCCCCAACAGGCTATACAATCAGAGCACAATCGTATACATTAATTAAACCCACTTAAACAAGCTGAGTAGTACAAGTAAGAACTCATACAATTATCAGAAGTCAATCCCACTCAAATACATCTTTAACAAGCATACAAAGAGATATAAGCTAGAATTAAATTTGCAACTTTAATTCATAAGATAAAAACATGGATTAACAACTGAACTCACACTAAATCAACAAGTAATTCAGCAATTGATAAGACCCATAAGCTAATTAGGTGTTTGGAAACATGATCACACCCCTAAAGCATCGGGGTTTTAGCCAATCATAATGAAAGTGAAGAATTAGTTACCAAATGCATTCTCCATTGAGCTTTTCAATCTTCACACAGCAAAATTAAATCAACTAAAAGTACACCCAATGCTAGAATCTTCCCAAAGAAAAACTCCAAAAGTTAAATCACCAAGAAAAACTAAGTATTCTAGATACAACTCTCCTCTCTTATTACAAATCCCCTTTCTCTCATTTGAAGTCTTCTATTTATACTACCCAAAAATTTCCCATGATTTTGTATTTTCAGATAAATCGGTGGCATAAGTTGTGTTTCGCCCTTCTATTCGACGATACGCCAAGTTTCTCAATCTCACCTTTTCAATCCATCACTTCAGTGTTGATTTCATCTTGGAACTTTAGGCGATCTACATCAGGGTTTGCCGTTTGGATCGGCGACACGCCATCTGGTCCTAGAGCTTTAGGCGATGTCCTGTCCACTTGACGCATCGCCGAGTTGACTTTGGTGAGCCTCAACCTTTTTGTTTATTCAATTTTTGAGCTTTTTGACTTCCTTTTTGAATTATATATTGGTTTCATCCCATTCCTTGTCCCTCATGCTGCACACAAACGGTTTAGCATCAGTTATAGGTGCATAAAATGGCATTAAGGACACTAAATTTGCACAAATGAAGCTATAAATGAGTCAAAACTACCGACTCGTCAGCTATGAAAGCCAAACTCCCCATACTCTCTGCCTTCCAGCTCAAGGCGTCTACTACCACATTAGCCTTGCCCGGGTGATAAAGGATGGAATGTCATAGTCCTTCAGTAACTCCAACCACCTGTACTGTCTTAGATTAGGGTCCCTCTAGCTGAAGAAATACTGAAGGCTACGATGGTCAGTGAATACCTCACAATGCACTCGGTACAAGTAATGCCACCAAATCTTCAATGCGAAGACTACCGTCATCAACTTCAAGTCTTGAGTGGGGTAGTTCTTCTCAGGAAGCTTCAACTACTTGGAAGCATAAGCAATAAATCTACCCTACTACATCAAGACACAACCTAGGACCACACCAGAAGCATCACAGTAGATCATAAATGCCTAGCCATCAATAGGAAGAGTCAGAATCGGTGTTGAAGTCAAGAAGGCCTTGAGCTTAAGAAAGCGCACCTCACACTCATCCGACCATTGGAGGGGAACATTGTTCTGATTCAATCTAGTCAAATATGTTGTAATAGAAGAAAATCCCTCCATGAACCATTTTTTGTAGCCTGCTAACCCGACAAAACTGTGAACCTTAGTTGGAGAAGTAGGCCTGGCCCAACTACAAACTACCTCTATATTCGCCAGATCCTTCATAATGTCATTCTTGGACACTACGAGCTCCAAGAATGCTACATGTTCAAGCCAAAACTCACATTTAGTGAATTTGGCATATAGTCGTTGCTCTCTCAAGGTCTGGAGTACAATCCTCATATGCTGCTCATGCTGCTCCGTACTCTCAGAGTAGACCAAAATGTCATCGATGAACACTATCATAAATGAGCTCAATTAAGGCCTCAACACATGGTTCATCAACTTCATAAATGTTGTTGGGGCATTAGTCAATCCAAACTACATGACTAAGAACTCATAGTGGTCGGTGAACCTAAAGCTCTGATACAACACTGTCACGACCCAAAAATGGGCCTTGATGGCGTCCACTACCACCCACTAAGTGGAGAAGCCTCAACCTAAATAACGAGATGTGTAAGACATGATATAAATTTAAAAAGAGTAATAATAAGCAGAAGGTCATAATAATATATAGGGAGATAAGGGCCATATCATATATATTTGTAGTACAATACAAAAACGTACAAAATAGGCTCAAAAGTGACCAAAAGACAAACTAATACAAGATGCCAATCCCTCGGACCTAGTGAAACCTATATAGGAGTTACTACGAAAAGGAAGTCATAAATTTATACAGAGAGCAAACTGGTTCAAAATACAAAATGAGAGTCAGTACAACAGAAGGACAACATCAAGCCTCTTAACATTGGGAGCTCACCATAAATTCGAGTCTGTGACAGCCACGGAAGATCCAACACTCAATGATCGACCCATTAAGGTCAATTTCCTTTTCATAAACCAAGTCATTTTCACCCAAAAATCATTCAAGTAGAAATCCTCAAAAGCATTATCACGATCAAGTCATGACATACATGGAAAATCAGGAATAATACTCTTCACCCCACGAGTTTACTAATCTGGAACTCTTGCTAATCCAAGCGTATGGCCTCAAGCTCAACAGTTACATAAACAACAAAAAACACAACACAAGCATCCATGCCATCAATCAAATCAACCAAACCAATCAAACACAATATGATCCTAAGTTTCACGCCACCTAGAAGCAAGGTCTAAGGATACTACACAGAGGGATCACCTAAACTAAGGATTCTCTGACTAAAACTTAAGCTAAATAACCCAATATATAGCCATGACTATCCAAGAATCAATAAAGCTCAACACAACCTAAGGGTTCAACATAAATCATGAAATAGTATCAAAATATAATTAACCTAACTAAGCCAATTCTATGAAAAGGAAGCGATAACCTACCTCAAAACCAAAAACTGCACACAAACTATAACTTAAGTGATTTTTCCTTCCGGAGAGCCTCGGGTCACTTTCTAACTATCAAGAACACAAAGAGCAAGTCAATATGGATCCAATAATACCCATATCACTAGCCTGAATTTTGGACATGAATTGGGTCAAAAATCGACCCTCAAATCAAAGCAACAAAATTATAAAAAGGAAACCACCATAATATCCTACATGGAATAAGGATTACATGCCCAAAAGATAGGGCAAAATAGGTCTCAATTCGGACCTCAAATGGTCAATTTACCAATCTTTAAAGTCTAGAAATTAAGGATTTTGAGGTTGAATAGGAAATTGAATTATGAAATTAAGGCCATAAAATGGTAGAGGAGAGGGAAATGAAGAGAATTACCTTTGAAGCGTAGAAATTGACCAAAAGAATCTCCAAAATGCCCTAAGCCGAGATCTATTTATATTGGGTTTGAGTTGGAAGAAAAAAAAGAAGAAATGGGATTAAATCCCAGCGATGTTTCCAAAATTCGATAGATATTCACCAAAGCAGACATCACTTAAATGGACAGAGGCTTCACAAAAGCTAAGCCAGCTTAAGAGGCGCCCTTTGCTTAAGCGGCTCCTTGGTCGCTTATGCGGCCTTCACAAAAGCCTAGGGCTGGTAACTTAAGCGACCCCCGCCTCATGGATGTCCTTCACTAAAGAGTCCCCTTAGTCGCTTATGCGATCAAGGGTTCAAAAAAGCCATCTCCCCAAACACCAAATTTTTCAGCAAAAAGGCTAAGTGTCCAAAAACTTCAAACAAGCCCTCGAAATTTATTCGGGGTCCAAATGATGCAAATAAAAAGTGCAAACCACTTGGAAACGACATTCCAGACTCAACCAAATTGACGAAACAGTTATCCAAGGTTGTTTCATCAAGATGATGACCAAAGTCAACACCTAAAAAAAATACAAACCAAATGCTATAATCTAAAATCTCATCTCGATGCCTTTGGGGACCAAACCAAAGATCACTCAAGACTAAATTCGGCATTCCAGAGCTAACCACGCTAACAGAATTTGATTCCGAGCATGTTTACCAAAAAAGCTGACCGAAGTCAAACGTTAAGAAAAACTTTAAGGCTAAAACACCTAATCACACAAACTCTAAATGGAAGTCTCAAAACCTAAACTGATCATTACACTAGATAAAAATAACCCTTCCAGAGCAGATGGAACTAACGAAATTTTGATCCGACATTAGCATCTCTGCATGTTGACTGAAATAAACTCTTTCAAGCATTAAGCTTCCAAAACTATAAAACTCGCACCAAACTCAATTGAATACCTCGGGGAGCATTCCACATAACCCAGCAATATACAAAAGCTATAAGGAAGCTACAAAAAGGGGTAAAACAGGAAAAGCATACATAAAAGATAGAAATGACCCTGAGGGTCATTACAGGGCCTTTGGCCGAGTTCACGGAGAGCTATTTTTATGGCCTCCATATTTGTGATAGGAGTTTCGCTCTCACAGAGGGAGCTCCGAGTTTGTGGAATGTTTGTTATTGAGGCCTCCATGTTCACGTAAGTAGCTCTGTGTTTACGGAGGGTAGTTGTTCAGGACTCTACTTTTGTGGGCCTCTTTCTGCAATCACAAAGGGTCAGTGATTCTTACCTCCATGTTTGAAGAGAGTTAAATACTTTGCAGTTATATGACTTAACAGTCATTTTCAACAAGCATTTCTTTTTAAAAGACTTGCCATTTGGGTTGTCACGACTCAAGGTACCCCCAGATGTGACATGGCGTACAAGACCTCGAGAGGCTCATACAAGCCACTTAGCATGCATCATACAAGATAATAGCAATTTAAGAGTTCAAAAGACAATTCATTATCTAAAGAGTTTAAGAAAATAGCGGAAGTCTACATATAGTCTCAAAAGCCATCTAACATAGGATATGAAAGAACGTTGGGACGTAACCCATACAAAGTCTTCAAAAGAAAGTAAATGACATGAAAGTAACTGTGGCTACGTCCTCGAACAATGAGGACTCACCAAATTCTTCAAGTTCTCTACTATCATGAACTAGCCACGAGAAGATGGGGATAAGCCAGACCCTACACTTATAAGAAAATGCAGGCAACAGTATGCGGTAGTAAAAATATGTACCAAGTATGATAACCATGCATAAAAACATTTAAACATGCAAAAAGGGACATTTTCATAATAATGCAATGATCAAGCTAAACCATGAGAAAAGGGTTGGAAATCATAAGTTATAGATCATGATCAATGCAAGCTAAACATCTTTACTTTACTTGAGAAAATACCTTAAAAGTCACTTTAGTTCATTATTGTGGGAAGTAGCCTTAATCGACATTTAAGACCATGTGAGCTATCAACATGGAATCTGGTGTCTAATCCTACACCGATAGGGCCATCCTACTTGCCAAGGTAGGACCCTTTCTAACTTGTAGCTTACGTGGATCCACTAGCTAATGTCTATCTAGACCATCATCTTATGGTGGCACATAGTTTATGAGATAAAGAGAATGCTTCTAGAAACCCGGCCTCTACATACGAGAGAGCTTCCATCTAAATATCCTCTTGATGCTAAGCATAAATCTCACGGAATAGTCATATACCATAATTCATATTATTATCCATGGAAAGGTAAAACTAGAGTTACCAATCCAAGTTAAAGTTCATTAGTTTTGACATTTCTTCTTCCATGGACAAATCAAAGCTTACGTCATTCAGAATAGCTCCTTAATCTTTCATTTAACTTTAGTTGAGAAAAATCCTTTCACATTTCATAGTTTGAGTAATATGTGAGAAACCTTTTCACAACTCAACAACAACGTCATTCATGCTTCAATCTCAAAGCAATTCATAAATCATCATAATTTTCATCATTGAACATGCATACTTTCATAAAACCCATCTTTTGATCATTCATAATTCATCATGAAATCATAGCTTTTAGAAATCGTAAATCATGCATGGGTTCATGTAAACTTCATAAAATTCATCTTCTTCTCAATTCAACCCATCAACAAACCTAATTTCAAAATTGGAGAAATCACATGGGTTCATGGGGATTCATCTTAATTCATGAAATTCAACTCAATTCATGCTTCATAGTTCATAAAACAATAAATTAAATCAATATTGAAAAGAACCCATGACATAGAAGAAAAGCTCTAACTTCAATGGAGGATTTCTAACTTGTAAAATAGAGAATTTTAGGGTCTCTATGGAGGAAAGGACTCCACAGATGAAGATCATCATACCTCAATGCCAAAACTTTGAAATCAATGGAGGATTAGGAGGCTTGATCTTGAAACCCTAGGTTCTTCTTCTTCTTCTTCTTCTTCAATCTTTTCTAGAGAGAGAAATATTTGGGAGAGGTTTTGAGAGTAATTTTGTAAAGTGATTTGGAAAGGGTAGTTTTTAGGCATAAGAAGGTTTATATAGTGTTAGGAAGGGTGGGTAACCGACCTAATTACTAATTAAACTACTTGGGAAAAAGACCAAAAGACCCTCTTTAAAAATAGGCCGACTGCCCCTACCTACTACATGACCTACGTTTGGTAGGTCAACCTACTGCCCGTAGGTGACAATCTGTAGGTCACATAGCCTAAGACCAAAAATTTTAGAAATTCTTCCTTCCCAACCAATAGCACCTACGGTTCCTCCCACCACTTCACCTACGGTTGGTAGGTCTACCAACGGCCAGTAGGTCAAGTCGTGGGTCACTTCCTTTTTTAAAAATCAAAGTTTTTCATTCTTTTCGAATCTGGGGTGTTACATTATCTCCCCCTTGGAAACATTCGTCCTCGAATGATATTCAAAACATCATAAGGAAGGTAAGATCAAGATCTAACAGCCCAACATCCATGCAATCACATAAATGCACATATCCGGGGAGGAAACATCAACTCCAAGCTAAAGCATGTTCAAAACAGCATTTCATAAAAGCTTTATGCAACTCATACTCAAATGCACATAATCATAGAGAAATCAATCAAGCTAGCTCATTTTCTCAAAATTTAACTCTTCATGAAAATACATAAACAAGGAATCATGGAAACAACTATGACACATGAAACCAAAAGAATGAACCATTTGGAACTAGATACCTCAAGCTAGGGTAGAGTCGGAGGGAAAGAGATGAGGATATCGGGACATCATATCGGCCTCGGCCTCCCAAGTAGCACCATTCCTCCACAGAACCTTAAGGGAAGCAACTTCTTTATTTCTTAACTTTCGGACTTTCCGGTCTAAAATCTCAATCGGAAATTCTTCATAGGAAAGACTATCCTTTATGCCAAGATTCTCTAATGGCACTATAGATACCGGATCACCAACACATTTCTTCAACAATGAGACATGGTAAACCGGATGCACCGATGCCAAATCATTAGGCAAGTCAAGCTCATATGCAACCTTACCAACACGTCTCAAAATTTGATATGGGCCTACATAACGGGGACTAAGCTTCCCTTTCTTTCCAAACCTCATCACACCTTTCATGGGTGAAACTTTCAAGTAAACCTAATCATCAACATCAAATTCTAAATCCCTCCTCCTAACATCGGCATAGGACTTTTGTCGACTTTGAGCCATTTTCAACCTTTCTCTAATAAGCCAAACTTTATCCATATCCTCATGTACCAAGACCCTTTTGGAAAGATTTCTAAAATTGAGAAGTAAATTGTGCACCACTATCGGAGATAATGGATGAAGGCACTCCATGAAACCTAACCATTTCCCTCAAGTACAACTTATCAAAATCCTCCGCCGAATAAGAAACCTTGACGGGAATGAAATGGGCTGATTTCGTCATACGATCCACAATAACCCAAATTGAATCATATTACCGCCGGGTGCATCGTAAACCAACAATAAAGTCCATATTCAAATCTTTCCACATCCAAGTAGGAATACTAATATTTTGGGACAAACCTCCCGGCTTTTGATGCTCAACTTTCACTTGTTGACAATTAGGACACTTACCCACAAATTCCACAATATCCCTCTTCATCCCATTCAACCAATAGACCTCCCACAAATCACGGTACATCTTAGTAGCTCCTGAGTAAATGGAATATCAAGAACTATGGGCTTCCGACAAAATTTGTTCCTTTAAGCCATCTACATCGGGAACACACAGACCACCTTGATGTCAAATCACACCATCTCCCCCTTGGGTAAAAGCCTCAACGGACTTCTTGAGCACCGCTTCCTTCAACTCAACCAAATTAGGATCAAGATCTTGCTTAGTCTTCACATTGGACACAAAAGACGATTCTGAACCATTGTGAATCATAACACCACCCTCACTAGAATCAATCAACCGAACACCCAATCGCGCAGTTCTATGAACATCACGAACCAACTATTTTTTACCATCCTCAACATGAGAAACACTACCCATAGACAACCGACTAAGAGCCTCTGCCACCATGTTCCCCTTGCCGGGGTGATAGAGGACACTCATTTCATAGTCCTTTAACAACTCAAGCCACCTCCTTTGGTGAAGATTTAGATCTTTTTGCTTGAATACATATTGCAAACTAGTATGGTCAGTAAATACATCAATATGCACACCATACAAATAATGGCTCCAAATCTTTAAACAAAACACAACCGCTGCTAATTCTAAGTCATGAGTAGGATAGTTCTTTTCATGAATCTTGAGTTGCCTTGAAGCATAAGCAACGACCTTCCCATTTTGCATAAGAACACCCCGTAACCTAATCCTTGAAGCATCACAATAAACCACAAACCCATCGGACCCTTTCAGTAAAATCAATATCGAAGCCGAGGTAAGTCTATCTTTCAATTCTTGAAAAGTCTTCTCACACGCTTCGGACCATGTGAACTTAAACTTCTTTTGAGTCAAAGCCGTCAATGGGAAAGCAATCGAAGAAAACCCTTCAACAAACCTCTTATATTAGCCAGCCAAACCCAAGAAACTTTGAATATTCAAAGGTGATAGAGGTCTAGGCCAATTCTTAACCGCATCCGTCTTCTTAGGATCTACCTCAATACCTTTAGCGGAGACAATGTGACCAAGAAAAGCCACGCACCTTAGCAAAAACTCACAATTACTAAACTTCGCAAAGAGTTGTTGGTCCTTGAGGACTTGCAACACAATCCTCAAATGATCAGCATGCTCATCCTCACTCCTTGAGTAAATCAAAATATCATCGATGAACACAATCAGAAACATATCAAGATATTGTCTAAACACCCTATTTGTAAATTCTATAAATATGGTCGGAGCATTCGTCAACTCAAAAGACATCACTATGAATTCATAATGGCCATATCTAGTCTGGAAAGCCGTTTTTGGAATATCATCCTCTTTCACCCTCAATTGGTGATAAGCCGAATGAAGATCGATCTTAGAAAAGTAACTTTCCTCTTGGAGTTGATCAAACAAGTCATTTATCCTTGGAAGAGGATAATTATTCAAAATATTAACCTTTTTCAATTGACGATAGTCAATGCACATACGAAGTGAACCATCTTTCTTTCGAACCAACAAAACTAGAGCACCCCATGGAGAGATACTTGGTCGGATGAAACCCTTATCCAACAAATCTTTCAATTGCTCCTTTAACTCCTTAAGTTCTGTCGGAGCCATTCGATAAGGAGGAATAGAGATAGGTTGCGTATCAGGGAGAAGGTCAACACCAAAGTTTATTTCCCTTTCGGGAGAAACACCAGGTAGATCATTGGGAAACACTTCCAGAAACTCATTAACAACGGGGACCGACTCAAGAGTAGGGGTTTCGGAATCCACATCCCTCACCCTAACAAGATGGTATATACACCCCTTAGAAATCATCTTTCTATCTTTAAGACATGACACAAATTGACCTTTAGGCATAGAATTTCCCCCCTTCCACTCTAGGATAGACTCATTTGGAAATTAGAACTTGACCGCTCTCGTCCTACAATCAATAGAGGCATAACAAGAATGCAACCAATCCATCCCAAGAATAACTTCAAAATCTAACATATCAAGCTCTACAAGATCAACATGAGTGACTCTATGGGATAAGGAGACGGGACAATTTCTACAGACTCTCTTAGCCACAATAGATTCACCAATAAGAGTAGAGACACAAAAGGGATCTAACAACACATCCGGAAGAACATCAAACTTCATCGACACAAAAGACGTCACAAAATACAAAGTAGCACCGGGATCAAGCAAATCATAAATATCAAAGTGAAAGACTTTCAACATACCGATAACCACATCAGGAGAACCCTCTTGCTCATGGCGAGCTTGAAGTGCATAGAATTGATTTTGTTTGGGAGAATTTGAACCTGAACCATTAGGTGGAGTTTGCTTGCCTTCTCTTCCCTTAGCCGTGAGATATGGACAATCTCTTATCTTATGACCACTCTTACCACAACCGAAGCAACCATCTGTACCAGCTAAACACTTGCCTTCATGCTTCTTTCCACACTTAGAACAAGTAGTCGATAAGAATCCACCACCATTTCCTCCTTGAGGCTTAGGGTTAGGCTCCCTATCTTTGTTGAACTTAGGATGACCATTGGAGGAACCTTGATCGGAAAACCTTTGTCGAGACTTAAAACGACCATGTTCGTCAGACCTTGAATGTGAAAACTTACCATCACCGATCTTAGCCCTCTTTGTCTCCCTAGACCTTTCCTTAAGTTTCTCATCTTCTATTTATTGAGCATGAACCATGAGATGAGAAATATCCATGTCATTGACAAGCATGGCAGTACGACATTCCTTGACCACCATCTCGGAGACTCCTGAAACAAACTTACTCATCCTTGCCCTAGGATCGGCAACCATAGTAGGAGAATATCGAGACAACTTTGTGAACTTCAAATCATACTCCTTCACACTCATGCTTCCTTGACAAAGATTGATGAACTCAAGAACCCTTGCCTCCCTCATCCCAAGGGGAAAGAACCTATCAAGGAAAGCAATCTTGAACTTTTCCCAATCAAGAGAACCCGCATCATCCACCCTCTCACTCTTCCATTGCTCAAACCACATTTGAGCCACACCCTTAAGTTGATAAGTGTCCAAATCCGCCTTGTCCTCTGGCGTCACACCCATGATCATTAACACCTTGTACACCTCATCAATGAATTCTTGAGGATCTTCCTCAAACTTAGAACTATGAAACTCCGGAGGAATCATTCTAGTGAAATCCTTTACTCTAGATGCCGACGTACCCACATTTGGGTTCATGGGAGCCATAACCTCCCTATTGGATTGAGTTGTCATGGCTTGAGCCAACACTTGAAAAGTAGCCCTAAACTCCGCATTAGTCACTTGTTCTGCCAAAGGGTTGGCCGAAACTTGAGGAGCTTAAGGAAGAGTTTCTTGTTCCCCATTCTCTCCCGCATTCCTTCTAGCATAAGCTCTTCGAGTAGCCATATCCTGAAATACATAGGATAAGGATTAGGAGAGAGACATATAGAGTTACACTCTATCAAATGACTTAGGAGTAATGAAAGAAGTGGAGTTTCAAAAACATCTTATAGCCTCTTATTAATAAATGTGGCACGATTCACACTCATAAATAAGACTCTACTCGACGTGGCTTATGAAACTTCCAAGGACCTTTCTAAAACTTTGTGCTCTGAATACCAAGTTTGTCATGACCCAAGGTACCCCCTAGATGTGACATGGCATACAAGACCCCGAGAGGCCTCATACAAGCAACTTAGCATACATCATACAAGATAATAGCAATTTAAGAATTCAAAAGACAATTCATTATCAAAAGAGTTTAAGAAAATAGCGGAAGTCTACATATAGTCTCAAAATCCATCAAACATAGGATATGAAAGAACGTTGGGACGTAACCCATACAAATTCTTCAAAAGAAAGTAAATGACATGAAAGTAAATGTGGCTACATCCTCGAACATATGAGGACTCACCAAATTCTTCAAAATCTCTATTATCACAAACTAGCCACGAGAAGATGGGGATGATCCGGACCCTACACTTATAAGAAAATGTAGGTAAGAGTTTGTGTTAGTACAAATATGTAACAAGTATGATAATCATGCATAAAAACATTTAAACATGCAAAGAGGGACATTTTCATAATCATGCAATGATCAAGCTAAACCATGAGAAAAGGGTTGGAAATCATAAGTTATAAATTATGATCAACGCAATCTAAACATCTTTACTTTACTTGAAAAAATACTTTAACAGTCACTTTAGCTCATTATTTTGGGAAGTAGCCTTAACCGACATGTAAGACCATGTGAGCTATCAACATGGAATCCGGTGTCTAACCCTACACCGATGGGGCCATTTTACTTGCCTAAGTAGGACCCTTTCTAACTTTTAGCTTACGTGGATCCACTAGCTAATGTCTATCTAGACCATCATCCTATGGTGGCATATAGTTTATGGGATAAAGAGATTGCTTCTAGAAACCCGGCCTCTACATATGGGAGAGCTTCCATCTCAATATCCTCTCGGTGCTAAGCATAAATCCCACAGAATAGTCATATACCACAATTCATATTATTATCCATGGAAAGGTACAACTAGAGTTACCAATCCAAGCTAAAGTTCATTAGTTTTGACGTTTCATCTTCCATGGACTAATCAAAGATTACGTCATTTAGAATAGCTCCTTAATCTTTGATTCAACTTTAGTTGAGAAAACCTTTCAACATGTTAAGAATCCTTTATGTGAGAAAAATCCTTTCACATTTCATAGTGTGAGTAATATGTGAGAAACCCTTTCACAACTCAACAACAACATCATTCATGCTTTAATCTCAAAGCAATTCATAAATCATCATAATTTGCATCATTGAACATGCATACTTTCATAAAACCCATCTTTTGATCATTCATAATTTATCATGAAATCATAGCTTTTAGAAATCGTAAATCATGCATGGGTTCATATAAACTTCATAAAATTCATCTTCTTCACAATTCAACCCATCAAAAAATCTAATTTCAAAATTTGGGAAATCACATGGGTTCATGGAGATTCATCTTAATTCATGAAATTCAACTCAATTCATGCTTCATAGTTCATAAAACAATCAATTAAATCAACATAGAAAAAACCCCATGACATAGAAGAAAAGCCCTAACTCCAACGGAGGATTTCTAACTTGTAAAATAGAGAATTTTAGGGACTCTATGAAGGAAAGGACTCCATAGATGAAGATCATCATACCTCAATACCAAAACCTTGAAATCAATGGAGGATTAGGAGGCTTGATCGTTAAACCCTAGGTCCTTCTTCTTCTTCTTCAAGCTTTTCTAGATAGAGAAATATTCGGGAGAGGTTTTGAGAGTAATTTTGTAAAGTGATTTGGAAAGGGTAGTTTTTAGGCTTAAGAAGGTTTACATAATGTTAGGAAGGATGGGTAACCGACCTAATTACTAATTAAACCATTTGGGAAAAATACCAAAAGACCCTCTTTAAAAATAGCCCGACTGCCCCCACCTACTACATGACCTACGGTTGGTAGGTCAACCTACTGCCCGTAGGTGACCAACCATAGGTCACATAGCCTAAGCCCAAATATTTTATAAATTTTTCCTCCCCAACCAGGCGCACCTACAGTTCCTCCCACCACTTGACCTATGGTTGTAGGTCCACCAATGGCTAGTAGGTCAATTACGGGTCACTTCCTTCTTCAAAAATCGAAGTTTTTCGTTCTTTTCAAATCTAGGGTGTTACATTGGTGATTTTGTGGGGGGCTGTTTCTGCTCATTTATTGCTTGGATAGTTCCTGTTTGTGTGGCATAAGTCGTCTGAACTATTTGGGAACTTGTGACGAAGTAAATTTTGTGACTCTATGTGCGGTCCCACAATTGTATTTTGGGTTCATTTTTCCACTATTGGAATTCTTTTAATGTTATGGGTATCATTTTAGCTTGTTTTGGAGTTCCCATCATGTTTTTGATAGTGTGGCATAATTTGGAGGCACTAGAGTAAAGGTTCGAGTGCAGTTTCGACCTTAAGTTAGATTATGGTTCCCCTCTTTTTGGAAACTTTAATATTAGTTCGTATGCCTGCATGATCCTTACTTGATTTTTTGTGCCACTCTAGGTTAATTAGCATAGTATTTTTAGTCGGTAAGCCTTATTCTAGGTTGATTCTTAGCTTGGATGTTGTTGTATATCCTTAGAATTCTTTTAGGAGGCGTGAAACTTAAATTTTATGCGCATTGGTTTCTTTCATGTTTGGTTTGACCTTTTTGTTTTCTTTGAGTTTATTGTTTTACTGATTGAATTGTTTTGGGCTGAGGCCATGTAGCTGAACTAGCTGGAGTTCCAAGTTAGTATAACGTTGTTGTGGCGGGTGTTTAACCGATTATGTGTGTGGTATGATTGTTTTTTTTGGATGACTTGATTGTGTTGATGTGAAATCATATTCATGGCATATTGATGGCTTATTTGCATCTGGTTTTAGAAAGGAAAGAGGCTTTGAGGAAAGTTATTGGTTTTACTATGTTTTCTACTGATTTTAGCCCCAAGGGAGCGGGTTTTACTGAATTGTATTTTCGGAAATTGGGTTTTTGAGAGGAAATGCACTACTTTTGCTTTCCTATGCATATGTTGATAAGCTTTAGTGGCCCGTGGACTGAATTTCGGGTTTTACTTTTATTACATCTATAGTGGAGTTAAGGTAGGTGCCATACTTATCTCGGGGATCCATGAGACAACTTGCGAGATAATTCTAGAACTTTGTACTTTAAATATGCATTGGCCACATGTGCATCACATCTCTCGTTGTGAATGTTTGCATGTGTTTGATTGTTTTGTATAGCTAGAACTGTTATTGTCTCTCCTATCGGTAGTACCAGTTTACGATTAGCCTTATATCAAACTCCTTATTACTTCTATCATGCTTCTTTTTATATATTTGATCCTTCTAAGCTCGGTCAGCCTATGATGCCTACTCAGTATCCCATGTTTTGGTACTCATACTATATTTATGCATCTTTTCTGATGGAACTCTCAGTACGAGTCACCCTCACTGAGCGTTGGATTCTCTCATGGTTATCACATATTTTGATTATGGTGAGCTCCTGGCATCCAAAGACTTGTTGTTTTCCCTCTTTTGTTCTAACTTATATTTTGTATTTTGATTAGTCAGTTCTCTTATATATATAGCCTTCTTGTACTTAGTAGCTCCTATAGTGGTGACACTAGGATCGGGGTTTGGTCCTTTTGTATAGGTTGTCTTTCTCAATCACTTTAGAGTCAGTTTGTATATTTTTCATTGTACTTAAACATCTATGTTATGGGCCCTATTATGTATATTTATTATTTCAGTTTCCACTTACTCTCTCTACTTAATGTTTGTCTTCCGCTTTATCTTATTTTGGTTTATGGCTTACCTACTTTGGGGTTATAGTAGGGGCCATAATGGCTCAAATTTGGGTTGTGACAATATACTTTTGTGAGTTAAATACTAGGGTTATAGTTGTTAGGATATAATATAAAGTTAGAGCAATTACGCATGTTTTTAATTCTTTTTCCATTGAATTTAGTCTTCTAGCATGAAATATTAAGTCTAGGTATCAATTTAGGTATTGGGGAGTATAGAAACCCCAAAAAATGACTTATTAAGTATACAACCTATTAAAGAGATGCTAATGGGATAATAACACCAGGAAAGTAATAGGGTTAATCATGCAAACCTCTAATTTTATTAATAACCCATTAATTAATCGTTAGACCTCCTTAAAACATAACATTGGGTAGGGTTGAATACCCAAAACCTTCACTTGAGTAAATAGGGTTTTAAAGTGACCTTATGCTTTGTTTGTTTTATAATTTGAGCATTATGAGAAATTGAGAAAAGGGAAGGCTCCAGAAACTTAGCTTGTTGACTTCTACTTTATCGGTTGAGATAGGTTACTAGTTACTTGGAGTTAGACTTTGCATAGTTATCATTATTCAATGTAAGTTGTATTGCATGTTGATTTGGTATTGGGACATAGTAGTTTGTTGTTTTGATGAAACTAAGTGTTCCTTCTAAAATTTAGCATGCAATTTATTGAATTGATTCATCATTGATATTATGGCTTATGAACTTGTAATTTCTCTACGATGTGATTGCTTTATTGAATGATCATATTGTGTCTATGAGTGCCTAACATGTTTCCCTGAGTGGAAATTAGAGAGGATAGCATATTGGTATACGTAGATATAGTGGGTATAACACCACTATTCAAATTATGAGTGGCTCATGTCCGATGTGAGCTTATGAATAAGCGGTTTATGTGAGATCGGCAACCATGCCAATATGGTACATGGACACCTATGGTCCTATAGGTTATGGCAAGGTGGAAAAATATAAAATCCTTTAGCGTGTGTTTACAGATAAGAGTGACATATGATTTTGAGAGGTATGTTGGTGAATCCTGACAGGTCCAGAATGGATATGATTTCTATTTGACTTATCTATTTCTTGGATAAGTGTCTGATATTTTGAATTATCTTGTTAGATCGTGCCATACGTATTGAATTTATTGTCTCTTGTCGAAAAATATGTAATGATTTATTTCTATGAGTTATACTTACAGTTGGTATGGTTCAATATTTTCTAATTTTACATGCAAGTTAAAGTATTGAGATATTACATGAGTAGTATCCCGCTTAACTCTTGAAATTTGAACTCTCTTATAATACTGAGTGTGGTTGAACTACTTATTCTTGAGGAGTTTGTGAGTGAGTTGTAAATATGTTAAAGAACCTGCATGTGATGATGGATATGTTATGTGTGTGAACTATGTGCAAAAGCCTATCTACATGTTTTATAACTGTGATTAGATATTTTCTACTAATCATAGTCAGCCTATGATGCCTACCAATACATAGTGTTTGACCTAATGCTACTCTTACATATTATTTTGAGTAGATATTGTGATCCACATGTACATACCTTTCACAACCCAACCTACCGGGGCATGCAAAAATTTATTAAAGAATAAGAATTTCTTTAATAATTTGAATACCCATAAAAATCAAGTATAGAATTATCCTTTTTACAATCAACTAAAAAGAAACCCCCCAAAGGAACTAGTTTCAAGAGGTACAAGAGTTTGTAAGAAAAACAACATATGAAAGAAATAAGACACAACTCCCACCATAAGGAGAGAGAAGTAGAAGTTGTCGGATATCATCATAGTCTTCACCTATAAAACATCATTGACTACTCTAGCCAGATTAGGCCAAGTGGCATAGCAAGAGTAGTATCAGTACAAACAACACCTACTAGTAGGCATCATCGGTCGACCCAAATCCACCACATAATATAATATAGACATTCAGAAGAAAACATGCAATATGAAGGTTACACCACCTCCAAGTCTTTATCCACATGCTTTTACCATCCCAAGTATTATACCCATAAACTAGTACACATTGATCCAAGATTCTTGCCTCATTTCGTTGCAAACTTTAACATATAAACATTCGATCCTCTTGCCACTCTTAAGGATTCCCAATCCTACATGTTATTCCACCCTCAAATCATATCAGAACCTAACCCTTCTATCACATATAGATTTTCTGAATAAAAGACCACTACTAACGTTGTTAACCAACATACTACTCTCCCTTAAGTTCTCATGCCAACACCCTGGCCCTTGACCCATTTTAGTAGACCACCTTCATGACTCTTAGTAAACCATCTTGAATCAAATCGGCCCTTTATTAGATATGTTCTAAACACTAAACAACCATAACCAGTCTCAGCATTTACACTATGCACCAGACCTCCGGCCATCAGCATGACATAATAATCACAACTTAGAAAAACAAATAACATATAATTATAATCCAAAGTATAACATAGATCGGGCACCTAAGTCTCACCCTGAGTAAATATGCACAATAGCATTGACAACCTCAGCAAATCAAGCGATTGTTGATTCATCACACCTTTCAAGTAATACGAGCAATCAAGATCCCTAAAATAACATCCATAGTGTTTAAAATGCAAACCTGGTCTACAAAAAAACCATTACAACAATTAAACACAAACTCGGCTACTCATGGACCAACATATAACAGTCTCAATACAAAGAAGTAAACCCTAGAATGGAACCCACAAATAAACTATTAGTGTATCAGTATGGTACTCGAGCTAACTATTGTAAGTACATACCAAGCATCATATAAGAGCCAACCATTAGTGTTCTATACCAGTGTGGTACTTGAGCAAACCGTTAGTATTGTATATTAGCATGGTACTTGAGCCAACCAAGAATCTCAAACAATATGGACAATCATAATCACAATAAACAACCATACTTGAAACCACAAGTAAATAAAACAGGTTCATTCTATGAGATTTTCAACATGAAGTCATTTAACATTCACCCTTTATTTCCTAAACATGTATTATTCCAACATTTCACATGGAACTGTGTCGTGACATGGCGTATAGGACCTCGAGAGACCCTACACAAGCCACTTAGCATACATCGTATAAGATAATAGAGTTAAAGAGTTCAAAAGACATTTATATATCATCAAGATTTGGCAAAAACATAGCGGAAGTCTAACATAGTCTCAAAGTCATCTAATACGTCAATAGAATGAATTTTGGGACGTAACCCATACAAGTTCAAAAGCAAAGTGACATAATAAGATAAATGTGGTATTATCCTCAAAGTGTGAGGACTAACCAAGTCCTCAAGGCTCTCTAACACAAGCACTAGCCATAAATGGAGGGAGAAGCGTCGGATCCTACATTAGTGAAACAATGTAGGCAAAACTATGTGTTAGCACATGGAATGTACCAAGTATGATAGCAATGCACCAGATCATGAAAATCATGTAATAAGGAATCTTACGTGACATGCAATGACCAAGCTACATCATAAAATAACATGTTAGAAAACGTAAATCATAATCATGGCCAATGCAATCTAAACATCTTTAGAGCACGTTTAAGATACCTTTAGAAGTAACCTTAGTTCATAATTGTGGGAAATGAGCCTTAACCGACATACACCATGTGAGCTATGACATAGAATCCGGTGTCTACCCCACAACAAGAAGAGGTGTCCTTACTTACCAAGGTAAGAACCATAAATTCTAGCTTAAGTGGGTCCACTAGCTAATTTATGTTTAAGACAAACCTATGGTGGCACATAGTTTATGGGACATGGGTGAACCCCACTTGTCCACTCGGTGCTAAGCATAAATCCCACGGATTAATCATAAATCTTAACTTATCTTAATATTAGAAGACATGGGTAATCACCTCTTGTCTTATCACTAGGAGACATGGGTAATCGTCGCTTGTCCTTTCATCCATGGAAGGCACATCAAGTAGCCAATCCAAGCTAAAGTTCATTAGAATAGCTCCTAGTTCTTGATTCAAAGTTTAGTTAAGAAATCCTTTCAACCCTATGAATCCTTTAGTGAGAAAATCCTTTCACAATCATGTTTTGAGTACTATATGACAAATACTTTCACAACAACAACAATGCTTCATTCTCAAAGAAAATCTTAAATCATCATCAATTTTATGAAGGAACATGCATATCTTCACAATTTTCATCTTTTGATTATTCATAAACTTCATCATGGAATCATTGCTTAAAAATCATAAATCATGCATGGGTTCATATAATTTCATCTTAAAATCATTCCATTATCTCAATTCATGCGTAAAAAGACATAACCCAATCAATTAAATCATAATTGGAAAGAACCCATAAGATAGAAGAAAACCCTAATTACAATTTTGAGATTCTAACTTGTGAAAATTGGAAAATTTAGGAACCCTTTGGAGGAAAGGACTCCATAGATGAAAGTGATCATACGAGTTCAAAGCCCACAATCAATGGACAATTGGAGAATTGACTTGAATCCCTAGCCTTCTTCTTCAAGCTTTAGGGAGAGAAATATTTGGAGAAATCTTTAGAGGAATTTGGGAAAATTTGAAGAGTGATTAGAATGGGTAGATTTTAGGCTTGGAGGACTTATGTAGGGTCTAGGATTAGGACTAGACCGACTTGAATTAGGTATAAATCAATTAGGGAAAAGACCAAAAGCATCTTAAAAATAACTGTTGGACTCCGACCTACGGTCCGTAGGTCCAACTACGGACCGTCCTGGCCAATCGTAGAAAAGTTCAGAGACTATTAATTTTGGACTTCCAATGACAGTTTCCATGTATGGTCTGTTGGTCCACTAACGGGCCGTACATACCAACCATAAATCCCATCTTTAACCCTCAAAATTTCACTAATTCTAGGAGTGACTTATGAGACTTATCTTAGACCCATAGAAATAATAACGGGCCATCCTGTCAAACTGTAAAAAGGATTATGAAACTTGACATTTTCAAATAATTTAGCCTGCCACCTACAGTTCCCACCTACGGCCCGTAACTTAACCTACAGTCCATTGACGGCTTTCGTCAATCATGGCACCAGTTCTGAAAACCTGAAATTTTCCTTCTTTTCAAATCCGAGGTGTTACAATATCTCCCCCTTGAAAACATTCATCCTCGAATGGGAATGAAGACATCATAAGGAGAGTAGAAACTAGATCTAATAGCCCAACATGAATGCAATCACATAAATGCACATATCCGAGGAAGAAACATCAACTCCAAGCTAAAGTATGTTCAAAGCATCATTTCATAAATTCTAAATGCAACTCATACTCAAATGCGCATGATCATGAAGACATCAATCAAGTTAACTTATTTCTCAAAATTAAGATTTTCATGAACATGCATAAATAAGGAATCATGGGAATATCTAAGACACATGAGACCAAAAGAGTGAACCATGAGGAACTAAATACCTCAAGCTAGAGTAGGGTTAGAGGGAAAGAGATGAGGATAACGGGACATCATATCGGCCTCGGCCTCCCAAGTAGCACCCTCAACTAACTGATTCCACCAAAGAACCTTTATGGAAGAACTTCTTTATTTCTCAACTTCCGAACTTGCCGGTCCAAAATCTCAACCAAAACTTCTTCATAATAAAGGCTCTCTTTTACACCAAGACTCTCCAATGGCACTATCGATGTCAGATCTCCAACACATTTCTTCAACAAGGAGACATGGAAAACAGGATGAATAGATGCCAAATCATTAGGCAATTCAAGTTCATAAGCAACTTTGTCAATACGCCTCGAAATTTGATATGGGCCCACATAATGGGGACTAAGCTTCCCTTTCTTTCCTAACCTCATTACACCTTTCATGGTTGAGATTTTCAAGTAGATCCAATCATTAACATTGAATTCTAGGTCTCTTCTTCTAACCTCGGCATAAGACTTTTGTCAACTTTGGGCTGTTCTCAACCTCTCTCTAATAAGCTGAACTTTCTCCATAGCTTCGTGAACCAACTCAAGACATATCAAAGCAACTTCACCGACTTCAAACCAACCTATAGGAGATCTGCATCTCCTACCATATATAGCCTCAAATGGAGCCATACCAATGCTTGAATGGTAACTATTATTATAATCAAACTCAATCAAAGGCAAAAGATCATCCAAATTACCCTTGAAGTCAATTACACAAGCTCTCAATATATCTTCTAAAGTTTAGATAGTACGCTCTGCTTGCCCATCGATTTGAGGATGAAAGGTCGTGCTAAGCTTAATACAAGTACCAAGGCCCTTTTAGAAAGATCTCCAAAATTGATAAGTGAATTGAGTACCACGATCAAATATTACAGATAGGGGCACCCCATGCAACCTAACCATCTCCCTTAGGTATAACTTAGCATAGTCTTCCACCGAGTAAGAAATCTTGACGGGAATAAAATGAGTCGATTTTGTCATCCGATCCCCAATAACCCAAATCGAGTCATATTGTCGCAGAGTCCAGGGTAAATAAACAATAAAGTCCATATTCATATCTTCCCACTTACAAGTAGAAATACTAATGTCTTGGGACAAACCTCCCGGCTTTTGATGCTCAACTTTCACTTGTTGACAATTAGGACACATAGCCACAAATTCCGCAATATCCTTCTTCATCCCATTCCACCAATAGACATCCCGCAAGTCATGGTAAATCTTGGTGGCTCCCGGGTGAATGAAATATCGAGAACTATGGGCTTCCGATAAAATCTGCTCCCTTAAATTATCAACATTGGGAACACACAACAGACCTTGATATCGAAGTACACCATCTCCCCCTTGGGAGAAATCCTCAACAGACCTTTTAAGCACAACTTCTTTCAACTTCATCAAGATTGGGTCAAGTCTTTGCTTCGCTTTCACATCCGACATGAAGGACAATTCTGAACTATTATGAACAAAAACAACACCTTTAGTAGAATTAATCAACTAAACACCCAATCGGGTCAATCGATGAACATCTCGAACCAATTCATTCTTGTCCTCCTAAACATGAGTAACACTACCCATGGATAACCGACTAAGAGTATCCGCCACCACATTTTCCCTACCGGTGTGATAGAGAACACTCATATCATAATCTTTAAGAAACTCAAGACACCTTCTTTGGCGAAGATTTAGATCCTTTTGCTTGAACACATATTGCAAACTTTTGTGATCGGTAAAGACATCCACATGAACACCATATTAGTAATGCCTCCAAATCTTTAAGGCTAACACAACCGCTGCTAGTTCTAAGTCATGGCTAGGATAGTTCCTCTCATGGATCTTAAGTTGTCGTGATGCATAAGAATTAACCTTTCCATTTCGCATAAGAACACACCCTAGTCCAATCCTAGAAGCGTCACAATAAACGACAAACCCACCGGATCCTTCTGGTAAAGTCAACAGGAAATTCTATCTTTCAATTTTTGGAAACTCTTTTCACACACTTCAGACCATACGGACTTAACCTTCTTTTGGGTCAATGCCATCAATGGAGAGGAAATCAAATAAAACCCCTCACAAACCTTCTATCATAACCAGCCAAACCCAAGAAACTTCGAATATCCGAAGGGGATAGAGGCTTAGGCCAATTCTTAACCGCATATGTCTTCTTAAGATCTACCTCAATACCCTTACCGGAAATACTGTGACCAAGAAAAGCCACGAATCTCAATCAAAACTCACACTTACTAAACTTTACAAAGAGTTGTTGGTCCTTGAGGACTTGAAACACAATCCTCAAATGATTGGTATACTCATTCTCACTCCTTGAGTAAATCACAATATCATTGATGAACATAATCAAGAACATATCTAGGTATTGCCTAAACACCCTATTCATCAAATCCATAAATGTGGACGGAGTATTTTTCAATCCAAACGACATTACCAAGAACTCGTAGTGATCATATCGAGTTTGAAAAGTCATCTTTGGGATGTCATCTTCCTTCACCCTCAATTGTTGATAACCCGATCGGAGGTCAATCTTATAGAAGTAACTCACTCCTTGGAGTTGATCAAACAAATCATCTATTCTTGGAAGAGGATACTTATTCTTAATAGTAACCTTATTCAATTGATGGTAGTTAATACACATACAAAGTGAACTATCTTTCTTTCAAACAAACAAGACTGGAGCACCCCATGGAGACATACTCGGTTAGATGAAGCCCTTATCCAATAAATCTTTCAATTTCTCTTTTAGTTCCTTAAGTTCTGCTAGAGCCATTCGGTAAGGAGGAGTAGAGATGGGTCACATATCTGTGAGAAGGTCAATACCAAAGTCTATTTCCCTTTCGGGAGGAACACTGGGTAAATCATCGAGAAACACTTCTAGAAACTCATTAACAATAGTGTCCGACTTAAAGGTAGGGGTTTAGGAATCCATATCCCTAACCCGAACAAGATGGTATATGTAACCCTTGAAAATCATCTTTTTAGCTTTAAGACAAGAAACAAACGGACTCTTAGGCATAGAATTTCCCCCTTTCCACTCTAGAAGAGGTTCAGTTGGAAATTGAAACTTGACCATTAGGGTTCTATAGTCAATAGAAGCATAGCATGAATGCGGCCAATCCTTCCCTAGAATAATATCAAAGTCTAGCATATCAAGCTCTACAAGATCAACATGAGTGACTCTATGGGATAAGGAGAAGGGACATGTTCTATAAACTCTCTTAGCCATAATAGATTCACCAATAGGAGTAGAGATGGAAAAAGGATCTATCAATACATTCGGAAGAACATCAAACCTCATAGTCACATATGGCGTCACAAAAGACAAGGTAGCACCGAGATCAAGAAAAGTATAAACATCAGGATTAAAGACTTTCAACATATCGGTAACCACATCGGGAGAACCCTCTTGCTCATGACGAGTTTGAAGTGCATAGAATCTGTTTTGCTTCTAATTTCTACTAGAACCTGATGGAGGATAAGTTTGAACCTGTTGGTGGTAATATCCTTCATTCTTAGTAACAGAAGGACAATCCCTAATCTTATGATCCGTCTTGTCACAATCAAAACATGCATTGGAATCGACTAGGCATTACTCACATGCTTCTTTCCACATTTAGCACAATTAGACAATGAAGACCTACTACCATTTCCTCCTTGAGGCTTAAGGTTAAACACCCTTTCCTTGTTGATCTTGGGAGCCGGAGCATTGAAGGGACCTTTACTGGAGAATCTTTGTCAGAATTTAGAACGACCATGCCCATTAAGCCTTGACTGCGACAAGTCACCATCACCGGTCCTAGCCCTCTTTGTCTCCCTAGACTTCTCCTTTATTTTATCCTCTTTGATTTGTTGAGCATGAACCATTAGACAAGAAATGTTCATATCATGGATAAGCATATCGGTACGGCATTCCTTGACTATCATTTCGGACACTCCCAAAACAAACTTACTCATCCTTGCCCTAGGATCGACAACCATAGTAGGAGCATACCTAGATAATTGTGTGAATTTCAAAGAATACTCTTTCACACTCATGTTTTCTTGACGAAAATTGATGAACTCGAGTACCCCTGCCTCCCTCATCTCAGGGAAAGAACCTATCAAGAAAAGCAACCTTAAACTTTTCCCAATCAAGAGGACCCGCATCAACCACCCTCTCAATCTTCCCTTGCTCAAACCATACTTGAGCCACACCCTTAAGTTGATAAGCAACCAATTCCACCTTCTCCTCCAGCGTCACACCCATGATCATTAGCACCTTATACACCTCATCAATAAACTCTTGAGGATTTTCTCAACCTTGGAACCATGAAACTCTGGAGGATTCATCCTAGTGAAGTCCCTCACTCTAAATGTCACTGTACCGATACTTGGGTTCACGGGGACCACAGCCTCCCTATTGGCTTGAGTCGTCATGGCTTAGGCCAACACTTGAAAAGTAGCCCTAAACTCCGCATTAGTCACTTGATCGGCCAAAGGGTCGACTGGAACTTGAGGAGCTTCTTGTTCCACATTTTCTCTTGCATTCCTTCTAGCATATGCCCTTCGAGTGGCCATATCCTGAAAAGCACCGGATAGAGATTAAGAGAGAGACATATAGAGTTGCACTCTATTGCATGACTTTAGAGTGATGAAAGAAGTAGAGTTTCCTAAACATCTAATAGCCTCTCATTCAGAAGTGTAGCACGCTTCACACTCATGAACAAGACTCTACTCGACGTGGCTTATGAGACATCCTGGGACATTTCTAAAACTTTGTGCTCTGAATACCAAGTTTGTGGTGACCAAAAGTATTCCCTAGACGTGACATGGTGTATAGGACCCCAGAGAGGCCCTACACAAGCCACTTAGCATACATCATACAAGATAATAGAGTTAAAGAGTTCAAAAGACATTTGTATATCATCAAGAGTTGGCAAAAACATAGCGGAAGTCTAACATAGACTCAAAGACATCAAATACTTCAATAGAATGTATTTTGGGATGTAACACATAAAAGTTCAAAAGTAAAGTGACATGAAAAGATAAATGTGGCATTGTCCTAGAAGTGTGAGGACTCACCAAGTAATCAAGGCTCCCTAACACAAGCACTAGCCACGAATGGAGGGAAAAGCGTTGGATCCTACATTAGTGAAACAATGTAGGCAAAACTATGTGTTAGCACATGGAATGAACCAAGTATGATAGCAATGCACAAGATCATGAAAATCATGTAATAAGGAATCTTACGTGACATGCAATGACCAAGCTACATCATAAAATAACATGTTAGAAAACGTAAATCATAATCATGGCCAATGCAAGCTAAACATCTTTAGAGTACATTTGAGATACCTTTAGAAGTAACCTAGTTCATTATTGTGGGAAATGAGCCTTAACTGAAATAGACCATGTGAACTATGACATGGAATCTGGTGTCTAACCTACACCGAAAAGAGATGTCCTTACTTGCCAAGGTAAGAACCATAACTTCTAGCTTAAGTGGATCCACTAGCTAATGTTTATTTAGTTCAAACCGATGATAGCACATAGTTTATGGGATATGGGTAATCGTCATTTGTCCACTCGGTGCTAAGCACAATTCCCACAGATTAATCATAAATCTTAACTTATCGTATCATTAGAAGACATGGGTAATCACCTCTTATCTTATCATTAGGTGACATGGATAATCGCCACTTGTCCTTTCATCATGAAAGGCAGATCAAGTAGCCAATACAAGCTAAAGGTCATTAGAATAGCTCATAGTTCTTGATTCAAAGTTTAGTTAAGAAATCCTTTCAACCCTATGAATCCTTCATGTGAGAAAATCCTTTCACAGTCATGTTTTGAGTAGTATGTGAGAAATCCCTTCACAACAACTACAATGCTTCATTCTCAAAGTAAATCTTAAATCATCATCAATTTCATAAAACAACATGCATATCTTCATAAATTTCATCTTTTGATTGTTCATAAACTTCATTATGGAATCATAGATTAGAAATCATAAATCATGTATGGGTTCATATTATTTCATCTTAAAATCATTCCATTATCTCAATTCATGCATAAAAAGACATAACCCAATCAATTAAATCATAATTGGAAAGAACCCATAAGATAGAAGAAAACCCTAATTTCAATTTGGAGATTTTAACTTGTGAAAATAGACGAATTTAGGAACCCTACATAGGAAAGGACTCCATAGGTGAAATTCATCATACCTTGGAGTTCAAAGCCCACAATCAATGGAGAATTGGAGACTTGACTTGAATCTCCAGCCTTCTTCTTCAAGCTTTAGAGAGAAATATTTGGGGAAATCTTTGGAGGGATTTGGGAAAATTTGAAGAGTGATTAGAGTCTAGGATTAGGACTAGATTGACTTAGATTAGGTATAAATGAATTAAAAGACTAAAAAGCCCTTAAAAATAACAGCAGGACTCCGACCTACGGTCCGTAGGTCCAACTACGGACCGCCCTTGCCAATCGTAGAAAAGATCAGAGACTATTAAATTTTTGAATTCCAATGAAGGTTTCCATGTACGGTCCGTTGGTCCACTTATGGATTGTACATACCAACTGTAGATCCCAGCTTTAACCCTCAAAATTTCACTAAGTCTGAGAGTCACCTACGAAACTTATCTATGATCCATAGAAACAATAACGGGACATCCTGTCAAACCGTAAAAATGATTCTGAAAATTGACATTTTAAAATTATTTAGCTTGCGACCTAAGGTTCCACCTACGGCCCCCGTAAGTTAACCTACTGTCCGTAGATGGCTTTCGTCAATGATGGCACCAGTTCTGAAAACCTGATATTTTCCTTCTTTTCAAATCTGTTGTGTTACAAATAGTCAACATGAACACAAGCATACATATATATACACTTATATACATTATTATCCCAATATTGCACCCCATTATTAGTACATAATCGTTCCCAAGAATTACCTCCATAATCCCATGAATTAATACTCTTCCCGCTCATTTCTATTCCTCTTGATTCCACAAGTCCAAAAAATGGGCATAACCCACATATTTTATAAGACTCAACCTTAAAATTACTACCAAACCACCCCAACAAGAAAACTCAAGGCTAACAATAAAGAGCTAGAGAACCACTCCTTAGTCATTATCTTTCCCTGCCTTAACAGCAATAGATAACAACCTTACCATCAAGACTCCGTGCCAAAACAAGGTCTAAACTTCTCAATTAAGAAAATCTAGCCTACCTAGGAACCAAGCAACTTCTGACGGACTATGAATGCAAACTTATGGCTCCTTTGTGAAGATTTAGCTTGTTCGCGGTCTAAAATAACAACACAAGTGCAAAATACATCACAATAGCACTAAATATTCTTTGATTATATCCAAATCTCAAACCCAAGGCCAACATCTAATTTTTCCACCCATTCAAGGGCATTCCCAAAAATAATTCACCTTAACCTATGAATTTGTTAGTTATACTAGTGAATTATGGTAATAATATCAAGAACAAATATTTTTTCTAAACCATTCAAGGTCTTATAGCAAAATATATTTATTCACCTAGATTTTTCCCACCTTAGGATAGACCAAAACTATCCCTTAGGTCTCTGCTATATCAACTCAGCCATAATAGGACAACCTTCTGTAGTGGGACCAACAATTTAAGTGGGAATTAATTTCCTTGCTATAATAGCGTGACACCTGCTGTAGGGACTTGCATGGGATAGAAACTCAAAATTCTAGCCAAAGCCCCTATTTCACAACACACCTTCAAACCTTGATGTTATATACTGTTTTGATCATGTCATGTTTGATATTGAGAGTTGTACCTACCCGAATTCACTTTTAAAAAGCCTTATGAATTTCTTAATATCTTAACAAAAAGAAATACCAACCCAAGCTTAGACATTTTACCCAATCCTTTCCCGAATTACCCTAGACTTTACCTTGCTCAGATTTTGTTTAAGACTAGCCTAGCCTAAAATTTATAGGTCACTATTCCAAAAGTTTTCTTGCCCAAATAATTTCACCTTTGGCTTACCCATAATAATCGGAGGGGTTGTTACAATAGATACCAAAATACCCATTGCGTTTCCCCGAGTGATCAAATAAGAAAACTGGTCTAAGTCGAGAATAATGTAGTACCTGAACGCTCACAAAATAGGGTATTTGTCACACAAGCCCCTCTCAGTTTTCCAAGGGGCTTTATTAACCAGACGACACTTCCATTGAACCTTCACTAATATTATCTCCTTATTCCTCCATTTTCTGACATCCCGATCTAGAATTGCAACCAGCTCCTCTTCATACTAAAGATCCTTATCTAGTAAGATCAAATCTCGCTTGATAATGTACAGCCCATCCTTGCGGTACGTCTTCATCATGGATACATAGAACAATGAATGGACTCTAGAAAAACTAGGAGGAAAAGCCAATCTATATGCTACTAGCCCCATACTATCAATACCTCAAATAGACCAATATAATGAGGGCTAAGCTTAACATTCTTAGCAAACATCATCACCCTTTTCATTGGTGACACCTTCAATAAAACTTGTTCACCAACCTGAAATGCAATGACCCTTAGCTTGCGATCTGCATATTCCTTGTTTCTACTCTTGGCTGCCAACAGCTTGGTTTTAATACCCCTCACCTTTTCTTAAGCTTCCCTTACCAAGTAAATGGCAATGATTATTATTCCATACAAGTGTGGTACCTGAGCCAACCATTATTATTTTGTACCTGCGTGGTACCCAAGACAACTAGTAATAAAAACAACATGCACAATCACAATCACAATATCAATAAACAACCACACTTGAAACCATAAGTAAATTAAACAGGTTCATTACATGAGACTATCAACATGAAGTTATTTAATATTCACCCTTTTATTTCCTAAACATGTATTACAGAATCATTTCACATGGAACAATCAACTTGAACAAACACATACATATATATACACCTATGTATATCAATAGCCCAATATTGCACCACATTATTAGTACACATTTGTTCTCAGGAAATACCTCCCTAATCCCATGAATTAATACTCTTCCCACTCATTTTGTTTGCCTTGATTACCACAAATCTCATAAATGGCTATAACCCATCAATTTCATAACACTTAACCTTATAATTACTACCAACCACCACAATAAGAAAACTCAAGGTTAACAATAAAGAACTAGAGAACCACCCCTTAAACATTATCTTTCCACGCCTTAACAACAATAAATAACTACCTTAACCATCCAGACTTCATGCCCGGAGGCCTAGCATGAAAGCTTCTATCAATCTACAAAATATCATGTAATTAGATATAGGTCTAAACTACTCACTTATAAAATCCTAGCCTACCTGGGTGCCAAGCGATTGTGAAAGGACTATGAATGCAAACTTTTGGCTTATTTGTGAAGATTTAGCTTGTTCTCAGTCTAAAATAACAACACAAGTACAAAATACATCACAATAAATCTAAATATTTTTGGATCATATCCAAATCTCAAACCCTAGGCCAACCTCAATATTTTTGCACCCATTCTATGGCTTTCACACCAATAATTCACCTAGAACTATGAATTTCATGGTTATACTAGTGAATTATGGTAATAAAATAAAGAACAAACATTTTTGTAAACTACCCAAGGTATTACACCCAAAAAATATTCATTAAATTTTAACTTTCCACCTTAGGATAAACCCAAACCATGCCCTATGGTTAAAATTACAACCTCCAAGGCATAGAAATCACAATATCAAATTGGGGATCGATGAAAAACTATTGAAATTCACTCTAGGTCTCCCTTTCTTTTCCCAAAAATGAAGTTGCAAAATAATGAGAGGTTTTGGGACTTTTGTGCAAATAAATTGACTAACCCCAATATAGCAACCCAACCCACTATAGCGGCTCTGCCATAGCCGTCACCACTAGCTATAGCGAGAATAAATTTCTTCACTATAGCAGCGGCGACACCCGCTATAGCAGCTTGCATGGGACAAAAACTTTGAATTCTCCTAAAAAGCCCCATTTTGTAACACACCATTGAACCTTGATGTTATATAATATTCCGATCATGCTAAGTTCAATATCGAGAACTCTACCTACCCTAATTCATTTCAGAAAAGACCTATGGATTCCACAATATCTTAGCTAATAGAAAAACCAACCCAAGCTTAGCAATTTTACCCAATCGTTTCACGGATTGCCCTAGACTTTTCCTTGCTCAGATTCCATCTAAGACTAACCTATCCTGAAATTTTAAAGTAATTATTCCTAAAGTTTTCTTACCCAATTTTTTTAACCATTGGTTTACACATAATGACCATAGGGGTCATTACAATACCAGACCTTTTATTTAGTTGAGTTCGCATCTAGATCTGAAGGTGAGCTACTTCTGTTAGAGAAGCTGTAGAACTTCTTATTTTCTAATGTCTTTGTTTCTAGACACTAAGGCTCCTCATGTATTAGTTATTACTATTCTTAGACTTGTTAGTTGGAGGTTTTAGTATGATGACTTTTGAATTCTTAGGTTGTAATAGTTAAAGTTCTTCATTTTTATATATTTATTCAAGACTGAGACTTTATTGTGTTGTGACTCTAGTTTTTGACAAAAAATATTAGATGAATAGATGATTTAGGAGGTTAAGTATTGGCTTGCCCATCTTTGGGTTTGTGTGGGTGCTATTCATGGTAGTCTTGGTCATGACAGGGTTAGTATTAGAACTCTAAGTTCATTGATCTCATTGTACTAAAACATCACTAGTAGAGTCTTATGGATTGGTATAGAGACATTTGTGCTTATCTTTAAGAGACTGCTAGATATTAGAAAAACTCACTTTTTTCTTTCATTCGTGCTATTACTTGATTCAAAATTGTATCTAATGATCAAAATTAGTATATGATGCTCTTTTCTCTCATAAATGGTAAGAATACTATCAGGACAGGCTAAAGTTGATGCTCTTATGGAAATTTCTTGTCACGACCCAGGGTAGCCCCTAGATGTAACACGGCGTACAAGACCCCGAGAGGCCTCATACAAGCCCTTAGCACACATAACATACAAGATAATAGAGAAATAAGAGTTCAAAAGAGGATTTTATATCAAAACTTTACTCAAAACAGCGGAAGTCTACAACTCATGTCTCAAAGCCTTCTAATATCATAGAATACGAATAAAAGTGGTGGGGACGCAGCCCAATACAATATCCAATACTGAAAAGAAATGACATGAAAATAAGAACAACTCGGCCATGTCCTCGGATGGATGAGGACTCACCAAGTTTTCTTCCCAACTCTAAGTCAATGCTCTAGCCATGAGTGGATGGTGAATTGCCACGTCCTACACCAAAGAAATTAATGTAGGCAAGAGTATGTGTTAGCACAATTAAGTACTAAGTATGATAGCAATGCACATAAACACATAAATCATGCTAGAGAGAGACATGATCATGACATGCAATGGCCAAGCTAAAAACATGATAAACATGAAACATAAAGCATATATCAAGGCCAAAGCAAGCTAAATCATCTTTCCTTATTTTCTTTACTTCATCATGAGAACACTTGTTCATTAACTTGTGGGGAAAAGCCTTAACCGACACATTAGACCATGTGAGCTATCAACACGGAATCCGGTGTCTACCCCACATCGAAAAGGGGTGTCCTACTTGCCAAGGTAAGACCATGAACTTCTTAGCGTATGTGGATCCACTAGCTAATGTCTACTTAAAGAAAACATCCTATGGTGGCAACATAGTTTATGGGATAGAGATTTCTTTAGGAGACTCGGCCTCAACAAACGGGAGAGTTCCATCTAGAAAACCCGGCCTCTACTAACGGGAGAGCTTTCACTAGAAGACCCGGCCTCTACTAACGGGAGGGTTTCCATCTCAATATCCACTCGGTGCTAAGCATAACTCCCACGGATTAGTCATTATCATATTTATATCATCAAACATGAAAAGGTACAACTAGGGTTACCAATTCAAGCTAAAATCATGCTTATAGATATTCATCTTTCATGGACCTTGTCCAACTTACATCATTAGAATAACTCCTTAAGAACATGGGTAATCGCCTCTTTGTTCTTCTTTTATCATAATGGGAGAATTACGTGAGAAAACCTTTCACTACTCGACCATAGCATCATCATATCATAACTTTGGTACTTTACTCTCAAACCACCCTTAATTCATCATGCTCATATTTCATAGTTCATAGAGTTCATATGGGTTCATGCAAGTTCAACTCATATCATGCAATTTAATGCAAGTTCATGCTTAGAAAGCCATAATTAAGACAATTTACCCATACTTGAAGGAACACACATAATAGAGGAAAATCATGCTTTTGACTTGATCATGCTAAATTCATAAGATAATCCTTAATTCATTCATAATTCAAGCTTTATTTCATAGAGAATTCATAAACTTCATGAAATCATAACTCAACCCAACAATCAAAGCATAGATTATCAAATTGGGGAGAATTAGCTTAGGATCATGAGGGTTTATGCAATCTTTACATCAAATCATGTCATTCACGCTAATTCGTGCACTAAGTTACTTTATCACACTAAATCATTCAGTAGGAATCATAAAATCAATAATTGGAATCATAATTTAAGAACCCACAATGATTGATCACAAGCCCTAATTCAATTGGGTTAGAGTAAACCTTTGAAAATCATGAAGAAGAGGAAGGGCCCATTGGAGGAAAAGACTCCTAATGGTGAACACTATCATACCTCAAAGCAATCCACAAGAAATTAGAGAAGATTGAAGGTCTTCAATGGAGGATTCAAGCTCCTTCTTCTTCCTTGAGAGTTGAGAGAGTTTCTTTTTAGAGAGAGAAATATTTGAGAGATGAGAGTTTTGGAATGAATTAGAATCAAAGGAATTATGCTTAGAAAGTATTTATATGTCTAAGATTAAGGGTACAATCGACTTAGCTTAATAGGTAATCAATTAGGAAAAAGACCAAAAAGCCCTTACTTAAAAATTGTCGGGGCCAATCGACGGACAGGATCTACGGTCCGTACATCAATTGACGGACCGTCCTTCTCTTCCGTCAATTGATTCAGAAAGTTCATTTTGGGCTGAAAATTGGCTAAGTCGGGAAGGCATCTACGGCCCGTCAACTGGACTACGAACAGGTTTGTTGTTTCGTAGGTCAAGGTTAAGAAACTTGGAAATCCTCAAATTTCCCAGTGCCATTGAGGGTTCCCACCTATGGCCCTTCAATCTATCTACGGCCCGTAGGTGGCTTCCGTAGGTCACTGTTTTCAGGTGACTTCTGCATTTTAAAATTCTTTGGAAGATTGAGGTGTTACAATATCTCCCCCTTGGGAACATTCGTCCTCGAATGAGAGAATCAAGACATATTGAGAAGGGTAATAGACATGGACTAACAACCCAACCTAGCATGCAATCACATAAATGCACATATCTGAGGAGGAAACATCAACTCCAAGCTAAAGAATGATCAACACATCATATCATGAAGACTTTATGCAACTCATACTCAAATGCACATAATCATATAAGACTCTTCATGAACATACATAATCAAGGAATCATGGAAATCAATTATGACACATGAGACCAAAAGAATGAACCATGAGGATCAAGATACCTCAAGCTAGAGTAGGATCAGAAGGAAAGAGATGAGGATATCGGGACATCATATCGGCCTCTGCCTCCCAAGTAGCACCCTCAACTAATTGATTCCTCCATAGAACTTTAACGGAAGCAACTTCCTTATTCCTTAACTTCCGGACTTGCCGGTCTAAAATCTCAACCGGTACCTCTTCATAAGAAAGACTATCCTTTATGCCAAGATTCTCTAATGGCACTATAGTGGTCGGATCACCAACACACTTCTTCAATAATGAGACATGGAAAACTGGATGCACTGATGCCAAATCATTAGGCAAGTCAAGCTCATAAGCAACCTTACCAACACGTCTCAAGATCTGATATGGGCCTACATAACGGGGACTAAGCTTCCCTTTCTTCCCAAATCTCATTACACCCTTCATGGGTGAGGTTTTCAAGTAAACCCAATCATCCACATCGAATTCTAATGCTCTTCTCTTAACATCGGCATAGGACTTTTGTCAACTTTGAGCCGTTTTCAACCTCTCCCTAATAAGTCAAACTTTCTCCATAGCCTCATGCACCAACTCCGAGCCTATCAAAGCAACTTCACCAACTTCAAACCAACCTATAGGTGATCTATACCTCCTACCATAGAGAGCCTCAAATGGAGCCATACCAATACTAGAATGGTAGCTATTGTTATAAGCAAACTCAATCAAAGGTAAATGATCATCCCAAATACCCTTGAAATCGATTACACAAGCTCTCAACATATCTTCCAAAGTCTAAATAGTACGCTCCATTGCCCATCGGTTCGGGGATAAAAGGCCGTACAAAGCTTAACACGAGTACCAAGGCCTTTTTGGAATGACTTCCAAAATTGAGAAGTAAATTGTGCACCACTATCAGAGATAATGGATAAAGGCACTCCATGCAGCCTAACCATCTCCCTCAAATACAACTTAGCATAATCCTCCGCCGAATAAGAAGTCTTGACGGGAATGAAATGGGCTGACTTTGTCATTCCATCAACAACAACCCAAATCGAATCAAATTGTCGCCTCGTGCGAGGCAAACCCACAATAAAATCCATATTCACATACCCATGATCATCAACACCTTGTACACTTCATCAATGAATTCTTGAGGATTTTCCTCAACCTTAGAGCCATGGAATTCCGGAGGATTAATCCTCGTAAAGTCCCTCACTCTTGATGCCGTTGTACCCACATTTGGGTTCACGGGAGCCACAACCTTTCTATTGTCTTGAGCCGTCACAGCTTGAGCCAACACTTGGAAAGAGGCCCTAAACTCCGCATTGGTCACCTGTTCCACCAAAGGGTCAGCCGGAACTTAAGGAGCTTGAGGAGGAGCTTCTTGTTCCATATTCTCTCCCATGTTTCTTCTAGCGTAAGATCTTCGGGTCGCCATATTCTGAAACGCGTAGGATAGGGATTAGGAGAGAGATATATAGAGTTAAACTCTATGGCATGACTTACGAGTAATGAAAGAAGTGGAATTTCTTAATTGTCTTATAGCCTCTCATTCATAAATGTGGCGCGCTTCACACTCATGAACAAGACTCTACTTGACGCGGCTTATGAGACATCCTAGGATCTGTCTAAAACCTTGCGCTCTGAATACCAAGTTTTTCACGACCCAGGGTAGCCCCTAGATGTAACACGGCGTACAAGACCCCGAGAGGCCTCATACAAGCCCTTAGCACACATAACATACAAGATAATAGAGAAATAAGAGTTCAAAAGAGTATTTTATATCAAAATTTTACTCAAAACAGCGGAAGTCTACATCTCATATCTCAAAGTCTTCTAATACCATAGAATACGAATAAAAGTGGTAAAGATGCAGCCCAATACAATATCCAACACTGAAAAGAAATGACATGAAATAAGAACAACATGGCGATGTCCTCGGATGGATGAGGACTCACCAAGTCTTCTTCCCAACTCTAAGTCAATGTTCTAGCCATGAGTGGATGGTGAATTGCCACGTCCTACACAAAAGAAGTTAATGTAGGTAAGAGTATGCGTTAGCACAATCACGTACTAAGTATGATAGCAATGCACATAAACACATAAATCATGCTAGAGAGAGACATAATCATGACATGAAATAGCCAAGCTAAAATCATGATAAACATGAGAAACATGAAACATAAAGCATATATCAAGGCCAAAGCAAGCTAAATCATCTTTTCTTCTTTTCTTTACTTCATCATGAGAACACTTGTTCATTAACTTGTGGGAAAAAGCCTTAACCGACATGTAAGACCATGTGAGCTATCAACACGGAATCTGGTGTCTACCCCACATCGAAAATGGGTGTCCTACTTGCCAAGGTAAGACCATGAACTTCTTAGATTATGTGGATCCACTAGCTAATGTCTACTTAAAGACAACATCCTATGGTGGCAACATAGTTTATGGGATAGAGATTGCTTTAGGAGACTCGGCCTCAACTAACGGGAGAGTTCCATCTAGAAAACTCGGCCTCTACTAACAAGAGAGCTTTCATTAGAAGACCCGGCCTCTACTAACGGGAGGGTTTCCATCTCAATATCCACTCGGTGCTAAGCATAATTCCCACGGATTAGTCATTAGCATATTTATATCATCAAACATGAAAAGGTACAACTAGGGTTACCAATTCAAGCTAAAATCATGCTTATAGATATTCATCTTTCATAGACCTTGTCCAACTTACATCATTAGAATAGCTCCTTAAGAACATGGGTAATCGCCTCTTTGTTCTTCTTTTATCATAATGGGAGAATTACGTGAGAAAACCTTTCACTACTCGGCCATAGCATCATCATATCATAACTTTGGTACTTTACTCTCAAACCACCCTTAATTCATCATGCTCATATTTCATAGTTCATAGAGTTCATATGGGTTCATGTAAGTTCAACTCATATCATGCAATTCAATGCAAGCTCATGCTTAGAACGCCATAATTAAGACAATTTACCCATACTTGAAGGAACTCACATAATAGAGGAAAATCATGCTTTAGACTTGATCATGCTAAATTATAAGATCATCCTTAATTCATTCATAATTCATGCTTGATTTCATTGAGAATTCATAAACTTCATCAAATCATAACTCAACCCAACAATCAAAGCATAGATTATCAAATTGGGGAGAATTAGCTTATGATCATGAGGGTTCATGCAATCTTTACATCAAATCATGTCATTCACGCTAATTCGTGCACTAAGTTACTTTATCACGCTAAATCGTGCACTAGGAATCATAAAATCAATAATTGGAATCATAATTGAAGAACCCACAATGATTGATCACAAGCCCTAATTCAATTGGGTTAGAGTCAACCTTTAAAAATCATGAAGAAGAGGAAGGGCCCATTGGAGGAAAAGACTCCTAATGGTGAACACTATCATACCTCAAAGCAATCCACAAGAAATTAGAGAAGATTGAAGGTCTTCAATGGAGGATTCAAGCTCCTTCTTCTTCCTTGAGAGTTGAGAGAGTTTCTTTTTAGAGAGAGAAATATTTGAGAGATGAGAGTTTTGGAATGAATTAGAATCAAAGGAATTAGGCTTAGAAAATATTTATAGGTCTAAGATTAAGGGTATAACCGACTTAGCTTAATAGGTAATCAATTAGGAAAAAGACCAAAAAGCCCTTAATTAAAAACTGTCGGGGGCAATCGACGGACAGGATCTACGGTCCGTACATCAATTAACGGACCGTCCTGCTCTTCCGTCAATTGATTCAGAAAGTTTATTTTGGGCTGAAAATTGGCTAAGTCAGGAAAGCATCTACGGAACCCATCTACGGCCCGTCAATTGGACTACGAACCGTCCTGCTGTTCCGTAGGTCAAGGTTCAAAAACTTGGAAATCCTCAAATTTCACAGTTCCATTAACGGTTCCCACCTACGGCCCATCAATCCATCTACGGCCCGTAGGTGGTCTCCGTAGGTCACTGTCTTCAGGTGAGTTCTGCATTTTAAAATCCTTTGGAAGCTTGGGGTGTTACATTTCTATTGTCATGACTTAAGGTAAAAGGTGGGCTTGAGGTGGAGATAGAGGTAGAGGAAGAGAAGCACTCCCACTTGGGTCTCAATTTCTAACTATTAATCAGGTAAGAGAGAGGGTTAGGTCCCGTGCACCTTGTGAAGTTCCTGAGGTTGTGACCGAGGAGGTGGAAGTACCAATTTGAGAGACAGTTGCACTCACTCCAAATTCTTCATAGATGATATCTTAGGTAATTGAAGCACCCGACTCTGACCTACCTCAACCTTGACTTGGGCCGACATTGCCCTGACTATAATGGTCACCCTCTATAGAATGAAGTGACGCCTGAAAAAATCGACTAGAATGTCCATACTTAAACCTTTGGCGAGGCCTATCATAGAAGTCCCTAGGCCTAGAACGGAATGTGATATAACTATCATCATTCCTAGCCCTCTTGTCGCTGCCACCATGGGCCTCCTGATAGAGCTACTCAATAGTGCGGGCATGGACGACTACATCCATGAATGAACAGCCCATTAAGACCATTTCCTAGGTCTCAATCTACATATAGAGTCTAGAACCTTGGACAAACCCTTAAACTCTCTCCTCCTCAGTAGGCAGAATCATAGTATCATGATGGGAGAGATCACGCAACCTCGTCCATACTCAGACATGGTTATGGAGCCCTGTTCCAACCTAGAGAAACTAATCCCAGAGTCTATCTCTAACACTCCATGGGATGAAGCTAGCCAAGAAGGACTCTGAAAACTCTCACCACAACACTAGAGGAGACCCAACTACCTTAGTCTCAAGATAAGAACGCCACCTTTGTCTAACTGGACCATGTAGATGGTAAGCAGTCGATTCCTCTCGACTCCACAAAGATAAAGGTATATAGCCACTCCTAGCAAGTAGTAAGAAACTCTTAGGCATCCTTCCCAATAACCCCAAAAAACCTTGAAGGTGATAGTCTCAAAAACACTCTGAACATCTTCTTCTCCTCAAGTGGCATAGAGCTAGCAGCAATCACAAGCTGAGCTCCCCTAGGTTGTACCTAAGCCTGAGGTGCCTCTACTATAGGTTGATCATGTGGGTCTGGTGCTGGTGCAACTGTGGCTTTAGCTGGGACCTGCTGCATACCCCGCAAGAATTGTCAAAAGCTGAGTGATGGCTTCCTGGAGATCGGGATCCATAGCTGGACCGGGTGGTGCTGTGCTGGCCTCAGCCTTACTTGTGGAGTAGGAATTTGAGCTGCCTGGTGATGCGGTGCAGAATCCAGAGCCCTCTCCCTATTGGGGGCTGGTGCTATAGCCCTAACATGTTGTTGCAGTCTTCCTCTGTCCCTAGCTGGAGCTCTACCTGCAGGCCCGAGTGGATCACCCATGACCATCGAGCGCCGCATACGAGCCATTCTGTGAAAGAGTTAAAGAAGTGAGATTTTATGAAGCTAATAAGACACACATTGCATGAAAGTGATACAAAGAGAGAATGTTCCTAAAAATTCCCTATAGCCTCCCTAAGATAGGATATAAATGTCTCCACACTGATTCACAAGACTCTACTAGGCATTAGCTCTGTACAAGTGAGACTGGTAAACCTGGGGCTCTGATACCAACTTGTCAAGACCCTAATTCTTGAGCCATGATGGCAGCTACTATAATCCACCAGTAGGTAAGTCAACTCGTAACTCGAAACAACAAGTAATGAGTGTAATGGTAGAAACGATGTGGAAGGAACAAATAAATAACAAAAATAGAAGAACAAGTGGTAGCAAACCAAAATATATATAAAATAATAAAGATCCATCCCAGAACCAAGAAGTGATGAGTATAAAGCTGCTAAATTAAAGAGTACAAGTCCCAAAAGTGGACCTAAAATACAAAGGCTTGTCTCAAAATGCAAAAGACTAGCTGAGAAAATACAGATGAAGACAAGTGAAGTCCAGGACGCCATGTGCTCACCCTCACCTCCGAATCTGACTGCACCATGCTTAAAATTAACACTGGTAGCTGGTGCTAGGACCTAAATCACAAAACAAATGTGGACTATAGCATGAGTACAAAAACAATAGGTACACAATATACATCATAGGCCATCTGAGTAGGAAAAGTAAAGGTAATATGAAATTCTATAATCTAATCACAAACAGAGGTCAAAAGAGAGGAATTTAAAAGGAATGAACATGAGTGTAATAAAGAACTAATACGAAATAAGTACAACAAAATAAACCTAATAGGCCCCCTATATGCCAAGAAGGTACACTCATGTACAAGTTTAAGTAATAACCTGAATGGACCCCCATACGCCCATTGTGTACACACAATATCTATAACTACTTAGAACAGGCCACAGTCAGTCTAGAGCCGAAAGGTGCGTAGCCTTGACCTCGAATCGTGAATAGGTCTCCCAAAAGAACCATAGAGGATGTAGACCAGACCTCATGGATAAGCCCCCAAAATGCAACCAAGAGGATCTAGACGATGTTTATCAACTCCGTAGAGGATAAAGAGCCCAAATCATGGATTGCGGCTGAATATTAGATGTCCAAACCTTAAATTTGTTACTAACATTAGAGCAGCATAACCAGACCTTGAATCTTCGACCATAAGAACTGCCTAAGAATCCCATATCAAATCACCAATAGAACCATCATGGAATGATGTCCACTCCAAGATAATGCAAACAATACTCCAAGCCTGAACCAAATCCAATCCCAACTCACCAAACAAAGACCGATATCTCAACCGTAAACCACTAGGTCGTAAAAAGAGGGAGCAATGGGTAGAAGGTCATTAGAGCTGAGTGAACACCTTTTCTAAGGCTCATTCTATCAGATCCAAGTCTTCTACATTAGTCCATAAGGAGCTAACCTATCAAAAATGACGTCAGAGAGATACTAAGGCCTATCAGCTCCAATACATGAAAGTCTATGGCAAGAAATAGAATAATACTAGACTAAGGCCAAACATGATTAACGCAATCAAAAACAACAACCAAAGCACACCACAAGGTAAGGATGATCTAAATTAGCAAAACTAGCATGCTCTCAATCTCTAAAACCCGATAATACATCCTAAATTATGAATTATAAGGAATTAAGCATGATCAATTAGGTACCCTCCCCAAATTCAAACAAATCAATGTACATTTACATAATCATGCTTAATCTAACAAACAGGAAGCCGTAGCCTATCTTAAGGCCGACCGTGCATGCTTCAAATAACTATTCTAGAGCTTTTCTTTTCCAAACAGCCTCCGAACCCTTTCATGCTATCAAAATAGAATCACAATGTTAATATGGTTGTTTAAACACTAAATTCACATAAAATAGAGACTGACCCAAATTGGAGTAAAAAGGGATATGTGGGACCCGCATCAAAAATTTTGAAATTGACTCCATCAAAAGGTTCAATTCAACTCCCAAAACTTGTATCCCAAAATAAAACATAATTCGGGGCTCAGAACAACAAAAAATCAGAACATGCAAGAAAAACACCTTAAAGCTTAATTAAAGTGAGAAGGTAGTCCTTTTAGGGTTGATTTTAACACAACATGCTGATTCCCAAACTCCCTCGATCAACGCAATGCGTAGCCATGCACTTTCCAAGCAACCCAGTCTTTGAATCACCTCAAACCGACCTCCAAAGCTCCCACAATTCAACTTTGAAGTTTCACCAAGTTAGCTGATCGGAGGTCTGCTCTTTATTTAAAAGACCAAACAAAATGACTAATTGATACGCCCAAATTACACCTCCCTAAAGAAGTATAAGTGGTCGTTGTTCAAATAAAGAACCTAACAAAAGTTGGGGTCGATCCCACGAGGAATGAGGTCTAGACTTAGCCTAATTGGTTGTTAGTTTTACTCTTAGTCGAGTTATTTCTATGAAAGGGAAGGTTTTGTGAAACAAAAGCTTTATTGAATGATTGTAGTAACACGTAACACAGTAAGCAGGATTGAATGTTTTATAGAATTAATAGAAGACAAAACAAGGGTATTTGCGTTTTCCACAAGTTCATAACACAGTAAACCTTATAGTAGTAATCTTGTCATTGTCAAGCATGAAAAGTAGATAAGTTGGGTATCAATACATGATTTTGCAGGCAGAGTCTCTCTATTCTTCAAATCCAAATCCTCCTTCTTTGATGCATGATTAAACTTTCCAATTCTATCAAGTGCATTCATCATCTCTTCATATGCTGCATTGTGCTCTCCATCAAAATTCATGATCACGGCCTATAATGCCTCAACACCTAATCTTTCTTTAATTGGTACTTTTGGTTGCTCCACAATCATCAAGTTTACAGCGGATACCACTTTGACATCGCTTTGATGCTTAATTGATTTGCAGATATTGAATGTTATCTCATCATTGTTCAACCTGAACTTCATCTTCCCTTTCTCCATATTAACTAAAGCACGCCCGATTTCAAGGAATAGTCTTCCTAAGATGATGGGCACTTCAAAATAAACCTCACAGTCAAGAATCATGAAATCCACAGGGAGTATGAACGCCTCGACCCTAACCAAATCATCTTGAAGTATACTAATTGGTTTCTTGATGGTGCGATCAGCCATAAGTAGCCGCATTGCAATTGGTTTGGGGACTCTCAAGCCTAACTTTTAAAATACTGATAAAGGCATCAAGTTAATACTTTCACCCAAGTCACACAAAGCTTTAGCAAAACGTAATGCGCCAATCGTACATGGAATGGTGAATGCTCCAGGATACTCTTTGTTTTGCACTAAAGATTTGATAACAATGGCACCACAATATTGCAACTTGTCATCTTCTTCAAAATTACTACCCTCTTTTTAGTCACTATATCCTTCATGAATTTAGCATAGCCCGACATCTGTTCTAGTGTTTCAATTAAGTGATCGTTGATTAAGAGTTGTTTCAACATCAAGATGAACTTGTGATATTTACCTTCCTTGGTTTTCTGGACTAATCTTTGGGGAAAAGAAGGGGGAGGTTGGGGCATTGGAATTCTTTTGAGTTGCTTCCTCTTCTTTCCCAAATTGATCTTTGGGTTTCTCCATTTATTCAACTTCAGTATCTTCGAATTCCTTCGCACTTTCCACTTTGGTAGGCATAGGAGGATCAATGGTATGCTTCCCACCTCAAGTAGTAACTGCCATACATTTCCCATCATTCTTCGGATTCTGGACAGTCATACTAGCTAGTGTTCCTTGTTGGCATGGATTTGTGGATGAAGAAAGTTGACTCAAGTGCTACTCAATCTGTTTAATGGGTACTGCATGTGAGTTTACTTTTTGCCCTATGCTCGATAGATCGGTGTGCATCTCTTTCACATTATCATCTATTGAGTCAAACCTTTTCATAGAATCAAAGGATCCATTGTTCCAATGGCATCATGATCAACCTATAATTATTTCGCATACTAGTTGTTGGCCTCTCTTTGAGCAGAGGTTGATCTTTCACTATCGGTGGGTTGTTCTGGTTGTTTCCATGTACCTCTCCTACCCCCGAGAGTTGGGCTTTATGATTACCCTCTTGTCTCTCTCCGAGTGGATCGTTGTTCAGTCCTGGATTTTGGCTACATCCAGTGGTTTCCATTCTTTGAAGGGTTTTATTTAGCTCTGGATTGAAAGGGGCCAGGGGAATGCCTTGACTCTGTATATTTGAAATACACTTAAAACTAAACCTGTAAGAATTTATTTTTTTTTAAAAAAAGTAAATCAGGAAATAATGACTAATAGTCCAATAACACAATTAGTCTAAACTAACAACCTTATTCTCCGGTAGCGGCGCCAAAATTTGATATGCCCAACCTACACCTCCCTAAAGTAGTATCAGTGGTAGTTGTTCAAATGAAGAACCTAGCAGAGGTTAGGATCGATCCCACGACGAAAAAGATCTTAATTGGTTATTAGTTGTAATTTTAATCGAGTTATTTTAGTAAAAAGGGGGTTTTGTGAAATAAAGGTTTTATTGAATGATTGTAGTAACATGTAACACAGTAAGCAAGATTGAATATTTTGTAGAATAAATAGAAGATAAAACTAGGGTATTTGTGTTCCCCACAAGTTCATAACGCAGTAAACCTTATAGTAGTAACCTTGTCTAGTGCCTAGCATGCACATATGGTAAGTTAGGTATCCCCTAAGTGGTTGGTTGCCCAAATAAGTGAATTTCACTACGCAACTTTGGTCAGTCTATGGGTGTATGCTTTACTAATCCTTAGCCTTGACCCCAGATTAACTATCCCCTGGTCCAGGCTAAGCTACTAGATAAGCGTTTATGTCCCCAAATCTCCGTTGTATAATCTCTTTTTCCATTTGTTACCTCTTTGGTCAGGCAATTAGAAATAAGGAGAATTATAACGTTACGCACCATTAAAAACAATTAAAAAGAAAAGAAAAATAATACATGCATAAACACTATTCAAGAATTACTAATTATTAGGTCTTCATTGTCAATTTATCATGGTTCCCACAATCCTAGTTGTGGAGTAAGCTATTCATGGTTGTTTGATCACAATTCATATTTAATTGAGTTAAGATAAATCATGAACGTACAAGAATAATTGACGAATTCCAGAATCTTAAATTGAAGAACAAAAGATGCAATATAAAACAACGATTCAAGAATTAAAATAGAAAAGTGTTTCACAAATTAATTCTCAAAAAAAACAAAGTATGAATTGTCTAATGTCAAAAAGTAAAAAAATGACTATTTATAGACATCTAGTCCTAAATAAAATAGACTAAGAAACATAGGAAAAGTACAATTTGACAGTCATTTCTATAGCTCGTAGGTATTCATATGGCTCATAGGAACCGTTCGTGTAAAACAGTTTCTTAACTTATTTCTCTGGAATTTTGTATGGACAGGTTCTACGACTCGTGGAACATTGCGTGGCTCGTTCTGGCTACTCGTAGTCCAAGTACTGGAGCTCAACATCTCTGATCTTTTCAACGACTTGGACCTACGGCTCTAATAACTTCCTATGGCTCGTAGTCCAGTCTTGTGGTCCCACACCTATTTCCAAAAATTACTGATCCCTTCTACAACTCTTTCCTATGGCTCGTAGAAAAGTCTACGCCTTATATGTCAACTCGTCAATCCTCAAAAAGTTGTTGTTACACTCTAGTTTTCAACCTGATTTGCCAAAACCTATTTTCTTGCAAAGCAAAAATAAAACGCCATCAAATCTACTAACAAGTGCTTAAAAGATATGTAAAACCTCAAATTTAAAGCATTATAAGTACCATAATTATGCGGTACATCATTACTTGTGATCATTGGGAAGGGGTCACGATTGTGGCCTACTAAATAAATTACCCTCGTGATCACAGAGTCAAACCATGTAATTGCAATGACCAAAAGTTGTCAAACCGGTTTAGCACTTCATCGTGATCGCTGCAAGGGGAGCCCTCCAACGTGAAGGGAAAGGGGGCAAGACCCTCTCGATTGAAGAAAGGGCCACACAATCGCGTAGGCCTACAAACTAGACCTTTGTGAATGCAACCCAAAGCCTTGCAAATGCAAAGGTTTAACTAGCATGCACTAGCTGATGCACATAAACTGGTTTTGGCCAATGCCAAATTCTCCAACGGTGAGCTCGAAATTTATTCAAAACCCATTCATGGAAAAAAATATACGCTACACCATTAAATTTGACATTCCAGATTGAATGGAGAACTTGAAACTTCAAACCGAGGTCGTCTCAAAAAAAAGTGAGTCTAACACCCAAGCTCCATTTTAAGCCAAATTCCATAAGGGGGCTCACAATTGACCTGGAAGCCTCGAGATCCTCACAAAAGGTTGTTCTTGAATAAAGTCGAAGTTCTGGAGCTAACGAAACCGTCATAATTACATTCTAAGGTCGTCTTCCTGAACTTTTGACCGAAGTCAAGCGTTCGAGTTTCAGAAGCTCCAAAACATAGAAACTTGCACATAATCAAAACAAACGACTAGGTGACTAAGTTGTGAGTCCCTGCAAGTCATAAATGACTCAGGATAACTATAGAAATGCTCTAAAAGATTAAAAGAAAGCTTTTATGTAGAAATGACCTAGAGGGTTATTAATTAAAAGTTGTATACAAAAACTCTACATAGTCAAGAATAAGGAGATGCAACCCCAAAATAAGAAAACAAATTTTAAAGAGCCTGAGTATGAATAGATGGACTAAGAAATAATGAGGAATCCATAAAAAAAAAAGTAGATCAGCCATGGATTCAGTTAACATGGGACTCATAGTTGAGGTCGTGTAGCAGGCTTCTTAAGATACCATGTACTCAATAAACAAAGAGCAAGCGTAGTATCAGTACACAAAACCACGGTGTACTGGTAGGATCATCATCAACTCCAAAAATACAAATGTAAAGACTTAACTAAAGTATCGTAAAGACAAGACAACACATACATTAACCAAGTCAGCAATACAACAAGACTCTTAGTCACCAATCCTAACTTAACATTTACATGAAGCATGTTGATAACACTCAAATTATCCTCAAGACAAGTAAGAACATGAGCGGTCGTCGTCAATAAAAATACCCAGCTAAGAGTCAAGGTCGAATCCCATCAAGAGTGATATGATGTAGAGATTTTAATTAGGAAATTTGGATTTTAGATCAATTCATTTGCAGTAATTAAGAGAAGGGTGGATGACTCCACCAAATGTATGAAAAAGGGTTTTGATATCAAATGTCACAATTAAACTAGAACTTCAAAAATTCAAACAATTATGAAACAATCTAGGGGTGCGGGGATTGGAATTGGCATTACATAGGGGTATTTGTATTGCTCAATAGTGCTAAACAATCATGGATAGACTGAGTCATCTTAAATGACACTAATCTTCTTTCGATCTCATAGTACCAATTCATAGAATCTCTTTTTGGTCTCATCATTGTGAATTATAAATCAACCCATTAACTTATGGAATCTTTCTTTTGAGCAGATTTAAGCAAATAGATCCAACCCATAATCTCTCTATCGAGCATACCATAGACCTCAAACCTAAATTATATGCATTAAACTAATTATCCACATCAATTGACCTCTTTCGAGCATCACTCGAAGATCGAAATTAGGATTAAGTTTGCAATCTCAACCCATGAATTAACCCCATGCTAATTAGCCTAAACCCATAAATGAACATTAATAAAATAGAGCAAAACACAATATCCACTACATTAAATCAACATCTAATCCCATAATTACACCCCTAGAGTTGGGATTTTAGCACCACACCTCATAAAAAAAGTAGAGGAATTATACCTATCATGAGAGAAGCCATGGATATGATGAAATTAAGCAGTTATAATCAACAACCACTTCGATTTCAACTTCCAATTGTCAATTTCAAGATCCAAACGAGAAGGAGGTAGAAATCACACAGAAGCTCATCCATATGCCAAGACCTCCACCTCCCTTTCCACAAAGGATGGTAAAGAAGGCGGGAGAAGGGAAGTATAGGAAGTTTATATCTATGCTAAAATAGTTGTTTGTAAATGTTTCTTTGATTGAAACATTAGAACAGATGCCCGGTTACGCAAAGTTCATGAAGGATTTGGTGACCAAGAAAAGAGCTATCAGTTTTGAAGATGATGATAAGCAGCAACATTGTAGCGCCATTGCTACTCGGTCATTAGTGCAAAAGAAGGAAGATCCCGGAGCATTTACCATCCCATGCATGATTGGTATGATTCACTTGGCGAAGGCATTGTGTGACTTAGGTGCTACATTAATTTGATGTCGCTGTCTGTGCTCAAGAATTTGGGCTTGGGAGCCCCCAAACCGACTGCAATGAGGCTACTTATGGCTGATCGTACTGTGAAGAAACCAATTGGGGTGCTTCAAGATATTTTTGTGAAAGTTGAGGCATTCATCTTTTTGGTGGATTTTGTGATATTAAACTGCAAGATTGATTTTGAAGTACCTATAATACTGGGGAGAACATTCCTTGCCACGGGGCGCGCACTAGTAGATATGGAAAAAGGGTAGATGAAGTTGTTTGAACAATGAAGAGGTAACATTTAACATCTGCAGATCCATGAAGCATAAAAGTGAACTTAAATTAGTCTTGGTGGTGAACCATGCCGATGAGGAAAAACCGGATGTACCCATTGAAGAGAGACTAGGTGTTGAAGCACTAGCTGTGGTAATCATGATTTTTGATAGTGATGGTATTCATGAATATGCCAAGTTAGTTGTTGCACTTGATGATGGTGGTTTTCATCGTCGCCAACCAAAGAAGCTGGATTTGGACCTGAAGAATCGAGACACTCTGCCTACAAAACCATCTATTGATGAGCCTCTGAAGTTGGAGCTAAAAGATCTACCGTATCACCTACGTTATGTGTTTTTGGGCCAAAATAATACTTTGCCTGTCATTATAGTTGTTAATTTGAATGAAGGGCAAGTAGAAGCTTTGATATCGGTGCTGAAGCAATACAAAAGGACGATTGGATGGACGATTGTTGATATTATTGGTATTCCACTGGGAATATGCTCACACAAAATCCAACTCATGGCGGACTGCAAACCAAGTATTGAACACAAGAGAACATTGAATCAACCAATGCAAGAGGTGGTGAAGAAAGAAATCATCAAGTGGTTAGACTCTGGAGTGGTGTATCCAATTATTGATAGTAACTAGGTGTGCCCGGTTCAATGTGTGCCAAAGAAGAGTAGAATCACTGTGATTCCCAATGCAAAGAATGAGCTCTCTCCAATGCAGCTTGTAATTGGATGGAGGGTCTATATGGACTATCGCAAGTTGAATGCATGGACTGAGAAAGATCACTTTTCGATATCGTTCATGGACCAAATGTTAGATCGTATTACTGGCAAAGGATGGTACTGCTTTCTAGATGGATATTCGGGCTACAACCAGATCTCTATTACCCCGGAAGATCAAAAAATAATCACTTTCACTTGTCTTTATGGGACATTCACCTTCAAAAGAATGACATTCGGTTTGTGTAATGCACCAGCGACTTTTCAGCGTTGCATGATGTCTATATTTTCCGATATGGTGGAAGACACTATTGAGGTCTTCATGGATGATTTTTCTGTAGTTGGTCACTCTTTTGATGATTTCTTGGTACATTTAGGTGACATGCTAAAATGTTGTGAAGAGTGCAATCTTGTGCTAAACTGGAAAAAATGTTACTTCATGGTAAAAGAAGGTATAGTTCTGGGCCATAGAATCTCACAAAAAGGTATTGAGGTTGACAAAGCAAGAGTTGAGGTGATTGAAAAATTACCACCACCCATATTCGTTAAAGGTGTTAGAAGTTTTCTAGGGCATGCAGGTTTCTATAGGAGATTTATTAAAGATTTCTCAAAAATTGCACACCCTTTGTGCAAACTGCTCGAAAAGAAGATAAAGTTTGTATTTGATGATGCTTGTCTAAAAGCATTTGAGAAGCTGAAAAAGAAGTTGATCTCTACACATATCATTATTTCACCAGATTGGGGACAACCGTTTGAAGTTATGTGTAATGCGAGCGGGGTGGCACTCGGCATAGTATTGGGAAAAAGGTGAGAGAAGATTCTTCATCCCATATATTATGCGAGTAAAGATTTAAATGTTGCTCAAAAGAACTACACTGTCACCGAACAAGAATTGCTTGCCGTAGTCTTTGCATTTGAAAAGTTCAGATCTTACTTGCTGGGCACTAAAGTAATTATGCACACTGATCATTCTGCATTAAGGTATATCATGGCAAAGAAGGACGCAAAACCAAGGCTGATTTGATGGGTACTACTACTGCAAGAATTCAACTTTGAGGTAAGAGATAGAAAGGGGATAGAAAATCAAGTGGCTTATCACTTGTCAAGATTAGAAGAAGAAGCTATGTTGAAGCTAGAGGATGGAGTCAAGATTGATGATACATTCCCAGACGAACAGGTATTGGCTGCTTCTTGTGATCTTATTCCTTGTTTTGCAAATTTTGCCAATTACTTGGCAAGTGATGTAGTGCCTTCGGATCTATCGTTCCATCAAAGAAGGAAATTCGTATATGATGTGAAGAAGTTTTTTTGGGAAGAGCCTTACCTGTTTCGTGTCTGTGCTGATGGGATTATTCGTCGTTGTGTGCTTGAGGTGGAGATGATGAGCATATTGGAAGCTTGACATGCGTCTCCGATTGGTGGTCATCATAATGGTATCCGGATTGCTCATAAAATATTCCAATGTGGGTACTATTGGCCTACCATTCACCAAGATGCTCATGATTTCACCAAGTCCTGTGATAGATGCCAAAGAGAAGGAGGTATTTCAAGAAAACAAGAATTCCCAATGAACCCGATATTAGTGATTGAACTCTTTGATGTTTGGGGCCTTGATTTTATGGGTGTGTTTGTGAGTTCAAATTGGATGAAGTACATACTTGTAACGGTTGACTATGTGTCCAAATCGGTGGAAGCTGTTGCGCTTTCTAACAATGAAGGTAAAAGTGTCACAGCATTTCTAAGAAAGAATATCTTCTCCATGTTCTGTACACCAAGGGCAATTATTAGCGATGGAGGTTCCCACTTTTGTAACAAACTGTTCAAGGCGTTGCTTAAGAAGTATGGTGTTCGTCATAGTGTAGCAACTCCTTATCATCCGCAGCCTAGTGGGCAAGTTGAAGTATCCAATAGAGAAATCAAGAAAATCCTTACAAAGACTGTGAATGCGAACAGAACTGATTGGTCGAGAAAGCTTGATGATACTGCCTTCAAGACTCCCATAGGTATGTCTCCTTACCAACTTGTTTTTGGGAAGTCATGTCACTTACCTGTAGAGCTAGAGCATACGACGATATGGGCACTCAAGAAGTTGAATCTAAATTGAGATGCTGCATCAATTCAAAGGTTGAACGAATTGAATGAGCTAGATAAGTTCCTCTTAAAAGCATATGAAAGTTCAACCTTGTATAAAGAGAAGATGAAGAAGTACCATGATCAAAATATCGAAAAGCAAAATTTTGCTCTCGGTGATATGGTATTTCTATTCAACTCAAGACTGTGATTGTTTCCTAGAAAGCTCAAGTCCAAGTGGACGGGACCATTTAGAGTTGTTCAAGTATTTTCACATGGAGCTGTTGAGCTTGGGAACAAGGAAGCAACAAAATTCAAAGTCAATGGCCAGAGGATCAAACTCTATATGGGCCAAACGGAAGAGGTCAACGAGTTGATTGAACAATGGAGCCTTGATGAATTTCGAGTAATCAAGGGATTTGCGTCGTGCCACAACGTTAAATCAAGCTCTACTTGGGAGGGAACCCATGATGTAAACTCTAGCCAATTTTAGGAATCTTTGATTGTTTATGGTATTTTTAACTTTTGCTCTTGATTTTATGTTTTGTTGAGTCATAGTATTGGCTAGATTAGGGTAGTATAGGGTCCGTGTCTAAAAAGAGTCATTAAATAGAGAAAGGAGGTCCTAATGTTTGCTAAGTGTGAGGGGAACAAGAAACTACCTAGAATTATAACAGGAACCGATGGTCTATGGTTGCCATCAATGACCCGTCGTTCCATCGACGGACCGTAAATAGCTTCCATAGATCCCAGGTATGATTTCTTAATTTGACCAAGTATAGAAGTAAACGATGACACCCATCAACGGACCGTCGATGGGGAATTGTAGGTTCTACATCAGGATAAACAATTGACCTGACCCACGACATTGACTAAATATAACCCTTCAATTTTAAACACCCCCTATTTCCCTCTTTTCCCCAACCGTTAGAAACATCCCCCTACTCCCAAATTCAATTATCCCATCCCCCTCACACTCCCCAAATCCACCCTTTCAATCATCCCCCAACCCCCATATAATCCTCTCCTTTCCAAAACTCCCTCTGCCCACATTTGTTTTCTTTTCTGTTTCTTGCCCAAAGCACTGTCCCTCTTCTACATTAAAAATTCATGTGTCTTGAGTCTTACTAGTAGTGGATTCAGGCGTATAACACATTCACATAACTTTGAACTTCATTTTCATACCAATGGTATTGATTTCTGTTCACACATTAATTTGAAGTTAAAATTGCTAGTTGTTACTTGAATGCGGGTAGTGATATGTGAAGTTGATTTTAATTAGTTGCATCCTATCCATGGGATGACGGTGTTGTGGGTGTTGTTAAATTTGGATGTGAATCATGAGCGTACTGCCTTCTAGTAGTGTTCTTAAATTAGGGTTTCGGTTTAGTTTCATTATTTTATGTTTAATTGCATGTTTGAAACCTTAAGAATGAAAGAATAACTTGATTTTATGATGAAATGCATATTCTAGAAGTGGTTTGATGAAATAAATGTTGTCTTGGTGTTGTTGGTTAGAGTATTGCTTTGAAACTGACACTGTGATGGTCGACGACCACAACCTTTGGCTCATAAGTCAACCTACGGACAGTAGGTCCTGTCCCGTCAGTCTGAAGTACACAACAGTAGCCCAAGTTGTGAACAACGGTTTGGCTTACGGTCCGTCGTTTCATCGACGAACCTTCCTGGCAAACCGTCGTTCTAACTTTTGAAACTAAAATTTGACCTCCTGACTTACAGTTGGAACCAACGAACTGTTGAAGCATCGATGGTTCGTCAGTACCAACCATTGGTCCCCTCTGCCAATTTTTGTGTTAAGTTTTTGTTAGAGTCGTGATTTATTTTTCTTTTCATTTCTTTTTTTGTTTGACTATTTGAGTACTAATATGGTTTCCACAGGTACTATGCCACCAAAAGTTACTCGTCAATATGGGCGGATGTACAAATCCACGGCCCCTTCTGCTCGCCTATAGCTTGTTGACAAACCCACAGATGATGAGCGGAGTGGGTCTGAATACGACCCTCCCGTAGGGGATGCCTCACCGAGGTCACCCCGTACTACTCGCCAGCAAGCCAGGCAGCTGGCTATTGCTGAGGTAGCAGAGGAGTAACACTCTGGTGACCCAGATGATGCTTCCGAGTCTGATGAGGAAGCACGACGTTCATCTGATAGTGGGGCGGGGTCCCAGCCTCCATAGTCTAAGCCTGGCTCTAACTCTGACTCAGTTGTCGCATCCGCATCTGATGCCTCTTCATCCGATTTGGCCCATGACCCTCCTCATGGCAGGTTTGAACTCATACCCCTCCCTACATAGTAGAACAGATGATGTGTTAGGGGGATGTATCAGATTTTTTATGATGGCTTTCACATGAACGCTCAGGAGAAGCCAGCCCGGACCATTACGAAGGAGCGTCGGGTATTTATCGATAGCCTACATACAGTGTCGGTGGTGCATGAGTTGTTCAAACAGCATATATATGTGAATGGATGGCGGAAAACCTGCACAGATACAGCCCGATGATAGTGAGGGAGTTCTATGCTTCTTACGCCGCGACAGTGATGAATGCTCTACCTCCACGAGCTAGGGCATTCACTTAGCCGGCCCTCTTGTCTACTTTGGTTTAGGGCATTCCAATTGATTTTTCAGAGGATACAGTTCGCCATTTTATTTACGGCCCTTCTCACTCTCAGCCTATTAATATGGCTGAATATGATTATAGGATGAGTATTGAGCATAATAGAGCTGCCATGCGTGATACTGAGCAGCGGGAGAGTTTATTATGCTGGATGATGAATTTGATTGTTGATGAGTGGGAGAACGCCGCATGGGTGCGAGATATGACATTGCCTATCCGGAAGGCAACACTTAGTTTTGCGGCAAAATTCTGGTGGTCCATTATTCGGGCCCGACTTTCTCCCACTATAGCTGATAACATAGTGACCTGGGACCGCAGAGGGATGCTTGGCTCATTGATGGTGGGGCATGAGATTAACTTCTCTTGGATCATCATAGCTGAGATTCATGAACGAGCATTTCGAGAGAAGACCATGTTGTCGTTCCCGTGTTTGATTTTTCACCTCTGTAGAGAGATGACTTATCCTGTTTGGGGTTGTGACAGGTTGGTTGAGGTGACTAAGACAATCAATGTGGGCATGATTCGAGATGATACATACCCCGCAGCCCCACAGAGGAGTATCCCAGTTGATTTACTGCCTTTGGGCGAAAACCTTGACGATACTGAGACAGTAGAGGGCACTACTCCCCAACCACGGAGCCCCATGACACTATCCCTCCCCCCTCAAGAGGACCTGCATCAACCGCCCTCTCTTCCTTCCATTGGTTGAACCAAACTTGAGAAACACCCTTAAGTTAATAAGCGGCAAATTCCGCCTTTTCCACCGGTGTTACACCCATGATCATTAGCACCTTGTACAACTCATCAATGAATTCTTGAGGATCTTCCTCAACCATAGAACCATGAAACTCCAGAGGATTCATTCTAGTGAAGTTCCTTACTCTAGATGCCGCCGTACCCACATTTGGGTTCACGGGGACCACAGCCTCCCAATTGGCTTGAGCCGTCATGGCTTGGGCCAACACTTGAAAAGCAGCCCTGAACTCCGCAATAGTCACTTGTTCGGCCAAAGGGTTGACCGGAACTTAAGGAGCTTCTTGTTCCACATTCTCTCTCACATTCCTCCTAGCATATGCCCTTCGAATGGACATATCCTGAAAAGCATCGAATACGAATTAGGAGAGAGAGATATAGAGTTAAACTCTATCACACGACTTTAGAGTGATGAAAGAAGTGGAGTTTCCTAAATATCTTATAGCATCTCATTCATAAGTGTGGCGCGATTCACACTCATGAACAAGACTCTACTCGACGTGACTTATGAGACATCCTAGGACCTTTCTAAAACCTTGTGCCCTGAATACCAAGTTTTTCACGACCTAAAGTACCCCCTAGACATGACATGGCGTATAGGACCCTGAGAGATCCTACACAAGCCACTTAGCATATATGATACAAGTTAATAGAGTTAAAGAGTTCAAAAGAAAAAGTTCTATATTAAAAAGAGTTGTCAAAGCATAGCGGAAGTCTAACATAGTCTCAAAGCCATCTAATACATGATAAAGGAGGTGATTGGGACATAACCCATACATCACATACAAAGTTCGAAATGGAAAGACATAAAGCTATAAAAGTGACATCGCTCTTGAAGTATGAGGACTCACCAAGTTTTATTAATACAAGTACAACGATCTAGCCACGAATGGAGGGAGAAGAGTCGGATTCTACATTAGTGAAATAATGTAGGCAAGAGTATGTGTTAGTACATGGAATGTTTCAAGCATGATAGTAATGCATAAGATTTATAAAATAATGCTAGGAAGGAACTTTATATGACATGCAATGACCAAGTTAATTCACAAAATGATATGTTAGATAACATAAGCATAGTCGCGGTCAATGGAAGCTAAACATCATTTAAAACACATTTGAGATACCTTTAGAAAGTAACCTTAGTTCATTATTGTGGGAAGTGAGCCTTAACCGACATAGACCATGTGAACTATAACATGAAATCCGTTATCTACCCCACACCGAAATGGGGTGTCCTTACTTTCCAAGGTAAGAACCATAACTTCTAGCTTAAGTGGATCCACTAGCTAATATATATTTAAGACAAACCTATTGTGGCACATAGTTTATGGGACATGGGTAATCACCACTTGTCCACTCGGTGCTAAGGATAATTCCCATGGATTAATCATAGATCTTATCTTATCTTATCACTAGAAGACATGGGTAATCGCCTTTTGTCTTATCATTAGGGGACATGGGTAATCGCTGCTTGTCCTTTCATCCATGGAAGGCACATCAAGTAGTCAATCCAAGATAAAGTTCATTAAAATAGATCCTAGTTCTTGATTCAAAGTTTAGTTGAGAAAACCTTTCAACCCTATGAATCCTTTATGTTAGAAAATCCTTTCACAACAATAACAACAACAATGCTTCACTCTCAAAGAAACTTAATCATCATCAATTTCATAAAGGAACATGCATATCTTCATAAATTTCATGTTTTGATCATTCATAAATTTCATCATGAAATCATAGCTTAGAAATCATAATTCATACATGGGTTCATATAATTTCATCTTAAAATCATTCAATTATATCAATTCATGAATAAAAAGACATAACCCAATCAATTAAATCATAATTGGGAAGAATTCATAAGATAGAAGTAAACCCTAATTTCAATTGGAGATTCTAACTTGTGAAAATTGGAGAATTTAGGAACCCTATGGAGGAAAGGACTCCATAGGTGAAAAATATCATACCTTGGAGTTCAAAGTCCACAATCAATGGAGAATTTGGAGACTTGTCTTGAATCCCTAGCCTTCTTCTTCAAGCTTTAGAGAGAGAAATATTTGGGGAAAACTTTGGAGGGATTTGGAGAAATTTGAAGAGTGACTTAGAATAGGTAGTTTTTAGGTTTAGAAGGCTTATATAGGGTCTAGGATTAGGACTAAACCGACTTGGTTAAGGTATAAATAAATTAGAAAAAAGACCAAAAGGCCCTTGAAAATAACTGTCGGACTCAGACCTACGGTTTGGACCTATGGTTCGTAGGTCTATCTACCGACCGTCCTGATCAACTGTAGAAAGATTCAGAAACTAAGAATTTGGACCTTCAATTGACGGAACCCATGTACGGTTTATAGATCCACTGACGGACCGTACATGGCAACCATAGATCCCAACTTAAGGCCTTGAATTTTGACTAAGTCTGGGAGAGACCGACGAGTCCTATATATGACTCATACATGTAAATGTCAAGCTGTCCCAGCGAACCGTCAAAGGGATTCTGAAACTTGATTTTTGAAATTATTTTTCCCACTGCCTACGGATGGCATATACGGCCCGTAGGAGCTCCTACGGTTCGTAGGTGGGGATCCGTAGACACAAAAACCACTTTTAGAACGTCTAAAATTTTTCCTTCTTTTCAAATCCGAGGTGTTACAACTTAGTATTTAGAATACTAACAATAAAGACTAAATTTTTGTACAACTTATTTCTAGCTCGATGGAGTTTTTATATTCTTCAGATCATCAACCGAATGAACTTTGAATGCTGACAAAGTTTTTATGACTTCAAATCAGTTTCATATTCAGACGGAGTAGAAAATCAAGAGGTTTTAATCTCCAGAAACCAAAAATACTACACTATTTCTATTTAACGATGAAGGTTTTTTATATTCATCGAATCATTTAGCCTTAATATTCCTGACAAAGTTTTAAGTTTTTATATTTTTCAAACCAAATGTACAGTCTAATTTATTCGGTGAAGTTTTTATATTTTTTAAACTAAAGGAGTAAGAAAATCAGAAGATTGTAGTCTCGAAAAATCAGACACAATCAAATTTCACACGGAATAGAAAAGTAAATAAGTTTTAATCTCCAAACCTGACCAAAAAATAATATTATAAATATCCTTGAACATCTTTAAAATGGAAATTCACACTTCTCAAAGTGTGACTCATTTGGTACACTGCCAAATTACATAAATTAAATCTCATTATTGAGGCCAATTTATTCATTTGAGTTTGCAACCGAACTTATTTGTTCTCTTCTTCCTCGGTCACACTCAATAAGTTAAAGCATTAGAGATTGCAAATAATCATACCAGTAGCATATGAAAGTAGCTGTAATACCCTAGCTTTCTAAGGAATGAAAATGCAAAATTTACCTGTAGGTAGTGACCTACGGAGGCCACTTACGGGCCGTAGTCAGGTAGACGGGCCGTAGGTGAGGAGCCGTCAATGGCTCTGTCAAGTTCAGTAATTCTCAGTCTCTGAAGTGTGATCTACGGAGTAGCAGGACGGATCGTGAGTCAGTTGACGGTCCGTAGAAAGTAACCGTAGATGTCCCCCAGACTTGGTTAAATTCTTGAAACTCAGGCTGTGATCTACGGTTGAGGTGTACGGTCCATAGATGAACCCACCAACCATATATTGAAGCCGTCGTTGCAAGGTCCCCAGATACCAATTCTCTGAATCTTTTGATGGTTCAACAGGACGGTCCGTCAATGGATGTACGGACCGTAGGTCCTGACCGTAGATGGGCCCCGACAGTTTTTAATTAAGGGCTTTTTGGTCTTTTCCCTGGTTAATTCCCTAATTAACTAAGTCGGTTTTACCCTTAATGAAGATCCTATATATAATTCTCTATACCTAAATCACTTCATTCTAACTCATTCCCTAAATTCACATCTCAAATATTTCTCTCTCTAAAAGAAATCCTCTCTAGCTTAAGGAAGAAGAAGAAGCTAAGTCCTCCATTGAAGATCACTCGATTTCTTCCAATTTCCTCCAATTTCTAGTGGGCTTTGCTAAGGTATGATGGTATTGACCAATGGAGTTGCTTCCTCCATTGGGCCCTCCCTTTTCTTCATGAATTTCAAGATTCAATTCCCTTCAAGTAAGCTAGGGTTTGATCAATTGTTATGGGCTTTTTCGAGTATGAGTCCAACTACTGATTTTATGCTTTGTAGTGCACGATCTAGCGTGGGTAAAGTAATTTAGTGCACGATCTAGCATGAATTACATGATTATTGTAAGTATTGCATGAACCCCCATGATCCCAAGTAAATTCTCTCCAATTTGATAATCTATGCCTTGATTGTTGGGTTGAGATATGAATTGATGAAATTGAGGGATCATCTATGAAATTGAGCATGAATTGGGGTTAAGTGCATGAATTTAGCATGTTCAAGTAAAAAGCATGATTTTTCTCTTTTATGTGGGTTACTTCAAGTATGACTAAATTGCCTTGATTATGACTTTTAAGAGCTAGCTTGCATTGAGCTGCATGGTTTAAAACAAAGGCAATACGAACCCATTAGCTATGAAGAAAAAAGCATGATAGAATCATGAAGAAAGAGGCTTATAGAATCAAGCATGTTTTATATGAAATCTATGATATGTTGATGTAGAGTCTTGAAAGGGTTTTCTCATATACTACTCAACCTAAGCTTGCGAAAGGTTTTCTCACATGTAAAGGATTCATAACTTGTTAAAAGGATTGCTTAACTAAAATTGAATCAAGAACTTAAAGGAGCTATTCTAGGGGTGTAAGCTTGGACAAGCCCATGAAAGAAGAAACACCCAATGAAGTAAGCTTGGACTAGTCCATGGTACGTGAAGTCATGTTTAGCTTGGATTGGCAACCCCAATTGTGCCTTTCCATGGATATCAATATTTATGATTTGTATAGTGGGAATTATGCGTAGAATCGAGTGGACGGGTGACAAGTCCTCATATGTCCTATGCCTATGTGCCCCCATAGGTGGTCTTTAACAGGCCCATATCAGCTTAGCTAGTGGATCCACGTAGGCTATGGTTCAGGATTCTACCTTGGCAAGTAGAATGACCCTTTTTCAGTGTAAGGCAGACACCTGATTCCATATTGAGTTATTCCATGGTCTACAGATCGGTTTGAGGCTTTTCCTACACTTTAGCTTGCACAATGGTGCATGGGTTACTAAAAGTAAAGTAAAGAAAATAAGAGTAACAGAAAGTTGATTTAGCTTGCTTTGGCCATGGTTTATGCTTTATGCTATTTGCTTATATGCTTTATCATGTTTAGCTTGGCCAATTGCATGCCATGTTTATATCTCAGTTTCTAGCATGTTTTTATAAGTTTATATGCATGGCTATCATACTTAGTACTTTATTGTGCTAACGCATACTCTTGCCTGCATCAACTTCTTTGGTGTAAGACGTGGCAATTCTCCTACTCGTGGCTAGAGCATTGATCTAGAGTTGAGAGAAGACTTCGTGAGTCCTCATCCATCCGAGGACATGGCCTTGTTGAATTTTACATTGATGTCTTTCCTTATGTTGGATATTGTATTGGGTTGCGTCCTTATCACTTTTATTCGTATTCTATGATACTAGAAGGCTTTGAGACATGAGTTGTAGACTTCTGTTGTTTTGATTAAAGCTTTGATATAAAATGCTCTTTTGAACTCTTACTTTGCTATTATCTTGTATGTTATGTATGCTAAGGGCTTGTGTGAGGCCTCCCGGGGTCTTGTACACCGTGTTACATCTAGGGGCTACCCTGGGTCGTGACAGTAGCACTGCTCATCCCAAAGTTAATTTATCATATGATAAAATGATCCTCTTTCTCATATATTTTTTTGTCCAACAAAGTAGAACACAGAAAATACCAACAGTATAATAAATTTCTTAAGCTTGTTGCTTCATGTATTAAGTATATATAGTAAACTAGAAATACTATAACCCTGGGAAAAAAATATCTGAGTCCACAGAATTTATTATGTGTCCTTAAGGAATTTAATCCCCTCATTGTACCCAAGGTTGTGGATTATTTCCTTCCAGAATAAAATGGTTAAACCTATTAAAGAAGTAGTGGTACCTCAAACTTCAATAACTTCAACGAACTCAAAAGGCAGCAACAAAATCACACAAAGACTCTACTTTGCTCGGAAGAAAATGTATGCAGAAGAAGGAGGAAATTCTATTTTTAAAAATGAGAGAAAGCCCATCTATTTATAGCCAACAAAGGGCAGTATGAAAATGTGTTAGGTGTGACTTACCGGAGAGGTCACAACCCTTTAAAAAAAGGGACAACATTTCAGAAAGGTCACAACCCTTTGAAAAAGGCATAGCCTTTTAGAAAACTCGCAACCCTTTAGAAAAGGCACGATCTTTCGGAAAGGTCACAGCCCTTTAGAAAAGTCACAATCATTCAGAAAAGTCGTAAATCCTTCATTTTTCATTCACACCTTTAAAACCCAACACATGATACATGCATACATTAACAACTTGTTTCATGTTTATCATCTATTGTAGTGTTCTTAGTTTAAATAAAATATTTATTTTGATTGTTACTTAAATTTTATTGTATCGTATCATTAAATTTAAGAAACAATAATCGATATATTGTTGGTTCAGTTATCATTTTAGCAATATTACAATCCAAATATTGATAACTTAAATTGATAACAATCAAAATCAAGTCGAACTATATGATATAATCAACACTAATTTGAAAATATATATGTTTATGTACTTGATCCATATTGTTTGAATTTGTAATAGATTTTCTTTTAGGCAAATATGTTTTTATCCATATGTATATAACTTAAAAGTGAAATTAATTGTGCAATTTAGCTAAGACGATTGTGCTTGATAGTGTAACTTGGCCACTAATAAGAGTTCGTTAGAGTTGAATATATAATGTAGAGAGAGAAATGTTTCAACTAAAATGTGTGTTTTCTATTATACTTTTCCATAACTTCCTTACATTGGAATATTGAATTTTAATTGACAACCTTTTTCTTTTGGTATGATGAGATTAAAAAATTACTTAAATAAAGACAATAAGCTACCCTCGGGATCAACACTAAAGAAAATGTTAAAACGGAGCAGATGGCAACTTCTTATTGGACAAGAAATGTCTAACTAGTTGTAGAGCTTGCTTTGGCTTGAATGTTGGAACTTGATGACCAGCCCCTCTTATTGTTACAAAAAATAATCCATGATAGGCAACTATCCATCCACCAACCTATTAACATTTTACACGTTAATCGAATATTAATTACAGTTAAATATTTATTATAGTAATATGTATACCTGTTTATTGTTAGTGTACCAAGGAGTCCAATCTTCAGTGATGTTCAAACCAAGTTTTCTCAAAGTTAATCTTGTAGAAGTGACTGGGATTCTACCATCGGTATCTCCACTGAAATGGAGGATTTAATATTGATTTACTTTTCTTTTTTGTTGAAATCTTACATAAATAATTACTCATAATTAATTTATGAGTTACCTATAGACCCAAACGCGCAGACCACCATCAATTAGTTTCTTGATGGTAGGGAGCATGGAAAATGGTGCATCATTCCAAAATGAGATATTATTGCTGCAAAAATAATAAGGATTTAAAAATGGCAAGTGATTTTTGGAAAGAAAAAAAAAAGATGAAGTAAGGGCATTTTGCTGACCTGCAATGAGTCCATGGATAAGGAATTTTGGTAATATTTGCATGAAGTGCAGCTTGAACATCTGGTCTATTCATATAAGTTTCTGTGTAATCGGAGAGACAAGGATCGTACCCGGTTGGTCTTTTCAGCCATCCTTCCTACATGTTTCAATTTTTAGTTAACCAATAACCATAGTATGATATGGATTAATTAATAAGAAAAAACTACTACTCACAATTGTTGACAAGGAGTTTGGCAGTGTGGTGAAGTTGCTGTTAACACATTTGGGGGCGTAAAGGCTGTACATGTCTAAGATTTTGTAAACAGCAAAATACTGATTAAGAAGATTGTCGCAGTCATCACCTACAGGTTTCAAGCTGAAATTGCAAACTCTTTTAATGGAATGGTACAAATGATCTGATATCACTGCATGATCCCAAGCATAGTCTATCATTCCTTTTTGGTCTGTTTCGTCGTCCATCAATGCATTCCCTATCTGCAATTCCATAGAGAGTAATGACACAGACATACAACATCGTGCTCATGACTCGTGATATATTAATCGAGTTGGTAAACAGTACGTACCATGAATCCTTTGAAATTTATGCGACCCTCTTTTTTGACCTTTTTATTGTTGTCAAAGATTTGCTCTGCTAGTTGGGGAACATAGTGCCCTGAAAAAATGAATAGACTATGTATCACTCACTACATTATTTTATCATAAAAAGAGATCTTTGAAATGTGTATATTTACCAGCGTAACTTTCACCAGCAATGTAGAATTTATGCGACTTGAACTGTGGAAATCTTCGAAACCAATTGACCAGAAATATATATGAATCTTGGGCTGATAAATAAAAGGAAAGATGAGTAAAATAATTCTCGGAATTAAAAACAAGTAAATAACCATTTGTTTACCTGTAATAGTGTCTCCAAGCTCTTTGATATCAGTGGAGGTGTTTGTGTATGAAAATCCAACACCAACAGGGGATTCCAAGAACAATAGGTTTGCAGCTGGGGATTTAATATACAAAATTATTAAGATTTTTAACTTTAGTTATTTGATAATAAAGGTGTATATAATAGGATAAATTCTTCTTCTTTATTTACCTTTATTCCAAGTGAAATGGTTGAACTTGAGCTCTGGCTTATTTTTCTGTGTTAAGAAAGGTCCTAACTCCTCTGCTTCACCATAGCCAATTGAGGAGCATCCTGGGCCTGAAAATAACAATCAGATAACGTCCATTATGATGTCAACACCTTTGATTCCATTAAAGAGATTCTCACGTACACAACAATAAACCCCAATGAAGCTTTTTACAATTTTAACAACTCCCTCTATTCTATATTAACTGAATTTGTGTGGCAATGCACACTTATTAAAAAAACATTCAAGAACATAATTTAAACCTTACTTTTCACTATTGTCTTTTGTGAAATCATAAATATAACTTTGTAAGTAGTACAATTTATCTTCTTGATAATATCAAACTTCATTAAAAGAAAGGACTAATATAAAAAAAATTTCAAACAACATGAAAATGTAGTTAATATGGAATAGAGGGAGTACTATATAGCAACTAAACATTGATTATATATGATCCTTCAAGTAAATAAAAACAAGATGATCAATTTGTCCCTCTTTTCTTTTAGTTTTGAAATTCTTATTTGCATAGGGGTATAGGAAAGGTGAAATAGGAGAATGGATTACAAGGTGGAGATTGAACCTTCACCAATAAGGTAAAAAGTCAGGTAACTAATCAGGTGAGCTACTAAGATTCTGCAATATGTCATTTTTTTACTTTTATAATGAGTTTAAAAACGTTGATTTTCATACATTAGTAGTTAAACTTTTAATCACTCTTTCCTTCGGTTCAAAGAGATAAAAAGCAAGTGAGTAATAACAATCATTTGCCTTTCCTGGAAAAACATTTTTTTTTCCTTTTGAGTATGTTTTAGTATCCTTTGATATTCCAAGCCTTGGGCCAAATTTTTATAAACACAATTTTTTTTAAGAAACCAAATTTATCCACAGCCAGAAAAGGGTAAAGGTTCCCGCAATTTTCTTCTTTGCTGTTTGTATAATTCTCATTGCTTATCTTTGTTTCTAAGCATATATAGCTGGAGACAATGACATATCATATTTAAGTTTGGCCATGAAAACCAAAAAGAAAAATCATTTTATTTGAAATTTTTGAAGTTGAAGTTGGAGTTAAAGTTGTGTTTGGCCATAATTTTACGGCTAATATTTAAAATTTAAAAATATAAAATATTATTTGAACATGGAATGTAATTTAATAGAGTTATTTTATAAAAATAAAAAATAAAAGTTTTTTTAAAACAAAATAACTTAAAAAATGAAAAAAGTAAAAGTAAAAAAGTGAAAAACAAAGTTTTGGTTGTATTCCAAATTCCAAATAGAACTTAAGTTTGTATTTGGAATTTTCATAGCCAAACACTATTAAATTAGAATAAAATGAAATAATTTTTCAAAAAATTGAAAAAATCTCATGGCAAATAAGTAAAGCTCAACCTCCATTCCCAATATTTATATATTACTCCCTTCGTTCATTGTTACATGTCCACTATACTAAAAATAGTCGTCCAACAATACTTGTTCAATTTGAAAAATCAAGAGATAATTTATCATTTGTGTTTATTTTATCCTTGCTACTCCCTCTTCAAACTAATTGAAATGTTAAGGTGTTTCACACCCTTTAAGAAAAGAAGATTAAGACATAAATTAGACATAACTTTCCATTTTTACCCTTATTAATTATTATCAAATTTATGATTCAAATAACTAAACATTAATTATAATAATTAATTCCAATACTAACTAATGAAGGGTAAAATTGGAAGAATATTCTAAAAGTAGTCTTGAAAATTGAACAATTAAGTTGATCTGAAAAATGAAAAATGTCTCAACAATTCAATTAATTTGAAATGGAGGGAGTATTAAATATTACTATTCAATATCTAATACATTTTCTCAAATTATAAAATATAATATATTCAAAGGGTAATATAGTAATATTACCCATATTATTTATTTATTCTCAAGATATGTGTCAAGTCAATACTGAACAACTATTATCGCAATGAAACAATATTTTAGAAGGGTATTACTAATAGAATCCTCACCACAAGTAAAAGTTTAGATAACCAAAAAGATGAATTTTGTAAAGAAAAGTTTAATCAAATGTTGTGTACCTAGACACTTGAAAACACTATCTACTTTTAAAAAAAATAGATTATATATATATACACATATATAGAATAAGCAAGATTATAGTGACATAAATAGAAATGAAATGGATTTGTGTGTAGTGACTGACTGACCTCCATTGAGCCATAAAAGTAGGGGCTTCTTGTTTGGGTTTTTAGTGGCCTCAAAGAACCAGTAAAAGAGTGCTCTTCCATGGGTCTCATTAACAGTAACATACCCAGCATACTGTTTGAAACTCACTGGTGGCTGACCGGGTAACTCGATTACACGATCTGCTTCTTGTTCATCCAAAACTTGTTTGCTAATAATATCATCACCTCTTGATGTTCCTAATAATAATACTCCAACAAAATAAATGTAGAACAAATATCGAAACATTTTAAATTATCTTCTTGTGTTAATGAGACAGAGGAGACTCTGTGTGGTTTATATAGTAGTCATGACAACGCAGATAAGCATTTATCTGTCACACTCCATCTCTTATTATTTCATTTCCATCATATAATTTCTGTTATTACTCTACATTTAACTCACTTTTCAACTAATAAATTCATCAAGATTTTCTATAATTAGCTTTTAATTAAGATATATTATAAAAATTATGTTTAATTTTATATGATAGGCAGAGTGATATACCTAGGAAATTCTCGGACTTGTTCCGATTTGATATCTCGGTCCTTGTACTATTCAAAATTTCATCTAAAGACTTGAACTCGATCAAACTAAAATTAATTTCTTAATTTAGAATATTACATTAATGACAACAAAATTCGTCGATTTATATAATAAATAAGAGGAAGAATGTCATAATTGAGGGGGGATCGGAGTTTAATTTTTGAAGCAAAATTTGGGGCATAAATGATTTCACCCCCAATTTCTAGGACTATTGTAGTTTTTTCTTTATCGTCATTCTCCTCCTTATAAATTTAATATTTTTAAAATTTAAAATTTTATGTGTCACTCACTTTTAAAGACATGTAATCACACATTATATCTGATTCAGCAAAATAAATATCATAAAAACTCAGCTAATGGTATTCAAAGGTGTTCAAAATATATATTAGTTTTGAATAGGTTTATATGTGTAAATAAAAACTTTGAAAAATACAAAAAATGAGATATCAAATCGAGACAAGTAGAAGAATCTCTTGAATCATCCCGCCTAATGATATAAGGAGAAGCATCTAAACTCTCTGCTTTGGAATTATCTAATTTAAAGTTAAACATGTTGGTATTGTCACACCAACCACACAAGGTTTTGCTTTAGAAAACTGCAAGACAAAGAAAAAGAATAAAATAAACTATCTGGTCAATTGCTTGGGATGTAAATGTTTGAAAGCGTTTAGGGCCGTTTGGTTACTGGATAAGGGCAAAGTTAATACATGAATAACTTGGTTATTTATGTATTAATTTTAATACCATGTTTGGTTTGTAAATAGAATAAAAGTTATCCTTGTGTTAATTTTATACAATGTTTGATTATTTTTGCAATTCTACATAACTAATACTCACATAACTTAATTAAGACCCAACAAGACTTTTTTAAGATACATATTTTCATTACAGTTGGGATATTTTAAAAACTTTGAATCTTTGACCAATGATATATCATAAATGATGATCCTCTGGAGCAAAGAAAATGATAAATTTCTCAAGAAAAAAGCGTTTTAAAATCACTTTTAATGAATAGGTCCCCCTACTCCATACCTACTATTTATTTGAGTTAATTACATTAAATATTTCTATAATATGATGACTTAGTTTAGAATATATTTTTTATATTTTAAATTTAAATATTTATACCTCTTATACTAGGAAAATTCTAATTTTACAATTCCAATTAAGTATATTATAACATATAATTATTTTATTAAAAAAGATATGAACATTTTTATTCGCCCCGTTGATTAAAAAGCAGTAAATACGTTTTAAATTAACACATATCTTTCGAAACTCATAATTATGAATATAACATGAATTACTTAATAAGATATACCAATTTTTAGTAATAACATTCTTCCGCTTCAAATAAGTATACGATTATGTGAGGCAGGAATTGTAAGTGTTTGATTTAAAGCTTAATATATAATCAATTTCTTAAATTTGTCAGAGTATTTCATTTAAACACTTAAATTAAGTTTTGTTCCAATTGAACACATCAACTCAGGAGCGGCTCAAGCACATTAATGGCCTAAAGCAGAGGCGGAATCAGGATATAATGTTTGTGGGTTCTAAATTTTTTTAAAAAAAAAAACCGATCTCAAGCTAATGTAACAATAGTCAAATTAAAGAACAAATATCAATATTTAATATATATTTTTAAAAAGCAATGAGCTATATATATATATATAAAAAAATTTAAGTAAAATTAAAATTATTAAATTCACATTAATATTTCTGGATCTAAAACAAAAGTTTTACTTGTTTCATTATGAAATACCTCTGTCTTGAAAAGTTGAAATTTCAAGAAGCAAACAATAATTTAATTAATATAATTAATTATCAAAATGTGAAAAACCATAGAATCAAATTAAAAAATAATTTTTGAATAAATTGTTATGCAATGTAAAGACAAATGAAAAAAGGTGAAGGGACTGCTAAGGAGGAACTAATAACAGTACACATTACTTATCGGAGGGCAGAGATCTAAATTTCAACAATGGGTTATAGCAATGAGATTAACAACCCAAAAAAAAAATTAATTAGAACCCTAGATAAATTTAGGATTTAAAGCTTTCTTAAATGACTGAGAAGAAATTAATCGGCAGATTTTTTTTCTTTTTAGATAAAGCATATTTATTAATTATCGTCTTTTCTTTTTTGCCCAGTAGGTTTCTAACCCACGTCTTATGAAATTAGAGCCTTCGTTGAGCGTTAAGTTACCATTGAGCCGTCTCCCTATCTTTTCTTGGCTGTTCACACGCAATCAATATATATATATATATATATATATATATATATATATATATATATAGGAGAAACATAGAGAATGTGATGTGACACTTTTCTACGTCTCCATTCCTATTTATCTTTTTTCTCCTTTTTTTTGGTCTTTTTCTACATTTTTTCATTAAATAATTTATTTATTAATTAAAAAATTCAATCATATTTACTATTCTAATTATGTCTAATAAGTTACAAAAAAACCTCCATCTATTTTCCTTCTTTACTTAAATAACATGTCTCTTCAATTTCTTTGTAACTATTCTTGTGGTTTACCCAATCTATAAATAATAATCATCTATGTTCATTTTCATTTTCTCATTCGTTCTTTTTATAAGTATAGTTTTTTTCCTTCTTTTAAAAAAAATTTCTTCATCTTTTTTCATCAATTATGTGCTTAATAATATCACGATATGACCTTCACTTTGATAAAGATCATAGATATATTCTTCAAAGATTCATCATAGATATGTTCACATTAGTTTGATGCAAGTTCATCAAAATGAAGAAGGAAGCTTAATTATCTTGGAAGATTCATCAAAAGAGATGACTACATTAGTATAAAAGTTTGAATGGTTTTCAAATATTTTGAAGATTCATTAATGTATTGTTTTGATTTCACTTAATATTATTCTATTTTTTTAAATTTTATTTTGATCAAATATGTAAATTTCTTTTTATTCAACAAAAACTAAATTATGAAACTCTACTAACCAACATATTAGAAAGTTCAATTAGCATTTTTTTTTTATCAATTAACTTTGCTCTTCTTCTTCTTATTATTATGTGAATTAATGAAGATGAAAAGTATCACGTTTTTTTATTTTTGTGTGTATTTGTGTGTCAATTTCTAATTAATATTCTAAATTTTTGTCATGGTTGAAAGGTATAATATTACTTATGGTACATTTCTCATAGCTATTGGATATTGTTGCCCGTAAAATATATATGATATGATCTATCATATTAGAAATCAGTCACAAAATCAATAAATAAACCATCTTTTTAGTATTTTTAAAATTTTTAATTAAGAAACAAATTATTTAATGAAAAGAATGAAGGAAAAATTATCATTTATGTGTACATATATATAATAAAAAGTTAGTTTATAGTTCTGCTATAATAAATGTGCATATGTGATTAATGTGTATTTAATTTGTAATTATTTAAAGCAAAAATTATCTATCTTAATTTTTCACATTAAAGAAGGAGTTATCTTTTGAATAGCTATTATCATGTATTAATTGTTTTTTTTAGTGATGACTACAATAATAATTAGATTAATGTTATAAAACTCTTCCACTCCTCTACATGTGCTAGGGACAAACATTGATCCAACTCTTGGTATACCTTTCTACAAATTGACACTTCATGTACTCTCAAAAATTTAATATTTTGTCACTCTATGATAATCTTTATATAATCGAGATAAGTAACACATCAAATTACTAATGACATCATGACTTTTTATAAATATACATTTTATTTTATATTATGTGTTTCAATTCTTTTATTTTCTATTACAAAGTATAATCTCTGATGTAATGTTATATATAACTTAATTTCTTTTTCTTGAGATACTTTTTATGTTTTTCTTCTTTTTATCAGCAATGTTAAGTGGAAATTAAAGTTTGAAAATATCTTTCTAGCAATTTTCTTAATAGACAACAACAAGACTGTGGCTTGATTTATATTATTTTTTAATACACTTCTTATTGAAAAATTGTCAATTAATTAACGACATTAATTATATTAAAACTATGATAATTATATAATCGAATAGATAAGTAACACATCAAATTACTAATGACATCATGACTTTTTATAAATATACATTTCATTTTATATTATTCCCTCCGTTCCTTTTTATATGTCATCCCTTTCTATAAATAGTTGGACCATAATACTTGTCATTTCATAAAATCAATGTATAAATTACCATATTCTTCCTATTATACCCTTGATATAGTAGTTAATTAGTCTTGAAAATATATACTTTGACCAACCTAGGAAAACTAATAAGTAATTAATATTCATTGGAGTACTTCATAATTAATTACTCTCTCCATTCACTATTCTATAAACTCTTTTTAAAATTTTTTGGATCAATTGATGAAAAAATTTGGCTCCAAAAATAAACTCAAAAATTTAAATAGTCATTCAAATGCATTTTAGTTTTTGCAATCTAGCATATTCATCATTTATTGAAAAGTTGACTTAAGAAAACATTAAATAAGGGTAGAAGGGTAAAGTTACTTAATTTCTTAATGCAAGTGCAATATAAAAAGGTGACATATAAAAAGGAACGGAGAGAGTATGTGTTTCAATTCTTTTATTTTCTATTACAAAGTATAATCTCCGATGTAATGTTATATATAACTTAATTTCTTTTTCTTGAGATACTTTTTATGTTTTTCTTCTTTTTATCGGCAATGTTAAGTGGAGATTAAAGTTTGAAAATATCTTTCTAGCAATTTTCTTAATAGACAACAACAAGACTGTGACTTGATTTATATTATTTTTTATACACTTCTTATCGAAAAATTGTCAATTAATTATATTAAAAAATATATTTAACTAGTGTACTTGTCCGCGCTTCGCGTGGGTATAAGAAAATATTAAATATATTTTTAAATAATTAATATCACTATTTGATAAATATTCTAAAAATTGATATAATAAAAGGGAGAAATATAAATTAAGTTACTATTATAATATTATCTATTAAAAAAATTGCTAAAAAATCTCATAATGCATTTTCAATTTAAAATTGCTGATAAAAAAGATGAAAACATAGAAGTTGATATGAAAAACTTTAGTTAAGTAACAATCTAATTATCATAGTTTCATACTAAATTCAATGATCATAGCAATATTATTGAGTCAACCAACAATATTAAATCTACTCGATCACAAATTACGTCACTTTCTTTTTGTATAAATGACTCTATAATAAAAATAAACAAATCAAAATAAATTTGTGCTAAATCATGGTGAGAAAAAAAATACTTGAATTATATTCGAATATAGTTATGCACGAAATTCAAAAGCTAGAGAGATTTTTTTATTTTTTTTTATATTCGATGCTCGTACTGACACTCATTTAATGCATATTTGTGTCGCATAAGATCTATTAATATTAAAAAAATTATATTTAAACTTTCATTCTTATAGTGTGCATTGTGAGAAGAGAAAATTAAGTTGCTATAGTGAAACATTACCGTTGAGGTTTTACTTTTATAATAAAAATAAAATAAAATTAAACACATAATTTAGTCATATAGAGATTATCAAAGAGTGACGAAGAAATAATTTTTTTTAAAAAAAGAATACATGTATGCAGCGTTGAAGATGTAGAAAAGTACTAAGAGTTGGATAATTTTTTACAATATTAATACAATTATTCCTATTATTACAATATTATTGTGGTAATTATTATAGAAAAATTGGAGCAATAACTCTCCAAAAGATAACTCCATTTTTTAATGTGGAAAAAATAAAAGAAATGTTTTTTTTTACTTTCAATAATAATAAATTTAATACACATTAATCATATATTCACATTTATTATGGTAAAAAGGGAAAAAAATATGACTCTTTGTTATCCTTATTCACACCTCATTTACATTGTTAGAAAGAAGATTAGTTTATATATATATATATATGACTTTTCTTTAACACTTTAAACACAAATTGTTATTAAGAGAATTAAATGACGAAATTTAAAGTCTTTCTCAATAAATAAGAGAGTTAAAAAAATTATTTTTTAGTTCTCTTTTATATATATATAAGATCTCTGACTTTACATGCAAATTTGATTATTTTTATAATAAAATTTTATAATGCCTCTATTTTTAGAAAACAATATGAAATATAAAATGATACCATGAACATGACTATTAATATAATTTAGGAGTTATGCTATCAAAAATCATGGAAGTAAGGAAAATAAAGATAATTAAATATCAAATGATATCAAGAACATGACTATTAATATAATTTAGGAGTTATGATCATCAAAAGTCATGAAAGTAAGGAAAATTAAAATTTTCTATTAAAAATATGAATAAATGAAGGAGTAGTAATTGATATATTAATTTTTATACAATAATAAGAAATATATAAATAGGAAAAATTGTCAAAAAAAATGAGAAAAAAGATAAATATGATTCTTGGCCAAAAAAAGACGTCACATCACTTTTCTTTTATGTAGATAATTTATATGTTGGTAAACAAAGTAGATTGAGAGAGACAAACAATTTTACTAAATTGTTTTTATCCTAGCCAAACAATGTTGCATTTTTAGTTCGGACCCAATAATAAAAAAATTAAAATATGAAGACGACAAAGTTACATATTAATAATCAATTTTTCTATGAATTAAATTGTATTTTAAAAATTAAAAACTAACTTTATATTCTCATGTTCTATCATTATAATTAATAAAAGTTGATCCACATAACTACAAAATTATATCTACATACTTTCTTGAGTAGCATACGTGTATATGTTAACTCTCTTTTCTACTTTTATTTTCAAAAATATCCCGACCTGAAAACATGATAAGTTAACCTTACAACAACAACAACAAAAAAAACATAAAAATAATCAAGTTAAAACTTTAAAGAATATTTAGTTATGAGTTGAAAAGGAAAGAAGGACCCTGTCATCAACATAACATAATTCAATTCTCCAAAACCTACAAATAGAAGAAAAGAGTAAAAATAATCAAATTCTTTATAAACTATAAAAATAAGCAACAAAAAAAAACTCAAGAAACTACAAAGAGAACCAAAGAGAAAAAATCAAATTATTTTTTCTAAATAAAACTCATGATTGTATAATCAAGAATAAAAAAAATAATTAAATATACAATTACAATAGAAAAAAGTGATAATTATATTATGCATGTCAAATTATTTTAACTCGTAAAATCAAACTATGCAGGAAATGTCTAACATTCTTCATTATACATCTCTCTCCTGCAAAATCAGATCAAAGAAGACAGAAAATTAACCAACCAAAGAGACAAAATATGAAGAGTAAGAAAAATGAAAATAAAACAATCATCATACATGTCTCAAAATAGGTTTTTATAAGTGTGATTTTAAGGAGTTATAAATTTGTATATTAAATCATTTGAAGGTTATGAATATGAAAGGTAAGGAGTTATAAACATTATTAAATTTATTACGAGTTGAATTTATGTAATTGAAGAGGTATGAATTAAGGATATGATTTTATAAAATAAAATAATTGAAAAAAATTAGAGAAAATGTCAAAAAAATCACAAAAAAGATAAATAGGATCCTTGGCCATTGAGATGTGCCACATCACTTCTTTTTTATCTCTCTCTCTCTCTCCCTATATATATATATATATAGATTCTACGCGAAGCGCGGATGAGTACACTAGTGATTATATATTTTAAATTGAATTTCTTTAGTACGAATGTAGAGTCTACGGAAAAGTTATTGGGTTCACCCAAACCCTCATATTACACAATAGTTCTGGCCCTGACCTAAATTCAAAAATGAATCAGCGGCCTCAACTTTTTTTAAAAAATAACATGTATTATTTTTTAATTTATTGAAAGTCTATTCTTCTAGTTTTTTAAGATGTAAAGTTATTTAAAATATTAATTTGAGATGCGAAGTTGTTTCTTTCTTTTATATGATTTTTTTTTACTTTTTCTATAAATAATACTCTATCCGTTTTAATTTCTTTGTCTGGTTTTGAATTGACACATTAGTTTGAAGTTTAAGAAAGTAAATAAAACTTTTGAATCTTGTAGTCTTAAACTAAAGATATTTAGAATACGCAAAAGTCTTAAACATACTATGCGAAAAATTAAGATTAAAAAAATTGACAAAATATAAAACATTCGTTTTAAAATGAACTTAAAAAAAGTAAGACAAATAGTACGAAATATTTCTAATAAAAATCTATAATAATCCTATTATTGCTATTGAAAAAAATAGGGGTCCTCAAATTTGGGAGCCTAAGGCAAGTGCTTTATATTTCAAAGGGTAGAGTCTTCCTCGTCTCAACTCCTAGTAAAGTGTTTCAATAAGACATTTTTTGTTTAAATTTTGATTTTTTTAATCTGGGTCTTAGTCATCTATTAACTAGTCAAGTTAATCACATAAAATGTCATATCATTTAATTATACTCATTCGCCTCAATAACCCGTAAAATCTATCATTTTCTACTTGAGGTTGATGCGTATAATCAAACCAACAATAACAAAATATATCCAATGTAGTTCCACAAGATGAGATTTGGAGATGACTCATATTTTATGTGATTAATTTAACCACCAAATAGATGAATAAAAACATGTGTGAAGTATTTTTGAATTTTGAACTGAAACTGTATAATTAGAACACTTAATTAGGAGTTGAGATATTCAACTAAAATATGACTTAGTTTAAGAGCTTGTTTGACATTGTTGTTGGGAAGCCAAAAACACTTATTTTGTGAAAAAAATATTTTTTAAAAAATTAAGCATTTGGCAAACTAATAAAACTATTTTTAAATGAAAGCATGAGTTTTTTTTTGTCATTGAAAGAAGTTAAAATTTCTGCTTCTTAAAAAAACAGAAACAGAAGCAGAAAATTATTTTTTTAAGACTATATGTACATTTTCATTTATTAAAATAAAAAATTTAATTAAAATTTTTATAATAGATATTTAAAATAGTTTATCTCTATAAAATAATCTTAATATTAAAAGTATATTGATATTTGCCCTTTTTCATAATTTGACTCTCAAAAGCACTTTTTAAAAAAGATTAATCAAACACAATTTACTTATGAAAAACACTATTTAAATAAATTGGCCAAACACAATTTTTTTTATTTTTAAAAGCACTTTTTTGAATTGTTATTATTAAAAAAATGCTTCTGAAAATAAATAGTGTCTAAATTAAATATACTGACAAGTTTAAAGAGATATATTAATCTTTGATTTAAAATACATAAGGTAAAACTGATAGTCTAATACTGAATATTACATTAGTTTGTGGTGTAATTAACCCTTTATTTTTATTTTTATTTTTATTTTTATTGAGAGAGAGACACATTATCAAAGCTCCATTTTAGTTTTTTTCTTTTTCTTAGAAAAACTATAAATCAAATGTGACTTGCAATCATATCTTGCCAGTTGTAAAATATTATTATTTTATACATGCACACGCTAAATCAAATGTGACTTGCAATCATATCTTGCCAGTTGTAAAATATTATTGTTTTATACATGCACACGCTATGCTCCACTTGATTGCGGCTTTTGCACTGATTTAGCATGCCATATAAATATCACATGGCCCAAACAATTCTTAGCAATCTTTAACTTCATTCACATTGTTATTTGTTTTTGAATATCCAAATCTCTATCATAAATGTAGTTGTTTAAACATATTACTTACTTCGCATATATGGGAAGGAAATTAATAGCTAGATTATACACCGATCAAAACATTAAGGGGTCGTTTGGTAAAAAGATGCATAATGCAGGGATTAATAATGCATAAATTAGTAATGTAAGGATTAATAATGCAGAGTTTATTAATGTAGGAATTAACTTTTATCAAGTGTTTGTTTTATTGCTTCCCACCTAATCTTGTGTTTAGTTTAAGACTCTACAAAAAGTTTTTTGTCTATTGTACCCTTGAGTTATTATGAAATTTTCTATTTTATTTAACTAGTCAAGTTAAATACTAAATATATATAAAAAAAACATTATTAATTTTGAGGTGTGATGTGTAACTACGGCGATCCTTGATAGCACGGTGTATTTTTAATTTTTTTGTTGGTCAAATATACCTTAAACTTAACATAGATTTAAGGCTACTTAAATTGTTCAAATACATGAAGCTTATAAAAACAAAATAGTTCAATTGGTCAATCGACGAACTACATTTAAAAAAATCCGAAAAGAATTTAACCCAATATAACAAATCATACATGGAAAAAAAAATTAGTTTGTGAAATCATCAAATTACATTGAACGGATTTGGAGAATTAAAAAAAATTTATAATCATCTCAATACAATTAAAAAAGACATTAAATTACAAAAAAATAATTAGGAAAAAAAATCGGGGGATAGTTTAGTCATTTAGGGGTCTTATCCAAGGATTGTTAAACCTTGGATTAGTTATTCCACCCTTTTCTAGGGATGAAATAAGACCTCAAATAAGGTATCACTAATTCATGGATTAAGTTAAATAATGTAACCCAACAATGTTTTTGTTGGACTAAATTTTAATCCATGGACTATTCTAATTAATACCTTCTACCAAACGGGTCCTAAAAAAAGGATTCTGGGGCTAAATGATAAGTCATCAACAACAACGTATATAGTGAAATTTCACAAGTGAGGTTTGGAGAAGGTAGAGTGTACGCAAACCTTATAACTACCTCGTAGTAGTAGAGAGGCTGTTTCCGAAAGACACTTGGCTTAAGAACAGCAAATCCAAGTACAAAACAGAAGGAAATAGTGTAGAAAACATAACAATTAACAAAGAAAGCAGTGCAAAACCTACAAAAAAAGAACAAGAACAACAAAATAGTACGATAGTCGAAACACATTAAACAACAAATGGAAATAAATATGCTAAATAACGAAAAACACCAACATGCCTAAACTCTCAAAAACAAAAATAACCCTCTACTACTTACTAATATTCTACTCTAGTACGTGACTTCCATACCCTCTTATCTAAGGTCATGTCCTCGGTAAGTTGAAGATGTGTCATGTCTTGCCTAATCACTGCTCCCTAATACTTCTTCGGCCTATCTCTACCTCTCATTGACCCCACAATATCTGTCACGATCCAAAAAAGGGGCGTAATGACACTCGTCTAATCCCACCAAGACAAGTCAGCCTCAAACCCAACAATACGAAAGAAATGCGAAAAGTAAAACAATAATAGCATAAGAGCGAAAAACTTAGTCATTCTAAAATACCTCCAAAATCTGGTTGTCATGTGTACAAGCCACTAGTATAATAATATAGAACTTGAAAGATAAATACAAGTTTCATGTCTTTGTTTCTCGAATAGAACAAAACATAAAATAAGGAAAAAGAGGACCCACCGGGATGACAAGCCGCTACCTCTCAGTGTATCCTCAAAAAGCCTCATAAATAGATGAAGGAGAAAAGTCACATGTGTCCGGACTCGGAACCTACACAAGTGTAGAAGCAAGGAGTGAGTACCAAATAACACGGTACTCAGCAAGTAACCCACTAAACAAGGTAAAACTAAGGTAGAATACGAGTACTCCTTTCATCCCAATCGAATAGGCTCAACTACAACCTACATAGAAATTATCCCAATCTAATAGTTTTACGATACAAAGTTCACAAGGCTTAACAACAAACAGTTCAACAACCAACACGTATCAAGTATGTCAATCAGAAGTATCAAGTAGATCAATCACAAATATCAAGTAGATCTATCACACGTATCAAGTTCATCAAATCACAATAGTCAAATACTCTCCGGAACCATTTCCCATCGGCACAATATCACTAGTCAGAACCATTTTCCATCGGCTTTATATAATGTCACTTGCTGGAACCAATTTTCATCGGTACAATATCACTAGTAGGAACCATTTTCCATCGACTTTATATAATATCACTTGCCGAAATCATTTCCCATCGGTACAATATCACTAGTCGAAACCATTTTCCATTGGCTTTATATAATATCACTTCTCGAAACTATTTTCCATCGGCATAATTATCACATGTCTCATCATGGTGCACATAAATCAATGCAAATAAAAAATTACACACCATAAGGAAGAGACAATAAACTCAAACAATTCAAGCCCACAATAATGCCATCAAGCATTTCATCAATCAACAAATTAGGCTCCACAACAAGGCATTTCACAAAACACAACTATCAACACGCTATCTTTTTTATTTAATCCCCTTTTTGTTCATTAAGGTCAATCAAATGGAGTAATTGAACCCATCACCTTATTTTCGTTACTCCCCAACACACACAATGAAGGGAAATACAAGATTCTACAAGTTTTACAAGGTTTAGAAGTTCACTTGCCTTAATTCAATCAAAAGTCAATCTGAGACTTGAACTTTTTCTTTCCGAACAATGTCCAAAACCACACAATCTAATTTAACAAGTAATCACAATAAGATTTCAAAAATAATAACACCCATATCATACACTTTTAAAAATGGGCCAAATCAACTCAAAAACCCAATTCCAAAAATGAGGTTTGAATCCAAAAATACTTACTTGAAAAAGTTACCCAAGGCATTTGGAACTCATTCGTGAAAACCATTTTGAAAAAGAAATTAAAATCAGTTCACAATCACCATTTTACTATAGAACTCAAGTTCTTGAAAACCTTGTCATTTGTCAAACAAAATCCCAAGTTTTGATGTTAAAAACCACAATTGATAAAATGAAATTGAAGTTTTAGGGATACAAAGACTTCCTAAATGATTCACCACGAATATTCTCTTTAAAATCACCTCCAAGGATTTATCAAAACTCAAAATGGGGTAAAATCCTAAAATGACAGGTCAAAAATCCTTTCTGATGTCGCTTTCGCGAACCCATGGTTGCTTACACGACCATCGTGATCGCGTCCCTTGTTCGCAAAAGCAAACCTCGTAAAAGTATGGACCTCTCGCTTTTGTGAGCCGGCCTTCACGAATGCGATGATCAGACCCTTCATGAACGTGAGCTAGTTCTTGCTAACGTGAAGGTCATGAAAGAGACGACCCTTCACGAAATCGAGGCATAACAGATGTAACACCCCAGTTTTTGAAAAGAAAGAAAAAAATACAGTTTTAAAATTTTTCTGGTGCCAGTGACGACGGAGGCCATCTACGGACCGTAGGTGGAGTGACGGGCCGTAGATGGGAACCGTCGATGGCCCTGTCAACTTTATGAATTTTGAGTTTCTGAACCTTGACCTACGGAATAGCAGGACGGTTCGTAGTTTGGTTGACGGGTCATAGATGGGTTCCGTAGATGCCTTCCAGACTTAGCCAGATTTCAGTCCAAAATGAACTTTCTGAATCGATTGACGGAAGAGCAGGACGGTCCGTCAATGGATGTACGGACCGTAGATCCTGTCCGTAGATTGGCCCCGACAGTATTATTTAAGGGCTTTTTGGACTTTTGCCTAAACGTTTATTCCTTATCCTAGATGATTTTGCCCCTTAACCCTGGCCCTATTTATACTTTCTAAGCCCTAATCCCTTCATTCCAACTCTCTTCTCCCAAATATATTCCTCCCTCTTGAAGAGCTAGAAGAAGAAGAAGAGAGCTAGGGTTCTCATCAAGGTCATCTATCCTCTTTTTATTTCAAGGCATTGGCATTAAGGTATGATAGTATTCACCATTTGGAGTCTTTCCTCCAATGGGTCCTCTTTTCCTTAAGGTTTTCAAGGTTTAGTCTTGCCCAAGAGAGCTAGGGTTTTGACAAATTCTTATGGGTTCTTCATTATGCTTTCCATTGTTGATGTTATGGTTGATAGTGCACGATCTAGCGTGGTAAAGTAAGCTAGTGCACGATTTAGCGTGATTTACATGCAACTTGACGAATCCCATGAGTCCATGCTAGTTTTGCCCAATTTATGATTATGCTTATGTTTGTGGGTTGAATTGAGAAAAAGATGAATTGTATGAACTCTTATGAATTGAGTTAAGGATTATGATTATCAAGCTATGAATTTCCTGTAAGACTATGAATGATGAAAAGAGGATATTTTATGAAAAGATGCATGTTCAATCAAAATCTATGATTTTCCTCTATTATGTGGGTTCCCTCAATTATGACTAAATTGCCTTGATTTATGGCTTTCTAAGTATTAGCTTGCATTGAATTGCATGTTTTGAGGTGAAGCTTATGAACCCATGATTTATGAGTTAAGAGCATGATGAACTATGTAAATATGAAGCTTATGAACTCATGTATGTTTTATGAAGTTTATTATATGTTAATGGAAATGTTGAGTTGTGAAAGGGTTTCTCATGTAATGCTCAACCTATGAATGTGAAAGGTTTTCTCACGCGTAATGATTCATAACTTGTTGAAAGGTTTGCTCAACTAAGCTTGAATCCACGATTAAGGAGCTATTCTATGAAGGGACAAGAGGCGATTACCCATGTTCCCTAATGTAGACAAGAGGCGATTACGCATGTCTACTAATAATGAAATCATGACTAAGGATAGACAAGAGGCGATTACCCATGTCTACTAATAATGAAATCATGACTAAGGATATACAAGAGGCGATTACCCATGTCTACCTAAGATAAAATGAACTATGATTAATCTGTGGGAAGTATGCTTAGTAACGAGTGGACAAGAGGCGATTACCCATATCCCATAACCTATGTGCCACCATAGGGTGATGGTCTATGATAGACACTAGCTAGTGGATCCACATAAGCTAAGAAGTTCATGGTCTTACCTTGGCAAGTAGAACACCCCTTTTCGGTGTGGGGCAGACACCGGATTCCATGTTGATAACTCACATGGTCTCATATGTCAGTTAAGACTATTTCCCCACAGCTAATGAACTTAAGTGTTCTTATGATGATGTAAAGTAAAGGAAAGATGAATAGCTTGTCTTGGCCGTGGTTTATGCTTCATGTTTCTTATGTTCTAGCATATTTTATCTTGGCCATTACATGTCATGATTATATGTCATTCTAGCATGTTTTATATGCCCTGTGTGCATTGGTATCATACTTGGTACTTGATTGTACTAATGCATACTCTTGCCTACATTGATTCTATTGATGTAGGGCTTGGCGGCTCCTCTCATCCCACTCGTGGCTAGTCAGTTCTACTGATCGTGAAGACTTGGTGAGGCCTCCTATGTCCGAGGGCCTAACCTTGTTACATTTTCATTCTTTCCATTATTTTGGATATTGTACTGGACTGCGTCCCAAACTTTCATTTCTATTCTATTATGTTAGATGGCTTGAGACATGAGATGTAGACTTCCGTTGTTTCGATTAAAGCTTAGCTATAAAATGCTCTTCTGAACTCTTACTTCTCTATTATCTTGTATGTTATGTATGCTAAGGGCTTGTATGAGGCCTCTCGGGGTCTTGTACGCTGTGTTACATCTAGGGGCTACCCTGGGTCGTGACAACAGACACCAGCTAAACAAGCCAACTCAAGGATCCTTTAGAGTAGTTTTGGTATTCGTATGCCTTTGAGTGTGTTCTTAAGGATCCTTTTGTTAGCATAGTTGCTCCTTATAGTAACAACTCTAGAATGTTACTCTTCTGTCATGCGTGGAACTTGGGTTTGCTTTGATATTCTGGGGATTCACCTAGAATTGACCCTTAGTCAAGACATTGCTCCTTATCTCAGTTTACATTAGGGAAACCTTAGTTGCTTTTTATAGCCTTAGGTTGGTTTTTGTTGTTCATAGTATAACTTTGAGTAGTACCTTCAGGTAAAGGTAAAGATCCTCAATTTACCTTTTTGGTTGTGTGACTTCTCGTATTTCCCTTCATTTCCTAAGTTGTTATGATCATATTAAGTTTATATGGATGTTATTCAATATCTTTGGTTGCTAACCACTTGAATTTCAGGTTAGTTTTCTATGCTATGGGTGCAAAGTGATTTCAGTCTCATACGATTGGATGCTTAAGTTCTATTATTTGGATGTTGGTGATGGCATTCATTGCACTGATACTCAGTGATACGTGTTTTGCGGTACAATCCAAGTAAATCATTGATTTCTACCATCATTATCAAAGGGTTTTCTCTTACACTTTTACCCTTAAACTAGTTTTAATGGGAGTTGCACCATACCCCTTCTACTCTTGGTAAATGGATTTTAAGAAAAAAATGCATCGAGAATGAACTTACTACTTACTTGATTGGTCGATAAGGATGTCGACACTTTTTACATTGATTTAAATTTTATTGGTCATCTGTGTCTCCGGTATGATGACAAAGCAGATTTGAGATGAATCGATTCTAGAAGACCTGGGTTAGGATCGAGCACTATATACGGATCTCTTGAGTCCATTACGGGTCCCTCAGTTCCATGTCCTACATTGAGCAAGAGGAAGGGTGTACCCATGGATCCCTCTTATGTGTCGGGGGTCGAAGGTAAGTATATATACTTGGTTGTGTGACAATTGGTACTTAGGGCATCATTGGTTTTCATTAAATTCATATGCATTACATATCATCAGTATAATTGATTGTTGTTTGCACCTATCGGTCTTATAGAAGGGGGGGCGCCACTGGATTATGTTTGTTGTTATGTACCTTCTGGACTTATGGAGTCCCGTTAGGTTATTGTTTGATTATGACTATGTAGTTGTGATAGGGTGATTTTTGACTTCTATGATTGGCTTGGGTAGGGCCGTTGACTCCTTCTATATTGGTATTTTCAGACTTGAGTTGGATTGGATTTGGTTTATTGGCTATTATTATATTGTGGTAGATATCATTAGTATACCGTTGTTTAGTTAATTTTTGTAATAGAATCTTTCTTTGATTAGGTTATTTGGATAGCGCCTCCAGGTATGTTCCTCCTCCTTTGCTATATGCATCTTATATTGCATACCCCTTCGTCTTATTGCATGCCCTTATCACGCGTTATCTATTCTTTAGTTGCTTGTAATGTGTATTTCTTCTCTACTGGTTATATATATTTGTTTTTCTTTGGAGCTTAGTCGGTCCATGTCTACTGAGTGCCATATATTTGATAGTCACACTACACTTTTGCACCCTATATATCACAATACGAGTCCTTAGAACCGTTGACGTGTGTATTTTGCGAAGCAGCTTTGGATTAAAGACTTAGGGTGAGCTCCTAACATCCAAAGTTATCCTTCTCCTTCTGTTTTGATTGGACTAGTCTTTATTTTGTGTTCGAAGACAATACTCTATATTTGTATTTACCCTATACTCTTGTTGTGATTAGTAGCTTGAGTACCGACTGATACCAGATGTTGGGGTGTATTATGTATATCTTGATTCTCCATTCTTCTTTTATTTTTTATATTTGTTCTTGACTTTACGCATTCTTCTCTTCATCGTCATAGCCTGTTATTTTTTTTATTCTGGACTATGAATTTGGCTTACCTATTTGTGGGTCTCGTCATGACTTGATATGTTGGAGTATAAGTCTGTGACACTATTCTCCATTCATAGAGAGGTGAATAGCAGATTTTCAAATTTAGAGAACTATTATTTATACTCTCTATTTCACTTTTTGATTATTTTATTATTGTTTATATTATATAATATTGGTAATTAACATATTATTGTCACGACCCTAAACGAGTCATGAGTGAAACCAACACTTAACCTTCTAGGTGGGCGAACCAATGAATTCAAACCCCAACTTATATTAGTTATTCTACTTATGAAATACGACAATAATGAGGAAACTCAAATCTTATTAAAGTGAGAAATAGGAATCTACTAGGGCCTATTACATATCGTTTCCCAAAACCTAAAAGTCATCACATCAAGGACATCTAATGCCAAAATACCAAGTCTACGAGTATCAAAACTCCAAAATAAATAAATAAAATAGTTTGTGTCTGAAAACTAAGGACATCACGTCATGATTGAGAGAACCTAATGCGAGCTAGAAGGAATAATTCAACCTAGAATCTGATGTTCTGGAGACTGGCTAGAGCTGAGGGCGAGTCGAAGTCGTTAGTACACTCGCTACACTCCACAAAAGGAAAATGAAGAAAAATATAAGTAGGGGTCAGTACAGAGCAACATGTACCGAGTAGATATCATCGACCGACTCAAAATAGAAACCAATATGCATAAAGTAATAATAGAAAATCAACTATAGCACTTAGCCATTGGCAAACAATAAGCAACATGTACAAGTGATGACACTAATGAAGCAAGTATTCAATTAGTCAACAATATCAAAAATACACATGAGGACTCAGGCCTCCACACCTTGCTCTTTTGGGAAATGGGTTCTTTGAATTGAGTATATTAAGCTATTTTGATATGTTATCCTGTAATGTTATCGTGCCGGAATGTGACACTCGATCTAATATATTGTGCTAGCTCGTGACACCTGATCCAAATATATTATGCCGGCTCGTGGCACGCGATCCAACAATATAGTTAATTCATCATTCTTTATCATCTCTTTCCAATTTTTTGACAATATTTCATCAAGTCTTCCTTATTCAAGGCATCACTTTAATAGAATAAGTTCAAGATTATGGATTTCGCGGTCTTAGAATTATAGACCAATCACAACAACATAAAATCATCCAAACCACAATAATTAAGTACATAGAAAATTTCACAGCATTACTCAATGACTATCAATCACTAATAAGAGTCTCTCTATCATATAGAATAAATCATAACCTACCTCAACTGAAGTACTGAAGCCAAGCAAGCTAATTCCCCAATTCTTTTCCTTTCTTCAATGCTTCAGAACGTTTCCAATCTATCAAGTATGCATAATTTGTAAGTAAATGAGTCTATAAATATCCATATTACTATATGTCTAGTCTAGACCCAAAAACTCACACAACCTTATGCCCAAGTTCCTAAATTTCAAGCCTAGATGTAAGTCTCAATTCCTTCCAATTATCATAACTTTAATGGTATTCAAATAATACAATACACTTAATATTTAATTATCTTTTTCAATATATCAAACTTAATTTATAATATGATAATAAAATAATAATATTTAAAATTGAAGCCACTAGTTACGAAAAAAGTGGCAACAATCATGAACCCAAAATTTCTCCAATTCCCTATCTGTGATGTCTATGACATTAAGGGAAAGAAACTACAATAGTTAATTAAAAATAAGCATGGAATTTATGGACAGAAGAAGGGAATTCAAAAGAACGACTTAAACTTACAATTTCCCTACAAGGCTACCACCCCAATAGATTAGCAATCATTACCTACAATGATTGGCTAATCCTTTGAATTTCTACCCATTAACATACCACTATTAATTGCTAAAAAAATGGGAAGAGGTAATTTGGTACCTGAAGCTATTCTCTCAATGAGGCCCTTAGGGCTTGCTACCGCGACTACTTCCATCGGTTTCTTTACTCTCTTCTTTTTATTTTCTAAGTAAAATAATTATGTACTAAAAAGTGACAAACTCCACCAACTTATTTTAATAAACATGGACTAAGTAGTATAAGATATTAAATAAATTTCAGACTTGACCCACTTATAATCAACTAAAATTAATTATTTAATAAATACCCATCAATTAGATAATCTTAGTTAAATAACTAGTTTAAAATTACAATTAAAATTTTTCAGAAAGAGTCGATATGGTTCTAGTACTCAAAATGACCTAACGTGTCATTACATCAGATACTAATTTACCCATCGTTCATCCTGAATGATCAAAAGAAAGGAAAGGGTTAGGTTACCTGACTTGACAAAAAGATGTGGATATATTCCGTGCTTATCAATCTCAGTCTCCCAAGTGGACTCTTCAACATGTGGATTCTTCCACTGAACCTTCACAGAATCAATCTCCTTTGACCTAAACTTGCGGACCTCTTGATAACGCTCAACTACACCTCTTATAATTCAAAGTGTAGGTGGTCGCTAGCAAGTATAAACCCAACGGTGAGTTGGGGTCGATCCCACAAGGAGTGGTGCGGAAAAGAATTCAAATGCGAAGCATGAGAGTGTTCTAATATTTTGTAGAATAGCAATACGCAAAACGCAACATAATGTAAATCATCAAGTTTTAATTATCAATGTTAAGAGAGTTTAGTAACCAAATGTTAACGAAGATGCTAAACACGGGGTTTTAACAAATAGAGAGGGAACCTTAGGAGTGTGTGAGCAGTCGAATACTAATTTCGCTTAATGGGTAATTAATAATTGCTTAAAGTTGTTGAATCTCAATGGGTAGGATGGATTATAACTATACCAACCATTTTTCAATCAGTTATCATGTTTCATGCAAATTCTTTCGAACCTTAACAAGCTTAACAATACGAAACAATCCAAAACCTTAATTTAACCCACTTCATCAAGTTGGGTTGTAAAGACAAGAGTCAATACAACTATCAGTTATAGATTCCAGTCTAAGCACCTTTCACAAGCAAGCAATAGAGATCTAAAGCTAGAACTGAGTTTGCAACCTCAGTTAATAAATGAAAACATGAACATATAACTGAAGCCATTTCAAAACAACATTAAATCTAGCAATTAGAAATACCCACAAGCTAATTTATGTATTCGATTACATATTCACACCCCTAAGGCAAAAGGGTTTTAGCCAATCATAACAAAAAATAAGAAATAGTTACCAAAGAGATTCTCCATCCGAATAACAAAGTCTCCAATGCTCAAATGCTAAAAATTAAGACTAAAATCTTAAAAGCCCAATGTCTAAACTCAAAACCCTCTTCAAGAATGTTTAATATCTCCCAAAATATCAAAAGTATGAATGTCTCCTTTAGTCTGATACCAACTCCTCTCTTTCTCTCTCTTAAAAATTAATTTATACGTTTTCAAAAATTTCCCAACATTTCAGTACGCTGGACCACTCGGCGAAATTGGTTCGGCGACCCACCAATCAGCACACTCTCTTGCCTTTTGGACTTGACTTCAGCATCCAGTTGGTCTGTTCCTTTAGGCGAGCTGGATCGAGCTCGCCGTTCCGTTCGGCGATACGCCGAAGTGCTCTTTTGTTTGCCGAATTGCCTTATTTCCTGAGCCACTTCGCTGGAACTTTTGGCGAGCTAGAGGCTCACTCGGTGAGTCACCGAGTGGCTTTTGCGAGATCTAGCCTTCCTTTTCTTCAATATTTTCAACTTTTTCACTTCTTTTCGCAATGCAATGTCCTTGCCTTGTTCTTGAGCCTCTATGACTGCACATAAGCAATTTAACATCAGTTATGAACACAAAATAGGTATTGAGGATACTAATTCAATAAATAACAAGCCCTAAATGACAAAATTCTCGACTCATCACCTCCCTATATAGAATAGCTGTAGGTTCCTTCTCATAAGACTAATTCTCATCAAGTAGGACCGAATCCCAGCATATAATGTAGTTCCTATCACCATGATATTTCTTTAGCATAGACACATGAAACACCGGGTGCAGTCCTGACAAGCTTGGAGGCAAATCCAATTCATAGGCCACCTCTCCCACATGCTTAAGAACTTCAAAAGTTCCTATATACCTCAGATTAATCTTACCTCGCTTACCAAACCTCATCTCGCTCTTCATGGGTGAAGCCTTTAGCAAGACTTGCTCTCCTTCCATAAATTTCAAGTCCCTGACCTTCCGGTCTACATACTCTTTCTGCCTGTTCTGAGCTACTAGAAGCTTCTCCTGTATAGATTTCACCTTCTCTAATGATTCCCTCAAAAGATCAATACCTCAAGGTCTCACCTTAAATGCATCAAACTAACCAATGGGAGACTTACATCGCCTTCCATATAATGCCTCAAAAGGAGCCATATCAATACTCGAGTGATAACTATTGTTGTATGAGGATTCTGCCAAGGTTAAGAATTGATCTCAATGACCACCAAAATCTATCACGCATGCATGAAGCATATATCCTCTAGCACTTGAATTGTTCACTCAGACTGCCTATCGATCTCAGGCTGAAATGTGGTACTAAGATCCAATCTAGTACCTAACTCAGCCTGCAAGGTCCTCCAAAAGTTATAAGTAAACTACATACCTCTATCTAATATGATGGAAATCAGAACTTCATGGAATCGAACAATCTCGCGGATATAGAGTTTGGATAATTTCTCAGCACTATAAGTCACCTTGACCGAAATAAAGTGCATGGGCTTAGTCAACCTGTCAACAATCACCCATATCGAATCAAACTTACCCAATGTATTTAGAAGACCAACCACAAAGTCCATTAATAGCAATCCTTATCCATTTCAGGAATGGACATTCTCTGAAGTGTCCCTCCAGGCCTCTAGTGCTCATACTTTATCTGCTGAAAATTCAGACATTGGGCAACAAAATCAACAATATCACGCTTCATTCTACTCCACCAATAATATTGTCTCTAATCGCAATACATCTTGGTTGCACCAGGATTATAGAACACCTTGAACTCTGAGGCTCTAAAAGAATAGTCTGAGTCAAATCATCAACACGGGGCACATATACCCGCCCCTTAATCCTCAAGGCACCTTCCTCATCAATCACAGCCTCTCCCTGGTAGACCATATCATGAATCTGGCTCAGCTTCTCATCATCAAATTGCTTCCCTTTAATCTTGTCAAGAAAAGAAGATCTAGCCTTCACACGGGTCAAAAATCCTCTTTTCTCAGTTACTTCTAACCTCATAAGGTCATTAGCCAGAGTTTGAACCTTTCTAGACAGTGGGCGTCTAGAAACCTGTAATTGGGCTAAACTCCCCATAATCTCTGCTTTTCTACTCAGCGCATCAACCACAACATTAGTTTTTCTTGGGTGATAAAGAATAGTAACATCCTAGTCTTTCAGCAACTCCATCCACCTTCTCTGCCTTAAATTCCAAGTCTTTCTGAGTGGGCACATATTGTAAACTGTGATGATCTGTATACACTTCACTCTTGTCCCATATAGATAATGCCTCCACTGCTTCAATACAAATACAACCGTAGCCAACTCTAAATCATGAGTGGGGTAGTTACATTCATGCACTTTCAACTGCCTTGAAGCATAGGCAATTACATTAATCTCTTACATTAGCACTGCACCTAAACTAGAATAAGATGCATCATAATAAACAATGAAATTCTTACCTTCCACAGTAAAGACAAGAATCAGTGCAGTAGTCAACAAGGTCTTGAGTTTCAGAAAACACTCTTCACACTCATTCGACCATACAAATGGAACATTCTGCTTGGAAAAATTGGTCAGCTGGGAAGAAATGAAAGAAAATCCCTTGATGAACCGACGGTAGTAACTAGCTAAACTAACAAAACTCCTTACCTCTTAAACATTAGTGGGCCTTGCCCAACTCTATACTACTTTAATCTTTGGGGATCCACCATCTCTTCATCCTTAGAAACCATGTGCCCCAAGAAGGACACTGAATCGATCCAGAACTTACACTTGGAGAATTTGGCATAAAGCATTTTCTCCCTTAACAATCCCAATACAATTCTCAGATGCTCTTCATGTTCTTTCCTTCTCTTTGAGTAGATCAGTATATCATCAATAAATACAATAACAAAAAGATCTAGATAAGGCTTAAAAATTCTGTTCATCAGGCTCATGAAAGTAGCAGGGGTATTCGTAAGCCTAAAAGACATTACTAAGAACTCGTAATGCCTATTCCTTGTTCGAAAAGCAGTCTTTAGTACATCCCCTACCCGCATTTTCAGTTGATGATAACCAGACCTCAAATCAATTTTAGCAAAGACATGGTCACCCTGTAACTTATTGAACAAGTCATCAATGCAAATGGGGTACTTGTTCATAATAGTTACCTTGTTCAGTTGCCTGTAGTCTATGCACATCTGGAAACTACCATCCTTCTTCTTTACAAATAAAACTGGAGCACCCCAAGGAGAGGTACTCGATCCTATAAAACCTTTACCCAACACCTCCTGAAGTTGGGCCTTCAACTCTCTCAACTCAGTCGGGGTCATTCTAGAAGGTGTAATGGAAATGGTACGACTCCCCGACTCCAAGTCAATACAAAAATTAATTTACGAGTCTGGTGGCATACCAGGCAGCTCTGTAGGGAAAACATCCGCAAACTCATGCATTATCGAAATAGACTCAATCAAAGGCACTATGGAAGTATCATCCCTAAGATGTGTCAAGAAAGCTAAACAACCCTTACTCACCAACCTCTTAGCATGAAGTAAAGAGATACTCTAAACTGGGGCGGGAATATAGTCACCCTCCCATACCTGTGAATCTATCTAGGCTTGGCCAAGGTCATAGTCTTAGCATTGCAATCTAAGATAGCAAAATTTGGAGAAAGCCAAGTCATACCCAGAATTACATCAAAGTCTACCATCTCCAGAGTAATCAAATTTACATAAGTTTCGCTTCCCACAAAAGTCACAAGGAAAGACCTATACACCTTCTCAACTAGCACAGACTCACTAACAGGAGTAAAAACATGAATAGGCATGTCAAATAAGTCATATGCAAATCAAGTCCATTAGCTAATGCGGAAGATACATAAAAAAAGTGGATCGAGGATCAAAAAATATGGAAGCCATGCGATCACAGACCGAAAGAGTACCAATGATAACATATTTGAATGCCTCTAGCTCTAGCCTCCCAGGGAAGGCATAAAAATGGGCTTTGTCTTCTGTCTGACCATTGCCCCTGCCGGGCTGCACTCCAGTAGTTCCAACCTGTCCGCCACCCCGACTGGACTGGTGACTACCATGAGCTTGGCCCTTACGCCCTCTAGAATGATGACCTCTAACATAACCACACCCACCTCTAACTGTTGGGGCTCTGTAACCCTGATCATACTGAGCTTGACTCTGCCTCAAACAATATTTCCTGATATACCCAGCCTCACCATATCCATAACAAGTCCTAGAGTCAACAATAGGTCTCTTTGATGATGAAGAAGACTAAAGATAACTCATAAAAGGGTTGACTGGTCTGTGACGGACCCTTAACTAAAACCTGCAATGAAGACTGAATAAGGCGGGATGGATAACCCCCAGAACTCTACCCTCTGAAGTAAGAACCACTAAACTCGCCTCCCTTACGGAACTTCTTGAATGCTTTCACCTTGGTGAAGTCCTCTGGCTTCACCCTCTCTACCTCTATCACAAAATCAACCACTCCCTGAAATGATTTTGCAGAAGCAGCCACCTGTAAAGCTGAAATATGTAAATCTTACCTCAATCCCTTCACAAAGTGGCGAATCCGCTTTTGTGAGACTGAAGCCAAACTGAGTAGCACACCTGGATAAAGCATGAAATTTGGCCTCATAAACTGCAACATACGTCTTGCCTTGCTCTATATTCAGGAACTCATCTCTCCTCTTGTCCCTAAAAGTCCGGAGTATATACTTCTCCATGAAGAAGCTAGAAAATGCTGGCCAAGTCATATGTAGTGCCTTTGCTGGTCGGCACTCAGCATGAGACCACCACCACATTTTAGCGACTCCTTAGAACTAGTATGTCACAAACTAAACACCAAATTGCTTCGCTATATCCATCTTATGAAACAACTCATGACAATCAACAATGAAATCATAAGCATCTTCAGATTCAGTACCCCTGAAGACTGAGGTTTAAAATTTAAGAACTTAAGTCACCAGTCATTATAGGCCCTGTAGTCAATAGGAGAAACGTGCCTATTTCCAAGGACGCATCCATGCGGGGAGCCACAATAGCTGCATGTTGTACTCCCTGAACTTGAGGTGCTAGTACAGAAAATGCTGGGGATGCTTCGCCCTAATCGGATAACCCGTTGAGATAGGTGAGAACCTATTGGATCATCTCTTGAGTAGGCTGGGGTTTTGCTTCCTTCTCATGAATCTCATCATCTCTTACCCCACCATCCTCTACTGCCACCTCATCAGTCGGTGGAGGGGTCACTGCTCTATCCCTGGCTGGTCCCGCTGCCTAAACTTTACCCCTTGTGGGATTTCTCCTGCGACCTCTACGCTGATTCTCATCACTACTCCCTCGGGCTACACCCCCAACGGTTGGCTAAAGCGCATCCTCTCTTTCTGGTGTTAGTGTTGTCACAGTTGTTGCTCTAGTTCTGACCATCTCCGAAATAGAGTGAAGAAGGTCAATACCAATTTGTATCACTTAGATACCAATTGGATTCAAGTAATAGCACGAAAGAAAGGAGAAAAGTTTCCTAAAGTCTTATAGCCTCTCGAAGAAAAGTAAAGGCATATGACTCTACTAGATCTGTCCTTGTGTGATGAGATCACCGAACCTAAAACTCTGATACCAAGTTTGTCATGACTCTAAATGAGTCATGACTGGCACCCACACTCAACCTTTTAGGTGGGCGAACCAACGAGGTCAAACCCCAACTTATATTAGTTATTCAACTTATGAAATATGACAATAATGCGGAAACTGAAATCTTATTAAAGTGAGAAATAGGAATCTACTAGGGTCTATTACATATCATTTTCCAAAATCTGAAATTCATCACATCAAGGACATCTGATCCCAAAATATCAAGTCTGAGAGTATCAGGACACCAAAATAAATAAATAAAATAGTTTGTGTCCCAAAACTAAAGACATCATGTCATGATTGAGAGAACCCAAAATAGCTCACCATAGAATCTGATGTGCTGGAGAATGGCTAGAGCCGAGGGCGATTAAAAGTCCTTGGTATACTCGCTGCACTCCACAAAAGGAAAATGAAGAAAATACAAGTTCGGGTCAGTACATGGCAACATGTACTGAGTCAATATCATCGACCAAATCAAAATAGAAACCAATATGCATAAAGTAATAATAGGAAATCAACTATAGCACCAAGCAGTTGGCAAATAACAAGCAACATGTACAAGTGGCGACAATAATGAATCAAGTATGCAATTAGTCAATAATATCAAGAATACACATGAGGACTCAGGCTCCACACCACGCTCTTTTGGGAAATAGGTTCTTTGAATTGAGTATATTAAGTTATTTGATATGTTTTTCTTTAATATTATCGTGTCGAAACGTGATACCCCATCTAATAATATCGTGCCGACTCGTGGCACCCGATCTAAATATATTGTGTCGACTCGTGGAACCAGATCCAAAAATATAGTTAATTCCTCATTCTTTATCATCTCTTTCCACTTTCTTAACAATATTTCATCAAGCCTTCCTTATTCAAGACATCATTTTAATAGAACAAGCTCAAGATTATGGATTTCGCGGTCTTGGAATTACAGACCAATCACAACAACATATAAATCATCCAAACACAACAATTAAGTACATAGAAAATTTCGCAGTATTACTCAATGACTATCAATCACTACTAAGAGTCTCTCTATCACATAGAACAAATCATAACCTACATCAACCGAAAAATCGAAGTCAAGCAAGCTAATTTACCAATTTTTTTTCCTTTCTTCAATACCTCAAAACGTTCCCAATCTATCAAGTATGCATAATTTGTAAGTAAACGAGTCCATAAACATGCATATTACTATATGTCCAATCTAGACCCAAAAACTCACCCAACCTTATGCTCAAGTTCCTAAATTTCAAGCCTAAAAGTAAGTCTCAATTCCTTCCAATTATCATAACTTTATTGGTATTCATATTATACAATACACCTAATATTTAATCACCTATTTTAATATATCAAAACTTAATTTATAATATGATAACAAAAAAATAATATTTAAAATTGAAGCCACTGATTATGAAACCAGCGGCAACAATCATAAACCCAAAATTTCCCCAATTCCCTATCTGTGATGTCGATAACATTAAGGGAAAGAAATTACAATATTTAATTTAAAATAAACATGTAATTTATGGACATAAGAAGGAAATTTAAAAGAATGACTTAAACGTACAATTTCCTACAAGCCTACCACCCCAATAGATTAACAATCATTACCTACAATGATTGGCTAATCCTTTGAATTTCTACCCATTAACGTACCACTATCAATTGCTTAAAAATTGGGAAGAGGTAATTTAGCACCTGAAGCTATTCCCTCAACGAGACCCTTAGGGCTTGTTACCCCGATTGCTTCTGTCGATTTCTTTACTCTTTTCTTTTTCTTTTCGAAATAAAATTATTATGTACTAAAATGTGACAAACTCCACTAACTTATTTTAATAACATGGGCCAAGTGGTATAAGGTATTAAATAAATTTCAGACTTGACCCATTTACAATCAACTAAAATTAATTATTTAATAAATACCCGCCAACTAAATAATCTTAGTTAAATAACTAGTTTAAAATTACCATTTAAAATTTTCGGGAAGAGTCGATGTAATTCTAGTACTCAAATGACCTAACGGGTCGTTACAATTATAAAGCATATAAGACCATTAATTAAATCTCTAATACTCGTAATTATTTTGTAATGTAATAAAACATTTAAAATTTTTTTTCTTATTTAATATATACTATTTTCATCCCTATTTAATAATATTTTATTTTTTAAAATTTTTTTATCACATCAAATATATTATTTAAAATAATAATTATTTTTTTACTATGAAGAATTCACAATATTTAAATGATAAGATGAAAATTTTAATTTAAACATACAATACGTAACATAATAATTAAATACAAGATAACAATACAATACATAACCTAATAATTTAAAAAATCACAACAATAATTTAGTAATTCGGTAGGTCGTTTCCATATTCACCAATGGTATTATATGAAAATCTTCGATTTGAAAATTTTTTAGCTAGACATGAAAAAAAATTAAGGACATAAATGCTCATGTTGAACTCTGTAATGCATTAATAGAACATTTATGAGAGCAATGTAATAATCTTGAAAGTTGAGTATTTATATAATGTTTATGTAATTGTATTTCATTAATGATTTCAATTTTATTTGAATTGTCCATTAATCTGTACAATGTATAATATTTGCTTGTAATTTATGTTATTTAGAAATTTAGAATAAAAAATAATTTTATATTAAATAAATAATTTGAAAAGAATAAAAATTTATATTACCTGAAGATTATATAGAAGGGTTATTTAAAGAAAAAAAGAGAGAAAGAATTTATATTATAAATTAAGAAAATAATAATGTAATAAAAATAGTTTGGTAGGGAAGAAAGCATTTTTCAATTTTTCTATCTTTGATTAGTACAAAATATTTGGAAAATATTTTCTTTAAAAAGATAAGTTTCTTAGAAATAAAGAAAATGACTTCTCTAATGGAAGTAGCGAAATAAGTTACACTTCAAATTTATTGTCTCCTTCCACCCACCCAATTCCCCAACTCCCACACCTTGATCATCCCACTCCTGTCACCCTTTTAATACCCATGAGAAAACACATAAAAATCCCCCTGAACTTGGCAGCAAAATTTACTTTAGCACTTTATCTATACGGGCGTTTATTTACCCCCCTAATCTTATTTGAAGTGAACAAATACCACCCTTAATGCTGACGTGACATAAAAAAATAGTAATGCGCGTATCTCTTTTGGTTAAAAAATTACTCGCACTAATATATGTATTATATAATTAAAAAAGAAAAATAAGGAAAAATCGCCTCCTTTCATCTTCTCCAAACCCCCCACCCCACTCCGCCAATCCCCTTTCTTCTTCTGCAAACCCCCACCCTTTTTCTCTTATTTTGAACCCCTTACCTCGCTCCCTTTCTCCTTCTTCGAATACCCCCATCGCATCCCCTCCTCATCTACATCTTAATCTTCATCTTCTTTATTATTTTTTTTCAGATCTACTAAAGAAAGCAAAATCATTAATGAAAATTGGGTAAATCCATTAAACTTCGTTCCTATTAAAATGGAGATTTCCATCAAACAAAAGATTTTCATTAACATATTTTTATGGTTTCAGAAATTATTAGGGTTGTCTGTCATGAAAAAATAAGGGTTTTTGAGGTTAGAATATTGAAAAGAGGATTGTATTTTTTCCTTTTTACTAAACGGTCGAATTCATCTACATTTTCAGCAGATTTATTTGCCCTCAAATACCAAAACGAGCAATAAATCAGTATAAAATTCAATGGAGGCTCCATATTGTTGCAATCTCACATCAATGGAATTGATAGAAAATGCACAAGAGAATTTTCTCAAAAGAAATTAGTGAAATTGTTAGAAGAAATTGAGATTGAAAAGAGAGAAGTCATTAGTGAAAATTAAAGATAATCAGACAAGGAATAAGAAAACACTAATGGAGGTGGAGGGTGGTGCGTCCATTGGAGAGAGAAGCGAAGAAAAACAATTAAAATTTTAAAACTGATTTGACATGGGAGAGATATCAGAAGGGAAGAAAAAAATTATATTTTTAAAACTGATTTCCAACATGGCTCTGACGTGGCAATGATGTGGTGTTGATATGGCAATGATTTAGTGCGATTGTAATACACTTGCCATTGTGAGACTTGTTTTCTATTCTTAGGGTGGTATTTATTCACTTCAAATGAGATTAGGGGATAAATAAACGTCCGTGTAATTAAAGTGCTAAAGTAAGTTGTCCTGCCAAGTTCGGAGGGGGGGGGTTATGTGTTTTCTCAATACACATTGCTCATTTCATTTCTTCTCCATAGTATTTTGCTCTATATATTACCAAACACCAGAAAATAAATAAGAAACCCACTTATTTTTCAAAAAATCATTTTATAGAAAATCATTTTCCGTGAAAAGTAACTTCCTTTCGTACCAAACATACACAACTTAATTTCCCAAAATTTTCATTGCGAAATTTGTTTTTGAAAAAGCTACTTTTAATTTTTTTTTCGAGAACTCACTTAATGAAATTTCTGTGTTTGAACTTTTGAGGCCACCAAAATTTGTTAGAAAGATACTCATAGCGTGTTGCCTAATTTAGAAATGATAACTAACTGTCCCAAAAAGATGGCAAAGTTCCTTGCATGTTATGTATGCTTCAAGATAAAGACTAATGACTCATCTGCTCATGTATATTATTATTACTACTTTTTTTGCACAAAAATTTGGTGAGAGCTAAACTAATTGGAGTGGGAACTAATTAACTATTCTCATTTTTCATATAACCAAGTCAAAAAACTGATGCTTTGTGTTGGGGGGAAAATCATTACATCCCTCAACTTTATTTCCAAACTTAAAATCTCTCTCTATCTAAGGGTGTGATCGGTAAGAACAAAATTTTTTTTTTTTGGAAAATAAGTGAGTTTTTTTAATTTTATTTTCTTATGTTTAGTATATAAGTAAAAAAATTTTTATTCTAAAAGTATTTGTATAAAATTTAGATAAATAATATGAGAGGTGGAGATGAGAGCTACAGGGGTAGGATGAAGATGAGATATGGAGGACACAATCAATATAAAATGCCAAAGTGGAACTTGTTTTTCCCTTTTCCATTAGAGAGGTCATTTTTCTCATTTTTATTGAACTTGTTTTCTAGAATTCTTTTTTTCAAATTTTTTACCATCCAAATATAAAAATGAGATAAATTTAGAAAAATACAATTTTCTAACTTACATTGTAAAACTGAAACTCAAAACTTACCTCGCAAATGTTTGACCCCAAAACTCTGTAAGAAAATGATTTTGCAGTCGGCGACAAGTAATGAGTTTATTATCGGCTTGTTTTGGCATTTAATTTAGAGGAAGTTTCATAAATAGTTAAGACTAGAAACATAATGAGGCTCCTTAGCTAATGTTTGAGTAATTACATAACATAGCTATAGTTTGAGTAGTTATTAATGTCATGATTTGTATATCTCACATGACTATAAAATATTTGTACAAATAGGATTCTCAATTTAATTATAATGATATACGCTGCAATTTTGAAAAATAATCCCATGAATCACGCATAATCCCACGAATTACGGAAAAAATCGCACGAATCACCCATTGTATTTTATACCAATTGATTTTCCGTTCGTATTTTTTTTTCAAAATTAGATGAAGATGAGATTGAATTGTATTTGTATCGATTAATTTTCTGTTTGTATTTTTGTGTTTCAAAATTACACTTAGATCTGATTCATTTGTATTTGTATCGTTTGATTTTTCTGTTTGTATTTTTTTTGTGTTTCTGCAGTACACGAAGATTTGATTGAATTATATTTTTATCAAATTATATTTGTATTCCTTGAGTTATGATGATATATATAATTGATACATCTATTGATTTGTATTTGTATAATTTGTATAACTGATACAAAATCGAATATACAATTTAAATTTATATGGGGATTAATTTTGCTTTTCATATGATTTGTATTTGTATATGTTGAAATTTTTGACACAACTAGTAATTTGAAATTGTATCTCAGCATATATATATATGCAAATATTGAAATTATACAAATAAGAGCTAAAATGTATACTTACTGATAAAATACAAATACGAACTACAAAGTTCACATGTGGGGCTAAAAAATACCTAAATATACAAATCAAATGGTTAAAAAATCATTCGGAGAAGAATCTTAAAAGATATACAAATGATAAATGCTAGACATCTAATGTATATACAACTTATGCATAAATACAAACAAGTAATTGTATATAATTGCTGAAAATATAAAAATAAGGTCTAAACTGTATAATCACTAAAACCATGAAATAAGATCTAATAAATATATATATAATTAATACAAAAATGCAAAAGAGTTGCAATAAACACCGATTCAACAAATTCATAAAATCGTATATAACATAATGTGAAGTTTATTGATAAAAAAACAAATCACAAAAAATACAAAGTATTATAAAAAGACATAAAATGGAGAAATTAAAATTATACTAATACCTCAATTTCTTCAACATCGTCCACGAACCTAGATTCAACATCATTATGATATGTTGTTTTTGTTCATTATTATTAGATGTAATTTCTTTTACTTTACTTTTCTTTTTTGAACTCATCAAATCTTTTGAAACTTAGACCTTAGCTCATATTGATTTAACTGAAAAATTAAAGATGGTAGACAAAAACTGTTAGAAAGAATGAACAAAAATATACAAACGAAAATAAAAAAAACAATTGAAAACAACCCTAGGTTACCTGAAATTGAGGAAACACAATAAGGAGGGAGAAAGGATATCTTTGAAATTTAAAAATTGATATGGTTGAGTGAACTTAGGAGGAAAATCAGTGGTGTAAGATGAGAAATAATATATAATTTGTATAAGAGAGAAAATTGACAAGAGAGAGGGCAGTTATCATTTGATAAAATTTGAGTTAAATGGGGCCTGTAGATTAATAACCATCCGAATGAAACATTAGTGACAAATTATAATTATTTGCAACTATGTCTATGTTAAGTAATTTACTAGTAGATGTTTGCTTAATTACGTAATTTTTCCTTTATTTTACTGTTCTAGCCATTTGCTAATAGATGTGGCAGTTTCTGGCCTTTTTCTATAACTACCCGAAACCTTCGTTACTTAAAAGCATCTCGTGCGGAATTCTAAAATTTTTGAAATACAGTGTCAGATTTTAAAATTTTGAGCACACGATGAAATTGTCTTATTTTAAATTGACTGGGCTGACGTCAGTCCACCATAGCAGAAAAACTTCCACTATGGATGCGGCAGTATAGCGCCTGCACAGCCGATATAGCGGGATGACGGGAAATCAAACCTTAGTTATACTTTGTCTTTTATTTTTCTCCCACTTAATAAAGGAGAAAATAGAGGAGGGCTGCTCCAAAAACCTTCCTAAGGCACCCGGGGCAAGGGAGCAATGGAGGGGAGTGATTTCAGCTCAAGAAAAGTGAAAATCCATGAAGTTCCGATCCTCATTCATCTCGATTTACTCTCACATAGTCAGAAGCTCATAGTTGAGGTTCACCAGCAATTGTTTGGTACCCAGGTACGCTATGTTTTCATTAACCAAGTAGTTAGACTCACTCTACTTACATTATATCTTGCAGATAGTCAGAGATTGCATGTATAGGTCTTCGGGCACAAAGTCTGGACAACTAACTAAGTGGATAGGGTGGTTAGGTTGATAATGGTTTTTAGTTAATTGTGGTTGTTTTACGTTATTGATGGGTGTTATCTTGGGAGGGGCAATTGTGGGTGGTTGGATTTGCTTAGGAAGTATTCAGGAAGGAATTCTTCGGATATGTGATGGTTGTGTGTTTCCAAGTATGTAAAGTATGCATGTCTACTGCTTTATAGTATTACTCGTGCAATGCATGAGATGAAACTAAGGACTAATGTGAAATGACCTATGTTGATAATCTCATACAATGAATCTGTTATTTACTTGTGGTTTCAAGTGTGATTGTACATTGTGATTGTGGTTGTGTATGTTTCCAGTGAATGATGATTGGATCAGGTACCACGCCGGTAGGAGATACTAACTATTGATTCAAATATCACACCTAGTATGAATTATTTATGGTTTGCTTGGGTACCATGTCAGTACACTAACAATTTTTGTGTGGGTTCCATGAGAGAACCGGGTTTACATGTTGGTTCCATGAGTGAACTAGGTTTACTTGTTCATAATGTGATTAGTGCATGTTGGTTGATTGTAATTTGTAGTTTATATGATGTTGTGACCGGTGGCATATATGTGTTGGCCGATAGTAATGGTTTGTAAGTTAATTATTTCTTTCATGTTTAAGTGGTGCATATCACATCAGATTATGGACTGAGAGTCTAGTCTATGTATATATGTGATTAGAGTTGTATGTGGTATGTTTTCTAAGTTGTGGTTATCAGGACAGGTTCATGGCAGGAGTTGGGTATTTTGTCAAAGACGGGAATTGGTTATGGTTGTTCACTGTTTAGAACATAATTGATAAGGGGAATCTAAGTTAAGGTTGTTTAGTAAGAGTCTGGCGTGTGGTCTACTAAAATGGGTCACGAGCCAATGTATTGGTAGGAGGACTCGAGGGAGAGTAGTAGGTTCGTTAGCAGATTTATTAGTGTCTGGCATTCGGAAAATCTTGATGTGATAGAGAGGTTAGGGTATGATATGATATGGGAGTGGCATAACAGGTAGACTTGGAATTCTTAGAGTTGTATGAGGGTGGAATGTCTAAATGTCAGAGTTGATATCAGAGTAAGATAGAACGTATGGGCTTCAAGGAGTGTTGTCGTATTAAGTGTGGTAAATCGGTGGTTTGGGGTTTTAGTTATATTTAAGTTTCATGTTTCCTGATCATTTGCATAATATTATGTGGTAGGTTCAGGTAGATTGATGATGCACACTAGTACGTGTTGTTTGTACTGATACTATTCTTGCTATACCACTTGGCATAGCCTGGTTGCAGAATTTAGTGATGTTTCATAGTGAAGACGATGGTGATCTCCGACAGCTTCTACTCTTCCTTCCTTATAGTGAGAGTTGTATCATAATTTTCTGTCATACAATGTATCTTCTTAGTAGCTCTTGTACCTGTTTAGACTAGTTCCTAGGGAAGTGTTAGTTTGTCTCTTTTGTAAATAGCTTGGAGTTTTAAATCAATTTATGGTAATTTCATGACTATATAGGGTGTTAGAGTATGCTTTATTTATTTTCCGCATGTCATGATCGATTTGGGGGTTGAGGATTCTCCTATCTAGGTGTTATAGTAGGTGCCCGCATGACCCGGTGGGTTAGATCGTGACAATTTTGTATTAGAGCTATAATACCCCGTAACTTAAAATATATTTGCCACTCGTAAATACCAATGAATAGGTGTGATACGGGGGAATATAATTGAAAATGGTAAAGCATATCATGCAACCCTTATATTAAGTCATTCGAAGGGTTAAACAAAAGTTTTAGGCCAAAGAGATTATTAAAGAAAAGGTTCAAGTTGTTCATTGCGGAGGAATATTTAAAATGATCTCATTTATCAGCTGACTTTGAACGAGTATATCTCCTAATATATAAGGAGTTAGAGGACCTACAACCTATCTAATGAAAGGTTTTTGAGTCTAGTTTCCAGAAAAATAAACTGCTTGTTAATACGACTGTAAAATTTATGAATATTTTACGACAGACACACGTACTACCCAATCGCTACGAAAAATGTGGAACTTTAGAGAAAGTCAGAAAAACTTGTTGTTTTTATATTAGGAGTTAGGGATTTCATTTCCCATATACCCCCGAACATGCAAGGACTGGTTTTAAGTTATTTCTTCAATTCTTGCTCATCTCCAATCCTCCCAAGCTTAAGGTATGTTGATTTCTTCAAAAATCAAGTGTCTTACTCTCCATAGACCTATAGATATACTTAGCCAAGTGTTTTCTTAAAGGAAAAACGTGTTGTTCTTGAAGAATAAAAAGGGAAGAGATTGCTTTTCTTGGTCATAGAGGTATGAATTTTCTTCAGTCTCCATAAATAATATTTTAAGGATGGTTTAAGTATAATTTACGGGTAGGACTCATGGGACCGTGATAGGAAACTGTGATTCTATGTTTACTCATTGTAGTTGATGTTCTTGGTGAGGAAGGAGTTTGTAGAATGCTGTGTTGGCTGTTGTTTTGACTAAATGAGGAGTGAATGGTATTGTATTGGGGCAGTAAGCTGGTTATCCAAAAATGGAAGGCTAGATATAAAAAATGTGACTAAGCTTAGTCCCACATAACATGGACTAAGCTTCCCTTTCTTTTCAAATCTCATTATACCCTTCGTAGGTGAGATTTTCAAATAAACCCAATCATTAACATTGAATTCAAGCTCTCTTCTTATAACATCGGCATAAGACTTTTGTCGACTTTGAGCCATTTTCAACCTTTCTTGAATAAGTCGAACCTTCTCCATAGCCTCATGCACTAACTCAGGCCCTATCAAAGCGACCTTACCAACTTCAAACCAACCAATAGGAGACCTACATCACCTACCATAGAGAGCCTCAAATGGAGCCATTTGGATACTTGAGTGATAGCTATTATTGTACGCAAACTCAATCAAAGGCAAGTGATCATTCCAATTATGCTTAAAGTCAATGACGCAAGCTCTCAACATATCTTCCAAAGTCTGAATGGTATATTCAGCTTGTCCATCGATATGTGGATGAAAAGTCGTACTAAGCTTCACTTGAGTACCAAGACCCTTCTAGAAAGACCTCCAAAACTGTTACATAAACTGGGCACTATGATCGGAGATAATGGAGAAAGGCACCCGATGCAACCTCACCATTTCTTGAATATAGAGCATGGCATAGTCTTCAGCTGAAAATGAAGTCTTCACTGAAAGAAAATGAGTTGACTTCATCATCCGATCCATAATAACCCAAATCGAGTCAAATTGGCAAGGCGTATGAGGTAAACCCATAATGAAATCCATATTCCAATCTTCTCACTTCCAAGTAGGAATGATAATTGCTTGAGCCAAGCCACTCATTTTCTGATGCTCAACTTTCACTTGTTGACAATTAGGACATTTAGCCACAAATTCTGTGATATTCCTCTTCATCCAATTCAACCAATAGAACTCCTGCAAATCACGGTACATCTTGTTGTCTCCTGGGTGAATAGAATACCGAGAACTGTGAGCTTCCATCAAAATCTGATTCCCAACCCATCAATATTTGGAACTCATAATCGACCTTGGTAACGAAGAATACCATCTCCCCCTTGGAAGAAAGCCTCAACGGCTTTTTCAGAAATTGACCTCTTCAACTCAACCAAAATTGAATTATGATCTTTCTTAGCCTTCACATTCACAGCAAGAGACGATTCCAAACCATTTTGTACAATCACGCCCCTATTGAAATCAACCAAGCAAACACCCAATCGGGTCAATCTATGAACATCACGAACTAGCTCTTTCTTACCATCTTCAACATGAGCAATACTACCCATCGATAGTCAACTAAGAGTGTTAGCCACCCTATTCATTCTCCGGTGTGATAGAGGACACCCATATCGTAATCCTACAATAATTCAAGCCATCTCCTTTGGAAAATATTTAAGTCCTTTTTGGTGAACACATATTTCAAGTTCTTATGGTCAGTGAACACATCCACATGAACACCATAAAGATAATGTCTCCAAATCTTTAAAGCAAAAACCACCGTTGCTAACTCCAAATCATGAGTCGGATAATTTTTTTCATGCAACTTCAATTGTCTCAAAGCATAAGCGATGACCTTCCCACGTTGCATCGAAACACAACCAAGACCAATCCATGAAACATCACAATAAACCACAAAATCATCTAATCCTTCCAATAATGTCAAAATAGTTGCTAAAGTGAGTCTATCTTTTAAATCTTAGAAACTCTTCTCATAAGCTTTCGACCATCAAAATTTCACCTTTTCTTAATTCAACGTCATTAAAGGTGATGCAATAGAGAAAATCCTTCCACAAACCTTCTATAGTAACCGTCCAAACACAAGAAACTCCGTATAAAAGAAGACAAAAGTCAAGGAAAATTCTTAACTTCCTAGGTCTTCTTAGGATCAACTTGAATACTATCACCAGAAACAATATGGCCAAGGAAAGCAACGGACATCAATCAAAACTCACACTTGCTAACCTTAGAAAACAATTGACGATCCTTGAGGATTTGCAAAACTATCCTTAGATGTTCAACATACTCATTGTCACTCTGAGAGTTATCAAAATATCATCAATAAACACAATCACGAGCATGTCTACGTATTGTTTGAACACTCTATTCATTAGGTCCATGAAAGCTGCTGGAGCATTAGTCAAACCAAACAATATCACCAAAAATTCGTAGTGACCATACCAAGTTCGAAAGGCCATCTTCAAGATGTCACTTTCCTTTACTCTCAATTGGTGATATCCCAATCAAAGATCAATCTTTGAGAAGTAACAAACACCTTGGAGTTGATCAAACAAGTCATCATCCTTCCCTTAGAATCGGCAACCATAAACGGAGAACACTTAGACAATTGAGTGAACTTCAATGCATACTCTTTCACACTCAGGTTCCCTTGTTGAAGGTTGATAAACTCAAGAACCTTTGCTTCCATCATCTTAAGGGGAAAGAAATGATCAAGGAAAGCCCCTTTGAATTTCTCCTAATTAAGAGGACCTGTATCAATTTCCCTCCCTCCATAACCATACTTGAGCAATACCCTTAATTGATAAGCGTCCAAGTCCACCTTTTCCACTGGTATAACTCCCATAATATCCACGGTCTTATGAATTTCCTCGACGAAATCTTGGGGATCTTAATCAACTTTGGACCTATGGAATTCCAGGGGGTTCATCCTTGTAAAGTCCCTCACCCTTGTCACTCCCGTACCTACATTTGGGTTAATGGGAGCAACAACCTCCCTATTAGCTTGGGCCATCATAGCTTGATCCAACACTTGGAAAGCAGCTTGGAATTCAACATGAGACACTTGCTAGGCCAAAGGATCGACCGACACTTGAGGAACATCATGCTCCACATTATCACCCACATTCCTTCTTAAATGAGCTATTTGAGGAGGCATATCCTGAAAAGCATCGGACAAGAGTTAGGAGAAAGACCTTTATAGAGTTCAACTCTATCACATGACTTTAGAGTAGTTAAAGAAGTGAAGTTTCCTAAATTCCTTATAGCCTCCTATTAATAAATGTGGCGTACTTCACACTTATTAACAAAACTCTACTCGACGTGGCTTGTCAGATATCCTAGGACCTTTCTTAAACCTGATGCTCTGAATACCAAGTTTTTCAAGATCCAAAGTAGATCCTAGATATGACATGGTGAACAAGACCCTAAGAGATCCTAAACAAGTCACTTAACATAAGCATGACGTAAAAGAAATACAATAAGAGAGAATAAGTACTTAAGTCTCAACTCATAAGATGTCATAAGAGATACCAACAGAGTACATAAGAGAATATGTGGAATACTACTAAGTCTGACATAAGCCTTCTAATCATAAATGTGACTAGGACAAACCCCTAAGTCACAAATAAAATCTGGAAACTCAAATGACATTAAAATCAATGAAGTAGTCCATGGCCTTTGCCCTTGAAATATAAGACTCACCAATCCAGTATGTAGTGGAGCAATCCCGATCTAGCCATGTCCTAGAGGAGGAGCATTGGACCCTATATTATGAAACAATATAGGTACAATATGCATCAGTACCTTGAATGTACTGAGTACATGGAAATGCATAAAAACGTAGGCATGGTAGTATGATAAACTTAAACATGATATGCATGACCAACTAAAATGTAGTAAAAGCCTTTAAAGAGGAATCATAATTCATAAAAAGGTCAATGCATATTGAAAACAATGGAAACTCTTTGGAGAGACTTTTGAAGGAAACATAGTTCATTTATGGGATATTTACGGTTAACCGATAGTAAGACCATGTGGGCCATAACATGAAATCCGGTGTAACCCTCACACAGAAAAGAGAGAGCCTACTTGCCAAGGTAGAACTTCTTATCATTCATTATTGCTAAGATGTATCCATTATCTAGGTCATTTAAGACAATCCTACGGGGGCACGCAGTTCTGATGCTTAGGGATTGCTACTAAAGGTCTACGAATGCTAAATGGAAGCCTTCATTCTAAAAGTTCACTCAGTGCTAAGTAAATTCCAGCAAAAAAGATATAATCATGATCATATCAAAATACTTGAAAAGACAATAATTAAAGACTACCAATATGATCATCAGTTCATATTAGAATAGCTCCTTTCAAAACTATAATTTCATAACTGTTCATCAAGACACTTCCTTTTTAAGCATCTAAATCATGATTCCTTTCAAATGTGAAAAACCATTCACAAATCTTTGACACTTTAACTTAAAGACATCCTTTGGTCATAAATCATCAATTTCATAAAACACTCATGAATCCGTAATCAATTCATAAATTTAATTTCATAAGTTCATAGCATAATCAAGTATAAAGCATGGGTCCATATGAAATAAATTATAAAACATGTAATTGAATCAAATCATGTATAATAAGATCAAATAACAATAATTCAATCATAATAAATTAGACCCATGAAGATTAGCATGAAACTATAGATAATTTGGGTGAAATTAAGTTGAAGATTGAGTTTCTTTTGGAACCCAATGGATGAAAGAGATACATTGGTGAATACTCGCATATCTTGGGTAATCAAATCCCTAACAATGGAGGAAGAGACCTTGAAGCTTTATGAAACCTTAACTTGACTTAAAGATCCTTGGAGAGAATTTGGAGAAGAAACCCTTGAGAGAATTTGTGAGTTTGAGTGGATGCGAAGGAGTGGGCTAAGTTTTGAAGAGTAAAAATAGTTATAGGGGTAGTTATAGGGTCAAAACGATGTAGTTTTAGGGGTTAATTAGGTAGGAAAAGACCAAAACATCCTTACTTAAAAACTGTCGGATGACTCCTATGGTTCCGATCTACGGTCTAGAAGGCTTTCTACGGACCGCCCTGGTCAACCATAGAGTCAAGTATTGGAACCATAAATCCTGGACAGTTTCCACGATTTTCTTCTATGGGTTGTCGACCTTCCTATGGCCGAGGAGACCTCTCCCATAGCACCCAAGTTCAAGTTCAAAATTTCTCAAAGTTTGAGCCTACCCTATAGACACTTCCTACGGTTGTTAGACATTATCACGACTCATCCTGTTCATCCATGAACCATCTTTACAGACTTGACATTTCCAAAAAAACCAAACTCAAGTTCCACGAGAGCCTCTTACGACCCGTAGAGATGTCTACGAACCATAGATTTGCTTCGTAGGAACTGTACAAGTGTTAATTCTGCAACTTTCCCTTTCCATTTCGACTTCCCAATTTTGGAGGTGTTACACCCTAGCCCAAAAACTAGTCTAAAAACTGAACTAACATAAAAGATCCCATAGTGTGGCCTTACCCTCGAACCATGATCACTCACCAAAGTAAGAAAATCTAATTAATTCACTACTAGCCATGTCCATATGGATGAGCATCGAAACCTATATTATAAGAAAATAGGCATAAGAGAGGTATGTTGTTAGTACTCGAAATGTATTGAGTATGAGAAAAGATGCATGAGTATAACATGAGTATTGTAAGTCTGAGAACAGGATAATGCATGACCAAATAAAATAATATCAAATCTAATAAGCTAAGTTCATAAATCCTAAGACAAGGTCAATGTAATATTCTAAAATTATATTCATAAGTAGAATCCATGACATATGTATAAACATAAACAATTTGGAAATCTTCTTCTTTTATGGGAGATACCGTAAATCGACATAAACCATGTGAGCTATAATATGGAGTTCAATGTACTGCTCTTACACCAAAAAGAGAGTGTCCTACTTTCCAAGGTAAGGACCATGTTCGTAAGATTAGGTGGATCCACTAGCTATCATCCAATCGGGACTCCTATGGGGGCATGTAGTTCAAGGACCTAGGTAATCACCGCTAGTCCGACTCGGTGCTAACTAAAATCCTAACAAAAATATACATAATCATATCATATTCATATTCTTAGTCTTTGAAATGGTAAGAATCTAGTAATACCAATTCAATTATAACGACTCGTAATCATACAAATAGCTCCTTAAAATATCATGATTTCATAACATAATCAATTCATAAGAGATACTTAATTGAAATATCTAAATCATGATAATTTTTTTATAATAAGAATACTTCAATCGGAAGAAACCTAATTTCACAAAACCATGTTGACACTTTATTCAAAAGTATCCTTTAATTATAACCTCTTCAATTCATAATGCATGCATATCACTAAAGCTTGATTTCATAATCAAAATACTCGTATAGCATGGGATCATGTAGAAATCATTGAAAACATGAAATTATTATCAAATCATGCATAATAAGATCAATTATGATGAAAAAGTCTTAAATCAATTGAACCCATAGCAAAATCATGAAAGCCTAAAATTTGGATAAGAATCATAAAAGAGAATTTGAGGTTTCTTTGGGACTCAAAGGAGGGAAAGGAATCCATTGATAAACTTACCACATACCATAATGAACCCTAGCCTTGAACTTGGAAGAGGATACTTGAAGCTTGAAGAGACCCTAAATCACCTTGAGAGAAATCCCTAGAGAAGAAAACTTGAGAGCTTTTGGGGTTTTGAGGGAATGAGAGTGAATAGGGAAAATTGCAAGTGTAAAATCATTTATAGGGCTTGGAAATAGTCTAGAAATGATGAAGTTTAGGAATTAAAAAAGTAGGAAAAGACTCAATTAACCCTGACTAAAAACTATTGAATTGACTCTACGACCCCATGTATGGTTCGTACTCTCTTCTACGGACCGTACTGGCCGTTTGTCAACAGAGATACTAAAATCTTGAGTTTCTGATATTCGAACCATGGACCAATGACCATGACCCATACTTCTTCCCATGGTCCATAAACCCCTTCCGTGCAACCCCACTTCACTGAAATCCCATCTTTCTGTTGTTTACTTCCACAAGACCCAACTACGGTCCATACATCCATCCACGGCCTGTACTGGTCAACTGTGGGATCCAAATTGTGAAACTCTAAAATTCTAGAGGCAACCACGACTTGGCTTCCATGACTCGTGGAACCATGTATGACTCGTACATGCCACTCATGGACCAGTGCACCAGAAAAATTTCTGAAACTTCTCAATTTCCATTTCACTCTTACCACTTCCAAGGTGTTATAGTATGATATGAGGTAGTATTTATTCAAAATAATTTTTTATTAATTATGATATATTAAAAAATTTATATGTATTTTATCACGATCCTATGTAATACCCACATGTATAATCGGAAAAAGGTGTGGTGTTGATTACACCATTTCCACATGGAAGTGGACAAAAATTGAGTACATATATTTGTATAAAGAGTACCATTATCTTGTATATATACATACAAATATATATGATATGTGGATATTAATTATTAGTAAAATGCATTTTGAATTGCTTGTCTTAATACCACAATAGATATAACAATTGACTTTCTCGCTCCTTATATAGGTTCCATTCTTGGCTGTCTAAAATCTCCCAAATTAGTGGTAAGAAGTTATAATATTTGGTATTTTAAGTGTGTTGCTTTTAGAACCTAAAAAACATACGTGATTCAAGGTGCTGGGATTATAAAAATCAAATGAATATTTCTTATTTGTACAATTCATCTATGGAGAGCATATTATACATTCGGTGGTTGCTTAAGTGAAGAAACTAAGGAGTTGATTTATAAGCTTCAAGACTAGATACAGTGTTGGAATTTTTTGACAAACTTTACCACCAGAGTTTGGGAAATAGGATGATTGAAGTTCCAAAGTAAGGTATCTAAAGTCTATTTCCTTATTTTTTTGGCACGATTTTTTAAGATTTGTGATTTTTGGGTCAAGTGTAATATCAAAGAGTCGATTGTTAGATGTCTCTAAATGGTTATTGGTTTTAATCTTGTAAAAACTCATACTCGGCGGTGTCGATTTCATGTCAAGTTGGTGAGTAGAAGATGGTTGTATGTATTGTTGTGATTATCGAATTAAAGTGATTGTGGGGTTAATCGTGGTATTAAGGTTGTGGTATGAAGGAGGTACGGTTAAATATTGGTTACTTGTGCGGTTGCTATTATGTGAATATAACATTTATATTTTCATCGATACCATGGTAGCCTCGACTGCCTAAATAGGACTTATATGCTAATGATTATTGTCGTTTATGAATTATTGGGTTAGCCGAGATTGTTATTGTGGTGTGAGGTTCATATTGTTTGCCTACATACATATACATGATTCATATGCATTGCATTTCATTCCCTTGAGGTTAGGGATTGGGGTGTCCACCTACACCACATAAATTCATGCCCTTTGAGGCTAGGATTACGGTGTTCGCCTACACCTCATGCATTGGACCGAGATGTTCACCTACACCTCATGCATTGGACCGAGATGTTCACCTACACCACATGCATTCATACCTTTGAGGCTAAGATCGGGATGTTTGCCTAAACCACATACATTCATGCCTTTGAGGCTAGGATCGGGGTGTTTACTAAACCACATACATAGTTACCGCTTTCACCTTTAAGGCTATGGATGGGGGTGTTCGCCTACATTGCATTGGATTGCCTCCAAATTATTGTGTACTATGACTTGAGTTATTATGGTTAGTTTATTAAAAATATATAAGTCCTTGTATGTTGTAAATATTATGGTGACATAAGATGGGGCAGGAGTAGGTAGATTTGACTGCGAGTTATCAACAATAGGTTGTTCTTGTTTTGGGTGCTGCGATTGGTGACCAGAGGTTAGAGTAGGTAAGATTGTTTTTGGTTGTAGTTATTTATGTTTTGAATGTGTTGCATTGCATTTCATTCATTATAATGTGATAGTGGATGACACATGTCGAGGTTATAGGGGCTCAGTTAGGTGGTTGTGTGATGGTTGAATTGCTTGTTATTATTTATATGACTTAAGTCTTAAACAGGGAAAGTTGATACGAACTACACACAGAGGCTTAGTTTTTGATAAGCTATTTTTGTTATTATGTTGCCTTACATGCTCGGTACATTATTTCATAATGATTTTCCCATTGCTTAGGGGGTGCCGCATTCATGGACACATGTTATCAGGTAGACAAGGATCCTCATGCATGTGGTTGAGTTATGATGATAATTGGTACGCTCCATTCTTTTCGAAGTTGCTGAATATGGAGTCTTCCTTTATTTTATGCAACTGATAGGTATGTCGGGGACTTATTCCAACTAGGTGTTAGAGTTTTGTAGACGTCTCTTGTGGGATTTCGTAATTAGGTTGTGTCCATGTTAGCCTTGTTAATAGTGGTTTTTACATGGTGACCTAGATGACCATGTGTTCCATTTGCTAACATATTGAGTTCTTCATTACGTCTCTTATGATTTAGTATGGCCTTGATAGCCCACGTGCGTTGTTTGATTTTGTTTCTGTTGGTTCGCTCAGTCAAGTTAGGCATCAGATGTCAATCACGCCTCTCCAGGTTTAGGGCGTGATAGAAAGAAAAGAAATGAGTGGTGTTATCCTTTACCTTGTACATGCCTAATATAATGAAAAACATGTGTTTGAAAGAATGGCTTAAGGAAAACTTGGTTGTGAAAATGAGAGATAAGGAGAAGTTTACTCAATTATATGAGCGGTGTGCTTGAATTGCTTAATCATACCTTAGGGAGTTTCTAGTCACTTGAACAAATGCTTTCCTACCTTTTTCCCCTTTACTACATTGTGACTCATAAGTCCTTACTGATTTTGAGCTTTGCAACTCTACACTAATGGTGAACAGAGAAAACATATGGTTCGATATGAATATACTTGAATGTCTTTGAGAGAGTTAACGTCTTTGTTACATTTTATAATCCTTATATTGTGAAATGCATAATATTGAATGGGATTCTCTCTTGTGACGAGTGTCATTATATCCTTGGAGCAAATGGTAAAGTATTGATTTTAATTAAGGGGTATGAATGCGATAAGTTCTTTCGTTAACTTCTAGGCATACCTTGAAGTTGATGTAAATGACTTTAGATGCTTGTTGATTTTGCTTTAAGTGAGAATTTCCCCAAATTGTGATTGAAAAAGTAAAGTCTCTGGAAAAGAAAAGTTTGTTTGAAGTGATTATCTTTGCCTTGTGATAGTAGTGGTGCTAATTAAGATAAGTGTTTGAGTCTTTTCGTTTTGAGTTTTTTTGTTGCTTTATGTTATTTTGAGTCTTGGTAATCCTGTGTGCAACCTTTGGATCTTGGTAAGCTTGAGTCAATCATATTCTTATGATAACTATGCTTGAGGAGAACCAATAGTTTGAATTTGAGGGTTCGATGAGTTGGTTTTTTACCAGCTTATTTAGATCTTAGCATGAGTTCTTGCCTCATTTTAATGTCATTTAGAAGGATTTTAAGCCTTTGTTCTTTTATATGCAGGAATTTGTTGAAAATAGAGATAATGGAGGATTGAAACTGAAAATATTTTATTTGGGGATCGACAACGGACATACGTGCCGCAAGTCGGCACTTGCATTCCACAGGTGCCACGCAAGAAAAATGGAAGAACACTGGGAAGAGACAAATGTGTGCCGCAAGTTAGCACTTGCATTCTTTAGGTTTCACACATGAAGAGCAAAAGAAAATCGTTTGGACTGTTAGGGCACCTCGGTCAAGTCCTTTCATGCCAATGTAGGTGCCAACATAACTGCAATGAAACTCCTCTAAAGGGTAAAATCATCAAAAAGTATAGTTACATACTTGAGAAGATTTCAAGGACATTTTGGGAATTATGTAAGGATATTGTAGAGAATTTTTCTTTAATTGGGTATTGAATATTGTATTGAATTGTAGAGAGTAGAGTACACAAGATAGTACAATTTTAGTTTCTTCTCCAAAGGAAAACACAATTGTTGGATACTTAGAGTTTGAAATTAATTTTAATTACTGATGATAAATGAATTTTCCTTTGATATAATTATTATTTCTTTAATTATGAGTAGCTAAATTCTCTTGTAAGTATGTGTGTGTTTGAATGATGGGCGTTTGATATTGATTGAGTATTGACTAATTGATCTTAGAATTGATTATGATGCATGATTTTATTGACTTCTTCAAGTTTTAATGTAAATATTAATGATTCCAAAGAGTAACTGAGCTCTCTAACTTTGTTTCTACTTGAGAAAGAGAAGTGACATTGGGCCATACTTCAAAAGTGAGGATTTGAGATTTTTATCTAATATTTAGAGCTAGAAATAGTCTATGCTTGATTTAAATCTCATCTAAGGGTTCGAGCAAGAGATGGTCCATGCCTACTCAATCTAATGTTTGAATATTCATCGATTTTCGTTTGAGAAGATCCAAAACAAACACACACTTGGGTTGGAAAACCTTTAGTGTAGTTAAAACCAAGGCTATTCATGCCATAATTTTTTTAAGGCATTTAGTTAATACCTATCAAAGTTTGAACCCCTCGAATGCACACCTTTAGTCTCTCTAATCTTGGTAATCAACAATTGTGTTACATATTCTGTTTGTGAACTTGACCTGATTACTTCATTCAAACCATTCCCCCCATTTACTTTATGTTGATACAACACATGCTCTTGTGAATTGATTTGCGAATTTTGATAAATTCAACCTACAATCTCTTTGGGATTCGACCACAACTCTTGTTCAATATTTATTTTACATATGATCGTAGCCACCTCCTTGATCGGAGAGTTGTTCTGAACGTTTCCAAAAAATCAAATAGCTTTCCAAGAAAATGACCAAATTCCTCCTTATATATGTCTAAAATTGGGAAAAAATGCGCTTATGCTGCCAATTTCGTGGAGAAAAATTGTGGAGGCATTCCAATTTTTTGTCCCTATCTTTATTTTGTAGAGCCAAAATTTTTTTGGACTGAAATGAACTTGCTCCTCTTCAAACTTAGCCATATTTAAGCTTTTCTACCCTCATATATGGATACATGAAAATTAAATTTGGGCATAATTTTTGTTTCTTCTCAATCATTACTATTCTCATTCCTTTGGTCCGACTTTCATCATTCTTACAAAAATACTTGATTGATTGACTTCTTTAAGCTTCGAATCCTGAAATTCGCCAATTTATGCTAGTTTACGTTATTAAATTATACTCAAAGACTCTTAAACTCAATAATAAGGTAATTCATAGGTTGGTTATTTGCCAACTTGTCAGAAGTAGAAAGAGTTATGACTATTATGCTTGTACTCCCACAACACTTCCTTAATCAACTGTAATCTACCAGCATAAAAGATCCCTCCAACCATCCATGAAGTGATTTTCACTGTAATCTTATCAACTAGTGGTCTACATTAGGTCACTGTGAGTTTCTTAGTTGAGAGAGACACTCCTAGTATTTAAAAGGAACCTTACCCATTTCAGAGTCTATTATATGTAAGATAGGCTCCTTGATATCCTTATCCACTACATCAAAATAAATTTGAAGTTTAGTGAGATTGACCTTCAGGTGAAAGTCTATCAATGACTCCTCTAATTTTATTTGAGATGGATTTTGAGATAATCTTATACACAATGGTGCAACAAGCAATTGGTCTAAAGTCTTAAATAGTATTTGGTTGAAGTACTTTTGAAATTAGAGTGACAACAACAATGTTAAAAACTTTTAGCATGGCATTCCATTGGAAAAACTCCATGTAAGAAGTCAATAAGGTTGCTTTGCATTCTTTCTTCATATGTTAGCCCAATCCAGATACAAACTTCCTCACCCTAGATCTCATGTCCAGACCATCTCTGGAGTGTAACGGGATAGTTGAATGAACTTGAGACCACACTCCTTCACACTCATCCCACCTTCCTTCATATTAACAAACTCTTCCACTTTCCCCTCCCTCGGCTCTTTTGGGGAAAGAAATGGTTCAGGATTGCTTCCTCAAAATCATCCCAAACAGCTGGATCAACATCCTCATCACAACCTTCATCCCACGGATTATACCAAATGTTCGCTACATCCTTGAGTTGATAAGAATAAAGTTCAACTTCCTCAATCTCAGTAGCATGCATCGCCTTCAAAATCTTTTAAATCTCATCAATAAAGTTCTGAGGATCCTCTTCTACCTTGGACCTTGTGAACACTGGCGGGTTCATCCAAAGGAATTCCCTAATCCTGGTAGCAACTGATGACTCTTGTGAATCAAAGTTAGTAGATGTCATTCCGTTGCCTTAGTCACTGAGCAGCAACCAACTAAGTGAGCATCTAAAAAGATCCCCTAAACTTTGCCTCAGAAGTAGTAGTACGGGGATGCTGAGGAGCAGATGGTTATGGAACTCGAACTGTGTTAACGGGCATGACTTGAGTCCCAACACTTTTGCTCTGATCTACCAAGCGAGCTCCTCTTCGGTTCTGCTTCCTAGTAGGTGGAGCCAAACTGTTTACATTAGTTTCAGTGGGAACCTCAGTAATTTCAACATTTCTCTAACTGGCGATACACTTTGGAGGCATGATTTGAAATACACAAATGCACGAGTTAGAAGAAGCTTTTATAAAGTTGAACTCTATCGCACGAACTAGAGTATGAAAGAAGGGTCATATTTCCTAATGTCATGTAGCCTCCCTATTATAGATGTGGTGCACTTCACACCCATAACAAGGACTCTACTAGACATGACTTTATAGATATTCTAGGACACTTGAACTTTGTGCTATGATACTAATTTGTCGTGCCCTGAGCCCATACTATGGGTGTGGATGACACTCGAAAACCATTATTGGTCCTAAGTGAACCCTTGTCTTGGCTAACTACTGAGCAGAAGACTAAAACAATATATGGAAGCTTTAAAAGAGATGAACATGTAAATCATTTAAACAAACTTAAAACGTCTCAATCGTACTTTTGCACAAGTCTGTAAATAACTCTGAATAAAATTAGTAATAATGTTCCAATCATTTGAACATTACAGACTAAACTAACCCACTAACTTGTCTATGAAGCCTCTACTAAACTGAGATAGGTGTCAGGACAATACCCACGGCTACCTAAATAATAACTAAGTGTCTAATAAAACTGAATGACATAAATGAAAAGGAGCCTTTCAAAAGCAAGGAGGTCTTACCAAAAACTGATGGAGGGAAGATCTCAACGAAGTGCCTATTGTTGATCATGAACACCTGTATCTGCATCATAAAATGATGTAGAGTCAAATGACGTCAGTACATGGAATGTACGGTTTGTAAAATGACTGAATGAAACATCGGCTAACTAAAGTACATATGTTGTAAGGGAATTGAATGTAACTCAATTAAAAGCAAAGCTTGTAAATGTAATGAAAACAAGAAAAACTTTACAACTGTGATAATGCAATATATCAAAGACTAAAATAGTATACTTTACTTTTCTAGGAGAGTTTCTCAAATCGATAATCATCACTATGAGCCTTGTGATGATACAACGTCTTGACCACGTTACCAAAGCCTTCCAATACTTTTCCAAGGTAAAGGAAGATCTGAACTTATGGATCCATATCTAAGACCTTATCAAGGGCTGTGTGAGGATTCACATGAACTAATGGCACGATACTATCCTATGCTAGTTGTGCAGTTTATGGGGTTTGGGTTATCTAAACCCTTATCCAAGTTGGTGCTCAATACTACTCCCAAAATATGCAATAATACTCAATAACTGTATGATGTCCCACTTTAGGGGAAAACTGATAATATATGTCATGAGTTAATACTCAAAAATACTTCTTTAAAATCATACTGAACTTTCCTTTAACTGACTAAAACTTGTTTGTAAAACTGATCATGGTTTCTTTAAAACTAGTCATGCTCTTACTGTGAAAATAATACATTTGGAACACTTAATGTTCCCTTAAAGATTTTCTTAAATGTAGCTTAAATACTTGAAACATACTTTGAGTCTGAAAATAATGCATGGAAGTAATGGTGCAAAGCTTTCAACACAATTCTTTGTAAATGAGGGTTGATGTTATAAAATAGGCATGGACAAAAATCACGGATCAGAGTTACATGGAAAACTACAATCTTAATGATAAAAATCAGAATTCAATTATTAGGGAAGTAAAGGCAGTTCAAATTCATGAAACTTGGGGTAAAAACCCCTAGATTTAATCTCACTAACTGAATTCTAGATGTGGGGATTGACGACAGGCTTAGTCCTTCACTATGATAGCCTTACATACTTGGAAGAACAAGAGTTCTTGAAAAAATTTGATTAAGATGCTTGAAACCCTACTTTTTCTTCTTGATTCCTGTTCTAAGTCTTGGGAAGGATTATTAGAATAATTTGGACGCATAATATTGATAAGGACTTTAATTGAGACCCAAAATATTGGCGATCATGTTTAGAAGGGGTGGAAAAAGACTAAAATAACAACTCTTAAAAACTGGCGGAACCTGTCTACAAGGGCCTTCTATGGTCCGTATACCCTTCTACAGTCCGTAGAAGCCACCATAGAGGCCAGGCTAATTTTTTGTGGCTTTTAGAAGTTTTGGTTTACGGACCCTTTTATAGCCTCTTCTACAGTCTGTAGAACCTTATACGAGCCTAAAAGGTTCCATAAAAATGAGGCTTGAGGACATTTTTTCTACGGACCATTCTATGGTCCGTAAAATGAGGCTTCTCAGATTCTTTTCAGGACTTTGTTTCACGAACCACCTACGGTCCATGGATCCTTTCACGGGCCATAGAATGGTCCGTAAAACTCATACTTAGAAATTTTTTTCCAGTTTTTTGGGGTTGATCTACACTTAGGATTTTTCCAAGGTATTATAGTAGGGATCTACTGGCCTTGGTTTACCTCATCGACATTTTGTATTAGCTTAGAGATCTATCTCTTGACCACTTCTTTCTTTCCTCATCTACTATGGAGTTGTTTATCCCTATTGTCCTCCAACTTGCATTCATGACCAAACTTTGTGCACTTCTTGCAAATAAAAGCTTCCATTCATATGAGACATGTTGCTCCAATCTTTCCAGTACAATCAGTAATTTCCACTTCATCTGGTAATTCATGGATAACATTTATCTCCATTAAGACCCTACCATATGAAATTCGCGTATATTGTACCATCATTAGAAATAAAGGTTTGCTTGGACAACTAGCATTTTTACTGTGGGTCTCAGGGACCCAATAGTTAAGGGGAAGGTTCATTAGCCTCACCCAAAATGGAATAGTAGGGGAGGGTGGGGAGGGGGGAGTTCCTGGCTAAGTCAAAATATGGGGTCCAAATTTGGAGGATAAGTGGTATGTTGTCAATTGTGTAAGGGCCAAAAAAATAAGACTTCATCCATGACATATAGACTATGAAATTTGACCATATAATAGCCTTCCTCGAGGTATTAAAACACTGGATCTGTGGAATGAACTTCTCTAACAGGCTCCTTTGACCTCACAATCCCAAAATTAATTCCTAGAGATGTCACGACCCAAAAACTCAATTCATGATGGCACCTCCTATAACCCATCAGTAGGTAAGTCAACCCATAATTCGGAACGTCAAGTAATGGGTATAAGGGTAGAAGCAATGCAAGAATAAGCAACTTAATAGATAAAACAATAGAATAAGGCAGAAACAACACATATATACAAAACAAAAGATCCAACGCAAAACTTGGAAGTCACAAGTACATAGTTACTACAAAAATAGTACAAGTCCCAAAAGTGGACCAAAATATACAGACTTATCTCAAAATACAAACGACTAGCCAAACTATACAGAAGGACACATGTATGATCCAAAACGCCAAAAGCTCACCCTCACCTCCGAATCTTGCGGCAATCAGCTCAAAGGCAACGCTGATAGCTGATACTCGAACCTACATCACAAAACAAATGCATAGTATAGCATGAGTACCAAAATAATAGGTACTCAGTAGGCATCATAAGCCGACTGAGCTAGAAAAGTAAAGGTAATATGAAAAGCAAGAATTAAACACAATAGAGGTCAAATGAGCGAAAGTCTAATAGGATTGCATACGAGTGTAGAAAAAACTTAAATGAAGCAAGCAACTAACTAACTAAAACCTAGCTAGACCCCCATAAGCCTAGAAGGTACACTCGTGTGTAAGTTAAAGTAAAAACATGAACGGACCCTATAAGTCCGATAGGTACACATAAGAGCTATAACTACTGAGAACATAACCCAGTGAATCCAGAGCTGGAGAGTGTGTAGCTCGGACCTCAAACCATGGATAGGCCTCCAAAAGAAACAATAGAACCAAGTTGGTAGATATCAACTCCGTTGAGGATAATGAGCCCAAATCACGGATTATGGCTGAAGATCTTATGTCTAGACCTTGAATCTACGAGTAAATCAGGGCAACATGACCAGACCTCGAATCTGTGACCTAATGAGCTGCCTTGAAGAATCTCATGCCAAGTCATCATCATAAAGTCAGCGTGGAACGATGTCCACACCAAGGTAACCAATACAACACTCCAAGAGCAAACCAAATCCAATCCCAAATCATCCATCAAAGCCAAAAATTGAAATCGTGAATCAGTGAGGCCGTAAAAAGAGGGAGTTATGGATAAATGGTCATCCAAGCAACATCGGAGGAATTCTAAGGCCTATCGGCTAGGCCAAATGCAAGTCTAAGGCAAGCACTAGTCTACACCTAGACTAAGGCCAAACATGGTCTCAACAACAATCATATACAAGTACCACACATGCCACAAGGTAAGGATGTTAACGAAAAGAGGAAATAACATGCTAACCATCTCGAAAACCCAAAATATAGCCTAAACATGATTTCTACATAATTGAGCCTGATCAACTAGCTACCCAACCCAAATTCCAACTAATCTACAAGCATTTACATTCTTCAGCTCAATCTAAAGGATGGGAAGCCATAGCCTACTTCAAAGAAAACCGTTCGCGCTCCAAAATCATAATTCCAGAGCTTTTCCCTTACGAATTGCCTCCGAACACAGACATACTATCGAAAATAAAATCACAATGTCAATACAGATATTTTGACACTAAAAGCACAACAATCGGAGATGGACCCACAATTGAGTAAAAATAGGAATGTGAGATCTTCATGGAGGTCCACTCAACCTGACCTTTATGAACGCAGAGAGCAACCCACGATCGCGGAAGGCAACTACCCAAGCCTCCGTGAACGCGACAACGTTCTCGTAAATGCGCAAGGCAATAGACCAGCCCTTCACGAATGCAGCTGGAACCTTGTGAATGCGGAGACCAATTCCCTTGTGCTCTGCGAATGTGGCCCACTGACCGCAAACGCGAAGTGGAGAATAGGCCTGCACCAGGTGATGCACATCAGCTGGTTTTAGCCAACCTCAAAATCCCCGATGGTGGTACTAGGGATTCGTTCAAAACCCCGTGCGCACAAACGAAATATGTTATCCCACCAAAATCAATATTCTAGACTCAACAGAGCTATAGAAACTTTAACCGGGGGTCATCTTGACAAAAAGTGGATCCCACACCCTAACTCCATTTTAAGCCAAATTTCACAAGGGGGCTCAAAATTAGCCTGGAAGCTTCGGGATCCACAATAAGGGTTCTTCTAGAAGAAACTCGATGTTTCAGAGCTGACGGAAGCGTCAGAATTGCATTCTGAGGTTGTCTTCCTAAACTTTTGATCGAGGTCAATTTTTTATGTTTTAAAGGCTTCAAAACACAGAAACTTGCACAGAACCTAAACAAATGGCCAGGTGACTTAACTGTCAGTCCCTGCAAGTCATAAATGACTTGTGGTCGCTATAGAAATGCTCTAAATGACAAAAAATAGGTAATAATAACACATAAATGACCTGGAGTGTCACGACCCAATTTCTCGAGTCATGATGGCGCCTACCAGCCCACCAGCCCACCAGTAGGCCAGCCAATCCCTATCTCGAAACTGAACAGTAATGGGACTAAGTGTGGGAACGAAACCTCTACTAAGCGGAAGCAACAAATACAACACATAAGAAAGCAGAAGCGAAACCAACTATATACACAAGACACCTCCCAAAACCTGGAAGTCACAAGTACAGAACTACTAACAAGAGTACAAGTCCCAAAAGTGGACCACAGAAACAAATTGTCTCGAAAACAAAAGACAAGTCAAGATATACAACACAGAAAGAGACAGGTAATCCAGAATGCCATGTGCTCACCCTCGTCTCCTGGATAGACAGCTGCAGGCTCGATCTCAATGCTGATAACTGGTACTCGGACCTGCATCACAAAAACAGATGCAGAGTGTAGCATGAGTACCAAAACAATAGGTACCCAGTAGGTATCATAGGCAGACAGAGCAAGAAAGGTAAAAATAGGCAGACAACATAGAATCAGCACACACAGAGAGGTCAACGGGAAGATTGAAGTAGAGAAAGCGAAAGCAACAAGAACAACTACGCTAAACCCAGCTGAGCCCCCCATAAGACCCGCTGGGCACACTTGTGCACAAGTCTAAAATAAAACCCGAACGGATCCCCATAAGCTCGACAGGTACACAGAAGAGCTATTCTACAGAAACGAAGGAAAGCACACTCCCGAAGCCTCAACACCCATGGGTCCCGGACTAAAAAATTTAACACCTGGGCCCCACCCAATCATCGGTCATGAGCTAGAAATACCAGACTCTAACCAGTTAACATTAGCTTCGAGCCGGAACAATACCTGGGCCCAGCTCAATCATCGGTCACGAGCTGGAAATACCGGACTCTAACCGGGTAACGTCAGCCTCGAGCCAGAACAACACTTGGACCCAGCCCAATCATCAGCCCCGAGATGGCAATATCGGGTCCCACCCCCTTAACCTCAGCCTCGAACTGGAATAAACAACCTACGCTTGACAGTCTAGCGCTGGAAATACCGGGTCCAATCGGATAACGTCAGATGCGTAGCTGGGACTAGTAGCCTGCGTTCAATGGTCACACCCTGAAAATATCTGGCTGTAATCGCGTAACATCAGCAGCGGATCGGAACTTACCGACTACCCCCGACAGCCTGCGCTAGAAATACCGAATGCTAATCGAGTAACATCAGTCGCGTACTAGAGCCCACAACCTCGAACCGAATAAATTCACCACTAAATAATACAGTACAAAGCTAAAATCCACGAGCCGCCGCCCCATAAGAGTATCAACCGAAGGCTCCCAGCCTAGCACAAACCAACCGACAGTCGGTGCAACAACGAAATCTTTAAGCAATAACCCAAAATTTCAGAGATAGAAGAAGAGAAGAAATAACGGATCCCAAGCCACGAAAATGCCTAACCTAAGGCTCAAACTATCAGACCCAGGTCTACTAAACCACTCTACAAGGACCTAGTCCATCCGAATCGACGTCGGATACATACTCAAGTCAACCAGGTGCATATGACTAAGGCAATTCTATCCTAGCCTATTCCAAGGCCAAAGCAATCACATAAATCCACAGAAATCAAGCAAATATCCCGAACCCATGCATGCAAAAACAGATAACCACCCAACAGATAATTCACAACACAAATACCAATAATCCAAGCCAAAAACCCAACCTACAGCATGATACTAGCCCCGCACAGCTCACAAATCAAATCTAAACGAAGAAAACGGAGAAAAAGAAGAACAATACTAGCTACCCAACCCCAGATTCACAAAAGTGAACAAGCGTTTACACAATTATGCTCAATCTAGAAAGAAGGGAAGCCGTAATCTACAAAAAAAGCCGATTACGCGTGCTCCAAGTCACTCAACTGGAGATTTCCCCTTTTGAACGGCCTCAGACTACTGCCACACTGTCAAAAATAGAGTCACAGCATCAATACGGTCGTTTAGACACTAAAATCATCAAATTCAGAGACGGACCAATTTCAGAGTCAAAATTGGGAATGTGGGACCCGCTCCGGATTTTATGGAATTGCCTCCATGAAGAGGTCCCAAATCCTCCCCTGAACCTTCAGCCCAAAATGGAAAGCTAATCTGGGCTCGAATCAGCTCCAACAGCCAACAACAAGAAAATACAAAACTTTTCACAAAATAGGCAAAGAAAGCAACTTATGCCTTACATTCATGACAATGGAGGAGTACCCAACGCTAACCAACAAAAAACCCACGAAGCCAACGAGAGTTTGAACGCCTGGGACTTTGAATCACCGAAAACTGATGTAAGATGAGGGAGATATTGAATTTTGAAGTTTAAACCCAAATGAACCTCGACCTCCATTAAATAACCACTGATCCACACTCTTCTCCGCGAACGCGGAGAGAAGCCCTCCACAGCTCCACGAACGCGGCCCCAGGCTCGCTAACATGGAGAACAAGAACACCCCAAAGACACAGAACTCCGCGAATGCGGAGAACAAGGTACCCCACTAGCCACAAACCTTCGCGAACGCGGAGAAGCTCACACGAACGCGGAGCACTGGCACCCAGACCTCCGCGAACACGTAGCCTATCCCGCGAACACGGAGAGATAGGATGTCTGCACTAAAAGACAGCTGCAACAGTTGAGTTTTGGCAACTCCAAAACTCCAACGGGGTGCCCGGAATTCGTTTGGAACCCCGTGCACGCAAACGAAGAATGCTACCCCCTCAAATTCGACGTTTCAGACTCAATGGCGCAGTCAAAATTTCTATACTAGGTCATTTCGACAAAAAGTGGGCCCCACACCCATTGGGTCATTTTAGCCAATTTCTACCAGAGGCCTCGGATTTTGATCAGAAACTCTCAGAAGTTCTCGAAGGGTCATTCTAGACCAAACTCGGCATTCCGGAATTAATCGCGCTGACGAAATTTTCATCCAAGCTCGTATAGCAAGAATGTTGACCAAAGTCAACCTTAAGCCAAATTTCGAAGGCAAAAGAGCTAACTTGCCCCAAAATCACATCAGAAACCCCGGGACTCGGGCAAACCATGCTTCTAGCCTAATTTGGCCGCTCCGGAGCTGATGGAACCGTCATAATTCCCATCTGAGGTCATTTACTTGAAGTTATGACCGAAATCAACTTTTCAGGGTTTAAAAGCTCCAAAACATGAAAACAGGCATAAAAACCAAACGAACGACCATGCGATCAGATAGTCAATGCCAGCAAGTCATAAATGACTTGGGGTCACTACAGGAATGCTCTAAACGACAGAAAGAAGGCATTAACACAGAAATGACCTGGAGGGTCATTACAACATCCACTACTAAAAGGACTTTCGTCCGCGAAAGTAAGTATTAAGAAGTACATGAGGGCTCAAATAAGCTGGGGAACTGCTCCCGCATCTCCCGTTCGGACTCCTAGGTAGCCTCCTCAACTAGACAGTGCCTCCAACGGACCTTAACTAGAGGAATGGCTCTCGACCTCAGTTGCCTCAGATCTCTGGCCAAAATAGCAACTGGCTCCTCAATATAGGTCAGACGATCATCCAACTCAACTGCATCATACTGGAGCACATGAGACTCATCTGGAACATACCGGCGCAACATCGAAACATGGAAAACTGGATGAATAATTGAGAATGTTGGAGGTAAAGCTAACTCATAAGCCACCTCACCAACTGCCCTAAAAATCTCAAAAGGCCCAATATACCTAGGCTAAGCTTGCCCCGCCTCCCAAATCTCATCACGCCCTTCATGGGCGACACTCGGAGGAATACCCTATCACCCACAAAAAATCTCAACGGTCGGCGCCTGCGGTCTGCGTAACTCCGCTGTCTAATCTGAGCTGTCCTGAGCCGTCCTGTGCCGATCCTGAATCAACCTAACATGCTCTAAGGAATCCTGAAACAAGTCCATACCAAGAGGCCTAGGCTCCGTAGACTCAAACCAAACAACAGGAGTGCGACAACGCCTACCATATAAGGCCTCAAAAGGGGCCATCTGAATACTGGAATGGTAGCTGTTGTTGTACGCAAACTCTACCAAATGCAAGATTTGATCCCACTGACCTCCAAAATCTATAACACAGGCCCGTAACATATCCTCAAGAACCTGAATAGTACGCTCTGACTGGCCATCAGTCTGCGGGTGAAATGTTGTGCTAAGGTCGACACGGGTGCCCAACTCCTCCTGAAATACTCTCCAAATGCTGGAAGTGAACTGTGAACCCTGGTCTGAGATGATAGAAACAGGCACACCATGAAGACGGACTACCTCTCGAATGTAGATACTGTCCAACCTCTCAGCACTGAAGGAAGAATGAACTGCAAGGAAGTGTGTTGACTTGGTCAATCGATCTACGATGACCCAAATGCTATCAACACCTCTAGAAGTCCATGGCAACCCAACAACGAAGTCCATGGTGATGCGCTCCTACTTCCACTCGGGAATGGGTAATCTCTGAAACTCTCCACCAGGCCTCTAATGCTCGGCCTTCACCTGTTGGCAACACAAGCAACGAGACACATAGTCTGAAATGTTTCTCCTCATACCGCTCCACCAATAGTGCTGCCTCAAGTCACGATACATCTTAGCTGTGCCCGGATGGATAGAATACCTGGAATCATGGGCCTCGCTAAGGATCAGTTGAATCAAATCACCAACTCTCGGAACACACAAACGGTCAGCAAACCTCAAAAACCCCATTTGAATCTAAGGAAGCCTGCCCAACATCACCCGCCAGAACTCCACCAAAGACTATTCCTCGAACTGACGACTACGAATCTGATCAAAAAGTGATGACTGAACCCCCACATAAGCTAATACTCTGCTGGAATCTGAAACATCAAGTATGACTATCCGATTGGCTAAGGACTGAATGTCCAAAGCAAAGGGACGCTCCGAAACAGAAAGGAAGGCTAGACTACCCATACTCCCTGCCCTCCGACTCAAGGCGTCCGCTACTACATTCGCCTTGCCGAGGTGGTAGAGAATAGAGAGATCATAGTCCTTCAGGAGCTCAATCCAATGGCGCTACCTTGAATTAAGGTCCCTCTGACTCCTAATGTACTGAAGGATCCTGTGATCGGTATAGATCTCACAATGAACTCCATAAAGATAATGCCTCCAGATCTTAAGCGCGAATACTACCGCTGCCAACTCCAGATCATGAGTGGGGTAGTTGCGCTCATGCAACTTAAGCTACCTCGACGCATAAGCAATGACCCGGCCCCGCTGCATCAACACACAACCCAAACCAACGCCGGATGCGTCACAATAAACTGTGAAGCCCTCACCCTCAACTGGAAAAGTCAATATAGGAGTCGTGGTAAGCAACTACTTGAGCCTCAGAAAGTTCATCAAGTCCATAAAGGCGGCAGGGGCATTAGTCAACCCAAAAGACATCACTAGGAACTCATAATGGCCGTAACGAGTCCTGAATACTATCGTAGGGATATCTGCTACTCTAATCCTCTGTTGATGGTGCCCAGATCTCAAGTCAATCATCGAAAACACGGCGGCACCCTGAAGCTGGTCGAATAGATCATCAATACGAGGCATAGGATAACGGTTCTTCACCGTCACCTTATTCAACTACCTATAGTCAATACACATCCGCATGGTGCCATCCTTCTTCTTCACAAATAGGACTGGGGCACCCCAAGTGACACACTGGGCCGGATGAATCCCTTACCCAAGAGATCCTGAAGCTGATCACTGAGCTCGGCAGGTGCCATACGATACAGAGGGATAGAAATGGGTCGAGTATCCGGCTCCAAGTCTATGGAAAAATAAATGTCCCGCTCTAGGGGTAGGTCAGGAAGGTCGGCAGGAAACACATCCGCGAACTCTCGAACAACAGGTACTGAATAAACTGTAGGGCCCTCCCTACTCACATCCCTAATATAAACCAAGTATGCCAAACATCCGCCAGCCACAAGCCTCTTGGTCCAAACATACGAAATCACCCCAACTGGTGTGTGACTACAAGAACCCTGCCACACCACCAGCGGGATACCTGGCATGGCTAAACTCACGGTCTTGGCATAACAATCCAAGACAGCCCGGTGAGACGATAGCCAATCCATGCCCATAATCACATCAAAATCCACCATACAAAGCACAACAAGATCAACCAGAGTGTCCTGCCCCTGAAAGTCACCAAACAAGATCTACACACCCGATGCACTACTAAAGAATCCCCTATTGGGGTCGAAACACACAAAAGCACAGATAAGGGCTCAGGACTCACTCTCAAATGAGGCACACAATAATCAGAGACATAAGAATAAGTAGATCCAGGATCAAATAATGCTGAAGCGGGCTGATGGCATAAAAGAACCATACCTGTGATCACCGCATCAGACGCCTCGGCCTTCGCTCTAGCTAGAGCCGTATAGAAATGGCCATGGGCGCCTCTACCCCGAGCATCCACTTTACCTCCTGACCTACCTCCCCAAGCACTCTGCTGACCTCCTCCTCTAGCTGGAGGTGCTACCACGACACCAGTCTCGCTGGCTACGGAGCCGGTAAGGCCGATCTAGAAAAAGGGCACTCCCTGGCCCAGTGACCTAGCTCTCCACAAGTAAAGCAACCCTGCAAAGCTCTGCTTACCGTTGAAGGCCGGCCACCCCGACCTAAAGAAACTGGCTTGGAAACCACCTCGGCCTGGACTCAGGCCGGCACTATTCCCACTCTAGCGGTGCTGATCACCCTTGAAGATCTGTAAGAAAGCCTAGAATGGACGACTGGATTGCCCTGACTGAAACCTCTGAAAACCCCGATCTCAGGTATCCCTCAGCCTATGACGGGCCCCGCCAAAACTATCATCTGTCCTGGCTCTCTTACCGCTGCCATCGTGGGCCTCACGACGAAGCTGCTCAATAGTAAAGGCGTGGTCCACCACATCTAAAAATGAACAGCTCGCTGACAACATAGACTGCGACTCAATCCTCAGCTGCAGCCTCAACCCTCTAACAAAGCATCGGACCCGCTTCTCCTCTGTAGGCAGAATCATGGTGGCATGACAGGACAGCTCAAGAAATCTGGCCTCATACTCGGACACGGTCATGGAGCCCTGCTCCAACCACAAAAACTCATCACGGAGTCGGTCCCTAACGCTCTGTGGAATAAACTAGGCCAGAAAAGCCTCAGAGAATTCTGTCCAAGATACTGGTGGGGATCCAGCTGGCCTGGACTCCATAAACGAACGCCACCACTGCCTGCCTGGTCTGTCTAGCTAGTAAGTCGTGAAGTCGGCTCCTCCGGCTCCTCTAGTCTCCACTAGGCCCAATGTCTACAATCTCTCTCGGCAAGTGGTGATGAACTCATGGGCGTCCTCCCCGACAGCCCCTGAAAACCTTGGCGGTGATAATCTAAGGATCACCCCGAGCATTTTCTGCTCCATCAATGGCATAACCCCATCCAAAGGGTCCGATCGAACCGCGACTGGTACTTGCGGCTGATGAACCTCTGGAGCCGCTACCGCAGGCTGGTCCTGCTGTGTTGGAACCAGCTTTGGAACTGGCGCTAGGGCCAGCTGCTGCATACCCCCGATAGCAGCTAGGATCTGGGGCGACAATAGGTACGGGTGGTGGCTGGGCTGGTCCCAGCCCCATCGGCTGGGGAGGTATCTACTCTCTCCGAGGCTCCGGCTCCGGAGTCCTCGCTCTACCACGACCTACTACCAAAGCACCACCTCGACCTCAGGGTCGACCTCCACTGCGCGTGCGAGCCATCCTGCAACAGAGTGAAACAAATGAGATTTCATGGAACCAATCAGAAACAATGCACGAACATGGATCAAAACTAGAAAACATCCTAAGGACATCCTGTAGCCTCCCGAAGATAAGTCACGGATGTCTCCACACCGATCCTGAGGACTCTACTAGATGTTAATTCTATACAAGTGAGACCAACGAACCGGGCTCTGATACCAACTTGTCACGACCTGATTCTTCGAGTCATGAGGGCGCCTACCAATCCACCAGTAGGCCAGCCAAACCCTATCCCGGAACTGAATAGTAATGGGAGTAAGGGTGGAAACTAATCCTCAACTAAGCGGAAGCAATAAATACAACACATAAGAAAGCGGAAGTGAAACCAACTATATACACAAGACACCTCCCAAAACCTGGAAGTCACAAGTATAGAACTACAAACAAGAGTACAAGTCCCAAAAGTGGACCACGTAAAACAATTTGTCTTGAAAACAAAAGACAAGTCAAAATATACAACACAGAAGGAGACATGTAATCCCAGAATGCCATGTGCTCACCCTCGTCTCCTGGACAGACAGCTGCAGGCTCGATCTCAACGCTGATAACTGGTGCTCGGACCTCCATCACGAAAACATATGCAGAGTGTAGCATGAGTACCAAAACAACATGTACCCAGTAGGCATCATAGGCTGACTAAGCAAGAAAGGTAAAAATAGGCAGACAAGATAGAATCAGCACAAACAGAGGTCAACGGGAAAACTAAAGCAGAGAAAGGGAAAAGCAACAAGAACAACTAAGCTAAACCCAGCTGAGCCCCCCATAAGACCCGCTGGGCACACTCGTGCGCAAGTTTAAAATAAAACCTGAACGGACCCCATAAGGCCGACAGGTACACAGAAGAGCTATTCTAAATAAATGAAGGAAAACACCACTCCCGAAGCCTCAACACCCATGGGTCCCCGACCTGAAAAGATAACACTTAGGCCCCACCCAATCATCGATCACGAGCTGGAAATACCAGACTCTAACCGGGTAACGTCAGCTTCGAGCCAGAACAATATCTGGGCCCATCTCAATCATCAATCACGAGCTGGAAATACCGGACTCTAACTGGGTAACATCTGCCTCGAGCTGGAACAACACTTGGGCTCAGCCCAATCATAAGACCCGAGCTGGCAATACCGGGTCCCAATCGCGTAACCTCAACCTCAGATTGGAATAAACAACTTAAGCTCGACAGTCTAGCGCTGGAAATACCGGCTCTAATCGGATAACGTCAGTTGCGCAGCTGGGACTAGTAGCCTGCGCTCAACAGTCTCGCCCTGGAAATACCTGGCTACAATTGCGTAACGTCAGCTGTGGATCAGAACTTGCCGACTACCCCTGACAGCTTGCGTTGGAAACACCGAATGCTAACCGAGTAACATCAGCAGCGTACTGGAGCCCACAACCTTGAACCAAATAAAGTCACCACTAAATAATACAATGCAAAGCTAAACACCACAGAAGGCCGCCCCCACAAGAGTATCAACCGAAGGCTCCCAGCCTAGCACAAACCAACCGACAGTCGGTGCAATAACGAAATCTTCAAGCAATAACCCAAAATCGAAGAGATAAAAGAAGAGAAGAAATAGCGGATCCCAAGCCACGAAAATGCCTAACCTAAGGCTCAAACTATCAGACCCAGGTCTGCGAAACATATCTACAAGGACCTAGTCCATCCGAAACGACGTCGGATACATACTCAAGTCAACCAGGTGCATATGACTAAGGCAATTCTATCCTAGCCTATTCTAAGGCCAAAGCAATCACAAAAATCCATAGAAATCAAGCAAATATCCCGAACCCACGTATGCATCAACAGATAACCACCCAACAGATAATTCACAATACAAATACCAATAATCCAAGCCAAAAACCCAATCTACAGCATGGTACTAGCCCCGCACAGCCCATAAATCATCTCTAAACGAATAAAATGGAAAAGAAGAAGAACAATACTAGCTAACCAACCCCAGATTCACACAAGTCGACAAGCATTTACATAATCATGCTCAATCTAGAAAGAAGGGAAGCCGTAACCTACCAAAAAGCCGATCACGCGCACTACAAGTCACTCAACTAGAGATTTCCCCTTCCAATCGGCCTCGGACTGCTGCCACGCTGCCAAAAATAGAGTCACAGCGTTAATACAGTCATTTAGACATTAAAATCATCAAATTCGGAGACCGACCAATTTATGAGTCAAAATCGGGAATGTGGAACCCGCTCTGAATTTTCTGGAATTGACTCTGTGAAGAGATCCCAAATCCTCCCCCAAACCTACAGCCCAAAATGGAACGCTAATCGGGGTCAGGATCAGCTCCAACAGCCAACAACAAGAAAATACAAAACTTTTCACAAAATATGCCAAGAAAGCAACTTACGCCTTGAATTCATGACAATCGAGGAGTAACCAATGCTAACCAACAAAAAACCCATGAAGCCAACGCGATTCTGAACTCTTGGGACTTTGAATCACCGAGAACCGATATAAGATGAGGGAGATATTGAATTTTGAAGTTTAAACCCAAATGAACCTCGACCTTCATTAAATAACCACTAATCCACGCTCTTCTCTGCGAACGCATAGAGAAGCCCTAAACAGCTCTGTGAACACGGAGAACAAGAACACCCCAAACACACAAAACTCCGCGAACGCGGCCCAAGGCCCACGAACGCGGAGAACAAGGTACCCCACACGCCACAGACCTCCGCGAACGCGGAGCACTGGTGCCCAGACCTCCGCGAACACGGAGTAGATTCCCTCTCTCCTCCGCGAATGCAGAGCCTATCCCGCGAACGCGGAGCCTATCCCACGAACGTGGAGAGATAGGATATCTGCACTAAAAGACAGCTGCAACAGCTGAGGTTTGGCAACTCCAAAACTCTGACGGGGTGCTCAGAATTCGTTCGGAACCCTGTGCACGCAAACGAAATATGCTACCCCCTCAAATTCGATGTTTCGGACTCAATGGCGCAGTTAAAATTTCCATACGAGGTCGTTTTGATAAAAAGTAGGTCCCACACCCATTGGGCCATTTTAGCCAATTTCTACCGGAGGCCTCGAATTTTGATCGGAAGCTCCTGGAAGTTCTCGAAGGGTCATTCTAGACAAAACTTGGCATTTCAAAACTAACTACACTGATGGAATTTTCATCCGAGTGCATTTACCAAGAATGTTGACCAAAGTCAACCTTAAGCCAAATTTCGAAGGCAAAAGAGCTAACTGGCCCCAAAATCCACCGGAAACCCTGAGACTCGGGCAAACCATGCTTCTAGCCAAATTTAGCCACTCTGGAGCTGATGGAACCATTAGAATTCCCATCTGAGATCGTTTACCTGAAGTTATAACCGAATTCAACTTTTCAGGGTTCAAAAGCTCCAAAAAAGGAAAAATGGCATCAAAACCAAACGAGCGACCAGGCGACCGAACAGTCAGTGCTAGCAAGTCATAAATGACTTGGGGTCACTACAGGAATGCTCTAAACGAAAGAAAGAAGGCATTAACAAAGAAATGACCTGGAGGGTCATTACAAGATAATTCATAGATCTCTTTATAGTTCCTATCGCTAGTGAAGTTAGTGTTGCATTGCAACCATTCCCAGGAGTTGTCACCATTCCATATTTATTGACCTCACCAAGTGAGGACACCATTGATTTTCCTTTTTGACAAATCCCATGTTGTTGGGTGTGCTCAAACGGTGTCTTAGCCTTCTGTGGTCGTCTTCGTCCTCGCATTTACATGAGAGAAGGATTTTTGTGCATGTTAGCATAGAGTACTAACATTCCCCGAGAGCATCATCGTCAATTAGTTTTCATATTTCTCTTTATATTTTTTGTTGTCTAAAAAAATAAATTATTATAGTTATTTTTCTTAAAAGAAGGAAGTCACTTAAGTTGATACCGAGAATATATTATTGTTCTTATCATTTAAACTAAATATTATATTTTGGTTGTATTATTTTCTATAAAAAAAAAAGGGGGTAAGACACTTAAATTGATAAGAAAATAATTTTTTTTTAAGTATTAGCCATATCTTATTTTTTGATTGTCTTAAAAAATAATTTAAAAACAAACTTTCATACGTAGAAAAAAATAAATTAAATATGATGAATTAGAAGAAAAAAAGAGAGGGAGAGAGAGATACAAAGGAGAAATACTACTAATGTTAGCTACTTATTGAGCCTTGAAAAAAGATGTGATAAAAAGGAAGAAGGGGGAAAACTACACAAATTGGACCCATTAGACAAAGTATTTACCCAAATTGGACCCAACCCAATATATTGATCCTGAATGGATCCAAGGCCCAAACTATTTACCCAACTACCCCCTTGTTCTATTCACTGAACCACTGCTTCTTGATCCTTGATACTATCGGAGTATATATATACTCTGAAGCTATCAAGCAGTAATTGAATAGTCTTTTCACTAAAACATTGCATGTTCCTCCTTGATTTCATCAGAGTATATATATATATATATCAAGCAGAAATAAATAGAGAAAGAGAAGGGTAGATTGAAACTTGTATAGCTTTAGGATTCGTTTGATTGGGAGCAAATTATTTCAAGATTAATTATCTTGGGATAAGTTATTCCGAGATAAGTTTATCCCATCATGTATATGAGATAAATTATTTTATTACTATGATATAAATGATAGGAAAAATAATTCAATGACTACCTAATATCTCTAATCAAACATAGGATAAAATAATACTGCATTTTATTTCAGAATTATTATACCTTATATGTCACACCAAACAACTCCAGTTTATTATATAATTATTATTATCTTTTTTTTAAAAACTCGAATAACTAATTTTAACCGAAAGTTAATCAAATTTCGTGTATAACACACTAAAATGGTATGTTAGTAATATTTTTTGTTAACTTTATCTTTTTTAAAATTATTTTAGTCCACTTAGTATTTTTTTTCCATGTCATTTAGATTTCAGACTCTATTATTTAAGACTTTAATCTTTATTAGGACCAGTATTATTTTTTGTGTTGAAGATTTGTACTTAATTCTGTAGAAAGGAAGACATCGCAACCATGTAAAACCCATTTTTTAATCAAAGTTTTGATCCAAGGATCATTTTATTAAAATTAGGCTAAAGCCCAGTTAATACAGAAAGCAACAAAAATGACCTGGCCCATAAAATAGGACTCGGTCCAAATAAACAAAATGTGAAGAGTTTCCAACACTCTACACTTAGGTACTCTTTGACCTGTCTTGCAAAGTACTCTAACCTAGTTCTTTCCTTTCTCCACCACTTCCAAGATGTTTCCTCCATGGCTGACCAAGCAATCTCTGCATTTTCTGATGTGGGTTTCATACCATCTGGCTCCTTGCATGCCAATTTTGAAGCTTTGTCTATCTCTTTCACTGTTTCCTAGTACACTTTCATTCTCTATCTCCTTATTTTCCTTCAATGTATGAGCTCCTGATTCTCTTTCCCTTTCAGGTGGTCAGGGTACAACCCCAAAGGACCGTAGATGTACTTTCTTTCTACTCAGATTTGACTTCGCCTGTGCGCTTAATGCTCTATCTCTCCCCGGTATAATTTCTGACCAGCTACTCAGATGACCCACCCAACAAGCCCCCTTTTTGGTGAAGTTTTTTAGAGCATCTAGTCCTAGCTTTATTTTGAACAGTTGTAATGTCTTCTAAGAGGCATACATTTATCTTGACGTAACTGTGCATTATGATTCTTTGCTTGACTATTGGCTTGTAAATATAACTTTTTATGATGTGAATGTCTCCTTGGACATCTATTTTATTTCCTTAATGCTCCTTCACTACTTTCATTGAGTGTTGATCTTGCATGTTTTCAACCTTATGTTTGGTAACTACACTTTGTCCATGTTTATATATTTCCTTGTTTTACTTGGTAGCTCCTAAAAGAGGTGATAACACTTTGTCTCCTATGATTCCATAACTTCGTTTACCAAAGAGTCTGCCACAAAGTTTCCCTCTCTGAAAGTATGTGTAATTGAAGCATTTATGCTTTGTATTGCCCTTCTGATTTCCTCAATTCTTTATACTAATTCCCATGACACCTTGCATTGTCTTTCCACCATCTTTTTGAGGCATAGTGAACTTGTTTCTATTGTAGCCTCTCTTAGATCCTCCTCTTAACAATAGTAAACTACTTCTAACAAAGCAAGAGATTCTGATTCTATGTTTGTCTCTTCTCCTATTCCTTTTGCCCTTGCATATATAAGGTCTCCTTCCTCATCCCTCATCACAAAGCCTATTGAGATTGCACCTGAATTTCCTCTTGCTGCCCTATCTGTATTGCATTTCACTCTATTTCATTCAAGTTTCCTCCAAGTACATAATGGTGATGAAGTTTAGGCTTATAATCTTTTAACCTTGTGACAATCTGAGGCTATGTATCCTTTCTAATCTATAGCCAAGGATATTTTACTTTGATGAACTTCCTCACTTCTTCTTGTACTTGCATCACCATTCCATTGTATGTTGTGGTTCCTTCATGCTTCAAGTTATTCCTCTTTTTTCATATTTTCGACATGATGATTGATGGCATTGCACTTAAAACCACTTTCAAATTGGCATTCTGATTTTGCTTACACCAGGTGATTATGAGTTGTTGTAATTGCATGTTCTCCATATTTATACCTGTAATATTAGCAAATTGGCTCCAAAGCCTATTGGCTATGGGGGGCTATTAGAAAAACATGTGCCATTGTTTCCTCTTTCTTCTCCAAACAATACCAACATCTAAACACTATCTGAATTTTCATCATCTTCAGATTGTCATTTCTTCTTTTCCACGATCTCCACAAGAAGAAATTCACTTTAAAAGGCAGCCCTTAATCCATATAAATTGATAATCTGGCCTCCTTTCCTGTTTGTGTCTCATTAACTCTCATAGTAAATTGACAGTGAAGCTGCCTTGAGTGCTCCCCATCCACCATGCTACATCATTGATGAATATTCCAATGGAGGCTTAATAAATTCCATTATGTAGTTTGTCATCTTCTCTGATAGCCTACTGAGTAGTTTCTCTTTATCCCAATTTCCTTGATAAATAAAACTTTTAACCTCTATTTCCTCCTCCACTGCATTGTTATCCTCCACATACATAGCGCCTTTTATTTAGTCCAATTATCGAACCATAACCTAGAATTACTAGCTTTAACTTTCCACCAAATGTTATGCTCTATTTCCTCTCTGATTGTAATCAATTTTCTTTAACCTCTATTTCCTCCTCCACTGCATTGTTATCCTCCACATACATAGCGCCTTTTATTTAGTCCAATTATCGAACCATAACCTAGAATTACTAGCTTTAACTTGCCACCGAATGTTATGCTCTATTTCCTCTCTAATTGTAATCAATTTTCTCCAAACATGAGTGGCCCATTTCCCATCAGCCACTGCAGGATGCATTTTCTTACAATACTTGTTCCACATATAGGATGCCCATAATAAAGTTGTTGCAGTTCTAAAATTCCATCAAAGATTTGCACTAAAAGCTTTTGACACATCATACAATGACCTGAATCCTAAACCTCCCTCCTCTTTTGGATAACACATTGTCACGCTCTGAGCCTACATCCTGAACGTGGTCGGTACTCGAAGATCATTGTTGGTCCCAAGCGAACTCTTGGCATGGCTAACTATGATATATATGACTCAATAGAATATAGATGAACATCTAAAACATTTAAAGAATTTTAAAAAATGTTAGAAAATACTTAAATAGCTAAAAGTTTAGAAAACATCTAAGAAAATACTAAAAACTATCTAACTCTGCCTATCCTTGAAACCTTTACTGTCTAAAGATATGATGGGACAAGACCTACGCCACCTTAAAATACTACTAAAACCAAACAATAAACTAGAGTCCTCCAAAATCAAGAAGGTCTCACGAAAGGCTGACGAGCGGATGATGTCATCTCAATGAAATGATGCAGGTCAAATAATATCAGTACATTGAATGTACGAGTATGTAATCAAGCTGAATAAAATAAATAACTAAACAGAAAAGACTGAAACTAACTCAACTGAAATATAGTATAAATCATGATAAAAATAATTTAAGCTCTTACTGTAAGAATGCAATAATAGTAAATACTGAATTAAAATGTATATATAAAAATATACTTCAATTTACTTTACTGGGGAGTTTTTCTAACCGACAACCATCACTATGAGCCTTGTGATGAATACAATGTCTTACCCATATTGCCAGACCCCTCATGCACCTTGCCGGAGTATAGGACGCAACTGAACTGTTGGATCCACTAAAAAGCCTTCTTGAGGCAAGTGAGGAGTTGCCCATCTTGCGGTATGATCCTATCTATGCTGGCGGTGTACGTTATGGAGTTTGAGTTATCTTAACTCTTACCCCAAATCGGTGTTCAATACTACTCCCAAAATACAACTTTATGCTCATGTAAAAGTACTCTCTGGGTTGAGATAATTTCTCAAAAGGCCTCTTTAAGAGGTAACTAAAGTTGTACTATATCTTTCTGAAAATATTCTAAAAACTCTATATACTTTTTTGAAAATAGTGCTCTCTTTTTCAATGTAAAAATTATACATTTGGAACCATTTAAGTTCCCTTAAACTCTTTATAAACATATGAGAAAATACTAAAAACTATCTAACTCTACATGTCCATGAAGCCTATACTGTCTAAAGATAGGTGATGGGACAAGACACACGCAACCTTAAAATACTACTAAAACCAAACAATAAATAGAAGTCCTCCGAAAGCAAGGAGATCTCATCAAAAGCTGACGAGTGGATGATGTGATCTTAACGGAACGCATGTTGATGATCCTAAGTACTTGAATCTGCATCATGAAATGATGCAGGTCAAATGACATAAGTATATTGAATGTACAAGTATGTAATCGGGCTGAATAAAACAAATAATTGAACTGTAATACTAATAGTTACTCAACAGAAATACAGTATACATAATGATGAAAATCATTTAAGCTCTTACTATAGGAATGTAATAATAGTAAATATTGAACTAAAATGTATATATAAAAATATACTTTACTTTACTTTACTTTACTTTACTAGGGAGTTTCTCTAACCGACAACCATCACTATGAGTCTCGTGATGATACAACGTCTTACCCATGTTGCCAGAGCCGCCCTATACCTTGCCGGAGTATATGAAGCAACTGAACTACTGGATTCGCTAAAAGGTGTTTTTGAGGCTGGTGATGAGTCACCTATCTTACGGTACAATCCTATCTATGCTGGTGGCATAGGTTATGGAGTTTGAGTTATCTTTACTCTTACCCCAAAGAAGTGCTTAATACTACTCCCAAAATACAATTGTATGCTCATGTAAAAGTACTCTCTGGGTTGAGAAAATTTCTAAAAAGGCCTCTTTTAAAGGTAACTGAAGCTGTACTAAGTCTTTCAGAAAATACTCCAAAAAATCTTTATACTATTTTGAAAATAGTGCTCTCTTTTTCAATGTAAAATTGATATATTCGGAACAACTTAAGTTCCCTTAAACTCTTTATTGAAAATAGTGCTTTGAACTTTTCTCTTAAACTCGCTTTAGTTTCCAAAATCAATGTAAGAAAAATTACTGGCTCGTAATACATTTAGTAAAACTCAATAGGTAGGGTTCCTGTGGAACTACAGATATAAACAATAATTTAAGAATTTCAATGCATAAAGTATTGCAATCTCATAATATAGAAATTTTATAAAACTGAGGGCGTAACCCTAGATTAAACTTACTACTGACTGAATTGAGATATAGGACATGATGAAGAACTAGTCCAATACTATGAATAGACTTGCATATCTTAAAAGCTCCATAAATGTTGAAGAACCCTAACTTGAAGAAGAAGAATCAATAAAACCTTTCTTGAGATTGTTGAATTACTTTCTTGAAAATTCTATGACCAAGAATTAAGATTTCTATTGATAATTCATAATTGTATGAAGGAATTTAAGTTGGAAAGAAAGAAATTCTTTGAGAAGGACTTATCTTGAAGAAGAATCTTGAAAAAAGATTTGAAAAAAATTTGTTTGGAAGTCTTATGCTTTGATTTTCCTTAGGATTTTACCTTGGGGTTTAAGAGAAAAGAGAATGGGGAACTAAGAGATAAAATATGGGTTTTAGGCCCTTTTAGGAGTCAAGAAACTTGTTTAGGATTTTTCTAGGGGTAAAAAGACCAAAATGACCCTTTTTAGTGTTTTCCTATTGGCCAAAACGTAACTGTACGCATCATATTAGTAAAATGATCATAACTCTCTACTACGAACTCCGAATGATACAAACTTGGTGGAGTTGGAAAGAAAACTCAAATACCTTTAATTTGATAGGTTATAAGCCACATAATTCATTATATTCTGAGAGATATGATCATTTGAATTTGACCTAAGTCGAATCTTATATCAAAACTCAACCGATAAGAAAACTTTCAACTCGACTTTGTGCTAGGGGAGTCTTGTGACCTTAATTAGGTGTAAAAATGTTGGGGATTATGTTTAGAAAGGGTGGGAAAATAAAGTAAACCCTCTTAAAAACTTACAAAAGCCATCTAGGGAAGGACATCTTGGTCCGTACAAAAGTCTACGGGTCGTAGACCCTCTCGTAGGAATAGGCTGAGTTTTCTAGATTTCTAAATTTTGGGTTTACGGACCCTTTCTACCGACCATAGAAACTTTTGCGTGTCATCCTGCTCGTTTATAGGAAGCTTACTGGGAGGGGTGTTTTAGTATTTGGTTCCACGAGGCCTTCTACGGAGCATAGAAGCTTCTACATCCCATAGTCCGATCTGTGAAACTTAGTCCTTAGAACCAATCTTCTAGAGCATGGTTCCCTGAGTCCATATACAGTTCATAGATTCTTCTATGGCCGTAGTTGCCTTCTGTGGCACCAGATTGCAGAAAAAATTCAAGGTTTGATTTGGGTTAGAATTTTTGGGGTGTTACATTATCTCCCCCTTGGGATCATTCATCCCTGAATGACGATTAAACTGGACTGGAAGGAAAAGGAGTTACTATTACTATCTTTCTAACTTTTGAACTTGCCTACTAACATAGGCAAAATTGATTTATAGTAAGAGTTTTGAAACTGGACTAGAGGACGCTTTGCACGAAGCTCACATAAGATTTCAAGATCATAGGTCATGACATGACTTTCTAAGAATCACTATAGGAATAGGTTTATTACCTCAAACGTTCTCATCAAAGCTTATCCTAACCTTCTAGGGAAAGAATCACGGGCACGATTCGTGTAAGACATCTGAACATAAGACACTCATAAAGTTTAAGAATCTGAGTCATCTAACAGGGGCTCATAAAACATGAATGATATAGATTTGAGCATGAGTCATACTCTATTAGAAGCGATTTGACATTAAATATGGATATCTTAGACATGAAATAAGAATAGGACTACAATGCATTAAGTGATACGACTGATAAGTTTCAAGCTTAGCAACACTTGCCACCATGCTCTTTTAGGAATACTACACATGATCGCCATCACTATCACAACTGAAAAAGGATCACTAGAAGAAGTTAGAGCGAAAGATTATAAGCACGATTCATTCGAGAAATATGATATAAGAATATGCATGGCATAACATTATTTAGCTAGCTATTCAGGGTAAATCATGAATTCGCAAGACTGAGCATCATATGAGACACGAGTTATTATATGAATAGATTCATATCATGAGGCTGATAATCATAACTTTATTGAGTAAGATTGACATCAATGGGGTAAAATCTTCGCCTCTTATTTTTGAAACTCAGCATAGATGTGAATCTATCTGAAGTGTAAGAGCATAGGTCATGGATATAAGGTTGATATGCGAGACATTAACAGAGTGTTATAACAATTGAAATTTTATGAAAACGCTAGAGTATGAATGGATTGATATATCACTATAACTCTTTCTGAACACATTATTATCTGATTTTCAACACTTGACTTGGTTCCTCACCTTATCATCTCCCCCTTAGGTCTGCATCTAACACTCTAAGGCTATGGATATATTCCATCTTCTTTAATCTAGTCTATATTCACTTTACTCTAATACTCGGGAAATGCTAATCTCATGCTACTAGACTCTCCATGTGTAGGTACTAAGATTCCTTCTAAGAACTCTTTCTGAGATGCTTCTCTTAACCTCTTCCAACTTCTATAGAAATCTTTCTATAATCATTACCTGTATTGGTCTATAAAGCCACTTAATCTAACTCTTAATAGTGTGACTTCTCCTTCTTAGCTCATTAATACCGTCCTTCTAAGTTCATATCTACCTAACTGGAGAAAACTTGAACTATATTTAAGAGGCTCATCATTGGCTATATATAATCCCTTCGACCAAACTCTTAAGGGTAATAAATAATGCTTACATCAGCCTACTCCATACTAACAACTTAAATACACTATCTAGGCACACATGAAAGATCATAAACTTAATTAGAACCTCGTTTGACTACATACAATCTTTGTGTAATACCTTGGATTCGAAAAGAAGGAAAAATTTCAAAATTTCAAAAACTGGTGTCTTTGTCTACGGATCCCCACCTACGGATTGTAGGAGTTCTTACGGGCCGTAGATGGCATCAATAGGTAGTGGGGAAAATAATTTTTAAAAATCAAGTTTCAGGATCCTTTCTACGACTCAACAGGATGGTCCGTCATTTGCTTCTACGAACCATAGATAGGTCTTGTAGGTCACTCCCAGACTTAGTGAGTTTTGAGGGTCAAAGTTGGGATCTACGGTTGGTATGTACAGTCCATCAGTAGACATACGAACCATACATGACAACCGTCGTTGGAAGTCAAAAATTTATAGTTTCTGAATCTTTCTACGGTTGACCAGGACGGTCCGTAGTTGGACCTACGGACCGTAGGCCTGAATCCAACAGTTATTTTAAGGGTTTTTTGGTCTTTTTCCTAATAGACTTATACCTAATCTAAGTCAGTTTAGTCCTAAACCTAGACCCTATATAAGTCTTCTAAGCCAAATCTCTACCAATCCTAATCACTTTTCGAGTTCCCCCAAATCCCTCCAAAATTTCCCCAATTATTTCTCTCTAAAGCTTGAAGAAGAAGGCTAGGAATTCAAGTCAAGTCTCCTAATTAACCATTGATTGCGGGCATTGAACTCCAAGGTATGATGGCTTTCAACTATGGAGTCCTTTCCTCCATAGGGTTCCTAAATTCCCCAATTTTACAAGTTAGAATTCTCCAATTGAAATTAGAATTTTCTTCTATCTTATGAGTTCTTTCAAATTATGATCTAATTGATTGATTTAAGCCTTTTTATGCATGAATTGAGTTAATTGCATGATTTGAAGTTGAATTATCATGAACCCATGCATGATCTATGATTTCTATACTTTGATCTTATGATGAGGTTTTGAACTATGAAAGATGAAAATTATGAAGATATGCATGTTCTTTATGAAATTGAGATAAAGGATTTAAGGTTACTTTGAGAATGAATCATCAATGTTGTTGTTGTTATGTTGAGGAAGGATTTCTCATATATTACAAAACATGAATGTGAAAGGATTTTCTCACATGAAGGATTCATAAGGGTTGAAAGGCTTTCTCAACTAAACTTTCAATCAAGAATTAAGGAGCTATCCTAATGAACTTTAACTTGGATTGGCTATTTGATGTGCCGTCCATGAATAATGAGACAAGACGTGATTACCCATGTCTACTAATGATAAGATATGATTATGAATTATGACTATTCCGTGGGATTTATGTTTAGCACCGAATGGACAAGCGGCGATTACCGTGTCCCATAAATGATTTGCTACCATAGGATGATTGTCTTAGATAGACATTAGCTAGTGGATCCACTTAAGGTAGAAGTTATGGTTCTTACCTTGGAAAGTGAGGACACCTCTTTTCGGTGTGGGGTAGACACCAGATTCCATGTTATAGCTCACATGATCTATGTCGGTTAAGGCTATTTTCCCACATAATGAACTAAGATAACTTCCTCAAAGGTATTTCAAGTATGTTTGGTCTGATGTGGTTTACTTGCATTAACCATGGTTTTTAACTCATGTTTTCCATCATGTTACCTTACGATTTAGCTTGGTCATTTTATCTTATGTATATCTCCTTTTAGCATGATGTTATATCCTTTATGCATAGTTATCATACTTGGTACATTCTATGTACTAACGCATACTTTTGCCTACATTGTCTCATAATGTAGGATCCGGCTCTTATCCCTCCACTCTTGTTTAGTTCATTGTACTTGAGACTCGAAGACTTGGTGAGTCCTCATACTTTGAGGACAAGGCCACATTTACAGTTTTATGTCATTTTACTTTAGAACTTGTATGGGTACATCCCAATTTCATTCTATTGATGTATTTGATGGCTCTGAGACTATGTTAGACTTCCGATTCTTTTGTCAACCCTCAATGATATGAAATTGACTTTTGAATTCTTATCTACTATTATCTTGTATGATGTATGCTTAGTGGCTTGTATGGGGCTTTTCGGGGTCTTATACGCCATGTCACGTCTAGGGGGTACTTTAGGTCTTGACAAACTTGATATTTAGAGCATAAGGTTTTAGAAAGGTCGTAGGATGTCTCATAAGCCACGTCGAGTAGAGTCTTGTTCATGGGTGTGAAGCGCACCACACTTATGAATGAGAGGCTATAAGACGTTTAGGAAGCTCCACTTCTTTCATAACCCTAAAGTCGTGCGATAGAGTTTAACTCTATATGTTTCTCTCTCCTAATCCCTATCCAATATTTTTCAGGATATGGCCACTCAAAGGACACATGCTGGGAGGAATGCGAGAGAGAGTGTGGAACAAGAAGCTCCTTAAGTTCCGGTCAACCCTTTTGCCGAGCAAGTGACTAATGCGAAGTTTTGGGCTGCTTTTTAAGTATTGGCCCAAGCTATGACGGCCTAAGACAATAGGGAGGCTGTGGTACCCATAAACCAAAATGTGGGCATGGCAGCGTATAGAGTGAGGGACTTCACTAGGATAAATCTTCTGGAGTTTCATGGTTTCAGGGTTGAGGAAGATCCTCACGATTTCATTAATAAGGTGTTGATTATTATGGGTGTAACGCCGGTGGAGAAGGCAGAATTAGCCGCTTATCAACTTAAGGGTGTTGCTCAAGTTTGGTTTGACCAATGGAAAGAAGAGAGGGCGGTTGATGCGAGTCCTCTTGACTGGGAGAAGTTTAAGGTTACTTTCCTTGATAGGTTCTTTTCCCTTGAGATGAGGGAGGCAAGGGTGCTAGAGTTCATTAACCTTCATCAAGGAAACATGAGTGTGAAGGAGTATGCTTTGAAATTCACACAATTGTCTAGGTATGCCCCTACTATGGTTGTCGATCCTAGGGCAAGCATGAGTAAGTTTGTTTCGGGAGTGTCTGAAGTGGTGATCAAGGAATGCTGTACCGCTATGCTTATCACTGATATGGAGATTTCTCGCCTAATGGTACATGATCAACAAATAGAAGTGGAAAAACTTAAGGAGAAGTCTAAGGAGGCAAAGAGGGCTAAGACCGGTGATGGTGGCTTTTCATGCTCGAGGTCTGATGGGTATGGTCGTTCTAAGTTTTGACAAAGGTTTCCTGGTCAAGATTCCTCCAATGCTCTGACTCCTAAGTTCAACAAGGAAAGGGTGTATAACCCTAAGCCTCAAGGATGGAATAGTGGTGGATCTTTATTGTCTACTTGTGCTAAGTGTGAAAGAAAGCATGAGGGTAAATGTCTAGTCGGTTCCAATGCATGACTTGGTTGTGGCAAGACGGATCATAAGATTAGGGATTGTTCCTCTGTTGCTAAGAATGAAGGAGATAAATGTTGACGAGCTCAACCTTATCCTCCGTCGGGTTCTAGTAGGAGTCAAAAACAAAACCAATTTTATGCACTTCAGACTCGTCATGAGAAAGAAGGTTCTACCGATGTGGTTATTGGTATGTTGAAAGTCTTTAACCTTGATGTTTATGATTTGCTTGACCCCGGTGCTACTTTATCCTTTGTGACACCTTATGTGACTATGAGGTTTGGTATTCTTCCGGATGTGTTGTTAGACCCTTTTTCTGTCTATACTCCTACTGGTAAATCTATTGTGGCTAAGAGAGTCTATAGAAATTGTTCTATCTCTTTGTCCGATAGAGTCACTCATGTTGATCTTGTAGAGCTTGATATGTTAGATTTCGATATTATTCTTGGGATGGATTGGATGCATTCATGTTATGCTTCCATTGATTGTAGGATCCGAGTAGTCAAATTTCAGTTTCCAAATGAGCCTATTCTAGAGTGGAAAGGGGGAAATTATATGATTAAGAGTCGGTTTGTTTCTTGTCTTAAAGCTACAAAGATGATTTCTAAGGGTTGCATTTACCATCTTGTTCGGGTTAGGGATATGGATTCCGAAACCCCTACCTTTGAGTCGGTCCCCGTTGTTAATGAGTTTCTGGAAGTATTTCTTAATGATCTACCCGGTGTTCCTCCTAAAAGGGAAATAGACTTCGATATTGACCTTATCCCAGATATGCAACCTATCTGTATTCCTCCTTACCGAATGGCTCCAGTAGAACTTAAGGAATTGAAGAAATAATTGAAAGATTTGTTGGATAAAGGATTCATCCGACCAAGTATCTCTCCATGGGGTGACCCAGTGTTGTTTGTTCGAAAGAAGGATGGTTCACTTAGAATGTGTATTGACTACCGTCAATTGAATAATATTACTATTAAGAATAAATATCCTCTCCCAAGGATAGATGATTTGTTTGATCAACTTTAAGGAGCGAGTTACTTCTCCGAGATTGACCTCTGGTCGAGCTATCACCAATTGAGGGTGAAGGAAGATGACATTCTGAAGACTGCTTTTCGGACTATATATGGTCATTACGAATTCTTAGTAATGTCGTTTGGTTTGACAAATGCTCCGGCTGCATTCATGGACTTGATGAATAAGGTGTTTAGACAATACCTAGATATGTTTGTGATTGTGTTCATTGACGATATTCTGATTTACTCAAGGAGTGATGATGAGCATATTGATCATTTGGGAATTGTATGGCAAGTCCTAAAGGACCAAACACTCTTTGCAAAGTTTAGTAAATGTGAATTTTGGTTGAGATCCGCGGCTTTTCTTGGTCATATTGTTTCTGGTAAAGGTATTAAGGTAGATCCTAAGAAGACGGATGTGGGTAAGAGTTGGCCTAGACCTCTATCACCTTCGGATATTCGAAGTTTCTTGGGTTTGGCTGGTTACTATAGAAGGTTTGTGGAAGGGTTCTCTTCGATTACCTCTCCATTGACGGCATTAATCCAAAAGAAGGTTAAGTTCGTATGGTCTGAAGCATGTGAAAAGAGTTTCCAACAATTGAAAGACTAGACTTACCTCCACTCCGGTGTTGACTTTAACAGAAGGGACTGGTGGATTTGTGGTTTATTATGATGCTTCAAGAATCGGGTTGGGATGTGTCCTTATGCAAAATGGGAAAGTCATTGCATATGCTTCAAGGCAACATAAAATTCATGAAAAGAACTATCCTACCCATGACTTAGAACTAGCGACGACTGTGTTTGCTATAAAGATTTGGAGGCATTACTTGTATGGTGTTCATGTTGATGTCTTCATCGACCACAAGAGTTTGCAGTATGTGTTCAAGAAAAAAGATTTGAATCTTTGCCAAAAGAGGTGGCTTGAGTTGCTAAAGGACTATGACATGAGTGTCCTCTATCACCCCGGCAAGGTGAATGTGGTGGCAGATGCCCTTACTCGATTATCCATGGGTAGTGTTGCTCATGTTGAGGATAATAAGAAGGAGTTGGTTTGAGATGTTCATAGATTTTCCCGATTGGGTGTTTGGTTGATTGATTCTAATGAAGGTGGTGGTGTTGTTCATAATGGCTCAGAATCGTTTTTTGTGTCAGATGTAAAGGAAAAGCAAGGTCTTGACCTGATCTTGATGAAGTTGAAGGAAGCGGTGCTTAAAAAGTCTGTTGAGGCTTTCTCCCAAGGGGGAGATGGAGTACTTCGATATTAAGGTCGTTTGTGTGTTCCGAATGCTGACACTTTGACAGAGCATATTTTATCAGAAGCACATAGTTCTCAATATTCCATTCACCCGGGAGCCACCAAGATGTACCGTGACTTGCGGGAGGTTTATTGGTGGAATGGGATAAAGAAGGACATTGCGGAATTTGTGGCTAAGTGTTCTAATTGTCAACAAGTGAAAGTTACGCATCAAAAGCCGGGAGGTTTGTCCCAAGATATTAGCATTCCTACTTGGAAGTGGGAAGATTTGAATAGAACTTTATTGTGGTTTACCCCACACTCGGTGGAAACATGACTCGATTTGGGTTATTGTGGATCGAATGACGAAATCAGCTCATTTCATTCCAGTCAAGGTTTCTTATTCAACGGAGGACTATGTCAAGTTGTACCTAAGGGAGATGGTTAGGTTGCATGGAGTGCCCCTATCTATTATATCTGATCGTGGTGTTCAATTCACTTCTTAGTTTTGGAAATCTTTCCAAAAAGGCCTGGATACCCGTGTTAAGCTTAGCACGACCTTTCATCCTCAAACCGATGGGCAAGCGAAACGTACTATCCAAACTTTGGAAGACATGTTGAAATCTTGTGTGATCGACTTCAAGGGTAATTGGGATGATCATTTGTCTTTGATTGAGTTTGCTTAGAATAATAGCTACCATTTGAGTATTGGTATGGCTCCATTTCAGGCTCTTTATGGCAGGTGGTGTAGATCTCCTATAGGTTGGTTTGAAGTGGGAAAAGTCTCTTTGATAGGTCCCGAATTGGTACATGAGGCTATGGAGAAAGTTCAACTTATTAGAGAGAGGTTGAAAATGGCTCAAAGTCGGCAAAAGTCCTATGCCGATGTTAGAAGAAGAGATCTAGAATTCGATGTTAATGATTGGGTTTACTTGAATATCTCACCAATGAAGGGTGTAATGAGGTTTGGAAGAAAAGGGAAGCTTAGTCCCCGTTATGTGAGCCCATATCAAATTTCGAGGCATATTGGTAAGGTTGCTTATGAACTTGATTTTCCTAATGATTTAGCATCGATTCATCCGGTTTTCCATATCTCCTTATTGAAGAAATGTGTTGGTGATCTGACATCCATAGTACCATTAGAGAGTCTAGGTGTAAAGGAGAGTCGTTCTTATGAAGAGGTTTCAGTTGATATTTTAGACCGACAAGTTCGAAAGTTGAGAAATAAAGAAGTTGCTTCCGTAAAGGTTCTTTGGAGGAAGCAGTTGGTTGAGGGTGCTACTTGGGAGGCCGAGGCAGATATGATGTCCTGTTATCCTCATCTATTTCCCTCCGTCCCTACTCTAGCTTGAGGTATTTAGTTCCTCATGGTTCACTCTTTTGGTCACATGTGTCTTAGATAGTCCCATGATTTCCTCATTTATGCATGTTCATGAAAAGCTTAATTTTTAGAAAATGAGTTAACTTGATTAATTTCTTCATGTTATGTGCATTTGAGTATGAGTTGCATATATACCTTATGAAATGGTGCTTTGAACATGCTTTAGCTTGGAGTTGATGTTTCCTCCTCGGATATGTGCATTTATGTGATTGCATTCATGTTGGGCTGTTAGATCTAGTTACTACCCTTCTTATGATGTCTTGATTCCCATTCGAGGACGAATGTTCCGAAGGGGGAGATATTGTAATACCTCGGATTCGAAAAGAAGGAAAATTTTTAGATTTTCTAAACTGGTGTATGTGTCTACGGATCCCCTCCTACGGACCATAGAAGCTCTTACGAGCCATAGATGGCATTCGTAGGTGGTGGGGAAAATAATTTTTTAAAACTCAAGTTTCAGGACCCTTTTTACGACTCAACAGGATGGTCCGTCATTTTCTTCTACGGACCATAGATAGATCTTGTAGGTCACTCCCAGACTTAGTAAATTTTGAGGGTCAAAGTTTGGATCTACGGTTGGTATGTACGGTCCGTCAGTGGACCTACGAACTATACATAACAACCGTCATTGGAAGTCCAAAATTTATAGTTTTTAAATCTTTCTATGGTTGACCAAGACAGTCCGTAGTTGGACCTACGGACCGTAGGTCTGAATTCGGTAGTTATTTTAAGGGCTTTTTGGTCTTTTTCCTAATTAACTTATACCTAATCTAAGTTGGTTTAGTCCTAATCCTAGACCTTATATAAGTCTTCTAAGCCTAAATTCTACCTATCATAATCACTTTTCGACTTCCCCCAAATCCCTCCAAGTTTTCCCCAATTATTTCTCTCTAAAGCTTGAAGAAGAAGGCTAGGAATTCAAGTCAAGTCTCCTAATTAACCATTGATTGTGGGCATTGAACTCCAAGGTATAATGGCTTTCAACTATGGAGTCCTTTCCTCCATAGGGTTCCTAAATTCCCCAATTTTACAAGTTAGAATTCTCCAATTGAAATTAGAATTTTCTTCTATCTTATGAGTTCTTTCAAATTATGATCTAATTGATTGATTTAAGCCTTTTTATGCATGAATTGAGTTAATTGCGTGATTTGAAGTTGAATTATCATGAACCCATGCATGATCTATGATTTCTATACTTTGATCTTATGATGAGATTTTGAACTATGAAATATGAAAATTATGAAGATATGCATGTTCTTTATGAAATTGAGATAAAGGATTTAAGGTTGCTTTGAAAATGAAGCATCAGTGTTGTTGTTATGTTGAGGAAAGATTTCTCATATATTACTCAAAATATGAATGTGAAAGGATTTTCTCACACGAAGGATTCATAAGGGTTGAAAGGTTTTCTCAACTAAACTTTGAATCAAGAATTAAGGAGTTATCCAAATGAACTTTAGCTTGGATTGGCTATTTGATGTGCCTTCCATGAATAATGAGACAAGAGGCGATTACCCATGTCTACTAATGATAAGATATGATAATGAATTATGATTATTCCGTGAGATTTATGCTTAGCACCGAGAGGACAAGAGGCGATTACCCATGTCCCATAAACTATGTGACACCATAGGATGATTGTCTTAAATAGACATTAGCTAGTGGATCCACTTAAGCTAGAAGTTATGGTTCTTACCTTGGCAAGTAAGGACACCTCTTTTCGGTGTGGGGTAGACACTGGATTCCATGTTATAGCTCGCATGGTCTATGTCGGTTAAGGCTAATTTCCCACATAATGAACTAAGATTGCTTCCTAAAAGGTATTTCAAGTATGTTTGGTCTAAAGTGATTTACTTACATTGACCATGGTTTTTAACTCATGTTTTCCATCATGTTACCTTACGATTTAGCTTGGTCATTGTAACTCATGTATATCTCTTTTTTAGCATGATGTTATAACCTCTATGCATAGTTATCATACTTGGTACATTCTATGTACTAACGCATACTTTTGCCTATATTGTCTCATAATGTAGGATCCGGCTCTTCTCCATTCACTCGTGGTTAGTTCGTTGTACTTGAGACTCGAAGACTTGTTGAGTCCTCATACTTTGAGGACAAGGCCACATTTACAGTTTATGTCATTTTACTTTAGAACTTATATGGGTTACATCCCAATTTTATTCTATTGATGTATTAGATGGCTCTGAGACTATATTAGACTTCCGTTGCTTTTGTTAACCCTCAATGTTATGAAATTGACTTTTGAACTCTTATCTACTATTATCTTGTATGATGTATGCTCGGTGGCTTGTATGGGGCTTTTTGGGGTCATATACGCCATGTTACGTCTAGGGTGTACTTTCACTCGTGACACTTGGGTACCCCTCTTAATGTTCTTTCTAATCTAATGAATTATCCACACTACTACCATTCACATTCCTTTTCACAACATAACCTAAGTACTATTTTACTTACTCACTATATATACATACATCATTGCCTAATTAGTTCTGTAACCCTCTTAATATCGTAGGGCACTCCTTTGAAAAATCATAAGCCTAACTCGGATTTATCACTTCATGAATACTCGGCTCTTTTATTCAACACCTATACTTGGTCTTCACTAACACAATGGCACCTCGACATAAACTCCCTTCTGGTTAAAGTATACTCTAACTCATCCTAACTAGTAACTATTCTTCTACCTTCTATATGAAATCCATACCAAATTGTTACTCCTTAGACTACACATAAGGGAAAAACACCTCGCTAATGACTTACTGGTACGTGGCTACAATTACATATTGTACTCAATAACTATTCCCATTCCTAAGGTTACTACACTTCTAAATTCATACTTCTAACTCTGGGCAGTTCTATCTTTCGAATCAATACACTTAATGCACACTAATATGCTTTCAAGTCCTGTGCAACCTCTTTACTTAGCTTGCTGAAGACTTTTTATGAGAGTAACTCATCGATAAGGATTTGGGATTTTCCATTCCAACCACTTTGAGTATGAGGGTTAGTCAAATGGATTTGAGAAACACACGAGTATGAATAAGTTCTTTATCGCACAGTTCTATTGCATGATTTAGAGTATGAAAGAAACAAAACTTTTCTTAAATGTCTGTATTTCCTCATTTATAGAAGTGGAGCCCTCACAACCATAAATAAATCCTACTGGCATGGCTTCATAAACACCCTAAGACACTCGAACTCTAGGCTCTGATACCAAGTTTGTCATGTCCTGAGCCTACACTCTAGACGAGACCGACACTCGGAGACCATTGCTGGTCCCAAGAGAACCTTTGGCATGGCTAACTATGATACATATGACTCAATATAATATGCAAAAACTTTAATAGATTAGCATTTTAAACATTTAAAGAACTTAAAACAATGTCTGGAAATACTTAATATAAATAGTTAAATCTTTAGCAAAACATCTGAGAAAATACTAAAAACTATCTAACTCTGTATGTCCATAAAGACTCTATTTTTTAAAGATACGTGATGGTACAAGACCCACAACAGCTCAAAATACTTCTAAAATACAACAATAAACTGGTGTCCTTTGAAAGCAAGGAGGTCTCACCAAAAGCTAACGAGCGGATGATGTGATCTCAACAAAATGACTGTTAGTGAACCTAAGTACTTGAATCTGCATCATGAAATGATGCAAGTTGAATGACATCAGTACATTGAATGTACGCGTATGTAATTGGGCTGAATAAAATAAATAACTGAATTGAAAAATTGAAAGTATCTCAACTGAAATATAGTATAAATTATGATTATAATCATTTAAGCTCTAACTATAGGAATGCAATAATAGTAAATACTGAACTGAAATGTATATATAAAAATATACTTTATTTTACTTTACTGAGGTTTTCTCTAACCGACAATCATTACTATGAGCCTCGTGATGATACAATATCTTACCCACATTGCCAGAGCCGCCCTATACCTTGTCGGAGTATAGGATACAACTAGACTATTGGATCCACTAAAAAGCCTTCTTGAGGTTGGTGAGGATTCACGCATCTTGCGTTACGATCCTATCTACGCTGGCGGTGTAGCTTATGGAGTTTGAGTTATCTTAACTCTTACCCCAAATCGGTGCTCAATATTACTTCTATAATACAAATGTATGCTCATGTAAAAGTACTCTCTGGGTTGAGATAATTTTTCAAAAGACCTCTTTAAGAGGTAACTGAAGTTGTACTAAATCTTTCTGAAAATACTCTAAATGCTCTTTATACTTTTCTAAAAATAGTGCTTTTTTTTCAATGTAAAAATGATACAACTGGAACCATTTAAGTTCCCTTAAACTCCTTATTGAAAATCAATGTAAGAAAAATTACTGGCTCGTAATACTTTTAGTAAAACTCAATACGTAAGGTTTATGTGAAACTACAGACATGAACAATAATTCAAGAATTTCAATGCATAAAGTATCACAATCTCATAATAAAGAAATTTCATAAAACTGAGGGCAAAACCCTAGATTCAATTTGCTACTGACTGAATTGAGATGTAGGACATGAGGATGAACTAGCCCAACATTATGAATAACCTTACATACCTTAAAAGCTCCATAAATCTTGAAGAACCTCCTAACTTAAAGAATAACAATCAATAAAACTTTTTTTGAGATTGTTGAATTAGTTTCTTGAAAATCTTATGACCAAGAATTAAGCTTTCTATTAATGATTCAGAATTGTATAAAGGAATTTGAGTTGGAAAGAATGAAATTGTAACACCCCAAGCTTCCAAAGGATTTTAAAATGCAGAACTCACCTGAAGACAGTGACCTACGGAAGCCACCTACGGGCCGTAGATGGATTGACGGGCCATAGGTGGGAACCGTCAATGGCACTGTGAAATTTCAGGATTTCCAAGTTTCTGAACCTTGACCTACAGAACAGCAGGACGGTTCGAAGTTCAGTTGACGGACCGTAGATGGGTTCCGTAGATGCCTTCCAGACTTGGCCAAATTTTCAGCCCAAAATGAACTTTCTGAATCAATTGAAGGAAGAACAGGACGGTTCATCAATTGATGTACGGACCGTAGATCCTGTCCGTCGATTGGCCCCGACAGTTTTTAATTAAGGGCTTTTTGGTCTTTTCCTAATTGATTACCTATTAAGCTAAGTCGGTATACCATTAATCTTAGACCTATAAATACTTTCTAACCTTAATTCCTTTCATTCTAATTCATTCCAAAAATGTCCTCTCTCAAATATTTCTCTCTCTAAAAAGAAACTCTCTCAACTCTCAAGGAAGAAGAAGGAGCTTGAATCCACCATTGAAGACTTTCAATTTTCTTCAATTTCTTATGGATTGCTTTGAGGTATGATAGTGTTCACCATTAGGAGTCTTTTCCTCCAACGGGCCCTTCCTCTTCTTCATGATTTTTAAAGGTTTACTCTAAATTAGGGTTTGTGATCAATCATTGTGGGTTCTTCAATTATGATTCCAATTATTGATTTTATGATTCCTAGTGCATGATCTAGCGTGATAAAGTAACTTAGTGCACGAATTAGCGTGAATTACATGATTTGATGTAAAGATTGCATGAACCCCCATGATCCCAAGTGAATTCTCCCCAATTTGATAATCTATGCTTTGATTGTTGGGTTGAGATATGATTTGATGAAATTGAGCATGAATTGGGGTTAATTGCATGAAGTTAACATGTTCAAGTATAAAGCGCAATTTTCCTCTTTTATGTGGGTTGCTTCAAAGTATGACTTAATTGTCTTGATTATGACATTTAAGAGCTAGCTTGCATCAAGTTGCATGGTTTACAATAAAGGCAATATGAACCCATTAGCTACGAAGAAAGAGCATTAGAATCATGAAGAAAGAAGCTATAGAATCAAGCATGTTTTATATGAAATCTATGATATGATGATATTGAGTCTTGAAAGGGTTTTCTCATGAAATGCTCAACATAAGCTTGTGAAAGGTTTTCTCACATTGTAAATGATTCATAACTTGTTAAAAGGTTTGCTTAACTAAAATTGAATCAAGAGCTTAAAGAAGCTACTCTAGGGGTGTAAGCTTGGACAAGTCCATGGAAAAAGAAGCACCCAATGAAGTAAGCTTGGACTAGTCCATAGGAGGTGAAGTCATGTTTAGCCTGGATTGGCAACCCCAGTTGTGCCTTTCCATGGATGTCATATTTATGATTGTATAGTGGGAATTATGCGTAGAACCGATTGGACTGGTGACAAGTCCCCATATGTCCTATGCCTATGTGCCCCCATAGGTGGTCTTTAACTGTCACGACCCAGGGTAGCCCCTAGATGTAACACGGCGTACAAGACCCCAAGAGGCCTCATACAAACCCTTAGCATACATAACATACAAGATAATAGAGAAATAAGAATTAAAAAGAGAATTTTATAGCAAAACAGGGGAAGTCTACAACTTATGTCTCAAGCCATCTAACATAATAGAATAGATATGAAGGTTTGGGACGCAGCCTAGTACAATATTCAAAAGCATAATGTAAAGCATGAAAAGATAACAAGGATAGGTCCTCGGACATAGGAGGCCTCACCAAGTCTTCACTATCACTGGAACTGACTAGCCACGAGTGGGATGAGAAGAACCGTGAAGTCCTACATCAATAGAATCAATGTAGGCAAAAGTATGCGTTAGTACAATCAAGTACCAAGTATGATAGAAATGCATAAAGGACATATAAACCATGCTAGAATGACATATAATCATGACATGAAATGGCCAAGCTAGAACATGATAGAGCATAAGGGACATGAAGCATAAAACACGGCCAAGGCAAGCTATTCATCTTTCCTTTACTTTAAATTATCATCATGAGAACACTTGTTCATTAATTTGTGGGGAAAAAGCCTTAACCGACATATAAGATCATGTGAGCTATCAACACGGAATCCAGTGTCTACCCCACACCGAAAAGGGGTGTCATACTTGCCAAGATAAGACCATGAACTTCTTAGCTTATGTGGATCCACTAGCTAATGTCTACTTAAAGACAACATCCTATGGTGGCAACATAGTTTATGGGATAGAGATTGCTTTAGGAGACTCGGCCTCAACTAACGGGAGAGCTCCATCTAGAAAACCCAGCCTCTACTAACGAGAGAGCTTTCACTAGAAGACCCGGCCTCTACTAACGGGAGGGCTTCCATCTCAATATCCACTCGGTGCTAAGCATAATTCCCACGGATTAGTCATTAATATATGATATCATCAAACATGAAAAGGTACAGCTAGGGTTACCAATTCAAGCAAAAATCATGCTTATAGATATTCATCTTTCATGGACCTTGTCCAAGCTTACATCATTAGAATAGCTCCTTAATCATAGATTCAACTTTAGTTGAGCAAGCCTCTCAACAAGTTATGAATCATTTCGTGTGAGAAAACCTTTCACACTCATAGGTTGAGCATTACATGAGAAACCCTTTCACAACTCAACAAATGCACTAACATATCATAAACTTCATAAAGCATGCATGAGTTCACAAATTTCATATTTACTTAGGTCATCACGCTCTTAACTCATAAATCATGGGCTCATAAGCTTCACCTCAAAACATGCAATTCAATGCAAGCTAATGCTTAGAAAGCCATAAATCAAGGCAATTTAGTCATAATTGAGGGAACCCACATAATAGAGGAAAATCATGGATTTTGATTCATCATGCATATTTTCATAAAATATCCTCTTTTCATCATTCATAGTCTCACATGATTTCATAGCATTGATAATCATAATCCTTAACTCAATTCAAAAAGAGTTCATGTAATTCATCTTTTCTCAATCAACCCACAATCATAAGCATAATCATAAATTGGGGGATACTTAGCATAAGCTCATGGGATTCATCAAGTTGCATGTAAACCACGCTAAATCGTGCACTAGCTTACATTACCACGCTAGATCGTGCACTATCAACCATAACATCAACAATGCAAAACATAAGGAAGAACCCATAAGAATTTGTCAAACCCTAACTCTCTTGGGCAAGACCATACCTTGAAAACCTTAAGAAAAAGAGGACCCATTGGAGGAAAGACTCCAAATGGTAAATATTATCATACCTTAAAGCCAATGCCTTGATGAGAACCCTAGCTCTCTTCTTCTCCTTCTTGTTCTTCTAGAGAGAGGAATATTTTGGAAGATGAGAGTTGGAAAATGAGGGGATTAGGGCTTAGGAAATATAAATAATGCCAAGGCTGAGGGGCGAAATCGTCTAATAAGAGGAATAAACACTTAGGGAAAAAGTCCAAAAAGCCCTTAAATAAACTGTCGGGGCCAATCGACAGTCAGGACCTACGGTCCGTACATCTACTGACGGACCATCCTACTCTTCCGTCAATTGATTCAGAAAGTTCGTTTTGGACTGAAAATTTGGCTAAGTCTGGAAGGCATCTACGAAACCCATCTACGGCCCGTCAACCAAACTACGAACCGTCCTGCTATTCCGTAGGTCAAGGTTCAGAAACTCAACATCCATAAAGCTGGGAGGGCCATCGACGGTTCCCATCTACGGCCCATCACTCCACCTACGGTCCGTAGATGGCCTCTGTCATCACTGGCACCAGAAAAAAAATAATTAAAACTGCATTTTTCTTTCTTTTCAAAAACTGAGGTGTTACATTAACAGGCCCATATCAGCTTAGCTAGTGGATCCACGTAGGCTATGGTTCAGGATTTTACCTTGGCAAGTAGAATAGACCTTTGTCGGTGTAGGGCAGACACCGGATTCCATGTTGAGTTATTCCATGGTCTACAGATCGGTTTGAGACTTTTCCCACACTTCAGCTTGCACAATGGTGCATGGGTGTTACTAAGAGTAAAGAAAGAAAAGAAGAATAACAGAAAGATGATTTAGCTTGCTTTGGCCATGGTTTATGCTTTATGCTATTTGCTTATATGCCTTATCATGTTTAGCTTGGCCAATTGCATGTCATGTTTATATCTCAGTTGCTAGCATGTTTTATGAGTTTATATGCATTGATATCGTACTTAGTACTTTATTGTGCTAACGCATATTCTTGCCTGCATCAACTTCTTTGGTGTAGGACGTGGCAGTTCTCCTACTCGTGGCTAGACCATTGACCTAGAGTTGAGAAGAAGACTTGGTGAGTCCTCATCCATCCGAGGACATAGCCTTGTTGAATTTTACTTTGATGTCTTTCCTTGTGTTGGATATTGTATTGGGTTGCGTCCCTATCACTTTTCTTTGTATTCTATGATGTTAGAAGGCTTTGAGACATGAGATGTAGACTTCCGCTGTTTTGATTAAACTTTTGATATAAAATGCTCTTTTGTACTCTTACTTCTCTATTATCTTGTATGTTATGTATGCTAAGGGCTTGTATGAGGCCTCTCGGGGTCTTGTACACTGTGTTACATCTAGGGGCTACCCTAGGTCGTGACAAACTTGGTATTTAGAGCGCAAGGTTTTAGAGAGATCCTAGGATGTCTCATAAGCCGCGTCAAGTAAAGTCTTGTTCATGAGTGGCAAGCGCTCCACATTTATGAATGAGAGGCTATAAGACGTTTAAAAAATTCCACTTCTTTTATTACTCTTAAGTCGTGCCATAGAGTTTAACTCTATATATCTCTCTCCTAAACCGTATCCTACGTGTTTCAGGATATGGCGACCCGAAGAGCTTACGCTAGAAGAAACGTGGGAGAGAATGTGGAAAAAGAAGCTCCTCCTCAAGCTCCTCAAGTTCCGGCCAACCCTTTGGCGGAACAAGTTACTAATGCGGAGTTTAGGGCTGCTCTCCAAGTGTTAGCTCAAGCCGCGACGGCCCAAGCCAATAGAGAGGTGGTGGCTCTCGTGAACCCAATTGTGGGTACGGCGGCGTCAAGAGTGAGGGAATTTACAAGGATGAATCCTCCAGAATTTTATGGCTCTAAGGTGGAAGAGGATCCTCAAGAGTTTATAGATGAAGTTTATAAAGTGTTGATGATAATGGGTGTGACACCGGAAGAGAAGGCGGAGTTTGCCGCTTATCAACTTAAAGGTGTTGCCCAAACTTGGTTCAATCAATGGAAGAGTGAAAGGGCTCATGATGAAGGTCCCATAGGATGGGAGAGGTTTAAGAGTGCTTTCCTTGATCGATTCTTCCCTCTTGAGAAGAGAGAGGCCAAGGTGCTCAAGTTTATTAATCTTCGTCAAGGGAGTATGAGTGTGAAAGAATATGCATTGAAGTTCACACAATTGGCTAGATATGCTCCATCCATAGTTGCCGACCCAAGGGCAAGAATGAGCAAATTTGTGTCGGGAGTGTCCGATAGGTTGGTGAAAGAGTGCCGCACCGCCATGCTTATGAATGATATGGATATTTCTCGCCTCATGCTTTATGCTGAGCAAATTAAGGAAGAAAAGCTTAAAGGAAGATCTAGAGGGGCTAAGCAGGCTAGAACTGGAGATGGCAACTTTACTCATGCAAGGTCCGATGGACAAGGTCGTTCAAGATTTCGACAAAGGTTCTCTAATCAAGGTTTTTCCAAGGCTCCTCTGAGATTCAACAATGATAGGGTGCCAAACCCTTAGCATCAAGGAGGGAGCGGTGGTGGATCTTCTTTGCCTAGTTGTACTAGATGTGGGAGGAGGCATGAAGGCAAGTGCCTAGCTGGTTTGGATGGTTGATATACTTGTGGTAAGGCAAGTCACAAGATGAGAGATTGTTCATCTCTCTTGGCTAAAAGAAGAGAGGGTAAGCAAGCTGCCCCAAGTAGTTCGGGTTCAAGTGCTCCTAAGCAAAACAGATTCTATGCACTTCAGGCTCGTCATGAGCAAGAGAGCTCTCCCAATGTGGTTACTGGTATGTTAAGAGTTTTCCATTTTGATGTTTATGAGTTGCTTGATCCCGGTTCTACCTTGTCTTTTGTGACGCCATATGTGGCTATGAGGTTTGATGTTGTTCCGGATGTGCTGCTAGATCCTTTTCGTGTTTCCACTCCAATTGGAGAATCTATCATGGCTAAGAGAGTTTATCGAGATTGTCCCATCTCCTTATCCCATAGAGTCACTCATGTTGATCTTGTAGAGCTTGATATGCTAGATTTTGATGTTATTCGTGGGATGGATTGGTAGCATGCTTGTTATGCCTCTATTGATTGTAGGACCCGAATGGTCAAGTTTCAGTTTCCAAATGAGCCTATCCTAGAGTGGAAGGGAGGAAATTCTGTGTTTCGAGGTCAATTTGTTTCTTATCTAAAAGCTAGAAAGATGATCTCAAAGGGTTGCATTTACCATCTTGTTAAGGTGAGGGATATAGATTCCGAGACCCCTACTCTCGAGTCGGTCCCCGTTGTTAATGAGTTTCCAAAAGTGTTTTCCGATGACTTGCTCGGTATTCCTCCCGAAAGGGAAATAGACTTCGGTATTGACCTTCTCTCAGATATGCAACCTATTTCTATTCCTCCTTATAGAATGGCTCCGACGGAACGTAAGGAACTAAAAGAGCAGTTGAAAGACTTGTTGGATAAGGGTTTCATCCGGCCAAGTATTTCTTCTTGGGGTGCTCCGGTCTTGTTTGTAAGGAAGAAAGATGGTTCACTCCGTATGTGTATTGATTATCGCCAATTGAACAAGGTTACCATTAAGAATAAGTATCCTCTACCAAGGATAGATGACTTGTTTGATCAACTTCAAGGGGCTAGTTATTTCTCTAAGATCGATCTTCGTTCGGGCTATCACCAATTAAGGGTGAAACAAGATGATATCTCGAAGACGGCTTTCCGGGCTAGGTATGGTTACTACGAGTTCTTGGTAATGTCATTTGGATTGACAAATGCTCCGGCCGCATTTATGGACTTGATGAATAGAGTGTTTAAGCAATACCTTGACATGTTTGTGATTGTGTTTATTAACGACATTTTAATCTACTCAAAGAATGAGGGTGAACATGTTAATCATTTGAGGATTGTGTTGCAAGTCCTCAAGGACGAACAACTCTTTGCGAAGTTTAGTAAATGTGAGTTTTGATTAAGGTCCGTGGCTTTTCTTGGTCACATTGTTTCTGGTAAGGGCATTGAGGTAGATCCTAAGAAGACGGAAGCAGTTAAGAATTGGCCTAGACCTTTATCACCTTTGGATATCTATAGTTTCTTGGGCTTAGCTGGTTATTATACGAGATTTGTTGAAGGGTTTTCATCCATTGCTTCTTCATTGATGGCTTTGACTCAAAAGAAGGTTAAATTCGCATGGTCCGAAGCATGTGAGAAGAGTTTTCAAGAGTTGAAGGATCGATTTACTTCGGCTTCGATATTGACTCTACCGAAAGGATCTGATGGTTTTGTGGTTTATTGTGACGCCTCGAGAATTGGGCTAGGATGTGTTCTTATGCAAAACGGGAAGTTCATTGCTTATGCTTCAAGATAATTTAAGGTGCATGAAAAGAACTACCCTACTCATGACTTGGAATTAGCGGCAGTTGTGTTTGCTTTGAAAATATGACGACATTATTGGTATGGAGTACATGTAGATGTCTTCACCGACCATAAGAGTTTGCAATATGTGTTTAAACAGAAAGATTTGAATCTCCGCCAAAGAAGGTGGCTCGAGTTGTTAAAAGATTATGATATGAGTGTTCTCTATCACCCCGGGAAGGCTAATGTGGTGGCGGATGCTCTTAGTAGATTGTCTATGGGCAGTGTTGTGCATATTGAGGATGGCAAGAAAGAGTGGGTTCGTGATGTTCATAGTTTAGCCCGATTGGGTGTTCGGTTGATTGATTCCGCTAAGGGTGGAGTTACCATTCACAATGGTTCCGAATCCTCTTTTGTGCATGATGTGAAAGCTAAGCAAGGTCTTGATCCTAACTTGGTTGAACTAAAGGAAGCGGTACTCAAGAAGTCCATAGAGGTTTTCTCCCAAGGGAGAGATGGTGTGCTTCGATATCAAGGTCGTTTGTGTGTCCCCAATGTAGAGGGCTTAAGAGAGAAAAATTTATCAGAAGCCCATAGTTCTCGATATTCCATCCTCCCAGGAGCTACCAAAATGTACCGTGATTTGCAGGAAATTTATTGGTGGAACGGAATGAAGAAAGATGTTGCGGAGTTTGTGGCTAAGTGTCCTAATTGCCAACAAGTGAAGGTTGAGCATCAAAGGCCGGGAGGTTTGACCCAAAATATTAGTATTCCTACTTGGAAGTGGGAAGATGTGAATATGGATTTTATTGTGGGTTTGCCTCGCACAAGGCAACAATTTGATTCGATTTGGGTTGTTGTTGATAGAATGATAAAGTCAGCCCATTTCATTCCCGTCAAGACTTCTTATTCGGCGGAGGATTATGCTAAGATGTATTTGAGGAAGATGGTTAGGCTGCATGGAGTGCCTTTATCCATTATCTCCGATCGTGGTGCACAATTTGCTTCTCAATTTTGGAAGTCGTTCCAAAAAGGTCTTGGTACTCGTGTTAAGCTTAGCACGGTCTTTCATCCCCAAACCGATGGGCAAGCAGAGCGTACTATTCAGACTTTAGAAGATATGTTGAGAGCCTGTGTGATTGATTTCAAGGGTACTTGGGATGACCATTTGCCTTTGATTGAGTTTGCTTATAATAATAGTTACCATTCTAGTATTGGTATGAGTCCATTTGAAGCTCTCTATGGTAGGAGGTGTAGATCTCCCATAGGTTGGTTTAAAATTGGGGAAGTGGCTTTGATAGGCCCCGAGTTAGTGCATGAGGCTATAGAGAAAGTTTGTCTTGTTAGAGAAAGGCTAAAAATGGCTCAAAGTCGACAAAAGTCTTATGCCGATGTTAGAAGAAGAAAATTAGAGTTTGATGTTGATGATTGGGTTTACTTGAAAATTTCACCTATGAAGGGTGTAATGATATTTGGGAAGAAAGGAAAGCTTAGTCCCCGTTATGTAGGCCCATATCAGATTTTGAGACGTGTTGGTAAGGTTTTCTATGAGCTTGATTTGCCTAATGAGTTGGCATTAGTGCATCCGATTTTCCATATCTCATTGTTGAAAAAGTGTGTTGGTGATCCGACCTCTATAGTGCCAATAGAGACTCTTGGCATAAAGGATAGTCTTTCCTATGAAGAGGTTCCGGTTGAGATTTTAGACCGACAAGTCCGGAAGTTGAGAAATAAAGAAGTTGCTTCCGTAAAAGTTCTTCGGAGGAATCAATTAGTTGAGGGTGCTACTTGGGAGGTCGAGGCCGATATGATGTCTCGCTATCCTCATCTTTTTCCTTCTGATCCTCCTCTAGCTTGAGGTACCTAGTTCCTCATGGTTCATTCTTTTGGTCTCATGTGTAATAGTTGATTTCCATGATTCCTTGATTTTATGCATGTTCATGAAGAGTCTTATATGATATATGTGCATTGAGTATGAGTTGCATAAAGTCTTCATGAATTTAGTGTTGAGCATGCTTTAGCTTGGAGTTGATGTTTCCTCCTCGGATATGTGCATTTATGTGATTGCATGCTAGGTTGGGTTGTTAGTCCGTGTCTACTACCCTTCTCAAGATGTCTTGATTCTCATTCGAGGACGAATGTTCCCAGGGGGGAGATATTGTAACACCCCAAGCTTCCAAAGGATTTTAAAATGCAGAACTCACCTGAAGACAGTGACCTACGGAAGCCACCTACGGGCCGTAGATGGATTGACGGGCCGTAGGTGGGAACCGTCAATGGCACTGTGAAATTTCAGGATTTCCAAGTTTCTGAACCTTGACCTACAGAACAGCAGGATGGTTCGTAGTCCAGTTGACGGGCCGTAGATGGGTTTCGTAGATGCCTTCAAGACTTGGCCAAATTTTCAGCCCAAAATGAACTTTCTGAATCAATTGAAGGAAGAACAGGACGGTTCGTCAATTGATGTACGGACTGTAGATCCTGTCCGTCGATTGGCCCCGACAGTTTTTAATTAAGGGCTTTTTGGTCTTTTCCTAATTGATTACCTATTAAGCTAAGTCGGTATACCATTAATCTTAGACCTATAAATACTTTCTAAGCCTAATTCCTTTCATTCTAATTCATTCCAAAACTGTCCTCTCTCAAATATCTCTCTCTCTAAAAAGAAACTCTCTCAACTCTCAAGGAAGAAGAAGGAGCTTGAATCCACCATTGAAGACCTTCAATCTTCTTCAATTTCTTGTGGATTGCTTTGATGTATGATAGTGTTCACCATTAGGAGTCTTTTCCTCCAATGGGCCCTTCCTCTTCTTCATGATTTTTAAAGGTTTACTCTAAATTAGAGTTTGTGATCAATCATTGTGGGCTCTTCAATTATGATTCCAATTATTGATTTTATGATTCCTAGTGCATGATCTAGCGTGATAAAGTAACTTAGTGCACGAATTAGCGTGAATTACATGATTTGATGTAAAGATTGCATGAACCCCCATGAACCCAAGCTAATTCTCCCCAATTTGATAATCTATGCTTTGATTGTTGGGTTGAGATATGATTTAATGAAATTGAGCATGAATTGGGGTTAATTGCATGAAGTTATCATGTTCAAGTAAAAGCGCGATTTTCCTCTTTTATGTGGGTTGCTAAATTGCCTTGATTATGACTTTTAAGAGCTAGCTTGCATCAAGTTGCATGGTTTACAATAAAGGCAATATGAACCCATTAGCTACGAAGAAAGAGCATGATAGAATCATGAAGAAAGAAGCTATAGAATCAAGCATGTTTTATATGAAATCTATGATATGATGATATTGAGTCTTGAAAGGGTTTTCTCATGAAATGCTCAACTTAAGCTTGTGAAAGGTTTTCTCACATTGTAAATGATTCATAACTTGTTAAAAGGTTTGCTTAACTAAAATTGAATCAAGAGCTTAAAGAAGCTACTCTAGGGGTGTAAGCTTGGACAAGTCCATGGAAGAAGAAGCACCCAATGAAGTAAGCTTGGACTAGTCCATAGGAGGTGAAGTCATATTTAGCTTGGATTGGCAACCCCAGTTGTGCCTTTCCATGGATGTCATATTTATGATTGTATAGTGGGAATTATGCGAAGAACCGAGTGGACGGGTGACAAGTCCCCATATGTCCTATGCCTATGTGCCCCCATAGGTGGTCTTTAACAGGCCCATATCAGCTTAGCTAGTGGATCCACGTAGGCTATGGTTCAGGATTTTACTTTGGCAAGTAGAATGGACCTTTGTCGGTGTAGGCAGACACCGGATTCCATGTTGAGTTATTCCATGGTCTGCAGATCGGTTTGAGACTTTTCCCACACTTCAGCTTGCACAATGGTGCATGGGTTACTAAGAGTAAAGAAAGAAAAGAAGAATAACAGAAATATGATTTAGCTTGCTTTGGCCATGGTTTATGCTTTATGCTATTTGCTTATATGCCTTATCATGTTTAGCTTGGCCAATTGCATGTCATGTTTATATCTCAGTTGCTAGCATGTTTTATGAGTTTATATGCATTGTTATCGTACTTAGTACTTTATTGTGCTAACGCATACTCTTGCCTGCATCAACTTCTTTGGTGTAGGACGTGGTAGTTCTCCTACTCGTGGCTAGACCATTGACCTAGAGTTGAGAAGAAGACTTGATAAGTCCTCATCCATCTGAGGACATAGCCTTGTTTGATTTTACTTTGATGTATTTCCTTATGTTGGATATTGTATTGGGCTACGTCCCTATCACTTTTCTTCATATTCTATGATGTTAGAAGGCTTTGAGACATGAGATGTAGACTTCCGCTGTTTTGATTAAACTTTTGATATAAAATGCTTTTCCGAACTCTTACTTCTCTATTATCTTGTATGTTATGTATGTTAAGGGCTTGTATGAGGCCTCTCGGGGTCTTGTACGCCGTGTTACATCTAGGGGCTACCCTGGGTAGTGACATAAATTCTTAGAGAAGGAATTACTTTGAAGAAAAATCTTGTAAAAAGATTTGAAAGAATCTTGCTTGGAAGTCTTATGCTTTCATTTTTCTTAGGATTTTTCCCTGGGGTTTGAGAGAGAAGAGAATGGGAAATTAAAAGATGAAAATCTGATTGTTTAGGACCTTTTAGGAGTCAAGAAATTCGTTTAGGGTTTTTCTAGGGGTAAAAAAATAAAAATGACCCTTTTTAGTGTTTTTCCAATGGCCAAAACGTCACTGCATGCATCAGATTAGTAGAATGATCATAACTCTCTACTCCAAACTCCGAATAATGCAAACTTGGTGGCGTTGGAAAGAAGACTCAAATAAATTTAATTTGACAGGTTATAGGCCACCTAATTCATTATATGCTGAGAGATATGATTGTTTGAAATTGTCATAAGTAGAATCTTATATCAAAACTCAATTGGTAAGGAAGTTTTTAACTCAATTTTGTGCTAGGGGATTTTTGTGACCTTAATTAGGTGTAAGGAATTGATTCCATTTCCTTTCGTTCTACAGCATTGTTTGGGCATTGCATGAGATTAAATTTGTCCCCTTTTCGAATAGGAACAATTCCTACTGAACAATTGTTCATGTTAAATCTCTCTAGAACTCTTTCGATATAGCCTATTTGAGATAATCTCAATAATCCTTGTGATCTATCACAGAATATTTCTATCGCTATCACATAGGATGCCTCACCCATATCTTTCATTTCAAAGTTCATAGAGAGAAAGTCTTTCGTCTCACGCAATATGCCTAAATCATTAGCAGCAAGTAAAATATCATCAACATACAGGAGTAAAAATATAAACTTACTCCCAATGATCTTTTGGTTTATACATCGATCAACGGTAATCTCCTTAAATCCAAAAGATGTATGGTATCATTAAAAATTATATACCATTATCGTGAGGCTTGTTTGAGTCCATATATTGATTTCTTTAGCTTAGGTTACACACCATTTGATCTTTTCCTTTAATTTTGAAACCCTTTGGCTGGTCCATATAAACTTCCTCCTCGAGGTCTCCATTAAGAAAGGCGGTTTTCACATCCATTTGGTGTAACTCTAAATCATAATGAGCTACCAAAGCCAAAAAGAATCTTAGTGAGTCTTTCTTTGAGATCGGTGAAAAGGTCTCTTTATAATCAATGCCTCCTTTTTTAGTATAACCCTTGGCAACAAGCCTGGCTTTATATTGTTCAATAGTACCATTTGAATCGTGTTTGTTCTTGAAGACCCATCTACATCCGATTCTTTTAGAATTTTCTGGCAATTGAACGAGATCCCATACTTTGTTGTATTCCATGGATTTTAACTCTTCTTTCATGGCATCAATACATTTATCAGACTCAGTGCTTTCTATGGCCTATAAAAATGAAACCGGATATTTATTAAGCACAATGTCAAAATATGACTTTTGCAAATAAATCACATAATCATCTGAAATAGCCGATTTTCTTTCTCTTTGAGATTTTTTTAATGGAACTGTTTGTGCTTCATTTGCGTTATATATTTGTGAGTTAGTTCCTTCTTGAAGTGTTTCACCCAAATGTTGTTCAACATTATTAAACTGTTCTTCAACAAGAGGAACAACATTTGTTATTGGTGCGGAAGTAGGTATATTCATGGGCAATGGAATATTTACCCTTACCTCATTAATTTCCACATTTTGTCATTCAACACTCCCACTAACTTCACCATTCTCAATGAATCTTGCATTACCGGTTTCAATAATTCTTGAACTATGATTTCGACAGTAAAACCTATACCCTTTAGATTTCTCTAGATAACCAATAAAGTAACTACTTAGTGTTCGAGAATCTAATTTCTTTTCATGTGGATTATAAACTCTAGCTTCCGCTGGACAATCCCAAACATGCAGGTGTCTTAAGTTAGGCTTCCTTCCAGCCCACAGTTCAAAAGGGATCTTTGGAACTGCCTTACTAGGAATCCTGTTTAATAAGTATACAACTGTTTTAAGAGCATACATCCACAATAATTTGGGTAATGAGGAATTACTCATCATACTCCTAACCATATTCATAAGTGTTCGATTACGCCTTTTTGCAACACCATTTTGTTGAGGTGTTCCTGGCATAGTATACTGTGCGCATATGTCATGTTCTTCGAGGAACTTTGCAAATGGACTTGGACATTGTCTTGATTCGTTATACTTTCCATAATATTCATCACCTCTGTCTGACCTAATGATTTTCACTTTCCTATCTAATTGTCTTTCAACCTCATTAACGTACACTTTGAGAGCGTCTGTTGCTTGAGATTTTTCTTTCAACAAATAGATAAGTCCATAACATGAAAAATCATCAATAAAGGTGATGAAATATTTTTTTCCACCAAAAGATGGAACATCAAAGGGTCCGCAAATATCAGTGTGTATAATTTCAAGAAGCTGAGTGCTCCTTGTGGCACCTTTCTTTGTATACTTGGTTTACTTTCCTTTAATGCAATCCAAACATATATCAAGATCAGCAAAATCCAGATTCGGGGGAATCTCATTCTTTATTAATCTTTTTAATCTTTCTTTGGATACATGACCCAAACATCTGTGCCACAAATAAGCAGAACTTTCATTCAGTGAACTACGTTTAATTCCAACATTTTGATGAATAACAAGAAGGGATTCAGAAAAAAGATTATCGAGTTTCAATCTATATAAACCATCATTAAGAACACTAGAACCATAAAAAATAGTATTCTTATATTAATTGAAACATCCATGTCCAAACTTAAAAGTAAATCCAGAAACATCAAGTCTTGAAAGAGAAATCAAATTTCTAGAAACTGAAGGAACATAAAGAATCTGTAATAGATCAAGGTGATGTCCAGTCTCCAAGATCAACTGATAAGTCCTTATGCCTTCAATTTGAGCCTTCATACGATTTCCCATGAACAAGAAATCCTTACTTGGATTTGTGGTTTGGATCGTAGTGAATCCCTGCAATATAGTGAATACATGAGTAGTTGCACCAGAATCAAGCCACCAAGTATTATTAGGAACTTCCATTAAATTTAATTCGAAACATACAAAAGCACTAAATGTACCTTTCTTTTCAAACCAAGCTTTACGTTTCTGGCAATCTTTCTGATAGTGTCCTTCATTTCAACATAAATGACACACATCAGCCTTGAGTTCTTTATGAGCGTCATGTGGAACTTTAGCAGGTGCTTTCTTCTTCTTAAACTTGTTGGCCTTCACTTTAAGTCCTTTACCAGCTCCTTGACCCATGAGGTTAATAGAATGACCTCCTAGTTTCTTAAGTCTTGACTCTTCTTGAGTAAGCATATTGGACAATTCACTAACATCCCACTTATCCTTTATAGTGTTATAGTTAATTTGGAATGGTCCATACTCAAGAGGCAATGAGTTCAGAATAAACTGAACCAAGAAGGTGTCATCCACTTTCATCCTTAAGGTTCGAAGTCTTGCTGCAATGTTAGTCATCTCGATGATATGATTTTGCATACTACGCGACCCATCAACCTTCATGGTCGTGAGTTCAGCCATTAGTGTACCAGCGAGAGACTTATTAGCAGAACGAAAATGTTCTTCCACAAACTTCAGGTATTTCTTGGCACTTTCTGTTTGTGGAATAGTACTCTTAATGTTGTTAGCAGCAGTCATTCGAATGAACATAAGGCTCAATCTGTTAGAGCGCTCCCATGATTTATGAAAAGACTTCTCATCCTCACTGCTCTTATCAGTAATGGCAGTAGGTTTGTCATTTAGCAGAGCCAAGTCAAGATCCATCAAACCTAAGTGGAACTAGACTTGTTCATGCCATTCAGAGAAGTTCAATCCATTGAACACAATAACATATGAAGCATGAGAATGAAGAGGAATAACTGCAAAATAGATATACATGCTCACAAATCAGAAAATAATGTAAATTTAGTAAAACGATAAAAGTATATCATAATTCTCCTTTGGGAGAATACTACGACACACTATCATAATTTAAATGCCATTTTTGTCTTTAATAGGCAATTAAATATTTTTTAATCAAACATATGCGTCAGCTTTGGATATACAATATATGTTTGATTGAAAATATTAATTTACCTCATAATGTTCACTATTCGTAGAATGATAGATTCACCTTTGGGTAAAGAATTTTAAGTTCTAGCAATAGTGAAAGTCAATTTATCTATTTATTTTCAATATAATATAGGCATTTTATTAATTTTTATAGATAAATGACAATTTTATGAATGCATATTTTTCTTAACCATACTAGTTTAACCACTTTGGTGATTAACAAACTATATGAATACAAATACACACGTAATATCATAATTTTTTTGTTCATGTGAGTAATTTTAAGCATTTTAGTTTGGCCGCTTTGGTGACTAGCAAACTATAGAAACATAATACATGCATCAAGTGCTCATAAATGTTATGTGTAAACGTTAATTTATCTAGTTTGACCACTTTGGTGACTAACAAACTATTTTACACTAAGTACACACATATTATTTATTGCTTAGTATAACGATCACTTTAATTTATTGCACAATTTAAAAACAAAAGATAATTATTACATTATGGGAAGATTAAGGTTTTTTTTTTAGAATTTGTGCAAATTAAACCTTGCTAACAACACTTTTATTAACTTAAGAGTCCAAACACCTTAAATAGTCAAACACAAAATTACGCTATACTAGCAAATGATTCAATAATAAGTTTGAACAAAATTAAACTTTCAAGAGATTAATCTTAAATCATAAAACTAAATCCAATAAATATCACACGAACTTATACAAGTGATTAAATTTTAGGATAGTTGGTCCCCAAGCAGAAATTTACACCCAGAAAATCATTACAAAAAAAAAATCTTAAGCTCTTTAAAAGTTTTAATCATCTTTTTTATGCGGAAGCATGAGATATTAGATCAATAAAAATCTTTTAGAAATAGAATAGTTCTTGATGTAATCATTTCTGTTATTGCCACTAGTTAACATATTCATTAAGATTATTAGTTCAAACAATCCAGGCTCGGATGCCATATGTAATTTTATATATGCTTTAATACACATCACGATCTTGAACACGATAATCTTACATAGAGATCGTTAAGGGCACATACTTAATGAAGAAGACATTATCACAGAGAGAAGCGGAAGTGTTAGTCGTAAATTAGTTTCTACCTCCTTGCCCTAACCTTATGTTACCACAGCCGTCAGCGATGGAATTAATGTAGAGAATATGTGGTAACCCTAATGGGTGGAGGGAGGACCAATTTATAGAGGTTGTGACTTAATCTGGTACGTCCATCATATAACCAATGTACAGACGAGATCTATTCTTCATTAAATATTATTTATGGTATTACTTGGGCCATAAGTAAGAATAAGTAGGAATCCTAATTATTCTAGGAATCCTAATTATACTTACATCTACCTTATATTTGCGGAATTGTAGTCTTCTCCTTTTTTCTGCCGCATACATATGATATAGTTGTTGTCTGATGAAAGTATCTTATGTCTTATAGAAGTTGTATCGTGATATAAAACAAATTTAAAGTATTATTTATAGAATCTTTAATTTGATTTAAGATCATTTTATGATCAATAACTATTTTCTTATCAATTTTTATACAGGTAGCAAGGAGTGTGTAACGACCCGCTAGGTCGTTTTGAGTACTAGATTTCTTTCTATCATAAAAGACTCTTCTCGTAAAATATTAAATAGGAATTTTAGATTATTTATTTAACTACGGTTTTTTAATTAGTGAATAATTTAAAATAATTAATTTAGTTGGTGATTTATGGGCTAAGTCCATAAGTTTATTTAATACCCTATACCACTTAGCTCATATATAAGATAAATTAGATTTAAATAGGGTTGTTATTATTTTTGAGTTAGCACAAAAGAAAAAAAAACAATTTTGGTCAAAACCCTCGTATGAAAGAAAAGAGGAGAAAAACCACCGACATCAAAGATATGAATCAAATTACATCAGGTGAATATAATCATCAACCATGTCTATCTCTGTGTTATGTATATGTAGGCGTCATATTATTGTTATTGAAAGTGAAACTGTGAGTGAGAAAGAAGCAAAATTGGTTTGCAAAAAGAGGGACTTGTATATCTACGGTAATATTTTTTTGACTTGGGAAAACAAGGATGTTTATGGCTATGTGGATGTAATCATTGGGCAATAATTATTGTTAATCATTGGACAATGATCATGGCTTATCATTGGATGGTCATGCATTTATATATGATAGAATAATTCGGTGCATATAGTGTATGTTGGCATTAGACTTAAGAATCTGTAGATTTGGGTTACTGACACTGGATTCTATTTATTTATTAATTATTATTATTATTTTAAAAAATTTCGTATGGTTATCAAATTATAATTCGGATTTTGATATATTGAGATAAATAATTAAATATTAGGTGTATTGTATTATATGAATACAATTATTTTTATGTTAATTGGAGAAATTGAGACTTAATTCTAGGCTTGAAATTTAGCAAACATAAGTCTTGACTTGTTAATTGGCACATAGATTAGGAACTTGATTATAGACTTGGTGAGTTTTTGGGTCTAGGCTAGACATATAGCAATATGGGTGTCTCTGTACTTGTTTACTTACGAATAATGCATATTTGATAGATTGGAAACGTTCGTAAGCTTTACGAAAGGAAAAGGCAAACTCTTGAGGATCGTGATATGTGTTCGACATTCAAGGTATGTTAAGACTTCCTAGACTTCGTTGAGGGACATTTTCTAATTAAAGATTAAAAATAGAATAGACAATAGGTAAGGGCGAAAGATGGGGGTCTCGTACCAATGATGTGACGGGCATTGATACTAGTACCAGTGTTATTAAAGGGAAAGTTTATTACTATAATATGATAGATTGTAATTCGAGAATGCCAAATCATATGGGCATTAGCTGATGTATTTAGTGTCTTGATTTCTTTTGTGTGGTTGTGTTTCTTTATTGAACCCGTATAATTGTGATAATTAAGGTGATTATATGTCATAGCGACATTTGAATTATTGAGATGCTGCATCACCCCCTTTTATTGATATCATATTGAGCACATGCATTGACATGAGATTAAGTATGAGTAAAGGTCTAATACGTGGAGATCGTCCATGCTGGGGATCGAGTTATGATTATAAGTTGGGCACGTGGAGATCGTCCGTGCTGGGGATTGTGTAATTTTATGATAGTGCGTTGAGATCGTCTGCACAGACACGTGGAGATCGTCTGTGTCGGTATATGGACCTCCCGAGTCCCCTATGGGTCATGAACTCTCGATGTATTTTCGAGGAGTATCATGTATATACGGTTGAGAGAATACTTGGCATCTGAGGCATATCATTTCATGGTGTCACATTGCATTGCATCTCATTACATCCTTCATTCTTGTTTGAGTATGTGTTTTATTGATGTTGGACATTACGTGACATTTGATTATCCCTATTGATGAAAATTTGGTTGATAAGTATGATGTGGACTTGTAAAATTAAAGAATTATTTTCTTATATACTCCTGTCACTACTTCTTCGTTGTCGGTCTATGATACATACTGGGTACGCGTGGTTTCGTACTCATACCACACTTGCTGCACTCTTTTGTGGTGCAGATTGGATTTCGAATTCGAGTGAATTTTGTGGAGCTTTCATAGTTGAGTTGAGTTATCTTGGAGTTGTGGTGAGCTGCTTGGCTGTTCTGTGGCCCACACCTCCCTCTATGTCTTTAGTTATTATTTTATTTTAGTATTCAGACAGAATATTCCTTACGTCTAGGGTTGTCATTTAGTTCTAGACTTGCATCGTAGTATAGAAGCTCTTGTACTTATGACACTAAATCTTGGGGTGATATTTTAGTTTTCCGCATTTTTATTTAAAAAACTTAGTATGTAAGATATTTGCTTGCTATACTTATTCGGTTGGCTTACCTATCAGTTGTAAATATAGGTGCCATCACGACTTGTGATTTTGGGTCATGAAAGAGTGTATATTGTGACATAATATTTTCTCAGATTAAAATGGATACAAAATAAAAGGAAATTCATACTTAAAAATTTTCATACTCAATATGAATATAAAAAAGAAAAATATATGAAACAATTCATGTTCAATGAAGAAGGAAGAAGAAAATAAATGTTCATGCTATATTCACTCTAGTGTTACAGTTGATTGAAATATCTTGCCACCAATACTTTACTTTCTTCGTTCATTTTTACTTACATATTTATTAAAAAATTATTATTATCGTGGCTATATTATCATATTATATGTAAAAGTGAAAATCTATTGTTGAGATAGTGGACTTAACATCAAAACTAATAATTCAATGGATTACGTTGATGCCCGTTGTTTTAGCAAAATTATGAAGAAACTCTTTCGTTTGAGGGTAAAAAAATAAAAAAAATAAAAATAAAGAAGAAATATCTTACCCCAATCATTTGCCTTTTTCATATTTGTTTATTATTATTATTGTCTCTCCCACAACTTGATCTACTAATTTTATTAGAAAAATAATCTACAATGTGTGTATTCGTCAATATTCACTCATTATGTGAACATTAATTATTAAATTCTACCTCGAATGAAATTAATTAAAGAATCAAAACAAGAAAAAAGAAATGAAAACCCTCGCGCACTGTATACAAAAGTTTTCTGTGTGAAGCAAAGTTCATAGTTAATTGCACATTTCTCTGTTCTCTTCCTTTCTTTTTAATAGAAAGTCAATACCTAAATTTCAATGATAAGAAATTCGGTGAAACATATCAATGGATTGGGGATGAATCATTTATGAAAATTTTAAATGATCTCAAATTGTCACAAAAAAGAGATCCCTAAGAATTTATAAAGAGTGAATGATTGTAATTTATGACCTAAGAAATATGAAGGTTGAAATTGTTGTGACTATTCGCAGGAAATGAGTTTTTTTTTAATACATAAAATATGTAGGTTAATTAAAAGGGTATCAATGTTCTAAAATGATACAAATAATATTGAAGTATGTATGTGATGAAAATTGTAAGAAGAAAATACGAGTGTGAATTGATGAATTATTTGCTACTATTTGTTCACCAACATTTTTTATGTGGTACCTCGAATTTCATTGAATTTCAAATTTAATCAACTGTTGCAAGTAACATTGAGATTTTTTAAGAAGAAGAAGAAGAGTAGAAAACTTAAAATAATTGTAGTTTAAAAGGGAGAGGAAACTCCTCTATTTATATCTAACAAATAGTAGTATGAATAGGTGCTAATTGTGTCTTATCAGAAAAGTCACAACCCTTCGAAAAAATCACTGCTCATCGGAAAAGTCACAACCCTTTGGAAAAGTCACAACTCATCGGAAAAGGAACAACCCTTTGGAAGTGTCACAGCCCTTTAAAAAAAATCAAAACCCTTCGAAAAAGTCGCAACTCATCGAAAATGTCACAACCATTCGGAAAAGTCACAACCCTTTAATGTGAAAAGGTATCTACTTTTAATATAATACAATTTATTAAAAATAAATAAAATTGAGTATTTTTAATTGGGGGTATCATAGTAATTCTATATTCAAGTTTGGGAGTTTATGCTTTTAAGGTAGTATAGATAGATATATATATATTTCACTATATTTTAATTTATTATTATTATTAAAAAAGTGTCTGTATGCGTCTAAAGTTTCGTTCCTGAAATACAGCAAACAGGAAAGGAAAATAGCAAGAAAGCAATAGTATTTGAATTTGAATTTATGCAAATGTTACAATCTTTTTGAAATCTTTAAGAAAAGATATGTAATCCCCTGATTTTTCTCGTCGCGATTGTTCTTGATTTGATGGAATACTTGCGGCTCAACACTTGGAGCGAAGACTTCTTTGTATGCGGAAGACTTGCAGATCACTAATGAAGAGTAAGGATTCTCTATGTATTTCTGTGTGTTTTCTGGTCTTATGAAGACCTCTTTATATAGGATTGAACTAGGGTTTAATGGGTATTTTGGTCCAAGCAATTTTGGCCCTTGGGCTTGAAGACATGAGTTGGGCTCGTCTTCTCAACTTAATGGACTGGCCCAAATGTAATTTGGACTTGATTTAAGTCATATAATTTTGACTTAAATATTAATTCGACTTTATTAACCACTAATTTGACTTGGTCAACATATCATGAATTTAAGATTTAATCCAAATTTAATATGGATATCAATAAAACTTCACTGTCTACAAATGCCCCCTGCTTCAAGGCTTGTTGGGGTGCTCGATTTGTCGAACTTGTAAAGACAAGCCTTGAAGTATTTGTGAAGCAAATGCTTTTTTTTCGCGTAGTTGATTTTTCGCGAAACATTTGAAATTTCATGAGAAATGACTATGCCGATATGTTGAGGTTATCCAAATCAACATATACCAGAATCTTTCTGACAATATTCTCTAATTTGTAAGAGATTATTTGACTTTCGATCGTTTACCAACTCATTTTTTATTTGAAGTGTTTCCAGCTCATGAAAACTTATTGCATGACATTTCTTTGTAGTCTGATAATTTTATTTGGGTCATCAACTAGAAAATGGGTGCCAATTCAATGAGCAAGAATTGCGTCTACAAGTTTGACTTGATGATACGAAGCTTGTGATTTTGACACAAATTTTAGGCGTTGCTTTTCTTGGGGTTGAAAGCCCTGCCGGCGGCGGATTTTTTTTATGTTTGATTCCGATGAAATTTCCATAATTTGGTTCTTATGGAAACTTACCATAATTTGATTCCTATGGAATTTTCATAACTTGATTCCTATGAAAAATTTCCATAATTTGATTTCTATGGAAACTTACCATAATTTGGTTCCTACGGAATTTTCATAACTTGATTCCTATGGAAAATTTCCATAATTTAATTCCAATGAAAATTTACCATAATTTTCATAATTTGTAGGAACTAAACTTTCCATCGTTATAATTTTCAATAATTCGTAGGAATCAAATTGATGTCTCCATATTTTGAAATTTATATATACTCACATTCCCCTGTTGATTGTCTATCGCATTAGTGTATCACCATGTTCAATTGAGTCCCTCTCTCTCAAGTAAGTCCTTTTCTCAACTCTGATTTTCGTCACTTTTTCTTCAGCTCAGCGCGACTTTGGTAGAAAATTCATATCTCATTGTAGGAATATCTAAATTGTGATCTGTTTGATTTTCCAGAAACTAGACTTGTAGAGCTACAACCTATCCGAAAATCACGATCATACAACTCCCTGATTTACTCAGGTGATTTTTTGAATTCAGCTTGAAGTTCTGATTTTCGTCACTTTTTCTTCAGCTAAGGGCGACTTTGGTAGAAAATTCATATCTCGTTGAAGGAATATCTAAATTGTGATCCGTTTGATTTTTTAGAAACTAGACTCGTAGAGATACAACATATCTGAAAATCACGATCATATGACTCCCTGATTTACTCAGATGAGTTTTTGAATTCAGCTAAAAGTTCTTATGAATTAACTGCACCAGCTTTGTACAGCTTCACGAAAAAAATCATATCTCGATGTAGGAGTAACGAAATCACAAACGGTTTGCGGCATTGGAAAGAAGACGTATAGGGCTACATCATACACGAAAACCATGATTAGATTGCATCTGTACTCATTCAGTTTTCTATTCGAAAACAGCCTTCAGACAACCGCAAATTTTTTTTGGGGTTACCACCTTTACTTTGGACATATTATTACGAATCTAACTTTTTCCTTTTAATTAATTTTGCAGATTTTTGATAGAGCAATACGGCTTTGACCCCGCAATGTGATGCACTTCCGCAACCGACCGAGATTCGCCGCATCCTCTTCTTGAAGTAGTGGGTGACCAACAAAATCAAATGCCAAAGCCCTACTTTTGGAGGTTTAGCCTCCGGCTATCGGCGTCTTCTCCCTTGTTAGTGGGACGTTTGATGGATTTCTTCTTCTTAAAGAATGGTCAGAAATGGATACCAAAGACGTCATGAAAAACTTCTCGAGCAAGGCTATTTGTATGAAAGTTTCTTTACTGAAATCTGCAATTCATCATGACGTGGCATCTTCCAAATCTTCTCATTCTGATGGAAGTTTCAGCAATTGGAGTGTTTCCTCTTCTAACTTTCGCAATGTATGCTACACACCTGGTTACTGGAAGTGGGTAAAGGATGCGCTACCCCTTCCACAAGGAGACTTCGGAGCTCATCAAGGTTTATGATGTGGTATATACTTCTTTGTTCATATACGACTATGACGACAAGATGCTCCATGTTTTTTGTGAGCTTTGGTGGAGACCGACAACACTTAGTGCATTTTTTTTGTAGTCGCGGCTTTGATGATGAGCCACACATGATACATCTTCTTTTACAGTTGCGGCTTTGACCACGAATCACATTTAGTGGATCTTCTTTGGTAGTTGCGACTTTGATGACGAACCACACACGATGCCTCTTCTTCTACAATTGCGGCTTTGATGATGAACCACACATGATGCATCTTCTTATGCAGTTGCAGCTTTGACGACGAATCATATTTAGTGCGTCTACTTTTGCAGTTGCAACATTGATGACGAACCACACATGATGCATCTTCTTTTCTAGTTGCAACTTAGACGACGAGCCACACTTGGTGTATTTTTTTTTTTTTTGCAGTCGCGACTTTGATGATGAACCACACATGATGCATCTTCTTTTGCATTTGCGGCTTTGACGACGAATCACATTTAGTGCATCTTATTTTGTAGTCTCATCTTTGACAGGAAAGAGATTTTGATATAGTTTGTCCTAGTTTTGGAGAGCAACTACTTGACAAATGATCAACTCAGCAAATTAGACTTCAAAATATGCCTCCATGCCAAAGATAGAGGCTCGTTTATGATTGTATTGATCCACAGAAGAAAATTCAAAACTTGAAATAGGAGCGTCAAAATAATGAGCTTCCTTTTTTGGTTGGAAAGATAACTTTGAGAACTTCTATCCTTACAAAATTCACATTCATATGCTTTATGGATTAGTACATCTTTGCCTTCGAAGTCAGCTCAAAATCAGGCGTGCTCGACTCTTCAGCTTTGTGCACATATGAAAGAAAATTCGTAACTTGGAGTAGGAGTGTCGAAATAATGAGCTTCTTTTTTCGTTGGAAAGATAACTTCTAGATCTTCGATCTGTATAAAAATCACGTCCGTAGGCTCTATAGATTTATGCATATTTGCCTTCGAAATCAGCTCAAAATTTGTCCTGCACAATTTTCAATTTTGTGCGTCTGTGGAAGAAAATTTATAACTCTGCGTAGAAACGTCAAAATCGAGAGCTTCTTTTTTCATTGGAAAGATAACTTCGAGATCTTCAATCCATTTAAAAATCACACCCATAGGCTTTATGGATTTGTACAGATTTTCCTTCGAAGTCAGATCAAAATATGCCATGTGTCCTTTTTTCAGCTTTGCGCGTCTATGGAGAAAAATTCATAACTCCGAGTAGGAGTGCCGAAATAATGAGCTTCTTTTTTTGTTGGAAAGATAACTTCTAGATCTTCAAGCTATATAAAAATCACTTCCATCGGCTTTACGGATTAGTATAGATTTATCTTTGAATTCAGCTCAAAATCTGGCGTGCTTGACTCTTCAGGTTTCTTCAGCTTTGTGCACATGTGGAAGAAAATTCATAATTTGGAGTGGGAGAGCCAAAATAATGAGTTTCTTTTTCCATTGGAAAAAGAACTCAAAGAACTACTGTATGTGTAAAAATCACGGTCAAATCCTTTACGGATTGGTACAGATATTGCTTCGAAGTTGAACCATAATTTTGTCTTGATCAACTTTTCAGCTTTGAGCATCTGCGGTAGAAAATCGATAACTCGATGCAGGAGCCTCAAAATGATGCGATTCTTATTCCATTGGAAGCGTAACTCACAAACATACAACATATATAAAAATCACAGACAAAACATCTCCAGATTAGTACAGATGTATTTTTTAAAGTTAACTCAAATTCTGCTATGCTCAACTCTTCAGCTTTGAGCACTTTGGGAGAAAATCTATAACTCGGTGTAGGAGCCTCGAAATGACGTGATTCTTGTTCCATTTGAAGCATAACTCATAGACATAAACATATGTAAAAATCACGGTCAAATCCTTTACGGATTAGTACATATATTGCTTTGAAGTCGGACCATAATTCTGTCTTGATCAACTTTCAGCTTTGAGCGTCTGCGGTTGAAAATCGATAACTCGATGTAGGAGCCTCGAAATGATGCGATTCTTGTTCCATTGGAAGCATAACTCACAGACTACAACGTATGCAAAAATCACGGACAAAAGATCTTCAGATTAATACAGATATATTTTTAAAGTTAGCTCAAATTCTGCCTCGCTCAACTCTTCAGCTTTGAACAACTTTGGGAGAAAATCTATAACTCGGTGTAGGAGTTCCTGAATCACGAGCTACTTCTTTTGTTGCGGAGAGGGTTTCAAGAACTGCAATATATGTAAAAATCATGATCAAAACCTTTACAAATTTTCACAAATACGCCTTTGAAGTCAGCCAAGACTCTGCCTTGCTTAACTCTTCTCCTTTGCTCATCTGTGACACATTTGAACTCACATGCTAGCTATGTAATTTTAAAGAGCTACTATGATGATTATGTAATCTCACAAACCTTTTTTTACTCATGTGACTGAGCTTAGAGTGATTACTCCAAGCGCCTACGTACCTCGGTGAAGAAGATCAAGTCATATCGTAGTTCAAGATAATGAGCTTTTGATTTTTTTTTTGTGTGCTAACTTTTGCCTAGGCCGCCTCTTTCGAGGTTTTCAACCTAGCGGACATTTTGTGTCCTAACTTTTGCCTAGCCGCCTCTTTTGGGATTTTCAACCTAGCGGACATTTTTTTTAGGGAGCCGTACACAGTTTATACTCCTGCGGGCCAAGAGTATTGTAACACCCCAGATTCAGAAAGAATGAAAATTCCAACTTTTGAAAACTTCGGTGACCTACTACTTGACCTACTAACCGTTGGTTGACTTACCAACAGTAGGTTAAGAGGGGTAGGAGTCATTGGTGGGTCTGCCTAGGGGAAAAGATTTGAGAAAATTGATTTTTGGTGACTTACTACATGACCTACGGGCAGTAGGTGGACCTACTAACCGTAGGTCAAGTCGTAGGTTGGGAAAGTTGGTGGGAATTGTTAAAATTATGGGGGCTTAGGCAGTGTGACCTACGGTTGGTCACCTATGGGTAGTAGGTTGACCTACCAACCGTAGGTCATGTAGTAGGTAGGGCTACCGGCCAAATTGTTTTAGGGATAGTTTGGTCTTATCACCTAATGACTTATTTACTCAATTAAGTTGGTTCCCTTCATCTCCTAACACTATATAAGCCCTTTTGATCCTAAAATCTACCCTTTCCAGTTACTTTACTAGTTTCCCCAAACCCTCCTCTCTCAAATAATTCTCTCTCTAGAAGTTAGAAGAAGAAGAAGAAGAGGGCAAGCTAGGGTTCAAGAAATCAATTTTTTCTTCATCAATTGCTTAAGGAATTGGGACTCTAAGGTATGATAGTATTCATCCATGGAGCCCTTTCCTCCATCGAATCCCTAAAATCTCCAATTTTCAACTTAGAAGTTCTCAATTGAATTAGGGGTTTTCTTCCATGTTATGGGTTCTTTGTAATGTTGCTTCAATTGATTGATTTATGAACTTTGAAGTATAAATTGATTTGAATTTCATGAATTTAGATGACTCCCCATGAACCCATGCCTTTTCCCCAATTTCGAAATTATGCATTGTTGGTGGGTTGGATTTGTGAAGAGATGAATTACACGGAGTCTATATGAACCTATGTATGAACTATGATTCTTTAGCTATGAATTTCATGATGAGATTATGAATGACCTAAAGATGGTTTTATGAAAGTAAGTATGTTCAATTAAAAACTATGATTTTCCTCTATTATGTGGGTTCCTTCAATCATGATTAAACTAACTTGCTTATGGTTTTCTAAGCATGAGTTCGCATTCAATTGCATGATTTAGGATGAATTCTTATGAACCCATGTGAATCTATGATTTTCAAGTGATGAGTATGATGAACCATGTAAAGATGAAATTGATAAAATCATGCATGTCTCTTATGAAGTTAATGATGATTTAAAGGTGCTTTGAGATTGTAACATTAAAGTTTATGATATGTTGATTTATGTTGGGTTGTGAAAGGATTTTCTCAACTAAGGAGAATAGGGAGTTATTCTAATGGAAGGAACAAGAGGAGATCCCTCATGATTTCCCCTCCCTATGATAGACAAGAGGAGATCCCTCATGATTTCCCCTCCCCATGATAGACAAGAGGAGATCCCTCATGCCTATCCGTAATAAGACAAAAGGAGATCGCTCATGTCTTCTATGGAGCTGTTCTAATGGAAGGGACAAGAGGAGATCCCTCATGTCTACCCATAATAAGGTTGAGGAGATCCCCCATGCCTTCTAATGATATGATAAGATTATGACTATGATTAATCCGTGGGAACTATTCTTAGCACTGAGTGGACAAGAGGAGATCCCTCATGTCCCATAAACTATGTGCCACCATAATTTTTTCTAGATAGACACTAGCTAGTGGATCCACGTAAGCTAGAAATTCATGGTCTTACCTTGGCAAGTAAGGCAACCCTTTTTAGGTGTAGGGAGAACACCAGATTCCAAGTCATAGCTTGGATGGTCTATGTCGGTTAAGGCTCACTTCCCACAAACAATGAACTAAAGCGACTCTCAAGATATCTCACAAGTGTTTTAAATATGTTTAGCTTGCTTTGAACATGATTTATGACTTATGTATCTAACATTTTTGCATATTTTAGCTTGATCACCGCATTTCATGAAAATGTCATTGCTATCATACTTGGTACTTGACTGTACTAACACATACTTTTGCCTACATTGACTTGTTGATGTAGGACTTGGCGATTCTCCATCTATTCATGGCTAGAGCTTAGTAGAAGAATTATTGAAGACTTGGTGAGTTCTCATCCATTCAAGGACGTAGCCTTGTTGTTCTTTTATCTTCTTTCATTTTGACATTGTATTGGGTTACGTCCCAAATGTTATTTCTCATTCTTATGTTAGATTGGCTTTGAGACACTTTATGTAGACTTCCGCTACTTTTATCAAACTCTTATGATTTGAACTTGATTTTTATACTCTTTTAATTCTATGATCTTGGACTATGTATGCTAAGTGGCTTGTATGAGGCCCTTTCGAGGTCTTGTACGTTATGTCACGTCTAGGGTGTACTTTGGGTCGTGACAAACTTTGTATCAGAGACAAAGGTTTTAGAAAGATCCTAGGTTGTCTCATATGCCACATCGAGTAGAATCTTGTTCATGAGTGTGAAGTGCGCCACATTTATGAATGAGAGGCTATACGATGTTAAGGAAACTTCACTTCTTTCATTACTTTTAAGTCATGCGATTGAATTTAACCTCATAGGTCTTTCTCTCCTAATCCCTATCCTATGTGTTTCATGATATGGCTACTCGAAGAGCTCATACTAGAAGAAATGCATAGAGAATGTGGAACAAGAAGCTCATCTTCAAGCTCCTCAAGTTCCGGCAGACCCTTTGGCCGAACAAGTGACTCATGCGGAGTTTAGGGCTGCTTTTCAAGTGTTGGCTCAAGCCATGACAGCTCAAGTCAATAGAGATGTTGTGGCTCCGGTGAACCCAAATGTGGGTACAGCGGCATCAAGGGTGAGGGAATTCAGTAGAATGAACCCTCCGGAATTTCATGGTTCTAAGGTTAAGGAGAATGCTCAAGAGTTCATTGATGAGATGTACAAGGTGCTAATGATTATGGGTGTGATGCCAGAGGAAAAGGCAAAGTTGGCCGCTTATCAACTTAAGGGTGTGGCTCAAGTGTGGTTTGAGCAATGAAAGAGTGAGAGGGAGGATGATGCGGGTCCTCTTGATTGGAAGAAGTTCAAGGTTGCTTTTCTTGATAGGTTTTTTCCCCTTGAGATGAGGGAGGCAAGGGTGCTTGAGTTCATCAACCTTCGCCAAGGAAGCATGAGTGTGAAGGAGTATGCTTTGAAGTTCACCAAATTGTCTCGATATGCTCCTACTATGGTTGCTGATCCTAGGGAAAGAATGAGTAAGTTCATTTCGGGAGTGTCCGAAATGGTGGTCAAGGAATGTCGTACCACTATGCTTTTCAATGATATGGATATTTCTCATCTCATGGTGCATGCTTAACAAATAGAGGAGAAGAAGCTCAAGGAAAAGTCTGGAGAGGCAAAGAGAGCTAAGACCGGTGATGGTAATCTTTCACATTCAAGGTCCGATGGACATGATCGTTTTAAGTCTCGACAAAGGTTTTCTGGTCAAGATTCCTCCAATGATCCTCCTAAGTTCAACAAATATAGGGTGTCTAACCCTAAGCCTCAAGGAGGAAACGGTGATGAATTCTTATCTACCACTTGTGCTAGGTGTGGAGGGAAGCATGAGGGCAATTGTCTAGCCGGTTCCAATGCATGCTTTGGTTGTGGCAAGATGGGCCACAAGATAAGGGATTGTCCCTTAGTGGTCAGGAGGGAGGGAGATAATCGTCGATGGACTCAACCCCAAAATTCTTTGGGTTCAAATGCTCAAAATTAAAACCGATTTTATGCACTTCAAGCTCGTCATGAGCAAGAGGGTTCCCCGGATGCGGAAATTGGTAAGTTATGATCCTTTAGATTGTGGTTATGCATTCATTAATGTTGGGTGTTTGGTTGGCTATGATAAGACTCCATGTGTGGTTAGTGTGTTTAAGGTCGACTTTGAAATCCTTGTAGAAACTTCGTAAGTGTTCACTTGTATCAATGGGTTTGTGGCTGTTAAGAGTTTGGTGTTATGATTGAGTTGAGGCAGATGAATTCGAAAGGATTAGAGAGGTTTGCTCCAAAGGGGGAGATAGTGTGTTTCTTTATTACTAAATGTGGGGACTAATTATGTTGCCGGAAAGACTTCCTTGTTATGGTTTCTATATGAGAGGTCGGAGGCGATGTGATGTCTTAGTATCCCTATCTTCTTCCTTCTACCTTCGGATCTAGCTTGAGGCCTTAGCCCCTCATGATTCGCTCTTTAGGATTCTTGTGTCATGGTCATTCTCATGTTTCCTCATGCATTTATGCTCATGAAAAATTGATTTTTCAAAGATAAGACTTAGTACGATTGACTTATCTATGATTATGTGCATTTGAGTATGAGTTGCACAAGGTCTTCATGAAATGATGTTTTAAACATGCGTTAGCTTGGATGTTTTCTTCCTCGGATATGTGCATTTATGTGATTGCATTCTAGGTTGGGTTGTTAGCTCTTGTTTCCTACCCTTCTTATGATGTTTTGAATCTCATTTGAGGACGAATGTTCCCAAGGGGGAAATAATGTAAAACCCCAGATTCAGAAAGAACGAAAAATTCCAACTTTTGAAAACTTCGGTGACCTAGTACTTGACCTACTAACTGTTGGTTGACTTACCAATAGTAGGTCAAGAGGCGTAGGAGTCGTTGGTGAGTCTGCCTAGGGGAAAAGATTTGAGAAAATTGATTTTGGTTGACCTACTACATGACCTACGAGCAGTAGGTGGACCTACCAATCGTAGGTCAAGTAGTAGGTTGGGAAAGTTGGTGGGAATTGTTAAAATTATGGGGGCTTAGGCATTGTGACCTACGGTTGGTCACCTACGAGCAGTAGCTTGACCTACCAACCGTAGGTCATGTCACAACCCAATTTCTCAAGTCATGATGGAGCCTACAACCCACCGGTAGCAAAGCCAAACTCTATCCCAAAACTTAACAGTAATGGGACTCAGAGTGGGAACTGGTCCAAACCAAGCGGAAGCAACAAATACAACACATAAGAAAGAGGACGCGAAACCGAAATAATATATACAAGACACCTCCTAAAATCTGGAAGTCACATGTACAAAACTACAAACAAGAGTACTCGTCCCAAAAGTGGACCACCGAAACAACTGTCTCAAAAACAAAAGACAAGCCAAAATATATATACAGAAGGAGACAGGTAATCTCAGAACGCCATGTGCTCACCCTAGTCTCCTGAAAAGACAGCTCCAGGCCCGATCTCAATGCTGATAACTGGTGCTTGGACCTGCATCACAAAAACAGAAGCAGATTGTAGCATGAGTACCAAAACAACAGGTACCTAGTAGGCGTCAAAGGCCGACTGAGCAAGAAAGGTAAAAACAGGAAGACAAGATAGAATCAACAACAACAACAGTAGAGGTCAACATAATGGAAATAGAAAAAAATAGAAAGTAAACTAAGGATAGCTAATTAAACCCAGCTGGCCCCCCATAAGACCCGCTGGGTACATTCGTTCGCAAGTTTAAGTAAAAAACCCGAGCGAACCCCCATAAGCCCGACAGATACACTGAAAAGCTAGAATTACCGAATCAAGGAACAGAACCCTGGATCGAACAAATGACCGATACTCAACCAACCACAAGTCTGACTTCCCAAAGCAATACGCCAATCCAGCAAGCTACTCCGGGGGCATGAACCCAGCCAGTCGAGTACTGCAAAAAAGGCGGGGGTACACGACCCCTCTAAATAACCCAGTATCTAGCTATCCAAATAGGCTATCACTCCAGGGGCATCTCCCTAGGCCTAGCCCATACCAGCCAAGTGAGCCATCTAACACTCTGGGGGCATTAACCCAGCCAGTCGAGTGTGCCATCTACCACTCCAAAGGCATTAACCCAGCCAGACGTGTGTGCCAACTACCACTCTGGGGGCATTAACCCAGCCTGACGAGTGTGCCATCTACCACTCTGGGGGCATTAACCCAGCCAGACGAGTGTACCATCTATGTCTACTCCGCAGAGGACCTCAAATAACCCATATATCATGGATCGCCGTCCACTCCCCACATATCCTCAACACAGAACTGGATAAAGTCAACACCAACCATGCCATGCCAGACTAACATCACGGGCCACTGCCCTCATAGGAATATCAATCGAAGGCTCCCAGCCTAACACAATTCAAACGACAATCGGCGTAATGATGACATCTTTCGGCAGCATCCCAAGAATCACAGAGATAAGGGAGAAAGAATCGGAAGATCCGAAAGCCACAAAAACGCCTATACTAAGGCTCATACAGTCAGACCCAAGTCTGCTATACCAGTCTACAAAGATCTAGTTCATCCGAATCGACGTCGGATACATACTCAAGTCAACCAGGTACATCGGACTATGTCAACAATATAACAACCTATTCTAAGGCAGAATCACAACAATCAGCCAATCACGGAGTGAAAGAACCTGGTCCCACTCATACAACGTCAGATAACCACCAATAGATAACCCACAATACAAAGATCAGACCAACCAAGTCAACAACTCAACCTATAGCATGATACTAGCTCATAACAACCCAACAATCAACTCCAAACTAAGGAATCGGGGAATAACGGAAACAACCCTAGCCAACCACCCCAGATTCACAAATATCAACCAGCAATTACACATTTAAGCTCAATCAAGAAGGAAGGGAAGCCATAACCTACCAAAAAGCCGATCACAAGCGCTCCAAGTCACTCAACCAGAGATTTTCCCTTTCGAACGGCCTCATACTACTGCCACACTATCAAAAATAGAATCACTGCGTCAATACGGTCATTTAGACACTAAAATCAACAAATTCAGAGAGAGACCAATTTTGGAGTCAAATCAGGCAAAGTGGGACCCGCTCTGGATTTTTCGGAATTGACTCTATGAAAAGGTCTCAAATCCTTCCCCAAACACGAATTCTGAAATGGATCGCTTATTAGGAGTCGGATCCGCTCCTAACAGCCCACAACAACAATTTACAAAACTAAACAAAATAGGCCAACAAAGAACTTACCCTCGATTTCATGAAAAATGAGGAACATCAACGAACCCCAACCTAAAACCCACGTAGCCAATGACAATCTGAACGCCTGGGACTTTGAATCGCCGAAAACCGATGCAAGATGATTGAGATATGAGGTTTTGAAGCTCTCCAAAGAGTGAGCTTCGACCTCATTAAATAGACACTTCCAGGTCCTTCCTCTCCGCGAATGCGGTCAACGCTCCGCGAACGCGGAGGTGAGCCAGCCAGTGCTCCGCGAATGCGGCCCAGGCCCAAGAACGTGGAGAACAACTTCTCCCCTCACCCAACAGACCTCGGCGAACTCAGATAACCCTCCCTGAATGCGGAGCATAAGAAACCTCCCACAAAACAGGCCTCCGTGAACGTGGAGACTGCTCTGCTCCGTGGAGCTCAGGGACCCAGACCTTCGCGAACGCGGAGAACAGGGATGCACCCAGACTCACAGATCTCCACGAATGCGGAATAGACTCTCCCACACCTCCGCGAACGCGGAGCCTATCCCGCGAACGCGCAGAGTAAATGAGTCTACAGTTTTGACAGTTGCACCAACTAAGTTTTGGACAATTCCAAAACTCCAACGGGGTGCTCGGGATTCGTTCGGAACCCCGTGTACGCGAATGAAATATGCTTCACCCTCGAATTCGACATTGCGGACTCAATAGCGTAGTCAAAATTTCCATAAGAGGTCGTTTCGACAAAAAGTGGGTCCCACTCCCATTTAGCCATTTTTGCCAATTTCTACCGAAGGCCTCAAAATCATATCGAAAGCTCTTGGTAATTCTCGAAAGGTCGATCTAGACCAAACTCGACATTTTGAAACTAACCGCGCTGTCGGAATCTTCATCCGAGAGCATTTTCCAAGAATATTGACCAAAGTCAACCTTAAACCAAATTTCGAAGACTAAAGAGCTAATTGGCCCCAAAATCACACCGGAAACCCCGGGACCCGGGCAACCCATCTCCTAGCCTAATTTGGTCGCTCCGGAGCTGATGGAACCGCCATAATTCTCATCTGAGATTGTTTACCTGAAGTTATCACCGAAATCAACTTTTCAAGGTTCAAAAGTTCCAAAACAGAAAAATAGGCATAAAACGTAAACGAACGACCAGGCGACCGAACAATCAGTGCCAGCAAGTCATAAATGACTTGGGGTCGCTACATGAATATTCTAAACGACAGAAAGAAGGCATTAACACAGAAATGACCTGGAGGGTCATTACAATATCCACTACTAAAAGGACTTTTGTCCGCGAAAGTAAGGATCAAGAAGTACATGAGGGCTCAAATAAGCTGGGGAACTGCTCTCGCATCTCCCGCTGATCTCCCAGGTAGCCTCCTCAACTGGACGATGCCTCCAATGAACCTTAACCATAGGAATGACTCTCGACCTTAGCTGCCTCTCATCTCTTGCAAAAATAGCAACTGGCTCCTCAGTATAAGTCAAGCGATCATCCAACTCAATGGCATCATACTGGAGCACATGAGACTTATCTAGAACATACCGACGCAGCATCGAAACATGGAATACTAGATGAACCGTTGTGAATGCTGGAGGTAAAGCCAACTTATAAGCCACCTCGCTAACTGCCCTTAAAATCTCAAAAGGCCCGATATACCTGAGGCTAAACTTGCCTCGCCTCCCAAATCTCATCACACCTTTCATGGGCAATACTCGGAGGAATACTCTATCTCCCACGGCAAAACTCAACGGTCGACGCCTACGGTCTGCATAACTCCGCTGTCTACTCTGAGCTGTTCTGAGCCCATCCTGAATCAACCTCACATGCTCCAAGGACTCATGAAACAAATCTGTGCCATGCGGCCTAGGCTCTGTAGACTCAAACCAACCGACTTGAGTGCAACAACGCCTACCATATAGGGCCTCAAACGGGGCCATCTCGATGCTGGAATGGTAGCTGTTGTCGTACGCAAACTCTGCCAAGGGCAAGGAATTGTCCCACTGACCCCCAAAGTCTATAACACAGGCCCGCAACATATCCTCAAGAACCTGAATAGTGCGCTCTGACTGGCCATCAGTCTGCGGGTGAAATGCTGTGTTAAGATCCACACAAGTCCCCAACTCCTCCTGGAATGCTCTCCAAAAGATGGAAGTGAACTGTGGTCCCCGGTCTGAGATGATAGAAATAGGCACACTATGAAGACGGACTACCTCCCGGATGTAGATACGCTAACCATTCAGCATGGTAGGATGTAAGAACAGTGGTGAAGTGTGCTGACTTGGTCAATCGATCCACGATGACCCAGATACTGTCAACACCCCTAGGAGTCCGTGGTAACCCAACAACGACGTCTATGGTGATACGCTCCCACTTCCACTCAGGAATGGGTAATCTCTGCAACTCTCCACTAGGCCTCATATGCTCGGTCTTCACCTGTTGGTAACACAAACAACGAGACACATAGTCTGAGATATCCCTCCTCATATCGCTCCACCAGTAATGCTGCCTCAAATCACGATACATCTTAGCTGTGCCCGGATGAATAGAATATCTGGAATCATGGGCCTCGCTAAGGATCTGCTGGATCAAATCACCAACAAACCTCAAAACCCCATCTGAATCTAAGGAAGCCAGACCGGCATCACCTACCAACACTCTATCTCTGAGTGCTACCAAAGACTCATTCTCAAATTGACGACTATAGATCTGATCAAGCAAAGATGACTAAACCCCAACATATGCTAATATCCTGCTGGAATCTGAAACATCAAGTCTGATCATCTGATTGGCTAAGGACTGAATATCCAAAGCCAAGGGTCGCTCCTAAACAGAAAGAAAGGCTAGACTACCCATACTCACTGCCTTCCGACTCAAGGCGTCCGCCACTACATTCGCCTTGCCTGGATGGTAGAGAATATAGAGGTCATAGTCCTTCAGGAGCTCTATCCAACGGCGCTGCCTCGAATTAAGATCCCTCTGAGTCAAGATGTACTAGAGACTCCTATGATCAGTGTATATCTCACAATGAACTCCATATAGGTAATGCCTCCATATCTTAAGCATGAAAACTACAGCCGTCAACTCCAAGTCATGAGTGGGGTAGTTGCGCTCGTGCAGCTTAAGCTGCCTCAACGCATAAGAAATAACCCAGCCCTGCTGCATCAGAACACAACCCAAACCAATGCCGGATACGTCACAATTGACCATGAAGCCCTCGCCCTCAACTGGAAGAGTCAATATATGAGCGGTGGTAAGAAACTCCTTGAGCCTCAGAAAGCTCCTCTCACATTCGTCCGACCACACAAAGGGAAGATCCTGGCGAGTCAACCGAGTCAAAGGCATTGCTAAAGTGGAGAAACCCTCAACAAAGAGTCTGTAGTACCTCGCCAATCCGACAAAGCTCCGAATCTCAGTCACAGAGGTGGGCCTAGCCCAACCATGAATAGCCTAAATCATCGCCGGATCCACCATAATGCCATCCTTGGACACCACGTGCCCCAAGAATGTTATAGACTCAAGCTAAAACTCACACTTTGAGAACTTGGCATAAAGCCGATGATCTCTCAAAGTCTGGAGCACTATCCTAAAATGCTGCTCATGCTCACGATGGCTCCGCGAGTATACCAAGATGTCATCAATGAAGATTATGACGAAGGAATCCAAATATTGCCAGCATACTCGAGACATTAAATCCATAAAGGCGGCAGGGGCTTTAGTCAACCCAAAAGACATAACCAGGAACTCTTAATGGCCATAGCGAGTCCTAAATGCTGTCTTAGGGATGTCCGCTGCTCTAATCCTCAACTGATGATAACCATATCTCAAGTTAGTCTTAGAAAACCCGGCAGCACCCTGAAGTTGGTCGAATAGATCATAATACGAGGCATAGGATAACGGTTCTTCACTGTCACCTTATTCAACTGCATGTAATCGATACACATCCACTTGGTGCCGTCTTTTTTCTTCACAAACAGTACTGGGGCACCCCAAGGTGATATACTAAGTCTGATGAACCCTCTACTCAAGAGGTCCTGAAGCTGATCACTGAGCTCCCTGAGCTCTGCAGGGGCCATGCGGTACAGTTGGATAGAAATGGGATGAATACCCGGCTCCAAGTCTATGCCAAAGTCAATGTCCCGATTTGGGGGTAGGCCAGGAAGGTCGGTAAGAAACACATATGCGAACTCTCGAACAACAGGCACTGAATCAATTGTAGGGCCCTCCCTACTGACATCTCTTACATAAGCCAAGTAATCCAAGCATCCACTGTCCACCATCCTCTGGGCCCGAATACAAGAAATCACCCTAACTGGTGTGCGACTATAAGAACCCTGCCACACCACCGGTGGGATACCAGGAATGGCTAAAGTCACGGTCTTGGCATAACAGTCCAAGACAGCCCGGTGAGGAGATAGCCAATCCATACCCAGAATCACATCAAAGTCTACCATACACATCACAATAAGATCAACCAGAGTGTCCTACCCCCGAATGGTCACCACACAAGACCTGCAAACCCGATCCACTACTAAAGAATCCCCTACTAGGGTCGAAACATGCAATGGAACCGATAAGGGCTCAAGACACACTCCCAATCGAGGCACACAAAATCAGACACATAAGAATAGGTAGAACTGGGATCAAATAAGGCTGAAGTGGACTGCTGGCATAAGATAACTGTACTTGTGATCACGTCATCAGACGCCTTAGCCTCTTCTCTCGCTGGAGCTGCATAATAGTAGCCCTGGGTGCCTCTACCTCGCGTATCTACTCTGCCACCAGTCCTGCCTCCCCTGGGGCCTCCCCGAGAACTCTGTTGCTGACCCTCTCCTCTAGCTGGAGGTGCTACTGCCGACACCGGCCTTGCTGCTTGATGGGCTGGTAAAGTTGATCTAGATGAAGGGCACTCCCTAGCCCAATGACCCAGCTCTTCACAGGTGAAGCAACCCTGGTAAGACCTGCTAACTGCTGGAGGTTGGCCACCCCGACCTGATGCACCTGTCTAAAACCCGCCTCGGCCCTGACTCGAACCGGTACTATAACCGCTCTGACGAGGCTGATCTCCCTTTGAGGTCTGCAATGCTGCCTGAAATGGGCGACTGACTGCCCTTGCTGGAATCCCTAGATAAATTGGTCCCGACTGACTCTCGGCCTGAAACGGGGCCCACTAGTCCTGCCATCCTGCCTGACCTTCTTGCCGCTGCCCCCTTGGGCCTTGCGACAAAGGTGCTCAATCGTACAAGCATGGTCTACCACCTCTAGAAAGGAACAACCTGCTGCCAACAATAACTGCGATTCAATCCTCAGCTGCAGTCTCAACCCTCTAACGAAGCATCGGACCCATTCCCCCTCTGTGGGTAGAATCATAGTAGCATGACGGGATAACTCCAGAAATCTGGTCTCGTACTCAGTAACCATCATGGAGCCCTGCTCCAATCTCGAGAACTCATCACGAAGGTGATCCCTGACGCTCCATGGAATAAACCTGGCTAGAAAAGCCTCAGAAAACTTCTCCCACGATACTGGTGGTGCTCCGGCTGGTCTGGTCCTAATGAACGAACGCCACCACTGTCTAGCTGATAAGCAGTGAAGTCAGCTCCTTTGGACTCCACTAAACCCAACGTCTGCAACCTCTTATGGCAAGTAGTCAAGAACTCGTGGGCATCCTCCCCCACAGCCCCGGAGAACCTCGGCGGTGACAGTCTAAGAAACACCCCGAGTATCTTCTTCTCTTGCAGAGGCATAACCCCGTCCAACTGTACCACGGTTGGTGTTGGCGGCTGAAGAACTCTGGTGCCACTACTGCAGGCTGGTTCTGTTGTGCCTGAACCAGCTCTAGGACTGGTTCTGGGGCCTGCTGCTATTGTTGTATACTCCCAATAGCAGCTAGAATCTGGGCAAGCATGCCTTGAAGATCAGGAGCCATAACTAGTGCTGGTGGTGGATGGGCTAGTCCTGGCCCCACCGGCTGAGGAGGAATTTGCTCTGCTCGAGGCTCTGGCTCTGACTTTGGAGCCCTCTCTCTCTCTCGACCTGGTGCCACAGCACCACTTCGGCCTCCACTGTGCGTACGAGCCATCCCTGTGACAGAAGGACACAAGTGAGATTTCAAGAAACTAACTTGACAGCAACGCACGAAAGGATACAAAGTAAGACAACATCCTAAGGACATCTTGTAGCCTCCTGAAGATAAGTCACAGACGTCTCCTTGCAGATCCTCAGGACTCTACTAGATATTAGTTCTGTACAAGTGAGACCAACGAACCTAGGCTCTGATACCAATTTGTCATGACCCGATTTCTCAAGTCATGATGGCGCCTACAACCCATCGGTAGGCAAGCCAAACTCTATCCCAGAACTTAACAGTAATGGGACTAAGAGTGGAAACTAGTCCAAACCAAGCGGAAGTAACAAATACAACACATAAAAAAGTGGAAGCGAAACCAAAATAATACATACAAGACACCTCCCAAAATCTGGAAGTCACATGTACAGAACTACTAACAAGAGTACAAGTCCCAAAAGAGGGCCACCAAAACATCTGTGTCAAAAATAAAAGACAAGCCAAAATATATATACAGAAGGAGATAAGTAATCTTAGAACGCCATGTGCTCACCCTACTCTCCTGAAAAGACAGCTCCAGGCCTGATCTCAACGCTGATAACTGGTCCTCGAACTTGCATCACGAAAACAGATACAGAGTATAGCAAGAGTACCAAAACAATAGGTACCCAGTAGGCGTCATAGGCCGACTGGGCAAGAAAGGTAAAAACAGGCAGACAAGATAGAATCAACAACAACAACAGCAGAGGTCAACAGAACGAAAATAGAAAAAAATGGAAAGTAAACTGAGGATAGCTAATTAAACCCAGCTGGACCCCATAAGACCCGCTGGGCACACCCGTGCTCAACTTTAAGTAAAAACCCGAACGGACCCCCATAAGCCAGATAGGTACACTAAAAAGCTAGAATTACAGAATCAAGGAACATATCTCCAGACCAAACAAACGACCGATACTCAACCGACCACAAGTTTGACTTCCCAAAGCAATACTCCAATCCAGCAAGCTACTCCGGGGGCATGAACCCAGCCAGTCGAGTACTGCAAAAATGGTGGGGGTACGCCGACCCCTCTAAATAACCCAGTATCCAGCTGTCCAAATAGGCTATCACTCTAGGGGCATCGCCCTAGGCCCAGCCCATACCAGCAAAGTGAGCCATCAAACACTCCGGGAGCATTAACCTAGCCAGCCGAGTGTGCCATCTACCACTTCAGGGGCCTTAACCCAGCCAGACAAGTGTGCAATCTACCACTCTGGGGCATTAACCCAGCCAAACGAGTGTGCCATCTACCATTTCGGGGGCATTAACCCAGCTAGACGAGTGTACCATCTATGTCTACTCCACAGAGGACCTCAAATAACCCATATATCGTGGATAGCCGTCCACTCCCCACATATCCTCAACAAAGAACTGGATAAACTCAACACCAACCATACCACGCCAGACTAACATTATGGGCCTCCGCCCTCATAGGAATATCAACCGAAGGCTCCCAGCCTAACACAATTCAAACGACAATCGGCGTAACGGTGACATCTTCCGGCAGCATCCCAAGAATCACAGATATAAGGGAGAAAGAATCAAAAGAGCTGAAAGCCACGAAAACGCCTATACTAAGGCTCATACTTTCAGACCCAAGTCTGCTATATCAGTCTACAAGGATCTAGTTCATTCGAATCGACATCGGATACATACTCAAGTCAACCAGGTACATGGGACTATGTCAACAATATAACAGCCTATTCTAAGCCAGAATCACAACAATCAGCTAATCATAGAGTGAAAGAACCCGGTCCCACTTATACAATATCACATAACCCACAATACAAAGATCAGACCAATCAAGTCAACAACCCAACCTATAGCATGATACTAGCTCATAACAACCCAACAGTCAACTCTAAACTGAGGAATCGGGGAATAAGGGAAACAACCCTAGCCAACCACCCTAGATTCACAAATATCAACCAGCATTACACATTTAAGCTCAATCTAGAAGGAAGGGAAGCCTTAACCTACCAAAAAGCCGATCACAAGCGCTCCAAGTCACTCAATCAGAGATTTTCCCTTCCGAACGGCCTCAGAGTGCTACCACTCTATCAAAAAAAGAATCACAGCGTCAATACGGTCATTTAGACACTAAAATCAATAAATTTAGAGATAGACCAATTTTTGAGTCAAATCGGGCAAAGTGGGACCCGCTCTGGATTTTCCAGAATTGACTCCGTGAAAAGGTCCCAAATCCTTCCCCAAACATGAATCCCAAAATGGATCGCCCATTAAGGGTCGGATCCGCTCCTAACAGCCCCCAACAACAATTTACAAAACTAAACAAAATAGGCCAACAAAGAGCTTACCCTCAATTTCATGGAAAACGAGGAACACCCAACGAATCCCAACCTAAAACCAAAAAATTCAACGAGAATCTGAACACCTGGGACTTTGAATCGCCAAAAACCGATGCAAGATGAGGGAGTTATGAGGTTTTAAAGCTCTCCAGCGAGTGAGCTTTGACCTCATTAAATAGACACTACCAGGTCCTTCCTCTCCGCGAACACGGTCAACGCTCCGCGAATGTGGAGGTGAGCCAGCTAGTGTTCCGAGAACGAGTCCTCAGGCCCGCGAACATGGAGAAAAACTTCTCCCCTCACCCAACAAACCTCCGCGAATGTTGATCTCAGGGACCCAAACCTTCGCGAACGCGGAGAACAGGGATACACCCAGACTCACAGACCTCCGTGAATGTGGAGCCTATCCCCCGAACGCGGAGCCTATCCCGCGAATGCAGAGAATAAACGAGTCTGCAGTAGTGACAGCTGCACCAGCTAAGTTTTGGACAATTCCAAAACTCCAACGGGGTGCTCGGGATTCGTTCGGAACCCCGTGAATGCAAACGAAATATGGTACCCTATTGAATTCGACATTCTAGACTTAATGGGGCAGTCAAAATTTCCATAAGAGGTTTTTTCGACAAAAAGTGGGTCCCACACCCATTTAGCCATTTTAGCCAATTTCTACCGAAGGGCTCAAAATCATATCAAAAGCTCTCGGTAATTTTTGAAAGGTTGATCTAGACCAAACTCGGATTTTTGGAACTAACCGCGCAGTCAAAATCTTCTTCCGAGTGCATTTTCCAAGAATATTGACCGAAGTCAACCTTAAACTAAATTTCGAAAACTAAAGAACTAACAGGCACCAAAATCACACCAGAAACCTGTAACACCCCAGTTTTTGTAAAGAAAGAAAAATGCATTTTTTAAAATTTTTCTGGTGCCAGTGACGACGGAGGTCATCTACGTTTCGTAGGTGGAGTGACGGGCCATAGATGGGAACAGTCGATGGCCCTCCAAGCTTTATGGATGTTGAGTTTCTGAAACTTGACCTACGGAATAGCAGGACGGTTCGTAGTTCGGTTGACGGGCCTAGATGGGTTCTATAGATGCCTTCAAGACTTAGCCAAATTTTCAGTGCAAAAAGAACTTTCTGAATCAATTGACGGAAGAGCAGGACGGTCTGTCAGTGGATGTACGGACCGTAGATCCTGACCGTCGATTGGCCCCGACAGTTTATTTAAGGGTTTTTTGGACTTTTTCCCTAAGTGTTTATTCCTCTTATTAGACGATTTTGCCCCTCAGCCTTGGCATTATTTATAATTCCTAAGCCCTAATCCCCTCATTTTCCAACTCTCATCTTCCAAATATTCCTCTCTCTAGAAGAACAAGAAGGAGAAGAAGAGAGCTAGGGTTCTCATCAAGGTCACCAATCCCCTTTTTATTTCAAGGCATTGTCTTTAAGGTATGATAGTATTTACCATTTGGAGTCTTTCCAACAATGGGTCCTCTTTTTCTTAAGGTTTTCAAGGTATGGTCTTGCCCAAGAGAGTTAGGGTTTGACAAATTCTTATGGGTTCTTCATTATGCTTTTCTTTGCTGATGTTATGGTTAATAGTGCACGATCTAGCGTGGTAAAGTAAGCTAGTGCACGATTTAGCGTGGTTTACATGCAACTTGATGAATCCAATTTATGATTATGTTTATGATTGTGGGTTGATTGAGAAAAGATGAATTTCATGAACTCTTTATGAATTGAGTTAAGGATTATCATGATCAAGCTATGAATTTCATGTAAGACTATGAATGATGAAAAGAGGATATTTTATGAAAAAATGCATGATGAATCAAAATCCATGATTTTCCTCTATTATGTGGGGTTCCCTCAATTATGACTATATTGCCTTGATTTATGGTTTTCTAAGTATTTGCTTGCATTGAATTGCATGTTTTGAGGTGAAACTTATGAACCCATGATTTATGAGTTAAGAGCGTGATGAGCTAAGTAAATATGAAATTTGTGAACTCATGCATGCTTTATGAAGTTTATGATATGTTATTGCATTTGTTAAGTTGTGAAAGGGTTTCTCATGTAATGCTCAACCTATGAATGTGAAAGGTTTTCTCACACGAAATGATTCATAACTTGTTGAAAGGTTTGCTCAACTAAGGTTGAATCTATGATTACGGAGCTATTCTAATGATTAAATCTTGGACAAGGTCCATGAAAGTTGAATATCTATAAGCATGATTTTTTCTTGAATTGGTAACCCTAGTTGTACCTTTTCATGTTTGATGATATCATATGCTAATGACTAATCCGTGGGAATTATGCTTAGCACCGAGTGGATATTGAGATGCAAGCCCTCCCGTTAGTAGAGGCTGGATCTTCTAGTGAAAGCTCTCCCGTTAGTAGAGGCCGGGTTTTCTAGATGGAGCTCTCCCGTTAGTTGAGGCCGAGTCTCCTAAAGCAATCTCTATCCCATAAACTATGTTGCCACCATAGGATGTTGTCTTTAAGTAGACATTAGCTAGTGGATCCACATAAGCTAAGAAGTTCATGGTCTTACCTTGGAAAGTAGGATACTCCTTTTCGGTGTGGGGCAGACACCGGATTCCATGTTGATAGCTCACATGGTCTTATATGTCGGTTATGGCTATTTCCCCACAAGTTAATGAACAAGTGTTCTCATGATGATGATTTAAAGTAAAGTAAAGGAAAGATGAATAGCTTGTCTTGGCCGTGTTTTATGCTTCATGTCTCTTATGATCTATCATGTTTTAGCTTGGCCATTGCATGTCATGATTATATGTCATTGTAGCATGGTTTATATGTCCTTTATGCATTGCTATCATACTTGGTACTTGATTGTACTAACGCATACTTTTGCCTGCATTGATTCTATTGATGTAGGACTTAGCGGTTCTTCTCATTCCATTCGTGGCTAGTCAGTTCCAGTGATATTGAAGACTTGGTGAGGCCTCCTATGTCCGAGGACCTAACCTTGTTACTTTTTCATGCTTCCCGTTATGCTTTTGGATATTGTACTGGGCTGCGTCCCAAACCTTCATTTCTATTCTCTTATGTTAGATGGCTTGAGACATAAGTTGTAGACTTCTGCTGTTCTGTTATATAATGCTCTTTTTAATTCTTTTCTCTATTATCTTGTATGTTATGTATGCTAAGGGCTTGTGTGAAGCCTCTCAGGGTCTTGTACTCCATGTGACATCTAGGGGCTACCCTGGGTCGTGACAATCTTTGTATTCAGAGCACAAGGTTTTAGAAAGATTCTAGGATGTCTCATAAGCCACGTCGAGTAGAGTCTTGTCCTTGAGTGTGAAGCATGCCACATTTATCAGTGAGAGACTACAAGATGATTAGGAAACTCCACTTCTCCATTATCCTTAAGTCGTGCGTAGAGTGTTACTCTATATGCCCTTCTCTCCTAATCCCTATCCTACGTGTTTCAGGATATGGCGTCTCGAAGTGCTTATACTCAAAGGAATGTGAGAGAAAATGAAGAGCAAGAAACTCCTCCTCAAGCTCCTCAAGTTCCGGCCGATCCTTTGGCCGAGCAAGTAACAAATGCGGAGTTCAGGGCTGCTTTTCATGTGTTGGCCCAAGCCGTGATGGCTCAAGACAATAGGGAGGTGGCGACTCCCGTGAACCCAAATGTGGGTACGGCGGTGTCAAGAGTGAGGGATTTCACCGGAATGAACCCTCCGGAATTTCACGGTTCTAAAGTGGATGAAGATCCTCAAGAGTTTATTGATGAGGTTTATAAAGTGTTGATGATTATGGGGGTGTCACCGACGGAAAAGGCGGAATTGGCAGCCTACCAACTCAAGGGTGTCGCTCAAATTTGGTACAACCAATGGAAGAGTGAGATGGCAGTTGATGAAGGTCCTCTGGAGTGGGAGAAATTCAAGGGTGCTTTCCTCGATAGATTCTTTCCCCTTGAGATGAGGGAGGCGAAGGTACTCGAGTTCATCAACCTTCGTCAATGGAATATGGGTGTGAAAGAGTATGCTTTGAAGTTCACACAATTGGCTCGATATGCTCTTTCTATGGTGGCTGATCCTAGGGCAAGAATGAGCAAATTTGTTTCGGGAGTGTCCGAAATGGTGGTCAAGGAGTGTCGTACCGCCATGCTTATTAGTGATATAGATATTTCTCACCTTATGATTCATGCACAACAAATAGAGGAGGAGAAGCTCAAGGAAAGGTCTAGGAACTTCAAGAGGGCTAAGACCGGTAATGGTGGGTTCTCTCAGTCAAGGTCTGATGGACATGGTCGTTTTAAGCTTAGACAAAGGTTCTCTAATCAAGGGTTTTCCAATGCCCCTCCTAAGTTCAACAATGATAGGGTGTCTAACCCCAAGTCTCAAGGAGGGAATAATGGTGGTTCTTTATTGGCTCCTTGTGCCAAGTGTGGGAAAAAGCATGAAGGTAGATGTCTAGCCGGTATGGATGGTTGTTATAATTGTGGAAAGAGTGGTCACAAGATGAGGGATTGTCCATCTCTCACGGCCAAGGGAAGAGAGAATAAGCAAGCTCCACCTAGAGGATCGGGTTTGAATGCTCAGAAGCAAAACCGATTTTATGCACTTCAGGCCCGTCATGAGCAAGAGGCTTCTCCAGATGTGGCTACCGGTATGTTTAAAATCTTCCACTTTGATGTTTATGCTTTGCTTGATCCAGGTGCTACGTTGTCTTTTGTGACGCCTTATGTAGCTATGAAGTTTGATGTTGTTCCGGATGTGTTGTTAGATCTATTCCGTGTCTCTACTCCTATTGGTGAATCTATTGTGGCTAAGAGAGTCTATAGAAATTGTTCCGTCTCTTTATTTCATAGAGTCACTCATGTGGATCTTGTAGAGCTTGATATGCTAGACTTCGATGTTATCCTCGGGATGGATTGGTTGCATTCTTGTTATGCCTCTATTGATTGTAGAACCCGAATGGTCAAGTTCCAATTTCCAGATGAGCCTATCCTAGAGTGGAAAGGGGGAAATTCTTCGCTTAAGGGTCAATTTGTTTCTTATCTGCAAGCTAGAAAGATGATCTCTTAGGGTTGCATGTACCATCTTGTTAGGGTGAGGGATGTGAATTTTGAAATCTCTACTCTTGAGTCGGTCCCCATTGTTAATGAATTTCCAGGTTTCCCGATAATTTACCCGATGTTCCTCCAGAGAGGGAGCTAGACTTCGATATTGACCTTTTCCCTGATATGCAACCTATCTCTGTTCCTCCTTATAGAATGGCTCCGGCAGAGCTTAAGGAACTAAAAGAGCAATTGAAAGATTTGTTGGATAAGGGTTTCATCCGACCAAGTATTTCTCCATGGAGTGCTCCGGTCTTGTTTGTTAGAAAGAAAGATGGGTCACTCCGTATGTGTATTGACTACCACCAACTAAATAAGGTTACTATCAAGAATAAGTATCCTCTCCCGAGAATTGATGATTTGTTTGACCAACTCCAAGGGGCTAGTTATTTCTCTAAGATTGATCTTCGTTCGGGTTATCACCAATTGAAGGTAAGGGATGATGACATTCCGAAAACAGCTTTCTGGACAAGATATGGGCACTATGAGTTTCTAGTGATGTCTTTCGGGTTGACTAATGCTCCAGCCGCATTTATGGATTTGATTAATCGGGTGTTTAGACAATACCTTGATATGTTCGTCATTGTGTTTATAGATGATATCTTGATTTACTCGAGGAGTGATAGTGAGCATGCTGAGCATTTGAGGATTGTGTTGCAAGTTCTCAAGGACCAACGACTCTTTGCTAAGTTTGAGAAATGTGAGTTTTGGTTAAGATCCGTAGCCATCCTTGGTCAGATTGTTTCCGGTAAAGGTGTCGAGGTAGATCCTAAGAAGAAGGATGCGGTTAAGAATTGGCCTAGACCTCTATCACCTTCGGATATTCGTAGTTTCTTGGGTTTAGCCGATTACTATCGGAGGTTTGTTGAAGGGTTTTCTTCAATTGCTTCACCATTGACGGCTCTAACTCAAAAGAAGGCTAAGTTTGCTTGGTCCGAAAGGTGTGAAGCGAGTTTTCAAGAGTTGAAAGATAGACTTACCTCGGCTCCGGTGTTGACCCTACCAGAAGGGTCCGATGGGTTTGTGGTCTATTGTGATGCTTCCAGAATTGGGTTGGGGTGTGTACTTATGCAAAATGGGAAAGTCATTGCTTATGCTTCAAGGCAACTAAAGGTGCATGAAAAGAATTACCCTACTCATGATTTGGAGCTAGCGGCAGTTGTGTTTGCTCTAAAGATATGGCGGCATTACTTGTATGGTGTTCATGTTGACGTTTTTACCGACCATAAGAGTCTGCAGTATGTATTTAAGCAAAAGGATCTAAATCTTCGCCAATGAAGGTGGCTTGAACTATTAAAGGACTATGACATGAATGTCCTCTATCACCCTGGCAAGGCTAACATGGTGGCAGATGCACTTAGTCGGATGTCAATGGGTAGTGTTGCCCATATTGAAGATGGTAAAAGGGAACTAGTTTGTGATGTTCATAGATTGGCTCGTTTGGGTGTGTGATTAGTTGATTCCACCCAAGGTGGTGTTATGGTCCACAATGGTTCAGAATCTTCCTACGTGCAGGATGTGAAAGCTAAGCAAGATCTTGATCCAAACCTAGTCGAATTGAAAGAAGCGGTGCTAAAGAAGTCCGTAGAGGCTTTCTCCCAAGGGGGAGATGGAGTGCTCAGATATCAGGGTCATTTATGTGTCCCTAATGTAGATAACCTAAGAGGACAAATCTTGATTGAGGCCCATGGTTCTCATTATTCCATTCACCCGGGAGCTACCAAGATGTACCGTGACTTGCGGGAGATTTATTGGTGGAATGGGATGAAGAAGGATATTGCGGTATTTGTGGCTAGATGTCCTAATTGCCAACAAGTGAAAGTTGAACACAAAAGATCGGGAGGTCTATCGCAAGATATTGATATTCCTACTTAGAAGTGGGAAGATGTGAACATGGATTTTATTGTTTGCTTGCCGCGCACTCGGCGCCAGTATGATTCGATTTGGGTGGTTGTAGATCGGATGACGAAATCAGCCCATTTCATTCCCGTCAAGATTTCTTACTCGGCAGAGGATTATGCTAAGTTGTACTTGAGGGAGTTGGTTAGGTTGCATGGAGTGCCTTTATCCATTATCTCCGATCGTGGTACACATTTTACTTCTCAGTTTTGGAAATCTTTCCAAAAGGGCCTCGGTACTCGTGTTAAGCTTAGCACGGTCTTTCATCCCTAAACCGATGGGCAAGCGGAGCGTACCATCCAGACTTTGGAAGATATGTTAAGAGCTTGTGCAATAGACTTCAAGGGTAATTGGGATGATCATTTGCCTTTTGTTGAGTTTACTTGTAATAACATCTACCATTCTAGTATTGGTATGGCTCCATTTGAAGCTCTCTATGGTAGGAGGTGTAGATCTCCCATAGGCTGGTTTGAAATTGGGGAAGTACCTTTGATAGGCCCCGAGTTAGTGCATGAAGCTATGGAGAAAGTTTGGCTTATTAGAGAAAAGCTGAAAATGGCTCAAAGTCGACAAAAGTCTTATGCCGATGTCAGAAGAAGAGAATTAGAATTTGATGTTAATGATTGGGTTTACTTGAAAATTTCACCTATGAAGGGTGTAATGAGATTTGGGAAGAAAGGAAAGCTTAGTCCCCGTTATGTAGGCCTATATCAGGTTTTGAGGCGTATTGGTAAGGTTGCCTATGAGCTTGAATTGCCTAATGAGTTGGCATCAGTGCATCCGGTTTTCCATGTCTCATTGTTGAGAAAGTTTGTCGGTGATCCGACCTCTGTAGTGCCAATAGAGACTCTTGGCATTAAGGATAGCCTTTCTTATGAAGAGGTTCCAGTTGAGATTCTAGACCGACAAGTCTGGAAGTTGAGAAATAAAGAAGTTGCTTCTGTGAAAGTTCTATGGAGGAATCAATTAGTTGAGGGTGCTACTTGGGAGGCCGAGGCCGATATGATGTCCCGCTATCCTCATCTCTTTCCTTCCGATCCTCCTCTAGCTTGAGGTACCTAGTTCCTCATGGTTCATTCTTTTGGTCTAAGGTGTCATAGTTGATTTCCATGATTCCTTGATTTATACATGTTCATGAAGAGTCTATCATGATATATATAGATATATGTTTGTGCATTGAGTATGAGTTGCATAAAGTCTTCCTGAATTTTGTATTGAGCATGCTTTAGCTTGGAGTTGAAGTTTCCTCCTCGGATATGTGCATTTACATGCTTGTAGGCTAGGTTGGGTTGTTAGTCTGAGTCTATCGCCCTTCTCAGGATATCCAGGTTCTCATTCAAGGATGAATGTCCCCAAGGGGGAGATATTGTAACACCCCAATTTTTGAAAAGAAAGAAAAATGCAGTTTTTAAAATTTTTCTGGTGCTAGTGATGACGGAGGCCATCTACGCACCGTAGGTGGTGTGACGGGCCATAGATGGGAACCGTCGATGGCCCTCCCAGCTTTATGGATGTTGAGTTTCTGAAACTTGACCTACGGAATAGCAGGAAGGTTCGTAGTTTGGTTGACGGGCCGTAGATGGGTTCCGTAGATGCCTTCCAGACTTAGCCAAATTTTCAGTCCAAAACGAACTTTCTGAATCAATTGACGGAAGAGCAGGACGGTCCGTCAGTGGATGTACGGACCCTAGGTCCTGACCGTCGATTGGCCCCGATAGTTTATTTAAGGGCTTTTTGGACTTTTTCCCTAAGTTTTTATTCCTCTTATTAGACGATTTTACCCCTCAGCCTTGGCATTATTTATATTTCCTAAGCCCTAATCCCCTCATTTTCCAACTCTCATCTTCCAAATATTCCTCTCTCTAGAAGAACAAGAAAGAGAAGAAGAGAGCTAGGGTTCTCATCAAGGTCACCAATCCCCTTTTTATTTCAAGGCATTGGCTTTAAGGTATGATAGTATTTACCATTTGGAGTCTTTCCCCCAATGAGTCCTCTTTTCCTTAAGGTTTTCAAGGTATGGTCTTGCCCAAGAGAGTTAAGGTTTGACAAATTCTTATGGGTTCTTCATTATGCTTTTCATTGTTGATGTTATGGTTGATAGTGCACGATCTAGCGTGGTAAAGTAAGCTAGTGCACGATTTAGCGTGGTTTACATGCAACTTGATGAATCCAATTTATGATTATGTTTATGAATGTGGGTTGATTGAGAAAAGATGAATTTCATGAACTCTTTGTGAATTGAGTTAAGGATTATCATGATCAAGCTATGAATTTAATGTAAGACTATGAATGATGAAAAGAGGATATTTTATGAAAAGATGCATGATGAATCAAAATTCATGATTTTCCTCTATTATGTGGGTTCCCTAAATTATGACTAAATTGCCTTGATTTATGGCTTTCTAAGTATTTGCTTGCATTGAATTGCATGTTTTGAGGTGAAACTTATGAACCCATGATTTATGAGTTAAGAACGTGATGAGCTAAGTAAATATGAAATTTGTGAACTCATGCATGCTTTATGAAGTTTATGATATGTTATTGCATTTGTTGAGTGATGAAAGGGTTTCTCATGTAATGCTCAACCTATGAATGTGAAAGGTTTTCTCACACGAAATGATTCATAACTTGTTGAAAGGTTTGCTCAACTAAGGTTGAATCTATGATTACGGAGCTATTCTAATGATTAAAGCTTGGACAAGGTCCATGAAAGTTGAATATCTATAAGCATGATTTTTTCTTGAATTGGTAACCCTAGTTTTACCTTTTCATGTTTGATGATATCATATGTTAATGACTAATCCGTGGGAATTATGCTTAGCATCGAGTGGATATTGAGATGCACGCCCTCCCGTTAGTAGAGGCTGGATCTTCTAGTGAAAGCTCTCCCGTTAGTAGAGGCTGGGTTTTCTAGATGGAGCTCTCCCGTTAGTTGAGGCCGAGTCTCCTAACGCAATCTCTATCCCATAAACTATGTTGCCACCATATGATGTTGTCTTTAAGTAGACATTAGCTAGTGGATCCACATAAGCTAAGAAGTTCATGGTCTTACCTTGGCAAGTAGGACACCCCTTTTCGGTGTGGGGCAGACACCGGATTCCATGTTGATAGCTCACATGGTCTTATATGTTGGTTATGGCTATTTCCCCACAAGTTAATGAACAAGTGTTCTCATGATGATGATTTAAAGTAAAGTAAAGGAAAGATGAATAGCTTGTCTTGGCCGTGTTTTATGCCTCATGTCTCTTATGATCTATCATGTTTTAGCTTGGCCATTGCATGTCATGATTATATGTCATTGTAGCATGGTTTATGTGTCCTTTATGCATTGCTATCATACTTGGTACTTGATTGTACTAACGCATACTTTTGCCTGCATTGATTCTATTGATGTAGGACTTAGCGGTTCTTCTCATTTCACTCGTGGCTAGTCAGTTCCAGTGATATTGAAGACTTGGTGAGGCCTCCTATGTCCGAGGACCTAACCTTGTTACTTTTTCATGCTTCCCGTTATGCTTTTGGATATTGTACTGGGCTGCATCCCAAACCTTCATTTCTATTCTCTTATGTTAGATGGCTTGAAACATAAGTTGTAGACTTCCGTTGTTCTGTTATATAATGCTCTTTTTAATTCTTTTCTCTATTATCTTGTATGTTATGTATGCTAAGGGCTTGTGTGAGGCCTCTCGGGGTGTTGTACGCCATGTGACATCTAGGGGCTACCCTGGGTCGTGACAAAACCCTGGGAACCGGGCAACCCTTGCTCCTACTCTAATTTGGTCGCTCTAGAGCTGATGGAACCGTCAGAATTCTCATCTGAGATTGTTTACCTGAAGTTATGGCCAAAATAAACTTTTCAAGGTTCAAAAGCTCCAAAATAGAATAACAGGCATAAAACCCAAACGAACGACCAGACGACCTAACAGTCAGTCCAGCAAGTAACAAATGACTTGGGGTCGCTACAGGAATGTTCTAAATGACAGAAAGAAGGCATTAACACAGAAATGATCTGGAGGGTCATTACAGATCATGTAGTAGGTAGGGCTGCCAGCCAAATTTTTTTAGGGATCGTTTGGTCTTTTCACCTAATGACTTATTTACTCAATTAAGTTTGTTCCCTTCATATCCTAACACTATATAAGCCCTTTTGATCCTAAAATCTACCCTTTCCAATTACTTTACAAGTTTCCCCAAACCCCCCGCTCTCACATAATTTTCTCTTTAGAGTTAGAAGAAGAAGAAGAGGGCAAGCTAGGGTTCAAGAAATCAAGTTTTTCTTCATCAATTGCTTAAAGAATGTGGACTCTAAGGTATGATAGTGTTCATCCATGGAGCCCTTTCCTCCATGGAATCCCTAAAATCTCAAATTTTCAACTTAGAAGTTCTCAATTGAATTAAGGGTTTTCTTCCATGTTATGGGTTCGTTGTAATGTTGCTTCCATTGATTGATTTATGAACGTTGAAGTATAAATTGATTTGAATTTTATGAATTTAGATGAATCCCCATGAACCCATGCCTTTTCCCCAATTTCGAAATTATGCATTGTTGGTGGGTTAGATTTGTGAAGAGATGAATTACATGAAGTCTAGATGAATCTATGTATGAACTATGATTCTTAAGCTATGAATTTCATGATGATATTATGATTGACCTAAAGATGGTTTTATGAAAGTAAGTATGTTCAATCAAAAACTATGATTTTCCTCTATTATGTGGGTTCCTTCAGTCAAGATTAAATTACCTTTTTATGGTTTTCTAAGCATGAGTTTGCTTTGAATTGCATGATTTAGGATGAATTCTTATGAACGCATGTGAATCTATGATTTTCAAGTTATGAGTATGATGAACCATGTAAAGATGAAATTGATGAAATCATGCACGTCTCTTATGAAGTTAATGATGATTGAATGGTGCTTTGAGATTGAAGCATTAAAGTTTACCATATGTTGATTTGTGTTGGGTTGTGAAAGGATTTTCTCAACTAAGGAACATACGGAGTTATTCTAATGGAAGGAACAAGAGGAGATCCCTCATGATTTCCCCTCCCCATGATAGACAAGAGGAGATCCCTCATGCCTATCCATAATAAGACAACAGGATATCCCTCATGTCTTCTATGGAGCTATTCAAATGGAAGGGACAAGAGGAGATCCCTCATGTCTACCAATTATAAGGTAGAGGAGATCCACCATGCCTTCTAATGATATGATAAGATTATGACTATGATTAATCCGTGGGAACTATGCTTAGCACCGAGTGGACAAGAGGAGATCCCTCATGTCCCATAAACTATGTGACACCATAGGTTTGCCTAGATAGACACTAGCTAGTGGATCCACGTAAGCTAGAAATTCATGATCTTACCTTGGCAAGTAAGGCAACCCTTTTTCGGTGTAGGGAGAACACTGGATTTCATGTCATAGCTCGCATGGTCTATGTCGGTTAAGGCTCACTTCCCACAAACAATGAACTAAAGTGACTCTCAAGATATGTCACAAGTGTTTTAAATATGTTTAGCTTGCTTTGAGCATGATTTATGACTTATGTATCTAACATTTTTTCATATTTTAGTTTGATCACTGCATGTCATGAAAATGTCCCGTTTTAGCATGTTTAAGTGATTTTGTGCATTGCTATCATACTTGATACTTAATTGTACTAACTCATACTCTTGCCTACATTGACTTGTTGATGTAGGACTTGGTGATTCTCCATCTATTCATTGCAAGAGTATAGTAGAAGAATTATTGAAGACTTGGTGAGTCCTCTTCCATTCGAGGATGTAGCCTTGTCGTTCTTTTATGTTCTTTCATTTTGACATTGTATTGGGTTACGTCCCAAATGTTATTTCTCATTCTTATGTGAGATTGGCTTTGGGAAACTTTATGTACACTTCTGCTACTTTTATCAAACTCTTATGATTTGAACTTGATTTTTATACTCTTTTATTTTCTATGATCTTTGACTATGTATGCTAAGTGGCTTGTATGAGGCCCTTTCGAGGTCTTTCATACCATGTTACGTCTAGGGTGTACTTTGTGTCATGACAAACTTGGTATCAAAGCAAAAAGTTTTAGAAAGATTCTAGGTTGTGTCATAAGCCACATCTAGTAGAGTCTTGTTCAGGAGTGTGAAGCGCGCCACATTTATGAATGAGAGGCTATAAGATGTTTAGCAAACTTCACTTCTTTCATTACTTTTAAGTCGTGCGATAGAATTTAACCTCATAGGTCTTTCTCTCCTAATCCCTATCATATGCGTTTCAGGATATGGCTACTCGAAGAGCTCATGCTAGAATAAATGCGGGAGAGAATGTGGAACAAAAAGCTCCTCCTCAAGCTCCTCAAGTTATGGTCGACCCTTTGGCCGAACAAGTGACTAATGCGGAGTTTAGGGCTGCTTTTCAAGTGTTGGATCAAGCCATGACGGCTCAAGCCAATAGAGAGGTTGTGGCTCCCGTGAACCCAAATGTGGTTACAGCGGCATCAAGGGCGAGGGACTTCACTAAAATGAACCCTCCAGAATTTCATGGTCCTAAGGTTGAGGAGGATCCTCAAGAATTCATTGATGAGGTGTACAATGTGCTAATGATTATGTGTGTGATGTCGGAGGAAAAGGCGGAGTTGGCCGCTTATCAACTTAAGCGTCTGGCTCAAGTGTGGTTCGAGCAATGGAAGAGTGAGAGGGCGGATGATGCGGGTCCTCTTGATTGGGAGAAGTTCAAGATTGCTTTTCTTGATAGGTTCTTTCCCCTAGAGATGAGGGAAGAGAGGGTGCTTGAGTTCATCAACCTTCGTCAAGGAAGCATGAGTGTGAATTAGTATGCTTTGAAGTTCACCAAATTGTCTCGATATGCTCCTACTATGGTTGCCGATCCTAGGGCAAGAATGAGAAAATTCTTTTCGAAAGTGTCTGAAATGGTGGTCAAGGAATGTCGTACCGCCATGCTTGTCAATGACATGGATATTTCTCATCTCATGGTGCATGCTCAACAAATAGAGGAGGAGAAGCTCAAGAAAAAGTCTAGAGAGGCAAATAGGGCTACGACCGGTGATGGTAATCTTTCACATTCAAGGTTCGATGGACAAGATCATTTTAAGTCTCGACAATGGTTTTCCGATCAAGATTCCTCCAATGATTCAGCTAAGTTCAACAAAGATAGGGTGTCTATCCCTAAGCCTCAAGGAGGAAACAGTGGTGAATTCTCATCGACCACTTGTACTAGGTGTGAAAGGAAGCATGAGGGCAATTGTCTAGCCGGTTCAAATGCATGCTTTGGTTGTGGTAAGACGGGCCACACGATAAGTGATTGTCCCTTAGTTGTCAAAAGGGAGGGAGATAATCGTCGATGGACTCAACCCAAAAATTCATCCGGTTCAAGTTCTCAAAAGCAAAAACGATTGTATGCACTTCAAGCTCGTCATGAGCAAGAGGGTTCCCCGGATGTGGAAATTGGTAAGTTATTATCCTTTACCTTGTGGTTATGCATTGATTAGTGTTGGGTATTTTGTTGGCTATGATAAGACTCCATGTGTTGTTAGTGTGTTTAAGGTCGACTTTGAAATCCTTGTAGAAACTTCTTAAATGTTCACTTGTATCAATGAATTTGTGGTTGTTAAGACTTTGGTGTTATGATTGTGTAGAGGGAGATGGATTCGGAAGGATTAGAGAGGTTTTCTCCCAAGGGGGAGATAGTGTGTTTCTTGATTGGTAAGTGTGGGGACTAATTAAGTTGCTAGAAAGAGTTCTTTGTTATGGTTTGCTACATGAGAGTTCAGAGGCGATGTGATGTCTTAGTATCCCTATCTTCTTCCTTCTACCTTTGGGTCTAGCTTGAGGCCTTAGCCCCTCATGATTCGCTCTTCAGGATTCTTGTGTCGTGATCATTCTCATGTTTCCTCATGCATTCATGCTCATGAAAATTGGATTTTTTCAAAGATATGACTTTGTATGATTGATTTATCTATGATTATGTGCATTTGAGTATGAGTTGCATAACGTTTTCATGAAATGATGTTTTAAACATGCGTTAGCTTTGAGTTGATGCTTTCCTCCTCGGATATGTGCATTTATGTGATTGCATTCTAGGTTAGGTTGTTAGCTCTTGTTTCCTACCCTCCTTATGATGTTTTGAATCTCATTGGAGGACGAATGTTCCCAAGGGGGAGATAATGTAACACCCCTGATTCGGAAAGAATGAAAAATTCCAACTTTTGAAAATATTGGTGACCTACTACTTGACCTACTAACCGTTGGTTGACTTACCAACAGTAGGTCAAGAGGGGTAGGAGTCGTTGGTGGGTCTGCCTAGGGGAAAATATTTGAGAAAATTGATTTTTGGTGACCTACTACATGACCTACGGACAGTAGGTGGACTACCAACTGTAGGTCTAGTAGTAGGTTGGGAAAGTTGGTGGGTATTGTTAAAATTATGAGGGCTTAGGCAGTGTGACCTACGGGCAGTAGGTTGACCTACCAACCATAGGTCATGTAGTAGGTAGGGCTGCCGGCCAAATTTTTTTAGGGATCATTTGGTCTTTTCACCTATTGACTTATTTACTCAATTAAGTCGGTTCCCTTTATCTCCTAACACTATATAAGCCCTTTTGATCCTAAATTCTACCCTTTCCAATTACTTTACAAGTTGCCCCAAACCCTTCTCTCTCTAGAAGTTAGAAGAAGAAGAAGAAGAGGACAAGCTAGGGTTCAAGAAATCAAGTGTTTCTTCATCAATTGCTTAAGGAATTGGGACTCTAAGGTATGATAGTGTTCATCCATGGAGCCCTTTCCTCCATGGAATCCCTAAAATCTCTAATTTTCATCTTAGAAGTTCTCAATTGAATTAGGGGTTTTCTTCCATCTTATGGGTTCTTTGTAATGTTGCTTCCATTGATTGATTTATGAAATTTGAAGTATAAATTGATTTGAACTTCATGAATTTAAATGAATGATCATGAACCCATGCCTTTTCCCCAATTTCGAAATTATGCATTGTTGGTGGGTTGGATTTGTGAAGAGATAAATTACATGAAGTGTATATGAACCTATGTATGAACTATGATTCTTAAGCTATGAATTTCATGATGAGATTATGAATGACATAAAGATGGTTTTATAAAAGTAAGCATGTTCAATCAAAAACTATAATTTTTCTCTATTATGTGGGTTCCTTCAATCATTATTAAATTGCCTTGTTTATGGTTTTCTAAGCATGAGTTTGCATTCAAATGCATGATTTAGGATGAATTCTTATGAACCCATGTGAATCTATGATTTTCAAGTTATGAGTATGATGAACCATGTAAAGATGAAATTGATGAAATCATGCATGTCTCTTATGAAGTTAATGATTATTTAAAGGTGCTTTGAGATTGAAGCATTAAAGTTTATGATATGTGGATTTATGTTAGGTTGTGAAAGGATTTTCTTAACTAAGGAGAATAGGGAGTTATTCTAATGGAATGAACAAGAGGAGATCCCTCATGATTTCCCCTCCCCATGATAGACAAAAGGTGATCCCTCATGCCTATCCGAATAAGACAAGAGGAGATCCCTCATGTCTTCTATGGAGCTATTCTAATGGATGGGACAAGAGGAGATCCCTCATGTCTACCCATAATAAGGTAGAGGAGATCCCCTATGCCTTCAAATGATGTGATAAGATTATGACTACGATTAATCCGTGGGAACTATGCTTAGCACCGAGTAGACAAAAGGAGATCCCTCATGTTCTATAAACTATATGCAACCATAGGTTTGTCTAGATAGATACTGGCTAGTGGATCCACATAAGCTAGAAATTCATGGTCTTACCTTGGCAAGTAAGGCAACCCTTTTTTGGTTTAGAGAGAACACCGAATTCCATGTCATAGCTCGCATGGTCTATGTCGGTTAAGTCTCACTTCCCAGAAACAATGAACTAAAGCAATTCTCAAGATATCTCACAAGTGTTTTCAATTTGTTTCGCTTGCTTTGAACATGATTTATGACTTATGTATCTAACATTTTTGAATATTTTAGCTTGATCACCACATGTTATGAAAATGTCCCGTTTTAGTATGTTTAAGTGATTTTGTGCATTGCTATCATACTTGGTCATTGATTGTACTAACGCATACTCTTGCCTACATTGACTTGTTGATGTAGGACTTGGTGATTCTCCATCTATTCGTGGCTAGAGCTTAGTAGAAGAATTATTGAAGACTTGGTGAGTCCTCATGCATTCGAGGACGTAGCCTTGTTGTTCGTTCATTTTGACATTGTATTGGGTTACGTTCGAAATGTTATTTCTCATTCTTATGTTAGATTGGCTTTGAGACACTTTATGTAGACTTCCTCTACTTTTATCAAACTCTTATGATTTGAACTTGATTTTTATACTCTTTTAATTCTATGATCTTGGACTATGTATGCTAAGTGGCTTGTATGAGGCCCTTTCGAGGTCTTGTATTCCATGTTACGTCTAGGGTTTACTTTGGGTCGTGACAACTTGGTAATAGAGAGAAAGGTTTTAGAAAGATCCTACATTGTCTCATAAGCCACATAGAATAGATTCTTGTTCATGAGTGTGAAGCGCGCTTTATTTATGAATGAGAGGCTATAAGATGTTTAGGAAACATCACTTCTTTTGTTTCTCTTAAGTCGTGCGATAGAATTTAACCTCATAGGTCTTTCTCTCCTAATCCCTATCCTATGCATTTCAGGATATGGCTACTCAAAGAGCTCATGCTAGAAGAAATGCGGGAGAGAATGTGGAACAAGAAGCTCATCCTCAAGCTCCTCAAGTTTCAGCTGACCATTTGGCTAAACAAGTGACTAATGCGGAGCTTAGGGCTGCTTTTCAAATGTTCGCTCAAGCCATGACGGCTCAAGCCAATAGAGATGTTGTGGCTCCCGTGAACCCAAATGTGGTTACGGCGGCATCAAGGGTGAGGGACTTCATTAAAATGAACCCTCCAGAATTTCATGGTCCTAAGGTTGAGGAGGATCCTCAAGAATTCATTGATGAGGTGTACAATGTGCTAATGATTATGTGTGTGATGTCGGAGGAAAAGGCGGAGTTGGCCGCTTATCAACTTAAGCGTCTGGCTCAAGTGTGGTTCGAGCAATGGAAGAGTGAGAGGGCGGATGATGCGGGTCCTCTTGATTGGGAGAAGTTCAAGATTGCTTTTCTTGATAGGTTCTTTCCCCTAGAGATGAGGGAAGAGAGGGTGCTTGAGTTCATCAACCTTCGTCAAGGAAGCATGAGTGTGAATTAGTATGCTTTGAAGTTCACCAAATTGTCTCGATATGCTCCTACTATGGTTGCCGATCCTAGGGCAAGAATGAGAAAATTCTTTTCGAAAGTGTCTGAAATGGTGGTCAAGGAATGTCGTACCGCCATGCTTGTCAATGACATGGATATTTCTCATCTCATGGTGCATTCTCAACAAATATAGGAGCAGAAGCTCAAGGAAATTTCTAGAGAGGCAAAGAGGGCTAAGACCGGTGATGGTAATCTTTCACATTCAAGGTCCGATGGACATAATTGTTTTAAGTCTCGACAAAGGTTTTCCAGTCAAAATTTCTCCAATGATCCACCTAAGTTCAACAAAGATAGGGTGTCTAACCCTAAGTCACAAGGAGGAAACAGTGGTGAATTCACATTGATCACTTGTGCTAGGTGTGGAGGGAAGCATGAGGGCAATTATCTAGCCGGTTCCAATGCATGCTTTGGTTGTGGCAAGACGGGTCACAAGATAAGGGATTGTCCCTTAATGGTCAGAAGGGAGGGGATAATCATCGATGGACTCAACCCAAAAATTCATCGGGTTCAAGTGCTTAAAAGCAAAATTGATTGTATGCACTTCAAGCTCGTGATGAGCAAGAGGGTTCCCTGGATGCGGAAATTAGTAAGTTATTATCCTTTACCTTGTGGTTATGCATTGATTAGTGTTGGGTATTTTGTTGGCTATGATAAGACTCCATGTGTTGTTAGTGTGTTTAAGGTCGACTTTGAAATCCTTGTAGAAACTTCTTAAGTGTTCACTTGTATCAATGGATTTGTGGTTGTTAAGACTTTGGTGTTATGATTGTGTAGAGGGAGATGGATTCGGAAGGATTAGAGAGGTTTTCTACCAAGGGGGAGATAGTGTGTTTCTTGATTGATAAGTGTGGGGACTAATTAAGTTGCTGGAAAGAGTTCTTTGTTATGGTTTTCTACATGAGAGTTCAGAGACGATGTGATGTCTTAGTATCCCTATCTTCTTCCTTCTACCTTCGGGTCTAGCTTGAGGCCTTAGCCCCTCATGATTCGCTCTTCAGGATTCTTGTGTCGTGATCATTCTCATGTTTCCTCATGCATTCATGCTCATGAAAATTTGATTTTTTCAAAGATATGACTTTGTATGATTGATTTATCTATGATTATGTGCATTTGAGTATGAGTTTCATAAAGTCTTCATGAAATGATGTTTTAAACATGCGTTAGCTTGGAGTTGATGTTTTCCTCCTCGGATATGTGCATTTATGTGATTGCATTCTAGATTGGGTTGGTAGCTCTTGTTTCCCACCCTCCTTATGATATTTTGAATCTCATTCGAGCACGAATTTTCTCAAGGGTGAGATAATGTAACACCCCAGATTTGGAAAAAATAAAAATTCCAACTTTTGAAAACTTTGGTGACCTACTACTTGACCTACTTACCGTTGGTTGACTTACCAACAGTAGGTCTAGAGGGGTAAGAGTCGTTGGTTGGTCTGCATAGGGGAAAAATTTGAGAAAATTGATTTTTGGTGACCTACTACATGACTTACGGGCAGTAGGTGGACCTACCAACCGTAGGTCAAGTAGTAGGTTGGGAAAGTTGGTGGGAGTTGTGAAAATTATGGGGGCTTAGGCAGTGTGACCTACGGGCAGTAGGTTGACCTACCAACCATAGGTCATGTAGTAGGTGGGGCTGCCGGCCAAATGTTTTTAGGGATCGTTTGGTCTTTTCACCTAATGACATATTTACTCAATTAAGTCGGTTCCCTTCATCTCCTAACACTATATAAGCCCTTTTGATCCTAAAATATACCCTTTCCAATTACTTTACAAGTTTCCCCAAACCCTCCTCTCTCAAATTATTCTCTCTCTAGAAGTTAGAAGAAGAAAAAGAAGAGGGCAAGCTAGGGTTCAAGAAACAAGTGTTTCTTCATCAATTCCTTAAGGAATTGGGACTCTAAGGTATGATAGTGTTCATCCATGGAGCCCTTTCCTCTATGGAATCCCTAAAATCTCTAATTTTCAACTTAGAAGTTCTCAATTGAATTAGGGGTTTTCTTCCATCTTATGGGTTCTTTGTAATGTTGCTTCCATTGATTGATTTATGAAATTTGAAGTATAAATTGATTTGAACTTCATGAATTTAAATGAATGATCATGAACCCATGCCTTTTCCCCAATTTCGAAATTATGCATTGTTGGTGGGTTGGATTTGTGAAGAGATAAATTACATGAAGTGTATATGAACCTATGTATGAACTATGATTCTTAAGCTATGAATTTCATGATGAGATTATGAATGACATAAAGATGGTTTTATAAAAGTAAGCATGTTCAATCAAAAACTATAATTTTTCTCTATTATGTGGGTTCCTTCAATCATTATTAAATTGCCTTGTTTATGGTTTTATAAGCATGAGTTTGCAATTAATCAAGCCGGAAAAACCCTTTTTTTTCATATCGGAATGTCCGGTGGGAAGCCACCTATGGAGGCTGCTCCGCGTATACCTTCGTTACTGTCTGTGAATACCATTGGTGAGAGGTCATATGCCGCCACTCTACAACCAACTACGTCTATGTGTGCACCATTACCTCGTAAGAACATAACGTATTTGAATGGTGAACCTAGAGTAATCTGGGAAGAGGAGGAGGTGGTGCAGATGATTGTCAATGAGAATTTGGAATACGCTGTAGTGGGGAATTTTTCATATGGGTGGCCTGACATCCAAGAGCTACGGAAGATCATACCCAAACAATGTGAATTGAAAAGAGATGTGAACATAGGTTTACTATGTAATAGATACGTGCTCATACGGGCATCAAGGATGGAGGACTACGTGAATCTTTTATCAAAGCCTATCTTTTATATTGCACATAGGAACTGGTACTATCCTATGACAACATTTTAATGGGATCCACTTTTTGATCCAGAGGAGGAAACATTAATAGCAATCGCTTGGATCTCATTGCCGACACTACCTCCAAACTTTTTCGGCAAAGAAACTATTTTCTCTCTTGCGGTTGCTGTGGGTAAACCCTTGCAAGTGGATCTGGCGACAAGTAATAAAACTAGACCAAGTTGTGCCAGAGTCAAGGTGGAGGTGGATTTGCTTGGTGATTTTCCAAAAATAGTTAACGTAGGAATTAAGAAGAAGACGGAGGAGATAGTAGCAAAGTGGATTGACATAAAATATGATTACTTGCCTAAATATTGTAAGAGTTGCAAGCTTCAGGGACATAACGAGAAGGATTGTTTTGTCCTCCATCCAAAATTATATCCAAAGAAAGAGGACAATGAGGTGGTTGATAAGAACAAAGAAGTAGCCTTAACAAAGAACAGTGTTGAGGTGGAAAGGAAGTATCAGGTGGAGACAGTGAAGCAAAAACTTAGCAATCATCAGGATACATGGCAAGAGAATGGAGCAAGAAGAGGTAGAGCATGGCGTCGAGGTGGAATGACTCAGCGATGGAATCCAAAAGAAAGAGTGATGAATGCAGAGGAGGGGCTTATAACTGGAAACAAATTTAATGCACTTAATGAAAAAGATGACCAGCAGGAAGAAGGAGAAGTATTTCGAACACCAATGTTAGAAAAGGATGATAAAGGCAAGGAGAAAGAATCGACTAAGAAGTGGGTAGAGGAAGCTTTTGGGAAACAAGGGAAGGAAAGAGAACTATCAATGGAGGAGGGGAACCAAAATGTCAAATTGGGAGAATGTTCAAAGGAAAAGAATCAACCAACAAGGGAGAGTGTGAAGAATAATATGGCGGAGAACGTAACAGGCATCGCAAATGCCAGTCAAAAGTTCACGGAAACTTGAAATAGTGACGAGCAGGAGTTTTTGGGGGCTAGTGAAGTTAAGAATGATAAAAGTGTGGAAGAGAATGAACCACCTGACCTGGGGACAGAAACATCATGTAACATGGAAGGTGAAGGGTCGTCGACAAATAAACATGAAGGTGCACACATGGAGGAACATGAACACGTATCAGGTAAATCATAGGATGAGCAAGTGCCAGAAACAAATGAGGATAAAAGAGGTGATGAGGATGAGGATGATATACAGGAAAATATTAAAGAGGTAAGTGCCAAAGGTGATTTATCTCCAAGGCATACCAAGGATTTAAGAACTGGCAAGAAACACATCAACACCGGAAAGGTCAGAAGTACAAGGAGTAGCTCGGCAAAACCAACAACATCTAAATGATGATGGACAAACTTCTTTTTTCGAGCATTAGATCGATCAAAACTCAAAATTCTTTTGAGAGGCTGATTGATTTAAACAAAAGAAACAAGTGTGCATATATCGCCCTTTTGGAACCTTTCAGAGGGCCTCATGAATTAGAAGCTTATAGACAAAAATTGGGTATGGCCAAAGCTGTATCTAATTGTTCATCCAAAATTTGGGTTTTCTGGAATGAAGAATGGGATGGAAGTATTATAATGGATAAACATCAGCAGATCACAATTCAATTTAAACACCAATGTATACAGAAGATAATTTATATAACTGCAGTGTATGCAAGGTGTAGTGCTCTCGAGCGACTGGAATTATGGGATGATCTTGAGGAGATTGGTGATTACATGGAGAATCCATGGCTGGTAGGGGGAGATTTTAATGTCATTATGGATGTTGCAGAAAAAACTGGGTGGTCAACCAGTCACACATAATGAAACTGTGGATTTTGCACAATGTGTTAATGATTGTGCCTTATTTGATATAAAATTCACAGGAAGTAATTTTACTTGGTGGGATGGAAGAATTGAGGATAAATGTATATTTAAAAGGCTGGACAGGATATTTGGGAACATGAAGTTTATGCAGGAATTCCCCATGTCAGAAGTACAACACTTATAAGGGAAGGTTCGGATCACTGTCCTCTTCGGTGGAATGCAACATAGATCATGAAAGAGTCAGCAAACCTTTCAAATTCTTGAATTTTTGGTCAAAACATGAGAGTTTTTATGAGGTGATAAAGGAGAATTGGCAGATTGAGGTACAAGGAAGTCCATTTCACATTGTCCAGGAAAAGATGAAAAACTTGAAGAAGGTTCTTCCAAGTGGAGCAAGGAAACATATGGGAACATTTTTCATAAAGTTGCTACTTTGGAAGATGTGGTGAAGGTGAAAGAAATATAGTTCGAGATCAATAGCACAGAAAAAAACAAGGTAGAGCTAATGAAGGCAGAGGAGGATCTCCAAAAGTTTTATCAATTGGAAGAGGAATACTGGAAACAAAAATTGGGGATGAGGTGGTTCAATGACGGTGATAGGAACACCAAGTTTTTTCACTCCTATGTCAGAGGTAGAAGAAGGAAGCCACAACTGGATGAGATAATTGATGAACAAGGGGTGTTATACAAATAGTCGAAGGACATTGGGGAAGCAGCTGTGAAGGTGTTTGAGCAGCAATTTAAGGAAAGCACCTTTAATTACGACTATACAATGATTGATTGCATTCCTAAACTAATCACAACAGAGCAATAAGAAAATATGAATAGAACACCAATGGAGGAAGAGGTGAGAGGGGCAGTCTTCTCTTTAAATAGTGACAGTGCTTGTGGGCCAGATGGTTTCTCAGGAATTTTTTTTCAAAGTTGTTGGGAAATTATCAAGGAGGATATTCTGAAAAATAGTAGTGGCTTTCTTTTGTGGTATGTATTTGCCAAGGTTTGTGACACACACGAACCTGGTCCTTATCCCTAAAAAGGAACAAGTTAGGTGCTTCACAGATTTAAGACCAATAAGTTTGAGTACTTACATTAACAAGATAATATTGAAAGTACTTCATGGAAGATTGGTGGAGGCGCTTCCAGGAATCATATCAAAAAATCAAACGGGATTTATGAAAGGAAGGAGCATAGCAGAGAATGTCCTATTAGCTCAAAAAATCATTAGGGAATCAACAAGAGAAACAAATTTCATAATATAGTGGTAAAACTGGATATGATGAAGGCGTATGATAGAGTTTCATGGATATTTATAACAAAGATGATGAGGAGATTTGGGTTTATGGAGAGAATGATTGATATGGTATGGAGGTTGTTGTCTAACAACTGGTATTCAGTATTAGTCAATGGCAATTCCTATGGTTTTTTCTCATCGTCAAGAGGTTTAAAACAGGGGGATCCTCTATCACCCACTTTGTTCATAATTGCAGCTGAAGTTTTGGCCAGAAGATTAAACAATTTGATTGAAGACGAGTAGTTCATTGGGTACGGAATGCCAAAATGGAGTGAAAGAATCAATCACTTGTCGTATGTAGATGATACAGTTTTATTTTGCTCAGGCCATAGAGGATCAATCAAGAAAATGATGAAAGTGTTAAATAAATATGAGAAGGTCTCGGGTCAGCTCATAAATTTAACAAAAAGTTTTGTATATTTTCATGAGAAGGTGCCTATTGCTACAAAGAACAGAATAAGGAGAATTGTGGGAATTGGTGAGGGTTCATTCCCGTTTACCTATCTGGGATGTCCCATTTTTTATGGGAGAAAGAAGATTGGTCATTTCGAAAAGTTGGTGAAGAAAATAAGCAGAGGAGTGATGACTTGGCATAGCAAGTTACTCACGTATGGGGGTAAATATGTATTGATTTATAATGTGCTACAATCAATGCCTATTTATCTAATGTCGTCTATGAATCCACCAAAAGGGGTGATTGATCAGATTCATAAAATTATGGCCAAATTTTTTTGTGTAAGATCGGTGGGTTAAAAGGGAAGCACTGGGTGGCTTGGGAGGATCTATGTATACCAAAGGCAGAAGGGGGAATTGGATTCAGATCATTACACGCAGTTGCCGATACACTTTTTGCAAAATTATGGTGGAATTTTCGAACGCCATCAGATTCATTGTGGAGCCATTACATGTGGAATAAGTATTGTAAGAAGAAGCATCCAGTCATAGCTCAAGGGTCAGGGACATCTCATGTTTGGAGGAAGATGATTCAAATTAGAGAGGAGGTGGAACATAATATATGGTGGCAGATTAGAAATGGCGAAGCAAGTTTTTGGTTTGACAATTGGACAAAGCAAGGAGCCTTATATTACCTCAAAGAACAGAACCACGGGGAATAAGAAATTGAAGTGAAGAAGTTCATAAAAGAAGGGGATTGGGACGAGGTGAAACTGAATCAGTATGTATCGGAGGAGATGGTATATTACATCATTGAAAATATCAACCCTAATTTAGTAGAAAGGGGAAGAGATAAGGCATGGTGGATGGGAAATACAAGTGGGAGTTTTACTGTTAACTCGGCCTAGGAACTATTGAGACACAGAAGAGGAGAAATGGAGATTCTCAAATTCAGTTGGAACAAAGAGATTCCTTTCAAAATTAATTTCTTTCTATGGAGGGTATGCAAAGGGAGAGTCCCCACAGATGATAATTTGCAAAAAATAAGGATAAACTTGGTCTCAAGATGTTGGTGTTGTGAGCAATATCATCAAGAGAACACGGAACATCTATTTCTAACAGGTCCGGTAGCTATTAAGCTATGGAAACACTTTGCTGATTTTGCAGGTATAACAGTTGAAGGAAAATGATTACATCATGTTATCAAGAGCTGGTGGTATACTCAGGCCCCATGTAAAGTGAAGGAAATATACAAGATGATACCAGCACTGATCGTATGGTCCCTATGGAAAAGAAGGAACTTAAGAAAGCATGGAGGAGATACTTCTATACAAGGCATGATCTATCAAGTGCACCAAAACATTCAATTCATGATTTAAAAGAAGTATCCATGGAGTAAAGTTCTAGGGAAGAATTGGGAGGAGATGCTCAAGAGAACAAGCAATTACAAACCAAGACTGTACCATTGTAAAGTCAAATGGGAAGCACCTCAAGAAGGGGTGATGAAATGCAACACGGATGGGGCAAGCCAAGGAAATCCTGGAAGCAATGCCTATGGTTTTTTTCTGAGGAACAATCATGGGGATTTAATACATGTTGCAGCGAACATAGGTATTACTACGAATGTGGAAGCGGAACTGAGAGCAATTCTAGAGGCAGTAAAATATTGTGTTTCTAAGAAGGTGGGGAAGCTAACAGTGGAATCAGATTCTTTGTTAGTGGTGAAAATTATTAAGGAAGTATGGAAAGTGCCATGGGAGTTAGCAGATTATTTTGATGAGCTAAAATAAGAAATCACGAAGATTGAGGTAACAATACAACACATATACAGAGAAGGTAACAAGATGGCAGACTACTTGGTTAACTTAGCAATTAACGCTACCGAGAAGACGACCTTCAGGTCATTTGAGCAATTGCCTAGTATGGGGAGAAAGATCATAAACATGGAAAAGCACAAACTCCATCCTTAAGAGTTCGCACCAAGAAGATCATACAACAACATGTATAGGGTTATTCATAGAGATGCTAAATCACATTGAGAAGCATTGATAGACCAGCATCATCAAATACAAAGGGGAGAAGCATCAGATTTGAAATTCAGCATGGGAATCAGCCACAAGCCCTGGCAGGTGAAGACAAATCAGATTGGAGCTAAGAGAGGGAGAAAAAGGAAGAGTGAAGAAACTACCTTGGCCAAGTGACATTCTCCGAGTAAGCAGAAGATGGACATCAAAGGATATGAAGTTGCAACAACCCATAAGAGCGAGGATTGAAGAAGGTTTCCAGAGACAACACAGTGGCAACACTGTTTTAGGAAAGTGGGCTTTGCCCTATCAGCTTGTTAATTTTGGACATGGGAAAATCATTTTAATTGTATTTGGGTGATTCGAGAAATTAAATGGCCTAACAGCCACAAAAATTTAATTAAGAAAAAAGAGCATGACTTTGCATTCAATTGCATGATTTAGGATGAATTCTTATAAATCCATGTGAATCTATGATTTTCAAGTTATAAGTATGATGAACCATGTAAAGATGAAATTGATGAAATCATACATGTCTCTTATGAAGTTAATGATGATTGAAAGGTGCTTTGAGATTGAAGCATTAAAGTTTATGATATGTTGATTTATGTTGGGTTGTGAAAGGATTTTCTCAACTAAGGAGAATAGGGAGTTATTCTAATGGAAGGAACAAGAGGAGATCCCTCATGATTTCCCCTCTCCATGATACACAAGAGGAGATCCCTCATGCCTATCCGTAATAAGACAGGAGGAGATCCCTCATGTCTTCTATGGAGCAATTCTAATGGAAGGGACAAGAGGAGATCCCTCATGTCTACCCTTTATAAGGTAGAGGAGATCCCTCATGTCCCATAAACTATGTCCCACCATTGGTTTGTCTATTTAGACACTAGCTAGTGGATCCATGTAAGCTAGAAATTCATGGTTTTACCTTGGCAAGTAAGGCAACCCTTTTTCGGTGTAGGGAGAACAGCAGATTCCATATCATAACTCGCATGGTCTATGTCGGTTAAGGCTCACTTCCCACAAACAATGAACTAAAGCGACTCTCAAGATATCTCAAAAGTGTTTTAAATATGTTTAGCTTACTTTGAACATGATTTATGACTTATGTATCTAACATTTTAGCATATTTTAGCTTGATCACCGCATGTCATGAAAATGTCCCGTTTTAGCATGTTTAAGTGATTTTGTGCATTGCTATCATACTTGGTACTTGATTGTACTAACACATACTCTTGCCTACATTGACTTGTTGATGTAGGACTTTGCGATTCTCCATCTATTCATGGCTAGAGCTTAGTAGAAGAATTATTGAAGACTTGGTGAGTCCTCATCCATTCGAGGACGTAACCTTGTTGTTCTTTTATGTTCTTTCATTTTGACATTGTATTGGGTTACGTCCCAAATGTTATTTCTCATTCTTATGTTAGATTGGCTTTCAGACACTTTATGTAGACTTTCGCTACTTTTATAAAACTCTTATGATTTGAACTTGATTTTTATACTCTTTTAATTCTATGATCTTGGACTATGTATGCTAAGTGGCTTGTATTAGGCTCTTTCGAGGTCTTGTATGCCATGTCATGTTTAGGGTGTACTTTGGGTCGTGACAAACTTCGTATCAGAGCCAAATGTTTTAGAAAGATCCTAGGTTGTGTCATAAGCCACATCGAGTAGAGTTTTGTTCATGAGTTTGAAGCACGCCACATTTATGAATGAGAGGGTATAAGAAGTTTAGGAAACTTCACTTCTTTCATTACTCTTACGATGTGCGATAGAATTTAACCTCATAGGTCTTTCTCTCCTAATCCCTATCCTATGCGTTTCAGGATATGGCTACTCAAAGAGCTCATGCTAGAAGAAATGCGGGAGAGAATGTGGAACAAGAAGCTCCTCAAGTTCCGGCCGACCCTTTGGCCAAACAAGTGACTAATGCGGAGTTTAGGGCTGCTTTTCAAGTGTTGGCTCAAACCATGACAGCTCAAGCCAATAGAGAGGTTGTGGCTCCCGTGAACCCAAATGTGGGTACGATGGCATCAAGGGTGAGGGACTTCACTTGAATCAACCCTCCGTAGTTTCATGGTTCTAAGGTTGAGGAGGATCTTCAAGAATTCATTGATGTGGTGTACAAGGTGCTAATGATTATGGGTGTGACGCCAGAGGAAAAGGTGGAGTTGGCCGCTTATCAACTAAAGGGTGTGGCTCAAGTGTGGTTCGAGCAATGGAAGAGTGAGAGAGCGGATGATGCGAGTCCTCTTGAATGGGAGAAGTTCAAGGTTGCTTTTCTTGATAGGTTCTTTCCCCTTGAGATGAGGGAGGCAAGGGTGCTTGAGTTCATCAACCTTCATTAAGGAAGCATGAGTGTGAAGGAGTATACTTTGAAGTTCACAAAATTGTCTTAATATGCTCCTACTATGGTTGCCGATCCTAGGACAAGAATGAATAAGTTCATTTTGGGAGTGTCTGAAATGGTGGTCAAGGAATTTCGTACCCCCATGCTTGTCAATGACATGGATATTTCTCATCTCGTGGTGCATGCTCAACAAATAGAGGAGGAGAAGATCAAGGAAAAGTCTAGTGAAGCAAAGAGGGCTAAGACCGGTGATGGTAATCTTTCACATTCAAGGTCTGATAGACATGATCGTTTTAAGTCTCGACAAAGATTTTTCGGTCAAGATTCCTCCAATGATCCACCTAAGTTCAACAAAAATAGGGTGTCTAACCCTAAGCCTCAAGGAGGAAATGGTGGTGAATTCTCATCAACCACTTGTGCTAGGTGTGGAGGGAATCATGAGGGAAATTGTCTAGCCGGTTCCAATGCATGCTTTGGTTATGGCAAGATGGGCCACAAGATAAGGGATTGTCCCTTAGTGGTCAGGAGGGAGGGAGATAATCATCGATGGACTCAACCCCAAAATTTATCGGGTTCAAGTGGTCAAAAGCAAAACCGATTATATGCACTTCAAGCTCGTCATGAGCAAAAGGGTTCCCCGGATGCGGAAATTGGTAAGTTAGGATCCTTTAGCTTGTGGTTATGCATTGATAATGTTGGGTGTTTGGTTGGCTATGACAAGACTCCATGTGTGGTTAGTGTGCTTAAGGTTGACTTTGAAGTCCTTGTAGAAATTTCTTAAGTGTTCACTTGTATCAGTGGATTTGTGGTTGTTAAGACTTTGGTGTTATGATTGAGTTGAGGAAGATGGATTCGGAATGATTAGAAAGGTTTGCTCCCAAGGGGGAGATAGTGTGTTTCTTGATTGGTAAGTGTGGGGACTAATTAAGTTGCCAGAAAGAGTTCTTTGCTATGGTTTGCTATATGAGAGGTCGGAGGTGATGTGATGTCTTAGTATCCCTATCTGTTCCTTCTACCTTCGGGTCTAGCTTGAGGCCTTAGCCCATCATGATTCGCTCTTTAGGATTCTTGTGTTGTGGTCATTCTCATGTTTCCTCATGCATTCATGCTCATGAAAATTTGAAATTTTCAAAGATATGACTTAGTATGATAGATTTATCTATGATTATGTGCATTTGAGTATGAGTTGCATAAAGTCTTCATGAAATGATGTTTTAAACATGCGTTAGCTTGGAGTTGATGTTTTCCTCCTCGAATATGTGTGTTTATGTGATTGCATTCTAGGTTGGGTGGTTAGCTCTTGTTTCCTACCCTCCTTATGATGTTTTGAATCTCATTCGAGGAAAAATGTTCCCAAGGGTGGGATAATGTACAACCCCGGATTCGGAAAGAAAGAAAAATTCAAACTTTTGAAAACTTCGGTGACCAACTACTTGACCTACTAACCGTTGGTTGACTTACCAACAGTAGGTCAAGAGGGGTAGGAGTCGTTGGTTGGTCTGCCTAGGGGAAAAGATTTGAGAAAAATTATTTTTAGTGACCTACTACATGACCTATGGGCAGTAGGTGGACCTACCAACCGTAGGTCAAGTATTAGGTTGGGAAAGTTGGTGGCAATTGTCAAAATTATGGGGGCTTAGGTAGTGTGGCCTATGGTTGGTCACCTAAGGGCAGTAGGTGACCTACCAACCGTAGGTCATGTAGTAGGTAGGGCTGCCAACCAAATTTTTTTAGGGATCGTTTGGTCTTTTCATCTAATGACTTATTTACTCAATTAAGTCAGTTCCCTTCATCTCCTAACACTATATAAGCCCTTTTGATCGTAAAATCTACCCTTTCCAATTACTTTACAAGTTTCCCCAAACCCTCCTCTCTCAAATAATTCTCTCTCTAGAAGTTAGAAGAAGAAGAAGAAGAGGGCAAGCTAGGGTTCAAGAAATCAAGTTTTTCTTCATCAATTGCTTAAGGAATTCGGACTCTAAGGTATGATATTTTTCATCCATGGAGCCCTTTCCTCCATGGAATCCCTAAAATCTCCAATTTTCAACTTAGAAGTTCTCAATTGAATTAGGGGTTTTCTTCCATATTATGGGTTCTTTGTAATGTTGCTTCCATTGATTGATTTTTGAACTTTGAAGTATAAATTGATTTGAATTTAGATGAATCCCCATGAACCCATGCCTTTTCTCCAATTTCAAAATTATGCTTTGCTGGTGGGTTGGATTTGTGAAGAGATGAATTACATGAAGTCTATATGAACCTATGTATGAACTATGATTCTTAAGATATGAATTTCATGATGAGATTATGAATGACCTAAAGATGGTTTTATGAAAGCAAGCATGTTCAATCAAAAACTATGATTTTTCTCTATTATGTGGGTTCCTTCAATCAAGATTAAATTACCTTTTTTATGGTTTTCTAAGCATGAGTTTGCTTTGAATTGCATGATTTAGGATGAATTCTTATGAACCCATGTGAATCTATGATTTTCAAGTTATGAGTATGATGAACCATGTAAAGATGAAATTGATGAAATCATGCACGTCTCTTATGAAGTTAATGATGATTGAATGGTGCTTTGAGATTGAAGCATTAAAGTTTACGATATGTTGATTTGTGTTGGGTCGTGAAAGGATTTTCTCAACTAAGGAACATACGGAGTTATTCTAATGGAAGGAACAAGAGGAGATCCCTCATGATTTCCCCTCCCCATGATAGACAAGAGGAGATCCCTCATGCTTATCCGTAATAAGACAAGAGGAGATCCCTCATGTCTTCTATGGAGCTATTCTAATAGAAGGGACAAGAGGAGATCCCTCATGTCTACCCATAATAAGGTAGAGGAGATCCCCCATGCCTTCTAATGATATGATAAGATTATGACTATGATTAATCCGTGGGAACTATGCTTAGCACCGAGTGGACAAAAGGAGATCCCTCATGTCCAATAAACTATGTGCCACCATAGGTTTGTCTAGATAGACACTAGCTAGTGGATCCATGTAAGCTAGAAATGCATGGTCTTACCTTTGCAAGTAAAGAAACCCTTTTTTTATGTAGGGAGAACATCGGATTCTATGTCATAGCTCATATGGTCTATGTCGGTTAAGGCTCACTTCCCACAAACAATGAACTAAAGCGACTCTCAAGATATCTCACAAGTGTTTTAAATATGTTTAGCTTGCTTTGAACATGATATATGACTTATGTATCTAACATTTTTGCATATTTTAGCTTGATCACCGCATGTCATGAAAATGTCCCGTTTTAGCATGTTTAAGTGTTTTTGTGCATTGCTATCATACTTGGTACTTGATTGTACTAACGCATACTCTTGCTTACATTGACTTGTTGATGTAGAACTTGGTGATTCTCCATCTATTCATGGCTAGAGCTTAGTAGAAGAATTATTGAAGACTTGGTGAGTCCTCATCCATTCGAGGACGTAGCCTTGTTGTTCTTTTATGTTCTTTCATTTTGACATTGTATTGGGTTACGTCCCAAATGTTATTTCTCATTCTTATGCTAGATTGGCTTTGAGACACTTTATGTAGACTTCCGATACTTTTATCAAACTCTTATGATTTGAACTTGATTTTTATACTCTTTTAATTCTATGATCTTGGACTACGTATGCCAAGTGGCTTGTATGAGGCCCTTTTGAGGTTTTGTATGCCATGTCACGTCTAGGGTGTACTTTGGGTCATGACAAGTATGATGCTGTTTCAAGGGTAGTACTTCTTCAAGAATTTTCCATTGATGGAACCAATCCGCAAGCCGTCTGCATCCACATGTTTGTAAGGCCCGCTTGAATAGACTTCTTGAATGATGTATGGTCCATCCCATTTTGAGGTAAACTTGCTTCCCAATTAAAGAGATATGATAATTGGCCTTTTTACTGCAGCGACTTGATCACCAACTTGGAAGGACCTTAGGCGAACATTTTTATTGAAAGAATGAGTAAGACGAGCTTGATAACATTCAAGACTTTGCTAAGCTTCCAACATTTTATCATCGAGTGCCTCTAACTCTTCAAGGCGCAAATGGGCATTTTCTTCTTCAGTAAGTCCCTCTTGGATGGCAAGCCTCAATGAAGGTATTTGTCTTTCAAGTGGAAGGACTACTTCAGTTCCAAAAATAAAAGAATATGGAGTCGCTTGAGTTGGTGTGCGATAAGTCATCCGGTATGCCCATAGAGCTTATTCCATCCTTTCATGCCAATCTCTTTTGGATTTGGAGACGGCCTTCTTTAACAAGTTGCACAAGGTCATGTTAAATACTTCAGCTAGTCCATTTACAGCAGCATAATACATTGATGAATTACATTGCTTGAAGCCAAAACAGGTCGCAGATCTTATCCATCAATTTATTGGCGAACGACTTTCCATTATCTGTTAGTATATAACTAGGAATGGCAAAATGATAGATGATGTTCCCCATAATGAAGTTTGCAACATTTTCCTTCTTTACTTCTTTGAGTGCTACAGCCTCAGCCCATTTTGAGAAGTAATTTGTCGCAGCTAAGATGCACACGTGGCCACCAGAAGATTTTGGTAGTGGTCCAACCACGTCTAGCCCCCAAGCATCAAATGACTAAGATGCAACAGTCGGATGTAATACATCAGGAGGCTGGTGCATAAAGTTCGCATAAAATTGGCATGCTTGACATCTTCGAGTATAATTCAAACAATCTTCTACCATTGTTGGCCAATAATCCCCATTCTTTCTATGTGAAAGTGTAACTTTGGCCCAGATTGATGCGATCCACAAACTCTAGAATGTTCTTCTTTCATAGCTTGAATTACTTCTTCTTCCCCCAAACAACGCAAGAGAACTCCTTCGAATGATCTTCGATATAGAGTATCTTTGTAGTAAAGAAACTGAGGAGCACGACGACGAATTTTGGTCTTTCTCTTTGGATCTTCTGGAAGTATGTTGTACCACAAGTAATCGATTAGGGCATGTCTCCAATCGACTATGTCAACTTGTGAAACGGCTACAAGATGCTCAAATTTTTTTTCTTCATCGCCATCCTCCTTCAACGGTACTATCCATTTTTGGCAAATAGTGATTTGTGCTTGGTCAGGCAGAGTCAATGTCGAGGCCAATGTAGCTAAGGCATCAACTTTCTTGTTCTTCTTTCTTGGGACATGTTAAAGAGTTACATCTTTGAGCCATCCAATCAACTTCTCTGCATAGTCATAATATAGTCGCAATTCTGGCTTTTTGACTTCATAGCTACCCAACAATTGATTGATCCCCAATTCGGAGTCTCCAAAAACTTGTAATTGCAATTGCTTTGTATCAACCGTCATTTCAAGCCCAAGTGTTAGAGCTTGATATTCTGCAACATTATTGGAGCAACATTGCATTAAGGTGAAGGAATATGGCAATATCTTTTCTTGAAAAGTCACGAATACTACCCCAGCGCAGACTCCTTTCGCGATGTGAGGCCCTATCAAAATACATCTTCCAAGGTGGTTGAATTTCAATGACCATTGCATCTTCATCAGGTAGTTCATCAGTGAGTTCCCAATCATCAGGTATCGGGTGGTTTGCTAAGAAGTCTGCCAATACTTGCCATTTCACAGCCTTTTGAGGAACATTCACAATTTCAAATTGTTGAAACTGGAGATACCATCTTGCTAGTCGATCATTGAGGACAGGTTTAGACATCACAAATTTGATGAGATTTGCTTTAGAAATAAGGCAAACGACGTGAGCTTGAAAGTAGTGTTTCATCTTTTGAATTGAGAAGACTAAGGCCAAACATAGCTTTTCGATCGGCGAGTACTTCAACTCATTTGGTGTCATCATCCTACTTAAGTAGTAAAGGGAATTTTCTTTCCCTTCACCATTTTCTTGGGCTAAGAGTGCTCCCATTGATCTTTCTTGTGCTGATATGTAAAGAATCAATGGATTTCCAAGAACATGAGCTGCTAAAACTGGCGATTTTATCAAGTAATACTTGATGCTCTTGAAGGCATTACTACAGGCTTGGTCCTATTCAAAAAGAGTGCCTTTTTTCATAAGACGACTGAATGGTTGACATTTTCCTACTAGATTCGAGATGAATCTCCTAAGATATGCTAGCTTCCCTTGCAGACTCTTCAATTCATGGATGTTTCTTGGCTCAACCATCTTCAGAATTGCATCTATTTTGACTTGATCAATTTCTATCTCTCGGTGTCGTACAATGAAACCAAGGAGTTTTTCCAGAGGTAACTTCAAATGCACATTTCAAAGGATTCATTCTAAGTTGATACCTTCGTAGTATATCAAACACCATTCTCAAGTCTTGCAAGTGATCACTCTTTTTCCTTGATTTCACTACTAAGTCATCAACGTAACATTCAACATTTTTGTGAAGAATGTTATCGAAGATATTTTGCACAGCTCTTTGGTATGTTGCTCCATCGTTCTTCAAGCCCAAAGGCATCACTTTGTAGCAATAAATACCCTTAGGAGTGCGAAATGTGGTCAACTCTTCATCCTTTGGTGACATGCGGATCTGATTGTAGGCGGATGAACCATCCATAAAAGGCATCGCCTTATACTTTATAGTGGCATCAATCATAAGCTTAGGGATAGGATGTGGAAATTCATCCTAGGGGCATGCATTATTGAGATCCCTGAAGTCGACACAAACTCGAATTTGTCCATTTTTCTTCCTCACGGGGACAATACTTGAAACCCATGTGGGGTTTTTAACCTCACGAATAAAGCCAGCCTCAATAAGCTTTTTAACTTCAGTTTCGATTATGGGAACCAATTCAGGCCTAAAGCATCGTTGAGATTGCTTGATAGGACGTGCACCCTTTTTCACAGCGAGATGATGGACTGCTATCTTCGGGTCTAATCCAGGCATTTCTTTGTAACTCTAGGCAAAAACATCTTTATACTCTTTAAGCAAGTCAACGTAGGCCTTTTCTTCATCACCTACTAGTGCAGCATTCACATAAGTGGGTTTTGGATCTTCATTAGTTCCAAGGTTGACTTCTTTCAATGCATCCACCGTCGCCTTTACTCCTTTTTCAAGTTCGGGTGGTGCATCCTTAGCATCTTCATCTTCTTGAGGTTCTCTATCTTTAAAGGATATATGGTAACACCATGAAACATCCTCCAACTCTTCATCAATTTTAATTGAAGAAAAATTATACCTTCCATCTTGTGTAGTGACATGATATGAAGACCCAACACTTTCTTTATCTTCATCACGTTGTCTAGTGCAAACCACAACATGTGACTTTACCTTTAGTACTTCTCCACATGAGACCATGAGGTTCCTCTGCCGCCTCATTCTAGAAAGAATCAGACTTTGAAAATCCTTAGGAATATTTTGAGATTTGGGTAAAGCAGATGCTTTCATACCCCCATTGTTTCTCCAAACCTTCTTTTTCTTCTTCAATGGCCCTAACCTCTCAAATATAGAAATTTTCACTGTTGAGCTTCCCAGTCGATCGAAGATAGAAGGCCTTTTGTTAGAAGCAACATGTTTATCTTCCGCAGTGATGTAGTTGTTGCTTACCCTTCTTATGGAGATGCGGATAGGAGGAGGTTGTTTGTAACCCAACCCTTCATTTTGTTGCCTCATAGCAGGTTCTGACAGAAGCTTGCCCAATTTTGATGGTTCATTAGGATCGAATCCAGCCTTTGCTAGTAGTCTGTAAGCATTAGGATCGAAACCTTCTTCTTTCCACTTCATTGGGAGTGCTTCATATTGGGATGACTTAGGGGCCACAAATTTCCTTAAAGCAATGACTTAGGAGCCACAGACTTTCCAAGTAACTTTGTAGATGACTTCATCATATCGATTCGCTTAACAGGAAGGGTCAACCCCTCTAGTGCATTTTCTTGCAACTTGAGTGAGTGTCTTTCGTCATCCTTAGCCTTCAGAACATAACAAAGAATGGGTGTCACCTTTTTTCTTGAAGAAGCACCATTCACGTTAGGCGTTTTGTTCGGATTGCCAAGCTTTGGATCTTCCTTGCTTGCAACTTTTGTCTTACCGACAACTATCTTAGCCTTCTTATTAAGGAGCTCGGCATCTCCAGATGTAATGTCATCAACTTTTTGGCATATTTCTTCAAGTAAAACTTCGCATCAGCAAAGTGTGCTTCGGCTTCAGTGAAGGGATTATCGTCTGCAATAATCCTTTTTGCAACTCCATCCTCATAATACTTCAAACATTGATGGTAGGTAGATGGGATTACTTTGTTTTCATGTACCCGCGGCCTACCAAGTAAGATGTTATATGAAGTCTTCACATCAATTACATGTAACCACATGCTTGATTGCAACTCTCTGATGGTGAGGTCTATTTTGATGGCCCTTATAGCCCTTTGTCCTCCTTGGTTGAATCCTTGGATCATCAAGTGACTTTCAGTAAGATCTGTTGTTGAGATCCCAAGTTCTTTCATGGTGCGAATTGGAAGGATGTTAACTCCAGATCCGCCATCGACTAGGATTCTGTTCACCTTTTTCTCACATGCAAAACCAACCATGAATAAAGGGCGATTATGAAGTGTATCCCCAAGAAAAAGATCATCATCAGAGAATGTGATTTTAGCCATGCATGCATTCTCGGCTTCGGGAGATGACTTTAGAGAATCTTTTGGTGATGGACATAATGAAGCTGCATTTTTTGCTCTCTTATTATCGATATTACAACATAGAGCTTTTGTGCCATCACATGTGAACTTTGTGTAAACCCTACTTGGCAAATATTCTCCAAATGTAATTGGTCGACGCAAGTCTTGGTAGTGGTGCACCTTTATCTCCTCATTCTTTGAGTGCACAATCAAATATTTTTGTTTTGGGTCTCCTTACCATCTTTTCCCTGATGTATCGCTTAGCTAACTCCTTATGCAAACTTGTCTTTCGGCATTTACGGCAAGTCACGAGAGTCCAACCCCAATCATCAAGGTGATTTCCTTGGTCTCCATCTTCTTTTGTCGATCCTTCTCCTACGAAAGCCACATCACTTAGCGTAGGAGGAGACAACAACTCACTTACATCAATAGGTTCGAAGTCTCCAAACTTAATCATTCTTGTCAAATTTATGTTTGGAACGTCTTGCTACCCATTTCCTTCAACAAAATTGCTGGTCATGACCAGATTGGGTAAGTCAGAAGCAACACTGACTTGGTTTGAACTCAATTTCTCATCTTCAAGTTCAATCTTCCCTTCACGAGCTAAGTCCATGATTTTATCCTTGAACATGAAACATTTCTCGATAGGGTGGCCAACCAACCGGTGGTACTTGCAGTATTTCAGATCATCACTCCTTCCTACTTCATTCAGTCATTTCATCTCTCGTAACTCAAAAAGTTTCATCTCAAGGAGTTCATCAAATATTGTGGCGACGTCTGAGTCAAGAAATGGGTAGTCCTTCTGCTGCATTTCCTTCAAGGTTAGATTTTGGCTTGTCCTTCCTTCAAAAGAAGTCTATTTTGCACTCTACGTATTGCCTACCTTTGTGATGAACTTCAAAGGAGAAGCATTGACGTTCATAGACTCCTTGTTTTCAACCTTGGACAAATATCCCACTTTCTTGAGTTATTTCCTTTCTTTGCCTTTGCAGAGTTCATGGACAGGCGGCATTTCAGTTTCGACTGATGCCATGCTTAACTCCATATCACGAGCGCGAGTGGCCAATTCTTCAAAGGTTTTAGGCTTTATGCCTTGCAAAATATAGCGGAGACCCAAATGCATACCTTGAATGCACATCTCTATGCTCGAAGCTTCACTAAGTCTATCTTTACAGTTTAGACTTGCATGCCTCCATCGTTGATGAAGTCGAAGGCCGGCTCTTCATTTCGCTGACGTATATTTGTAAGTTCCACCATGCTTATTGTACATCTTGTGCTATAGAAGCGGTTGAGAAATTCTTGCTCCATTTGTTCCCAACTATTAATGGAACCATATTCAAGGTCTGTGTACCAATCAAAAGCATTACCCTTAAGGGAACGAACAAATTGTTTGAAGAGGTAATCACCATACGTTCCAACATTGTTGCATGTTTCGATGAAGTGTGCCACATGTTGCTTCGGGCTTGCCTTACCATCAAACTGCTAAAATTTTGGGGGTTGATAACCGATAGGCATTTTCAAGTTATCAATCCTTGCAATGTATGGCCTTGCATATGTCAAGGAGGATTTTGCAACAACCTCGTACTTGTCTTTGATGGTCCCCATGATGAACTCCTTGATTTGGTCGATCGGGATCGTTCCATCAGAGGAAACTTAGATCTCCTTAGCATGTTCCACTTGTTTTGCAGGATGATCGACCGTCTCTTGTACTTACGGATGTTTTTCAGGTGCATGACTTGATTCTTCATCCATCATATCTGCCACCCTATCAGTTAGCTTAACAATTCGAGCATCTTGATCTTGAACATATTTGGTCAAGCCTTCAATAGCTCTTGTCAAGCTCACAAGTTGTTCTTCTACAGGCGAAGCGTTAATCACCATTCCGTGCATCAGCATCTCAGATGATGGAGAATAACATCAATTTTCCCAAACATGAGATGTAGATATGTTATGTGGAATAGATCCAGTGCTTAAGACGCCATTGTCGGCTGAAGTGAAGGGCTTTTTGGATGTAGATAGGCTCAATTGGGCAAGAACCCTCTGAAACCATTTCGGCGATGTCTTCTTTTGCGGCTTTTGCAGGAGACTCCACACCTTTTGGAGATGAACCAAAGACAATAGCAGATTCGGACGACATTCGTGAGGCTTGTTGTCCTAGCAATTTAGCTTGGTTCCTTGTGACAGGTCCCATGCTTCCCGCAGTAACATCAAGGATGTTTTTCATAGCAATGCAGAATTTGGATCCATCAGTTTTTATGGATGTAGATGCGGATACAGATGCAGATGCAGATGCAGATTTTGAGTTGATCTTCTTGGAAGCAATCTCAGTGTTCTTGAACTATGATTTTCAAAGAGAAAAGATGAGAGGTAAAGATTGTCCCACTGGGCGTGCCAATTTGTATGCTCTAAAGTTTTGTTTCTGAAATACAGCAAACATGAAAGGAAATAGCAAGCAAACAATAGTATTTGAATTTGAATTTATGTGAAAGTTACAATATTTATGAAATCTTTAAGAGAAGATATGTAATCCCCTGATTTTACTCTTCACGATTGTTCTTGATTTGATGGAATACTTGCGACTCAACACTTAGAGCGAAGACTTCTTTGTATGCAGAAGACTGAAGAGCAAGGATTCCCTATGTATTTCTATGTGTTTTATGGTCTTATGAAAACCTCTTTATATAGGCTTGAACTAGGGTTTTAGGGGTATTTTGGTCCAAATAATTTTGGCCCTTGGGCTTGAAGACATGAGTTGGGCTCATCTTGTCAACTTAATGGACTAGCCAAAATGTAATTTGGACTTGATTTAACTCATATAATTTTGACTTAAATATTAATCTGACTTTATTGACCACTAATTTGACTTGGTCAACATATCATGAATTTAAGATTTAATCCAGATTTAATATGAATATCAATAAAACTTCACTGTCTACATTGTCAATTACTACTCTCTCCATTCATTTATATTATTTATTGTAAAAACTTAAATGTCTCAAAATTTACTATTTTACTTATTTCTATTCTTTAGTAAATTTAAAGGTCTAAATATTTAACTCCAATCTTTCATTTCTCCATGAAAAATGAAAAAATTATATCTATCTATTTATTATGTAAAGTTAAATATTAAAGAAGTGATTTGACACCTCTCTTTGACCAGCGATCCTATTTATTTTATTTATTTATTTATTGATTGTTGTAATTTTCACTATATTTATATTTATTATTACTATTAAAAAAAGTGTCAATTACTATTTCCTTCATTAATTTCTATTATTTATTGTAAGAATTTAAATATCTCAAACTTAACTGCTCCACTTATTCCTACTATTTATTGTAATAAAGACACAAATATTTATCACTCAAATCTTTCATTTTCTCCTTAAAGAATTAAAATTTATTAAAATAGAGTAGTCTAACTAAATATCATTTCAAATAGCTTGAAAAAAAATTAAATTATCCCTTTAACTCTCCTAATTATGAGATTTCTCTATTTTTCTAATTTTCAAAAATCTAAAAAGTATTTACATAATTAGTCGATTGAAAAATAAGATAATTGCTCACTAAATAAATTTTAAAAATGGAAAGTCCATACTCTCCAAAAAAAATTCCCAACATCCATTTATAGTTATTACATTTCAGGATGAACCCATGATTAAAGTTGACAATAAAAAAATGTTGCACCAGCCAAAAAAGATAATTGTTTTTTAATTTTTTCCCCTATTTTCTTATTTATTTTATTAGTTTATAAGAATAAACGTCACAATTATAATCATTTACTGTCCAAAATTTTCATATTATTTATCAAAGATCAAAACTCATCCACATATTGATTTATGAAATCATTGATATTCGCTTTTAACTTTTTCATATTTCTGTAATGTTTGGATTACATAATTTATTCACTTTCTATATAAAATTGATATTTGAGCTCTCTTGTGTATTTATTGTTTTAATTTATAATGTAATGTTTTTATGAAATATTAATTAATTAGTAATTGTGTGAATTGAATATAACTTCTATTTCTTTCTTGAATTTATAATTACACTTTCTATGTTTTTCATATGAAATTTTTGTGTGGATATATAATAAAGTTTAGGCTATTGATTTTATCAATTACACTAATTGATATGCTCATATTTTCAAGTAATAATTGTGAAAAAAAAATTGAATTATAAGTAAGAGAAATCACATGAACTCTAAATCTAAATAGTTAAATAAATTTATAAATAAATAATAGCATATAAAGGAAATTATTAGTAAAATAACATAAATAATTTAAAACACCCAAAAATGAGATAGCAACGTATATAAATTGGCGCATAAAGAAATATGTCTTTGTATTATTCCAAGGAAAAATTATAATTCTCGTCTTCTTTTTTTCTTGAAACTAATTAAATTCTATTGTTTTTTTTCTTTTATTGTTATTTTTTGTTTGAATTTCTCATATATATGTATGTATGTATATATATATATATATATATATATATCTTAATTTTTTTTATATCAATTAAATATTAAAAAAATATGACTGTGCGAAGCGCGGTTCGGTTAACTAGTCATAAAATATAGTGTGATAGATTTGTAAAAAAATCACTAAAACAAAATTAAGCGAATTAAAATTATAGCAAGTCACCGAGATAAAAAGAATAATATTATATATATAATAAACGAATATTACAGAAAGATAAGATAAATACTGATCTATTGGACCTAATAACCCAGCTAGTGGTATATTCAATTTTTTCAAAAAATATATGTGGACATTATATAGAAAAAAAAAATAGAAATTGTCAAGACTTAAATAAATATTAGAGAAAATGGCTAAAATTCCCCTAGTCTATTATCATTTTACTAACTACACACTCGTTTATTATGGGAGTCTTTAAACGAGTTGATATTTTACCAACTTACTGAATTCATATTCATGAATTATTATTATGTTTTAATGCTAATTGAAGAAATTTTAAGCCCTAGCTAGTTCTCTTATGTGAAGGCATTCTTTGGAAAGATAAAGTTTGAAGAATTTGAAGCTTGAAATCTGTAACACCTCGGATTTGAAAAGAAGAAATTTCTGGTTTTTCAGGTTTGGTGTCAGTACCAACAGAAGCGACCTACGGGCCGGAGGTGGGAACCATAGGTGGCAAGATGAATTTTTGAAAATGTCAAGTTTCAGGATCCCATTAACGGTTTGCCGGGACGGCCCGTCATTCCATGAACGAGTCATAGGTAAGGTCTCGTAAGTCATCCCCTGAGTTAGTGAAATTTTGAGGGTCTATGTTGGGACCAATGGCTGGTATGTACGGTCCGTAAGTGGACCAACGGATCGTACATGGCAACCGTCGTTCGAAGCCCAAAATTCTTAGCTTTTGAATCCCATCGACGGATGGACAGGACGGTCCGTAGTTGGACCTACAGATCGTAGGTCGTGACCGTAGGTCGAAGCCGACAGTTAATTTTTACGAACTTTTTGGTCTTTTCCCTAATTGATCTATTCCTAATCTATGTTAGTTAAGCCCTAATCCTAGACCCTATATAAGGCTTCTAAGCCTAATTCTACTCTTTTCTAATCACTCCCAAATTCCCTCCAAAATCTTTCCCCAAATATTTCTCTCTCTAGAAGATTGAAGAACAAAAAGAAGGTTCTAGGATTTCCATTCAAGTCTCCTAATTTCACCATTGATTTCAAGCTTTTGGCATCAAGGTATGATAGCTTTCACCTATGGAGTCCTTTCCTCCATAGGGTTCCTAAATTCTCCAATTTGCAAAGCTAGAATTCTCCAATTGAAATTAGGGTTTTCTTCTACCTTATGGGTTCTTTCAAATTATGACCTAATTGATTGAATTATGTTTATTTATGCATGAATTGAGTTAATTCAATGATTTTAAGATGAAATTATATGAGCCCATGCATGATTTATGGTTTTCAAGCTATGATTCTATGATGAATTTTATGAATGATCAAAAGATGAATTTTATAAAGATATGCATGTTCAATTTATGAAATTATGATGATTTAAGATTTGCTTTTAAAAGTGAAGTTCAAATGTTGTTGTTATTGGGCTGTGAAAGGGTTTCTCACATACTACTCAAAATATGATTTGTGAAAGGACTTTTCTCACATGAAGGATCATAAGGGTTGAAAGGTTTTCTCAACTAAACTTTGAATCAAAGATTGAGGGGCTATTCTAATGAAGAGACAAGAGGCAATTACCCATGTTCCCTAATAATGATAAGATATGCTATCAATTATGATTCATCCGTGGGAATCATGCTTAGCACCGAGTGGATATTGATATGGAAGCTCTCCCGTTAGTAGAGGCCATGTTTCTAGTAGCAATCTCTTTATCCCATAACTATGTGTCACCATAGGATGATTGTCTTAGATAGACATTAGCTAGTGGATCCACTTAAGCTAGAAACTATGGTTCTTACCTTGGCAAGTAAGGAAATCTTTTTTCGGTGCGGGGTAGACACCGGATTCCTTGTTATAGCTCACATGGTATATGTTGGTTAAGGTTCACTTCCCACAATAATGAACTAAGGTTACTTTTCGAAGGCTTTTAAGCATATGTTGTTTTAAGATGATTTCCTTGCATTGACTATGACTCTTTACTTCATATTTTCTATCATGTCATCGTATGATTTAACTTGGTCCTTATATCTTATGTATAACCCTTTTTACATTATTTTGTAACCTTATGCATAGTTATCATACTTGGTACATTCTTGTACTAATGCATACTCTTGCCTACATTTTTTTTTGTAAGTGTAGGATCCGGCCTTTCTACATCCACCCATGGCTAGTCATTGCATTCGAGAGTTGAAGATTTGGTGAGTCCTCATATGTTCGAGGACATAGCCACATTTACACTTTTTGTCATTTTTCATTTAAAACTTGTATGGTTACATCACACTTTCATTCCATTCATGTATTAGATGGCTTGAGACAAATGTTTAGATTTTCACTACTTTGATATCAATTGTCTTCAAACTTCTTACTTACTATTATCTTGTATGATGCATGCTAAGTGGCTTGTACGGGCCTTTCGGGGTCTTGTATGTCATGTCACGTCAAGGGGGTACTTTAGGTAGTGACAAACTTGGTATTCAGAGTATAAGGTTTTAGAAAGGTCCTAGGATGTCTCATAACCCACGCCGAGTAGAGTCTTGTTCATGGGTGTGAAGCGCTCCACACTTATGAATGAGAGGCTATAAGATGTTTAGGAAACTCCACTTCTTTAATCACTCTAAAATCATGCGATATAGTTTAACTTTATATGTCTCTCTCCTAATCCCTAACCAATGATTTTTAGGATATGGCCACTCGAAGGGCATATACTATGAGGAATGCGAGAGAGAATGTGGAACAAGAAGCTCCTCAAGTTCTGATCGACCCTTTGGCCAAGCAAGAGACTAATGCGGAGTTTAGGGCTACTTTTCAAGTGTTGGCCCAAGCCATGACGGACCAAGCCAATAGGGAGGCTGTGGTCGCCGTGATCCCAAATGTGGGTACGACAACATCTAGAGTAAGGGACTTTACAAGAATGAACCCTCCGAAGTTTCATAGGTCTAAGATTGAGGAAGATCCTCAAGAGTTCATTAATGAGGTGTATAAGGTGCTAATGATCATGGGTGTAACCCTGGTGGAAAAGGCAGAGTTGGCCGCTTACCAACTCAAGGGTGTGGCTCAAGTGTGGTTTGAGCAATGGAAGAGTGAGAGGGTGGTTGATGCGGGTCCTCTTGATTGGGAGAAGTTTAAGGTTGCTTTACTTGATAGGATCTTTCCCCTTGTGATGAGGGAGGCAAGGGTGCTTGAGTTCATTAACCTTCGTCAAGGAAACATGAGTGTGAAGGAGTATGCCTTGAAGTTTACACAATTGTCTAGGTATGCTCCTACTATGGTTGCCGATCCAAGGGCAAGGATGAGTAAGTTTGTGACGGGAGTGTCCGAAATGGTAGTCAAAGAATGTCGTACCACCATGTTTATCGATGATATAGACATTTCTCGTCTAATGGTTCATGCTCAACAAATAAAAGAGGAGAAACTTAAGGAAAAGTCTAGGGAAGAAAAAAGGGCTAAGACCGGCGATGGGGACTTTTCATGCTCAAGGTCCGATGGATATGGTCGTCCTAAGTTTCGACAAAGGTTTTCCTGTCAAGGTTCCTCCAATGCTCCTCCTAGATCCAAAAAAGATAGGGTCTCTAACCCTAAGCCTCAAGGAGGAAATGGAAGTGGATATTTATCAACTACTTGTGCTAAATGTGGAAAGAAGCATGAAGGTAGATGCTTAGTCGGTAAGGATGGTTGCTTCGGTTGTGGTAAGAGTGGTCATAAGATAAGGGATTGTCCATCACTTACAACTAAGGGAAGAGAAGGTAGACAAGCTCTACCTAGTGGTTCGGGTTCAAATGCTCCCAAGATAAATCGGTTCTATGAACTCCAAACTTTATATGATCAAGAGGGTTCTCCTGATGTGGTTACCGGTAAGTTGAAAGTCTTTAATCTTGATGTCTATGCTTTTCTTGACCCCGATGCTACCTTGTCTTTTGTGACGCCATATGTGGCTATTAGGTTTGATGTTCTTCCGGATGTGTTGTTTGATCCTTTCTCCGTCTCTACTCCTATTGGTGAATCTATCGTGGCTAAAAGAGTCTATAGGAATTGTCCCGTCTCCTTATCCCATAGAGTCACTCATGTTGATCTCGTAGAGCTTGATATGTTAGATTTCGATGTTATTGTTGGGATGGATTTGTTTCATTCATGTTATGCTTCTATTGATTGTAGAACTCGAGTGGACAAGTTCCAGTTTCCGAATGAACCTATTCTAGAGTGGAAAGGGGGAAAATCTATTCTTAAGAGTTGATTTGTTTCTTGTCTTAAATCTAGGAAGATGATCTCTAAGGGTTGCATATACCATCTTGTTCGGGTTAGGAATGTGGATTCCAAAACCCCTATCTTTGAGTTGGTCCCCCATTGTTAATGAGTTTTTGGAAGTGTTTCCCGATGATCTACCCGGTGTTCCTCCCGAAAGGGAAATAGACTTCGGTATTGACCTTCTCCCAGATACGCAACCTATCTCTATTTCTCCTTATCGAATGGCTCCGGCAGAACTTAAGAAACTGAAGGAGCAATTAAAAGACTTGTTGGATAAGGGCTTCATCTGACCAAGTATCTCTACATGGGTTGCCCCAGTATTGTTTGTTCGAAAGAAGGATGGTTCGCTTCGCATATGCATTAATTATCGACAATTGAATAAGATTACTATTAATAATAAGTATCCTCTTCCAGGGATAGATGATTTGTTTGACCAACTTCAAAGAGCGAGTTACTTTTCCAAGATTGACCTTCGATCGGGCTACCACCAATTGATGGTGAAGGAAGATAACATCCCAAAGACAGCTTTTTGGACTAGATATGACCATTATGAATTCCTAGTATTGTCATTTGGTTTAACAAATGCTCTGGCTGCATTTATGGAGTTGATGAATAGGGTGTTAAGACAATACCTAGATATCTTTGTGAATGTGTTCATCGACGATACTTTGATCTACTCAAGGAGTGAGGATGAGCATACTAATCATTTGAGGATTGTGTTGCAAGTCCTAAGGACCAACAACTCTTTGCAAAGTTTAATAAATGTGAGTTTTGGTTGAGGTCCGTGTCTTTTCTTGGTCATATTGTTTTCGGTAAGGGTATTGAGGTAGATCCTAAGAAGACGGATGTGGTTAAGAGTTGGCCTAGACCTCTATCCCCTTCAGATATTCGAAGTTTCTTGGGTTTGGCTGGTTATTATAGAAGGTTTGTGGAAGGGTTCTCTTTGATTGCCTCTCCATTGACGGCATTTACCCAAAAGAAAGTTAAGTTTGTATGGTCAGAAGAATGTGAGAAGAGCTTCCAAGAATTTTTTAAAAAAGGCTTACCTCCGCTCCGGTGTTAACTCTACTGGAAGGATCTGATGGATTTGTTGGTTATTGCGATGCCTCAAGAATTGGGTTGGGATGTCTCCTTATGCAAAATGGGAAAGTTATTGCTTATGCTTCAAGGCAACTTAAGATTCATGAAAATAAATATCCTACCCATGATTTAGAACTAGCAGCGGTCATATATGCCCTAAAGATTTGGAGGCATTACTTGTATGGTGTCCATGTAGATGTATTCACCGACCACAAGAGTTTGCAATATGTGTTCAAGCAAAAGGATCTGAATCTTCGCCAAAGGAGGTGGCTTGAGTTGCTAAAGGACTATGACATGAGTGTCATCTATCATCCCAGCAAGGCGAATGTGGTGGAAGATGCCTTTAGTCGGTTTGGTTCGAGATGTTCATAGATTGACCCCATTGGGTGTTCGGTTGATTGATTCCAATGAAGGAGGTGTTGTTGTTCATAATGGTTCAGAATCGTCCTTTGTGTTGGATGTGAAAGCAAAGCAAGGTCTTCATCCAATTCTGATGGAGTTGAAGGAAGTGGTGCTTAAAAAGTCCGTTGAGGCTTTCTCCCAAGGGGGAGATGGTGTACTCTGATATCAAGGTCGCTTATGTGTTCTGAATGTTGATAATTTGAGGGAGCAGATCTTATCGGAATCCCATAGTTCCCGATATTCCATTCACCTGGGAGCCACCAAGATGTACCGTGACTTGCGAGAGGTCTATTGGTGGAATGGAATGAAGAAGGACATTGCGGAATTTGTGGCTAAGTGTCCTAATTGTCAACAAGTGAAGGTAGAGCATCAAAAGCCGGGAGGTTTGTCCCAAGACATTTGTATTCCTACTTGGAAGTGGGAAGATTTGAATATGGACTTCATTGTTGGTTTATCACGCACCCGGCGACAACATGACTTGATTTGGGTTATGGTGGATCGTATGATGAAATCATCTCATTTCATTATTGTCAAGGTTTCTTATTCGATGGAAGACTATGCTAAGTTGTACCTAAGGGAAATGGTTAAGTTGCATGGAGTGCCCCTATCCATCATATCCGATCGTGGTACACAATTCACATCTCAATTTTGGAAATCTTTCCAAAGGGGCCTTGGTACCTGTGTTAAGCTTAGTAAGGCCTTTCATCCTCAAACCGAAGGCCAATAATTGGTACTATCCAAACTTTTGAAGATATGTTGAGAGCTTGTGTGATTGACTTCAAGGGTACGTAATTGGGATGATCATTTGCCTTTGATTGAGTTTGCATACAATAATAGCTATCATTCCAGTACTGGTATGGCTCTATTTGAAGATCTTTATGGTAGGAGGTGTAGATCTCCTATAGGTTGGTTCGAAGTGGCGAAGTTGCTTTGATATGTCTCGAACTGGTACATGAGGCTATGGAGAACTTTCTACTTATTAGAGAAGGGTTGAAAACAGCTCAAAGTCGACAAAAGTCTTATGCCGATGTTAGAAGGACAGATCTAGAATTTGATGCTAATGATTGGGTCTACTTGAAAATCTCACCCATGAAGGGTGTAATGAGGTTTGGGAAGAAAGGGAAACTTAGTCCCCGTTAAGTGGGCCCATATCAGATTTTGAGGCGGATTGGTAAGGTGCTTATGAACTCGACTTACCTAACGATTTAGCATCGATTCATTCGGTTTTCCATGTCTCCTTGTTGAAGAAGTGTGTTGATGATTCAGCATCTATTGTGCCATTTGAAAATCTTGGTGTGAAGGGGAGTCTTTCTTACGAAGATGTTTCGGTTGAGATTTTGGACTAGCAAGTTCGGAAGTTGAAAAATAAGGAAGTTGCTTCCGTTAAGGTCCTTTGGAGGAATCAGTTAGTTGAGGGTGCTACTTGGTAGGCCGAAGCCGATATGATGTCCCGTTATCCTCATCTCTTTCCCTCCACTCCTACTCTAGCTTGAGGTATTTAGTTCCTCATGGTTCACTCTTTTGGTCTCACGTGTCTTAGATATTTCCATGATTCCTCATTTATGCATGTTCATGGAAAGCTTGATTTTGAGAAAGTGAGTTAATTTGATTGATTTCTTCATGTTTATGTGCAATTGAGTATATGCTGCATATAGACCTTATGAGATGATGTTTTGAGCATGCTTTAGCTTGGAGTTGATGATGTTTCCTCCTCGGATATGTGCATTTATGTGATTGCATTCATGTTGGGCTATTAGGTATAATTCATATCCTCCTTATGATGTCTTAATTTCTCATTCGAGGATGAATGTTCCCAAGGGGGAGATATTGTAACACCTCGGATATCAATATCAATATTTGATAAGCAGATTTATAAGATTGGATGACATCATAACAAGATATTAAGTGATATTTTAATCAGGGGGAGTATATACGCATTGCACTCTTTTTTCCTTGACCGAGGTTTAGTCCCATTGGGTTTTCCTGGTAAGGTTTTTAATGAGGCAACAAATAATGCGTATTAAAAGACATGCGTACTCTTTTTCCTTCACTAGAATTTTTTCCCACAGTGTTTTTCCTAGTAAGGTTTTAACGAGGCACATTATCTATGGACATCCAAGGGGGAGTGTTATAAATCCATTGAACTAAGTGGATTGTCCATTGAGTTTATTCATGAATTAATGAAATTCATGTATGTATATTTCCAAGGTGATATGATCCATTGTGGATAACTATGTATCTACTTGTTTGGGCATTTATCATGACGACCTTTGGGATGATATCTCAGCGCTATAAATAGAGATATCATTCACCATTGTAAGACACACTTGAATAGAAGAAAAGTCCTCTTCTTCATCTACATTTCTTGCCTTCTTCTCTTTATATTATATTATGCTTAGCTTATGTTTTACAACAGTTACTGATTTATTTTCTATTAAATTATATGATTTTTTCATATTCCAATTGAGAATTCTTTTCATATTCTCTAATTAAACTGAGTAGTTACTGCATAATATATATATATATATATATAGGGAATCAGAAGAAGAAAAAAGAAAACGTGACTTGATATTTTCTTTTTAAAATGAGAATGAACAGGTAGGAAGATAAGAAAAGGAAACTATTAAAAATAAAATAATTTAAGGAGAAAATAAAAGGATAAAATAAGATAAAAGTGCATACGAGATGCATACATTAGATTTATATTAAATATATAAAAATAAATATTTTAATTTAAAAATTTATTAAAATGAACAGAAGGAAATCAAGTTTTATTGATTTTTTTTCTATATTTTCTTTAAATTTTTTTTTTATCATTTTATCATTTTCTTTTTCTATTTATAGGATCATTATGTCTTCACTTGAAGACACGAAATTTTTTTAGATACCTCTCTCTCTCTCTCTTTTGCATTCTCTCTCAACCTGTAACATACATCTTGAGTAAATAAAGTCTCTGAGATTGAAAGCATTTGGCCTTGCATCCCGGCCTTACAAGGTATTAATTTTGTTTTCTTTTTGTACTTCTTATCTCTTCTAGCCAGGACGATGTCCGGCTAAGCTATTTCATATCTATGTTGAATATCTAACTTCTTGCATATATTGACCATGAAAATAATCTAGACTCAATCTAAGTATGAAGGAATTTTCTGTCCAGTTGTTTTGACTTGATTTTGAGAAGGTGGTACAGTCAGATCCTAGCACTACTCTTGTTGGCTTTGCCTTAATGGCTCCGTCTAAGCCAGCCGGTTGACTTATGCTTGTTAAAAGATGAAAAAAAAAGGGCGATCTTTTCCCGGTTAGAACTTCTAGACACATGGACTCAACTTGAGTATGTACTACGATCTCGATAGGCCCCTTGCTTGGGTAAAAGGGTTCAAACCTGGGTCAGTAACAGGTTATCAATACCCTCTTATGGTGCTCTAGCATTTATAAAATACTTGTGTTTGCGAAAATGATGAGTTTTATAAATTACAATCTCTCTCTGACGTGAATATTCTTGATGCTTTGACATTAAATGTTAAAACTCATAATTATAACCATGCGTTTTAACGAAAGAAAGATAAGTTATACTTTTGTTACTGATCCAGTATCAAAAGAAATAAGTGTTTTAATTGATATGAAGCAAAAACATGTTGATTCACTACAACTAGAGTGTTTTAGCATGAATATTCTGGATACTCTTAAATCTACTAAAGTTCAGGAAAAAATTAAATTGATTTCTGAACAAATTGCTATTGATATTTGTGCTGATCATCCTAGTTCTTTTTGGAATAGAAAAAAACATATTGTCACTCTTCCATATGAAGATAAGTTTTCTGAGGATGATATTCCTACTAAATCTCAGTCCTGCCAGATGAATTCCGAATTGGTAGATTTCTGCAAAAAAAAAAATTGATAATTTATTGCAAAAAGGATTAATTAAACCTTCTAATCTCCTTGGTCTTGTACAACTTTTTATGTGAATAATGCTGCAGAAAAGGAGCGGGGTGTTCCCAAATTAGTAATAAATTATAAACCGTTAAATAAATATTTAAAGTGGATAAGATATCCTATCCCTAACAAAAGAGATTTATTATCTAGATTATATGATGCCAATATATTTTCTAAATTTGATTTAAAATCAGGTTATGGGTAGATTCAAATATTTAAAGAGCATTCTTATAGAACTGCTTTTAATGTTCCTTTTGGGCAATATGAATGGAATGTTATGCCATTTGGTTTTAAAAATGCCCCTTCTGAATTTCAGAAAATCATGAATGATATTTTCAACCCATATTTAGAATTCATTATTGTTTATATTGATGATATCTTAGTATATTCTAAAACATTTGAAATGCATGTTAATCATCTGGATATTTTCAAAAAGAATGTTATACAAAATTGTTTAGTTATATCCAAACCAAAAATGAGTTTATTTCAAACAGAAGTCAGATTTTTGGGACATCTAATTTGTCAAGGCAAGATAACGCCTATTCAAAGGTCTATTGAGTTTGCATCAAAATTTTCTGATGTTATTACTGATAAAACTCAATTACAGCGATTCTTGGGAAGTTTAAATTACATCTCCCCCTTTTATAAAAATTTATCGCGAGACTTGGCTCCATTATATGATCGTTTGAAAAAGGGTTATAAAGAACCTTGGTCTAGCAGTCATACAACTTTGGTAAAAAATGTTAAACAAAGAGTAAATTCTTTACCTTGTCTAACTCTTGCTAATCCTGCTTGGAAAAAGGTTATTGAGACGGATGCGTCTAATATTGATTACGGAGGGATATTAAAACAGATTAGCCCTCGTGATAATAGCGAATACTTGATAAGATGACAGGTTATCAATACCCTTTGTTTATTTCCTATGATCTCGACAGAAGGAAATCAAGTATTTTAGAAGATTGAAAAATACTTAAATAATGAAAATTCATAATATATATATATATATATATATATATATATATATATTACTCTTCTTCTTTTATATAAGCCAACAAGAGAGGACTAACACAGCAATAGATGGTTGTACCGAAGGCAACAGATGATTGTACCATTGTATTTTTTTATATAAGCCAACAAGAGAGGACTAACACAGCAATAGATGGTTGTACCGAAGGCAACAGATGATTGTACCATTGTATTGGACTAAAATGCATTCATTTTTTTGTTCTTTCCCATTTAACACGTGTAATTGCACTATCATTTTCCTCAAACCACGTGTATCCCTCAAAAGACTTCAAACATGCATCTCATCAACAATCTCCAAAGAACAAAATTGGGTGTCACTGCTTCGAAGGTTGATTTCTCTTCTATTGTATTTGTTTGAGCTCTCTGTATTTATTTGACATCTACATATGCTCAAAGGTCTCATTTGATGCAACTCAGAATCTCCATCCTTGTCTCCTGCAACTCAGCCCCTCTCAAGATTCAAACTGGTGAGTTTTTATTATCTGCTTCTTCTCTTCTCTCGTGTTTCTTCTTCTTCTTTTCCATTGTATTTCTGTTTTTTTTTTTCATTTTCCATTCCTTCTTTGTCTGTTTCACTGATTTATTGGTAATGGAAATTTGGTGAATGGGTAATGAAAATTGGGTCAATCAATAACGAAAATTGTGGGAAAAAAATACTTTCTTATGTTGGATGGGTTCTTTGGTGATGAAGTCGGTGCAAAATTTGCACATGCATGTCAATGCTATGTTTTCCCTTTAATGTACCGAAGGTGTTTGATAATATGCCTAAATCAACTTTTTTTTCCCCATCTTTAATTGTGCATTTATAGATATGTAGTAATTTCTATTCTATATTTTGGAAGCCATTTTTAGTGGTCTTACGGCTAAAATGATGATTAAAATTGAAGATGAGTAATGTAGAGTAGGAGAAGTCCACGAGAAAGGATAAGTTTGTGGAGCAGATTCTACAATCCAACAATATAAATAATAAAGAAGTCAGCATGTATACGTGCTAATAGAATTCAGAGTATTTCAATTTGAATGTATACATGCCATTACCGAGAGCTTAGACATTTGCAAAAAGATTTGATGCGTGTTTAAAATCTATACAACACTCTGTTTTTGACTGTGTAAGAAGGTAAAAGTAAGGAGTGAGAGTATGACAAAATTTAGAGTATTTAAACTTGAAAGGTATAGATTACATCGGCAAGAGCTTAGAAATTAACAATTCTTTAATCAAAAACTATGAGGTGACCTCTATTTTGTAAATTATCTCTAAAATTCATCGCATAGGAAATTTTCGTGAGGCACTCAACATTTTAAGTATTTCTCAAGTTGTGACTTCTGAAAAGAACGAAGTCTTATTTTCGCGCTCTTTTTCTCTTATTTCGGTTACTTCATCGTTATTGAGCTCACTAACTATTGTTCTTGAACCAGTAAAGTTTGAGAGGTAAATAAGACTTTGTTATGCAGCAAGTTTCAAAGGCTCCAAATAATGCCGTAGCCATACTCGGAATGCATTTCCACGTTGCTTTGTCAGGGTAAGTATTTGTGTCTTACTTTCTTTTTTAGTTTGTTCAAAAAGAATGCTCTTTCTAATTCACTAACTCTTAAATTCCTGTACGTGACATGTTTAAGACCACAAAGTTCATATGGCTTTTGATGTATTACACACATTATTAGTTTAAAATCATAAAATTTGAAAGTTATCCTTATTTTTTGGAACTCCGACTCCAGACAAGGCAAACTATAATGTAAAATAAAAAGGAGGGAGTAATGATTTTTGCCTTGTTTCACATACAGAGTTTCTTTATGTTCTTACTGAATTTGCTTTGTACCTGATTCTGTTTAGCTTTTTTGTTTTTAAATTTGGTCTTTGTAGAATAGTGCTGGATATGTGCTTTTTAACTTCACTTCAAGTAGTAGAAATTGTACTAAGAAGCAAGGCAATCCTAATATGACATTGAGAGGCTTTTGTTAAGTGATTAGTTGAAGCTGAATGCCCTAGAGTAGTTTCTTGTGTTGATATTATCACGTTGATTGCTAGAGATGCAGTTCTGGTTACAGTAATTGACAACTCAATAAAATAAATTATGAACTTCTTGAATAATCAAAGTTTGATGGTGATTAAGACCATTGATAGTTTAGGAGAGGTGCATAAAATGCGTGAAGTTTAGGATGGTCTTCAAGTATTCTTCCTTTTATGTATCTAATTATCTTCGTGCTTTTGTTGATGTCACTAGCATGATTGGGAGGTCCTTTTCTGAAATGTGTCAACCGATAGAAGAAATATCAAATGTCTCCGAAGCCAATGTTGACATCCAGTTCCAACAAATGTCAAATTATTAATATGTCCTCTGACAATAGAAGATGTAGATGATCATACTACATATAATATAGTGTATGAGGAGATCACTCAAAATACATTCCAAAGGCCACCAAATGCTTTCCCGTAAAAGTTATTGGAAGACTCCGCACTACATAACAAGGTTAGTGAAGCTACACCCCATTGTTAGAACTTAAAATAGCACTTTTGAAGGAAAGATATACCACCAGAATGTATATTCTTTACGGTTAGAGGAAAGATATACCACTAGAGCTTTGAATTTTCAAGAATTTATTGGCATTACTGCAGAAGAAGGTAATGAAATACCTTTCCTAAGCTATTTTTCTATTAAGATGCTTTCTTAAGAACATGAATCTTATAAAAACTAAAAATGTTGAATTCTTACACAATTGCGGCAGATTTCTTTAGTAAAATATGATCTAAGCTTTCATTTGGTATGATATGCGCTCGATATGAATTGATATTTGAACTAATTTTTATGTCAGACTCATTAGTAAGTTCATTCAGAGCTATCTTCAGCTATAGGCCAATGCCTAATGTCAATTGTCTTTTCATTATTCATTAAAATTCTTTAACCGTGCTCACTCCATGTGTGACCTAGAAACGTCCTCTCTTTTCTAAAACAGAAGTAGAATCATTGGCTATTCTCCAAAACAGAACAACCTTCTATTCTCCTTCTTCAACTTTCAAAATTACTTAGGAATGACCTCTTTGAGCGCCAACACAACTGTGAGCTTTAATTGATACGTGGCCGGTGGGAATCGTGGTTACACAAGGCTGCCATGCCTCCAACTCTGTCATTTGGACTCACAAGGACAATTCCATATTGCCGCCCTTCCAATATTGATTCAATGCACAAGGTTAGTCGTTTAATCCGTTTGTTGATTATGGTCTGTTACATGCTATGTCTAACACATTAAACATATGTCTAGAGACATAGACCCTCTCATCTCTTTTCCCTCTTTTCCTTCTCCTTATTCACACTCTCTATTTCACAACCGTAAATGAGTATTGTTTCAGCTGAGTGAAAAATAAAGATCAAATTTAGTAGCTAGAAGTAATGAAATTTTTATGATATAGTAACCAAATTATCTCTTCTTTGGAAGTAGCTGATTTTAAACTTTCCTAATTATCACAAATACTCATTTGTATTCCACATAACAAGGTTAAGCAAAATCTATTGTTTTATGTCACGACCTAGGGTAGACCCTAGATGTAACACGGCGTACAAGACCCCGAGAGGCCTCATACAAGCCCTTAGCATACATAACATACAAGATAATAGAGATGCAAGAGTTCAAAAGAGCATTTTATATCAAAGCTTTAATCAAAACAGCGGAAGTCTACATCTCATGTCTCAAAGCCTTCTAATATCATAGAATACGTATAAAAGTGATAGGGACGCAACCCAATACAATATCCAACATAAGGAAAGACATCAAAGTAAAATCCAACAAGGCTATGTCCTCAGATGGATGAGGACTCACCAAGTCTTCTTGTCAACTTTAAGTCAATACTCTAGCCACGAGTAGGAGAACTGCCACGTCCTACACCAAAGAAGTTGATGCAGGCAAGAGTATGTATTAGCACAATAAAGTACTAAGTATGATAGCCATGCACATAAACTCATAAAACATGCTAGAAACTGAGATATAAACATGACATGCAATTGGCCAAGCTAAACATGATAAGACATATAAGCAAATAGCATAAAGCATAAACCGTGGCCAAAGCGAGCTGAATCATCTTTCTTTTACTCTTCTTTTCATTACTTTACTTTTAGTAACCCATGCACCATTGTGCAAGCTGAAGAGTGGGAAAAGCCTTAAACCGATCTGTAGACCATGGAATAACTCAACATGGAATCCGGTGTCTGCCCTACACCGAAAAAGGGCCATTCTACTTGCCAAGGTAGAATCCTGAACCATAGCCTACGTGGATCCACTAGCTAAGCTGATAAAATATGGGCCTGTTAAAGACTACCTATGGGGGCACATAGGCATAGGACATATGGGGACTTGTCACCCGTCCACTCTGTTCTATGCATAATTCCCACTATACAATCATAAATATTGATATCCATAGAAAGGCACAACTGGGGTTGCCAATCCAAGCTAAACATGACTTCACATACCATGGACTAGTCCAAGCTTACTTCATTGAGTGTTTCTTCTTTCATGGACTTGTCCAAGCTTACACCCCTAGAATAGCTCCTTTAATCTCTTGATTCAATTTTAGTTAAGCAAACCTTTTAACAAGTTATGAATCCTTTACATGTGAGAAAACCTTTCACAAGCTTAGGTTGAGCATTATATGAGAAAACCCTTTCAAGACTCAACATCATCATATCATAGATTTCATATAAAACATGCTTGATTCTATAAACCTCTTTCTTCATGATTCTATCATGCTTTTTCTTCATAGCTAATGGGTTCATATTGCCTTTATTTTAAACCATGCAATTCAATGCAAGCTAGCTCTTAAAAGTCATAATCAAGGCAATTTAATCATACTTGAAGTAACCCACATAAAAGATGAAAATCATGTTTTTTTACTTGAACATGCTAAATTCATGCACTTAACCCCAATTCATGCTCAATTTCATAGATGAACCATCAATTTCATCAATTCACATCTCAACCCAACAATCAAGGCATAGATTATCAAATTGGGGAGAATTTACTTGGGTCATGGGGGTTCATGCAATATTTACAATAATCATGTAATTCACGCTAGATCATGCACTAAATTACTTTACCCACGCTAAATCGTGCACTACAAAGCATAAAATCAGTAATAGAACTCATACTTGAAGAACCCATAACAATTGATCAAACCCTAGCTTACTTGAAGGGACTTGAACCTTGAAATTCATGAAGAAAAGGGAGGGCCCAATGGAGGAAGCAACTCCATTGGTCAATACCATCATACCTTAGCAAAGCCTACTAGAAATTGGAAGAATTTGGGTGATCTTCAATGGAGGACTTAGCTTCTTCTTCTTCTTCCTTGAGCTAGAGAGGATTTCTTTTAGAGAGAGAAATATTTGAGAGGTGAATTTAGGGAATGAGTTAGAATGAAGTGATTTAGGAATAGAAAACTATATAAGGGACCTTCATTAAGGGTAAAACCAACTTAGATAATTAGGGGATTAACCAGGGAAAAGACCAAAAAGTCCTTAATTAAAAACTGTCGGGGCCTATCTACGGTCAGGACCTACGGTCCGTACATCCATTGACGAACCGTCCTGTTGAACCGTCGAGAGATTCAGAGTATTGGTATCTGGTGACCCTGCAGCGACGCTTTCAATCTACAGTTGGTAGGTCCATATATGGACCGTACACCTCAACCGTAGATCATAGCCCGAGGTTCAAGAATTTAACCAAGTCTGGGAGACATCTACGGTTACTTCCTACGGACCGTCAACTGACTCACGATCCGTCCTGCTACTCCGTAGATCACACTTTAGAGACTGAGAATTATTGAAATTGACAGAGCCATTGACGGCTCCTCACCTACGGTCCGTCAATTGGACTATGGCCCGTAAGTGGCCTCCGTAGGTGACTGCCTACAGGTAAATTCTGCATCTTCATTCCTTGGAAAGCTGGGGTATTACAATATCTCCCCCTTGGGGACATTCGTCCTCGAATGAGAACCTGGACATCATGAGAAAGGTGATAGACTCGGATTAACAACCCAACCTAACATGCAAGCATATAATGCACATATCCGAGGAGGAAACGTCAACTCCAAGCTAAAGCATGCTCAACTCTAATTCATGAAAACTTTATGCAACTCATACTCAATGCACATATATCATAGTAGACTATTCATGCATAAAATCAAGGAATCATGGAAATCAACTATGACACATGAGACCAAAAGAATGAACCATGAGGAACTAGGTACCTCAAGCTAGAGGAGGATTGGAAGGAAAAAGATGAGGATAGCGGGATATCGGCCTTGGCCTCCCAAGTAGCACCCTCAACTAATTATTCCTCCATAGAACTTTCACGGAAGCAACTTCTTTATTTCTCAACTTCCGGACTTGTCGGTCTAAAATATCAACCGAAACCTCTTCATAGGAAAGACTATCCTTTATGTCAGGAGTCTCTATTGGCACTATAGAGGTCAGATCACCAACACATTTCTTCAACAATGAGACATGGAAAATCGGATGCACCGACGCCAAATCACTAGGCAAATCAAGCTCATAAGCAACCTTACCAACACGTCTCAAAATCTGATATGGGCCTACATAACGGGGACTAAGCTTCCCTTTCTTCCCAAATCTCATTACACCTTCATAGGTGAAATTTTCAAGTAAACCCAATCATCAACATCAAACTCTAATTCTCTTCTTCTAACATCGGCATAAGACTTTTGTCGACTTTTAGCTGTTTTCAGCCTTTCTCTAATAAGCCGAACTTTCTCCATAGCCTTATGCACTATCTCCGGGCCTATCAAAGCAAACTCTCCAACTTCAAACCAACCTATAGGAGATCTACACCTCCTACCATAGAGAGCCTCGAACGGATCCATACCAATGCTAGAATGGTAGCTATTATTATATGCAAACTCAATTAAAGGCAAATGGTCATCCCAAGTACCCTTGAAATCAATTACACAAGCTCTCAACATGTCTTCTAAAGTCTGAATAGTACGCTCCGCTTGCCCATCGGTTTGGGGATGAAAGGCCGTGCTAAGCTTAACACGAGTACCAAGACCTTTTTGTAATGACTTCCAAAATTGAGAAGTAAACTGGGCACCTCGATCGGAGATAATGGATAAAGGCACTCCATGAAGCCTAACCATCTCCCTCATGTATAACTTAGCATAATCCTCCGCCGAATAAGAAGTCTTGACTGGAATGAAATGGGCTGACTTAGTCATTCTATCGACCACAACCCTAATCGAATCATAATGTCGCCTTGTGTGAGGCAAACCTACTACGAAATTCATATTCGCATCTTCCCACTTCCAAGTAGGAATCTCTATGTCTTGGGTCAAACCTCCCGGTCTCTGATGCTCAACTTTCACTTGTTGGCAATTAAGACACTTAGCCACAAATTCCGCAATGTCTTTCTTCATGCCATTCCACCAATAGATTTCTCGCAAATCATGGTACATCTTGGTAGCTCCCGAGTGAATAGAATATCTAGAACTATGAGCTTCCGACAAAATTTGCCCTCTCAAATCATCAACGTCGGGAACACATAAGCGACCTTGGTAACGAAGTACACCATCTCCCTCCTTGGGAGAAAACCTCTATGGACTTCTTGAGAACCGCTTCTTTCAATTCCACCAAACTTAGATCAAGGTCTTGCTTAGCTTTTACATCATGAACAAAAGAGGAGTCGGAACCATTGTGAACGGTAACTCCACCCTTAGCGGAATCAATCAACCGAAAACCCAATCGGGTTACACTATGAACATTACGAACCAACTCTTTCTTACCATCCTCAATATGCGCAACACTGTCCATAGACAATCTACTAAGAGCATCCGCCACAACATTAGCCTTGCCGGGATGATAGAGAACACTCATATCATAATCTTTTAGCAATTCAAGCCATCTTCTTTGGCGGAGATTCAAATCTTTCTGCTTAAACACATACTGGAGACTCTTATGATCGATGAAGACATCTACATGTACTCCATACAAGTAATGTCGCCATATTTTCAAAGCAAAACACCACCGCTGCCAACTCTAAGTCATTAGTGGGATAGTTCTTCTCATGTACCTTTAGTTGCCTCGAAGCATAGGCAATCACCTTTCTATTTTGCATAAGAACACACCCTAGCCCAATCATTGAGGCATCACAATACACTACAAAACCATCGGTTCCTTCCGGTAGAGTCAATATCGGGGCCGAAGTAAGTCTGTCTTTCAATTCATGAAAACTCCTTTCACAAGCCTCGGACCACATAAACTTAGCTTTCTTTTGAGTCAAAGCCGTCATCAGAGAAGCAATTGAAGAAAACCCCTCAACAAACCTCCTATAATAACTGGCTAAACCTAAGAGACTACGAATGTCCGAAGGTGATAAAGGTCTAGGCCAATTCTTGACCGCTTCGGTCTTCTTAGGATCTACCTCAATACCCTCACCGAAAACAATGTGACCAAGAAAAGCCACGGATCTCAACCAAAATTCACACTTGTTAAACTTTGCAAAGAGTTATTGATCCTTGAGGACTTGCAATACAACCCTCAAATGACTAGCATGCTCATCCTCATTCCTTGAGTAGATCAAGATAACATCAATAAACACAATCACGAACATGTCAAGGTATTGTTGACACACCCTATTCATCAAGTCCATGAATGCGGCCGGATCGTTTGTCAACCCAAACGACATAACCAAGAACTCATAGTGACCATACCTTGTTCGGAAAGCCGTTTTCGGAATATCATCTTCTTTCACCCTCAATTGGTGATAACCCGAACAAAGGTCGATCTTAGAGAAACAACTAGCCCCTTGAAGTTGGTCAAACAAATCATCTATCCTTGGCAAAGGATACTTATTCTTAATGGTAACCTTATTCAATTGACGATAGTCGATGCACATACGGAGGAACCATCTCTCTTCCTTACAAACAATACCGGAGCACCTCATGGGGAAACACTTGGTCGATTGAAACCCTTATCCAACAAGTCTTTCAATTGCTCTTTCAATTCCTTAAGTTCCGTTGGAGCCATTCTATAGGGAGGAATAGAGATAGGTTGCGTGTCTGGGAGAAGGTCAATACTGAAGTCTATTTCCCTTTCGGGAGGAATACCGGGCAAGTCATCGGGAAACACTTCAGGAAACTCACTACCAACGGGGACCGACTCAAGAGTAGTGGTTTCGGAATCTACATCCCTCACCCCAACTAGATGATAAATGCAACCCTTAGAGATCATCTTTATTGCCTTTAGATAAGAAACAAATTGACCTCGAAACATAGAATTTCCCCCCTTCCACTCTAGGATAGGCTCATTAGGGAACTGAAACTTGACCACTCTGGTCCTACAATCAATAGAGGCATAACAAGCATGCAACGAATCCATCCCAAGAATGATATCGAAATCTAGCATATCTTGCTCTATGAGATCGACAAGAGTAACTTTATGGGATAAGGAAATGGAGCAACCTCTATAAACCCTCTTAGCTAAAATAGACTCTCCTATCGGAGTAGAAACAAGGATAGGATCTAGCAACATATCCAGTACAATATCAAATCGCATGGCCACATAGGGCGTCACAAAGGACAATGTAGCACCGAGATCTAACAAGGCATAGACATCAAAATGGAAAACTTTCAACGTACTGGTGACCACATCGGGTGAACTCTCTTGCTCATGACGAGCCTGAAGTGCATAAAATATGTTTTGCTTAGGAGCACCTGAACCCAAACTACTTGGGGCAGCTTGCTTACCCTCTCTTCCTTTAGCCAAGAGAGATGGGCAATCTCTCATCTTGTGACCAGCCTTACCACAAGTATAGCAACCATCGAAACTAGCTAGGCATTTGCCTTCATGCCTCCTCCCCATATCTAGTGCAACAAGGCAAAGAAGATCCACCGCCGTTCCCTCCTTGAGGCTTAGGGTTTGGCACCCTATCATTGTTGGATCTCAGAGGAGCCTTGGAAGAACCTTGATTAGAGAACCTTTGGCGAAATCTTGAACGACCACGCCCCTCGGATTTTGCATGAGAAAAGTTGCCATCTCCGGTTCTAGCCCGCTTAGTCTTGCTAGATCTCCCTTTAAGCTTTTCTTCTTCAATTTGTTCGGCATAAACCATGAGGCGAGAAATATCCATGTCATGCACAAGTATGGCGGTGCGGCACTCTTTCACCAACCTATCGGACACTCGCGACACAAATTTGCTCATTCTTGCCCTTGGGTCGGCAACTATGGACGGAGCATATCTAGCCAATTGTGTGAACTTCAATGCATATTCTTTCACACTCATACTCCCTTGATGAAGATTAATAAACTCAAGCACCTTGGCCTCTCTCTTCTCAAGAGGGAAGAATCGATCAAGGAAAGCACTCTTAAACCTCTCCCATCCTATGGGACCTTCATCAATAGCCCTTTCACTCTTCCATTGATTGTACCAAGTTTGGGCAACACCTTTAAGTTGATAAGTGGCCAACTCCGCCTTCTCTTCCGGTGTCACACCCATTATCATCAACACTTTATAAACTTCATCAATAAACTCTTGAGGATCCTCTTCCACCTTACAACCATGAAATTTCGGAGGATTCATCCTTGTAAAGTCTCTCACCCTTGACGCCGCCGTACCCACATTTGGGTTCACGGGAATCACCACTTCTCTATTAGCTTGGGCCGTCACGGCTTGGGCCAAAGCTTGGAAAGCAGCCCTAAATTCTGCAAGGGTCACTTGCTCAGCCAAAGGGTCGGCCGGAGCTTGTGGAGCTTGAGGAGGAGCTCCTTGCCCTTCATTCTGTCTTGCATTCCTAGTAGCGTAGGCCCTTCGAGATGCCATATCCTGAAACACGTAGGATAGGTGATTAAGAGAGAGATATAGAGTTAAATTCTATGGCACGACTCAAGAGTAACAAAAGAAGTGAAGTTTCCTAAACATCTTGTAGCCTCCCATTCATAAGTGTGGCGCGCTTCACACCCATGAACAAGACTCTACTCGATGCGGCTTATGAAACATCCTAGGATTTTTCTAAAACCTTGCACTCTGAATACCAAGTTTGTCACGACCCAGGGTAGCCCCTAGATGTAACACGGCGTACAAGACCCCGAGAGGCTTCATACAAGCCCTTAGCATACATAACATACAAGATAATAGAGAAGCAATAGTTCAAAAGAGCATTTTATATCAAAGCTTTAATCAAAACAGCGGAAGTCTACATCTCATGTCTCAAAGCCTTCTAATATCATAGAATACGAATAAAAGTGATCGGGGCGACGCAGCCCAATACAATATCCAACATAAGGAAAGACATCAAAGTAAAATCCAACAAGGCTATGTCCTCGGATGGATGAGGACTCACCAAGTCTTCTTGTCAACTCTAAGTCAATACTCTAGCCACGAGTAGGAGAACTGCCACGTCCTACACCAAAGAAGTTGATGCAGGCAAGAGTATGCGTTAGCACAATAAAGTACCAAGTATGATAGCCATGCACATAAACTCATAAAACATGCTAGAAACTGAGATATAAACATGACATGCAATTGGCCAAGCTAAACATGATAAGGCATATAAGCAAATAGCATAAAGCATAAACCGAAAGCGAGCTAAATCATCTTTCTTTTACTCTTCTTTTCATTACTTTACTTTTAGTAACCCATGCACCATTGTGCAAGCTGAAGTGTGGAAAAAGCCTTAAACCGATCTGTAGACCATGGAATAACTCAACATGAAATCCGATGTCTGCCCTACACCGAAAAAGAGCCATTCTACTTGCCAAGGTAGAATCCTGAACCATAGCCTACGTGGATCCACTAGCTAAGCTGATAAAATATGGGCCTGTTAAAGACTACCTATGGGGGCACATAGGCATAGGACATATGGGGACTTGTCACCCGTCCACTCTGTTCTATGCATAATTCCCACTATACAATCATAAATATTGATATCCATAGAAAGGCACAACTGGGGTTGCCAATCCAAGCTAAACATGACTTCACATACCATGGACTAGTCCAAGCTTACTTCATTGAGTGTTTCTTCTTTCATGGACTTGTCCAAGCTTACACCCCTAGAATAGCTCCTTTAATCTCTTGATTCAATTTTAGTTAAGCAAACCTTTTAACAAGTTATGAATCCTTTACATGTGAGAAAACCTTTCACAAGCTTAGGTTGAGCATTATATGAGAAAACCCTTTCAAGACTCAACATCATCATATCATAGATTTCATATAAAACATGCTTGATTCTATAAACCTCTTTCTTCATGATTCTATCATGCTTTTTCTTCATAGCTAATGGGTTCATATTGCCTTTATTTTAAACCATGCAATTCAATGCAAGCTAGCTCTTAAAAGTCATAATCAAGGCAATTTAATCATACTTGAAGTAACCCACATAAAAGATGAAAATCATGCTTTTTTACTTGAACATGCTAAATTCATGCACTTAACCCCAATTCATGCTCAATTTCATAGATGAACCATCAATTTCATCAATTCACATCTCAACCCAACAATCAAGGCATAGATTATCAAATTGGGGAGAATTTACTTGGGATCATGGGGGTTCATGCAATATTTACAATAATCATGTAATTCACGCTAGATCGTGCCCTAAATTACTTTACCCACGCTAAATCGTGCACTACAAAGCATAAAATCAGTAATAGAACTCATACTTGAAGAACCCATAACAATTGATCAAACCCTAGCTTACTTGAAGGGACTTGAACCTTGAAATTCATGAAGAAAAGGGAGGGCCCAATGGAGGAAGCAACTCCATTGGTCAATACCATCATACCTTAGCAAAGGCCACTAGAAATTGGAAGAATTTGGGTGATCTTCAATGGAGGACTTAGCTTCTTCTTCTTCTTCCTTGAGCTAGAAAGGATTTCTTTTAGAGAGAGAAATATTTGAGAGGTGAATTTAGGGAATGAGTTAGAATGAAGTGATTTAGGAATAGAAAACTATATAAGGGACCTTCATTAAGGGTAAAACCAACTTAGATAATTAGGGGATTAACCAGGGAAAAGACCAAAAAGTCCTTAATTAAAAACTGTCGGGGCCCATCTACGGTCAGGACCTACGGTCCGTACATCCATTGACGGACCGTCCTGTTGAACCGTCGAGAGATTCAGAGAATTGTATCTGGGGACCCTGCAACGTCGCTTTCAATCTATAGTTGGTAGGTCCATCTATGGACCGTACACCTCAACCGTAGATCACAGCCTGAGGTTCAAGAATTTAACCAAGTCTGGGGGACATCTACGGTTACTTCCTATGGACCGTCAACTGACTCACGATCCGTCCTGCTACTCCGTAGATCACACTTTAGAGACTGAGAATTACTGAAATTGACAGAGCCATTGACGGCTCCTCACCTACGGTCCGTCAACCAGACTATGGCCCATAAGTGGCCTCCGTAGGTCACTGCCTACTGGTAAATTCTGCATCTTCATTCCTTGGAAAGCTGGGGTATTACATTTTAGGTATAGTTCCTCAACTCAAGGCTATCAATTTTAGAAATTTGTGTTTTTTTGTTAAATTATAGTTATATTAAGTTGCAACGGCTAATTTGAGTAAATCTCGGCTTGTAGGATAGGATGGTCACATGGGAAATTTACTTGTGATGGGCCAGGAAAAGAAGTAGTTGTAGAAACAATAAGAATTTGTCTAATAAAAAATATGGCATAGGAAGTTTTTATTCAAGATTTCATTTTTCATGAAGAGTTTACTATGCAATACTCTCTCTATTCATAGTACAAAAACAACAACATATCCAGTGTAATCCCATGAGTGGAGTCTAGGAGGGTAGTGTAATTCCTACTGATAATTCAATATCCAGGGGCCTTTTATTTGTTGTGTTGTAGAACTCATAAATAGTAAGATCTGGAGCACCTGTTATGTAGAGTGAGTTAGTAATTCAATATTCAGGGGCCTTTTATTTGTTGTGTTGTAGAACTCATAATTAGTAAGATCTGGAGCACCTATTATGTAGACTGAGTTAGTAATTCAATATTCAGGGGCCTTTTATTTGTTGTGTTGTAGAACTCATAAATAGTAAGATCTGGAGCACCTATTATGTAGAGTGAGTTAGTAACCAAGGTAGGTATGAAAAAACTTTATGTGATTCTTGTGGTATTAGGTTAGAAATCAGAAACATCATGAGGCATCAACTTATAAAACAATGGTTTATGAAGCCTAAAAGTATTGTACAACAGTTAATGATGCAATGCATTTCGTTTGGGATATGTTGGGAAATATTGAAGACAAAATGTAATGCTAACTTTGAAAGAATTAATATATCTGCTATAAAATGTTTCACCAAGTCAATTACCTCATGAAGGCATTACATTAGGCTTATGTTGGTGCATTCAGAATTACTACAGCTATGTTAACATAGAATTTAACTCTATGTTAATACAGATAGAAAATTACATGGCGATTGGAGAGTACAATGACGACATACGGAGTGTAATCCCACAAGTGGAAAAAAATATCACAAAGTTGTAGGCCTATTTTTTTCCACTTGTGGGATTACAATCCAATAGGATTACAAGTATAATGGTAATTGTGCCAATAACAAGAACACCATTGATATTAATTGACTACTATATGCTTTCATTTATCATCTTACCGATTGTATTCAAGTTTATTAGCTGAATTTGAATACATTGGTATTAAGCTGGAATATCAAAGAAAGGCATTTTAAAAATTAGATGAGAGTGTCCATCCTATTTTTCAGTTTTTTCTATGTCCCATACTTTGTAATCTTGTATGGCTTTAAAAAATCTTTGTAAAAATAGCCATTTACAAATACATTTCTGAACTACATCAAATTCTTTTAGTGCTTGATCTTCTTAATTCTCTTCGCTTTTGTTTGTTCTTAGTTTCTGTATTACTATGAATCATTCTTTGTTATTCAGGGCATGAACCAATATTAGATGCATTACCTGATCTAGAACAGTAAGCCATGAATCCTCTTAATACGTATCATGAACTATTCGCATTGAGGATGGATTTCTGCAATGATTTTTGTACAAGTAAACAAACTATTCAATTTATGATTCCTTCTTCTGATTTGAGGAAGGCGAATATGAGAGTTTAGGCCTTTCCCATCTGAGTTTTGCATTGTCAAGATCATTGAAGCATGAAAAATTAAAAACGAAAAGCAAATGTCAAAAGACAATGAGACAACACTCTTCTTTTTCTGGAAATGTTGGTGGATATAACGATGCAGAAAAATATTTTTCTTGTAAAGAAACTTTGAAATTATAGGATGGAACTGAAGCTACATAATCTCTTCCATTAAGATACAAAAGATAAAAATAAAATGTGAGATCAAGATTGACAATAAAACTCTTATTTTTGCTAAGTCAAATTGTCAAACAAGAATAAAAGATACTTCAAGATAGTTGCCAATCAATTTTTCTGCACATAACCTTCATTACTGTTTTACCATTATCTTAAAAGAAAATTACGAAAATTTGCTCATGATTCGATGGCATTCATATGGCATAGTTGCTTGTGACTAGGAAAACATTATTTGAATGACAGGAATGTGGTGTTTCTTATCTGTTCATTTTAATTTTGTTATAAATCTCAGGTACATATACGGCTCTTCAGTTGATGTATACCTCAAACTTGATTATTTACCACACTTTGAGGTCAGTTTAGTAGCATGTGATATTATTTTAGTTTATTTTCAGTATACTTGTGATACTAGATAGTTAAGAAAAATAGGCAACAATACACGGCTGTCAGTTTGATTAGTAGACACTTAAAAATACCTTTTGTACTCAAATACATAGAAATTTTACTCAGTAGACATTGCCAATATTCCAATTTCAGGTTCTTAAATATAATGAGGAACTAACAAAATTCTTATTATTGAACTGTGAGTCCTAGCAGAGAGATTACACTTCATGATTTATTCATCTCAGAGATGTAACAAATAGCAACTTTTCTGATCCGTCCTGTACTCCTAATTTCACCTTGCTTCGACCTTTCTTTCAATTTTTGTTCTTATCTTGACCCTTAGTTCCTTTATGTAGTGTTTTTAATCGCAGTTCCAAAAATTCTCCATTGTGGTTCCGATTTTTCTCTTGGTTCTTAAGTTGTTTTGTGTATAAACTTTCTGTTTGGATGGCAAATGATTTTTACTATTACCTATGTGTTATTCATGTACTTTGACTGATCTTTGATTGTGTGCTGTATCCGCTCTGACCGCTCTCTTCAAGTTCATTGCCTTTTATGCCTCTCTGTCTGTAACTTTATGCCTCAATTGTTTAGTATATTTGTCTCACATTAAGAGGTAGGTGAACTCTGAGAAGCGTGGTGCCTAAGGAGGTTTCACCAGTATCTATTTCTATGTTTTCTTAATAAAGTAATTACATTTTATTGAAGAAGAGCTACAAATGTCCTCATGCAAGAAGTATACTAAAAAATAGAAAGCCTTACAAAAACACACTGTCTCTATGAATAACACCCAATCTTCTATACACACGGATGCCTCAATGCGGAGGTGTGAGAGGTTAACTTTGGTGGGTTTTAGGAGAGGTAGAGGTAGGCCGGAGAAGTATTGGGAGATATGATTAGAGCAGACAAGACATGTGGCAACTTGAGCTCGCCGAGGATATGACCTTAGATGGGAGGTTATGTAGGCCACGGATTAGGGTAAAGGGTTACTCGGTAGTTGTGTGTTGCCTATCTTCTCCTTTCATACAAGTAATAGCAGCGTTACTCCATGACAATGTTTCCCATGAGAAGCGAGACACTATCTAGCAATCTAGAAGTAGGTGGTTCACATCTTCCCCCGAGCTTTTCAACATGACGCACCAACTGACTCGTGTAGTCTTTCTATTTTTCAAATTCTCAGCTGTTAAGATCACCTCCTCGCAGTTACCCAATTGAAAAGGGGATAATCTGTACATGGATATAAAGTTAATTGTTCTTCTCCAAGTTATGTTATGATCCTGGTTATTGTTTCAGTTGTTTTGAAGTAGAGAAATAGTTGTAGCTACTAAAATATAGTGCTTAGCAACTGGTGTGGAAATATGATTTAAATATTAAATATTGTCTACTGATGATAAGTTTTGATCAATGTTGTCAAAAGCGCGCTTAAGCCCTGAACCGAGGCTCAAAATGTGCTGAGCGCTTCACCTCGCTTTATGTGCCCTGAACCGAGGCTCAAAACGTGCTGAGCGCTTCGCCTCGCTTTATGTGCACTTTAATCAAGATTCTAAGACGAACTTTTCCTTGCCAATGAGTCTCTTCTGAAGAAGTGACACTAAACAATTGATATTTCACTTTATCATATTTTTTTTTCAATTTCTTTGGTAATATGTTTGTTATTCATGTTCATAATTTTTAGTGTTGGACTAAACATACTCTTGGCCATTCCACACGCTGCCTAGCAGAGACGTGGTTATCTGAAGTGAATTCTCTCTTTTGAACTTTATTAACACTGGTTTTGATATTAATTTTTAAGTGCCCCATCTCTGAATTTCTTGCTCATCTATTATGTGCAGGGGCGGACCTACAGTGGGTCAAGTGGGTTCATATGAACCCACTCCGTTGAAAAATAACACCGTATATACATGTATATTTAATCAGTTTTTAAATTTTATAGGTATATATTAAATTTTGACTCCACTAGCACAAGTGCAATGCCTAGCCTAGTGGTGAAGAGGGTTCATTTTATCCTGCCAGCCCGAGTTCGAGTCTCACTTCTGACATATTTTTGCATCAATTTGTTTTTGCTTATTTATTTTTTATATTTTGAACCCACTTCGTGAAAATTTTGGATCCGCCACTGATTATGTGGCTTCATTGCAGCTACAACTACAGTAAAAAGTGGAGAAGTCTTCGTCAATTTTTTTAAGGTTTGTATCTTGGGCTACTGTATTACTTAAACTGGGATAGTATCAAATATGCATGCCGAGATGATAAATTTGCATGGCCCTTAAATATGGACAAACAATTTTGAACAAAATAATGTACATTGGTGATGAGAATATTGAAAATATGTTAATCACCAAGTCTTGCTCATTTTTAAGTGGTTCATAATTGACTTATCCCCTTTCTTTTAAATGACCTTCTAGATAAAGCTTCTATTTTTATGCCGATTAGCCATGTTTGAAGAAGTTGACGAATTTGAGATAAATTGACTACATACAATAACAGATTCATATCATACTTTTTAATGTCACTTTGGACATGACTGCAATAGAAAAATTGATGGTCCACTCACTCAGTGGCTAGAAGTTGTGAAGGAATGTGTGATGTTAGGGATGCTAATCAGGAAGGTATGTGAAGCAATTGCTGGTGGTAGAAGTGTTAATTTTTTCAACACATTTTAATTTTGCTTGGGATTTTTTGGTGGAGTAGCAACGGAAACAACAGTGTTTGTGTTTGATCTTTATAAGTACATTAAAAGGAAACACATGGAAGTGAAATTTTAGCTCAATTACACATAAGTCTAGGGAAGTCTGTTTTCCTTTTATACTAAAGACAAAATTTTCAGTTGTCATTGTGTATAACAAATTGTTTGATATAATTATCTTTATTTTATTGATTGAAGCAAATAGTATAATATCCTTCGTGAGTAACATAAACTTTAATCTTCAATTTATTTTTTTTTCCAAGCAAATTATATATAGACATTCTAACTGCAGGATATACTTTGGAATTACTTATGAATTGAAAGAGGCATGGTATTCACAATTAGTAAGATAGTGGCGATGGAAACAATAATTTGTGCAGGTTGGACTTTTAAACAGAGATCATTCGTGTGAACAAGTGGTGTAGTTGCCATCACAGGAGCAGCTATCTCCACTGCTGCGGATCTGCTTATAAGAATATTTTAGGTTGAATAGAATATTTTCCATTGGAGAGTTGTCACTACTATGTTTCCATGTCACTACACTAGATAATTTAATTAATCTTTATGTAGGTGGATAGTGTTGTTTTTGAATTGATTTTGTGGCATTTCTTGCGTCTTAGTATTACTTTGGGTGAATTTTGACGTTTTAGGCTTCATTTAAGAGTTATTCTTTCGATTGTTCCACATACTTATTTCTAATGTAGAACTTCTTTTCTCCCACTTGTACTAACCACCATGTTTGCACGGGCCTTAGCCTATCTAGTTATATATATATACTGGTACTGACTGGCTATGAAATGCAATAATCCCTATTTTACCCATATATATATATTATTTTTTTTACCAGAAAATATACCTAGAGATTTTCGTGCAGAAATGGAAATATTTGTTTTGATTATTGCAATAAATATGTTTAAGTTGCTGTATTGCATCAACTCAAACGAAGGTGTTGCATCAAAAAATTGTAGTAAACTATAATATTTATTGATTGCAAAATAGAGGCAGACGAAACGCTTACACATCAAATAGTAAGTACTTATTAGAGTGCTGAAAGTGAGGTAACAATCTCTTTGCTGACTTCAAGGTCTTTTACATAGTACAGCATGGATGTAGTAATTCAGCACAAAGTTAACAAGAATTTTTTTGGAAGAATGACAAATCATGGAATTAGAGGACTTTACTGGACTCTATGAATATCCACAGGCTTTGGTTGGTATGTTAAACTTCTTATCTTAATTACTTCAGAAGTTGAATCATATCAAATATTCGTAATAAACAAGGAACATGGCATCTGGAATATCTTTAGGCAGGTTGTTTATGTAAAAGATAGAAACGCAACATGTCCTCATTCGAAAGAGTTGCCTGATCAACGACGTCGTTATTGCTTGTCAGAACCCACAGATCCCCTGAATTCACTCTTTTGAGGGTTCCTCTGCAAAATGGGCAGGACTCAGACCTTAAGTTCCTACAAACATACATTACACGTTAAGAAGATCACCGAAAAATTTGTCCTTTCCGCAATAAAAGTAATAGTGAGCACGAGGAACAAGAATATATATCGCTTACCAGTCACGATAACAACTACTGCACATAGCATGACAGCAGTTAGGCAAAACTACTTTGGTGCACGGTTCTAAGCAGATCCCACATTCATTTTCTTTCTCTAGAGCAGCATCACAATGTTTTTTCTCTTGTACTTTCTTCCCAACAATCATTTTTGAAACCTGAGGTTCGTCGTGACTACTATCCTGCTCTGATGAGCTATCATGTAGGTGCCGGAGTGATGGTAATAGAACCGCTGAAAATTGGTATTTGTTAGATAAATAAATGTCCATATATACAGATTTAGTTAGACAAAAACTCTAGACTTAAATATGGAGATGCACAATAAACGGAAAATATCAAAAGGTTTGCCCAAAAAAGGTGTATACCATAGAATTCTCTAATGCTTGCTTTCCTAGCATCAGAAGGAATTTTCTTCTTCCCACTGGGGATAACCTAAAAGACGTCACGATTTTAATCTCAATGTATCGAATATAACAATGTCATCTTAAACTAATAAAACATTAACTTACTAGCTAGTATATATGAGTGTGAATAATATTATTGGTTAAAATTTGAAAACTAAACAAATAAAAAAAAGTGAACAATCGAAAATCTAATTAATTCGCACGAAGCGGGGATTATTAAAATAAGTGTGAATAATATTATTGGTTAAAATTTGAAAACTAAATAAATAAATAAAATTGAACAATCAAAAATCTAATTAATTCGCGCGAAGCAGGATGAGTTCACTAGTACCATCTCATGTCCAAATCATATGACGGCTACACATTTAATATTGAAAGCATACTTATTTAAAATAAACTTTCCAGCAACAAACAAAACATATCAAAATCTAATTCATGAACCCACTTAAACTAAAATAAGTAAGAAATGAGTCAAAATTGTGTATTTCATTAAGAAGCCATTTTATATATAGCTTTAAAAAATGCAAGTGGGTGAGAGTCTATTGTATCTCAACCAAACAAACCAATATACATGATCAAGAAAAGTATGTACCTTTATAATATAATTTTAACAGTAAAATAATAAAACTAACAACATGCGTGACTATCCTAAACTCCTAAAGGAGTAATTAAGCATCAAACAAATAGAGTAACATGACATTTTTTTTAAAACGATCTTAAGGATTATATTTTATCAGTATTCCTGTTCTTTTACAGAACAATGTCAAGACTTGGACATAAAATTAAATAATCACTTTATTTTCATAAAGAGATAAGAACTCTGAAGTGAAACATATCAATCTGAACATGGATTAGCATTAAAATTTTAAAATCAGCAATATAGATAGATCTTATACTCTGTTGACAGATTCATACTTTAATCAACATCAACAACATGAGCAATTGTTGATTTCTATAGCTTATTAGATAACACAGGAAACTAAATGTTTTTCAATTTTCTCATGTTTGGTTGGCTTATTAAATTTTCTCATGTTTTAGTTTCCTCAAGTTTAAGAAAAATGACTTCCTTTCAAAAATTAAAGAAGAGATTTTCCAAAACCCTCATTCAGCCTCAAATTACAATTTTTTTTCTTACGCCGCCCCACCCCTACCTTGACCCCACCCACCAGTCCCCCACCCTCACTCCCAAAAAAATTTTCTTTAAAGTTTGTTTTTAAAAAAACATTTTCAATTTCATATTTTATTTTTTCCCCATCCTACCCCTGATCCCCCCACCCAGCCCCCTATTGGCTCTCCAGACCTCCCCTCTCAATTTTTTTAAAGTTTGTTTTTAAAAAATATTTTCAATTTCAATTTTTTATTTTTTTACCTCACCCTTACCCACGCCCCCACCAGCCCCCTACCCTGACCCCCGCACCAGCCCCTCACCCCCCCCCCGCCAATTTTTTTTTTTTAAAGTTTGATTTTTTAAAAATATTTTCAATTTCAAATTTTTATTTTTTTCACCTCACCCCACTCCTACCCCCGACCCCCCGCCACCAGCCCCTTAACCCCCACCCCCCAAAAAAAATTTAAAGTTTGTTTTTTTTAAAAATATTTTCGATTTCAAATATTTATTTTTTTACCCCCGACCCACCCCCCCTACCAGCCCCACCCTTTAAAAAAAATAATTTAAGTTTGTTTTTAAAAAATATTTCCAATTTAAAATTTTATTTTTTATACCACAGCATAAAAAATTATAGATATTTTCTTTAAAATGTTTTTCATTCATAAATCAAACACTAAAAAATATTTTCTACTCACCAACCAAACATGAGAAAATAAGTAAAAAATTCACTTGTTTCCCAGGAAAACATTTTCCATGGAAAACATTTTCCTTTATACCAAACACACCCTAAGGCGACAAAGTTTACTACCAATCTTGAACACACCTTAAATTTAACAAAAAAATAAATTTAAAACTTAAACTTATACCAGCAACATAAGTAGCCTACTTATATCTCATGATTCATATTAGTCCAGAAACAAACAATGAGTTTAAATTGAAATCCTAAAAATAAAACAATCTAAGAGTAAACACTAAGGGTGTGTTCGGTACGAATTCTAATTTTCTCATATTTGGTTGGCTTAAATGTTTTGGAAAATATTTTTCGCTTTTTTTTCTCTCAAATCTAAGGAAAATGAATTCTCTTCAAAAATTAAGAAAAACGTTTTCCAAAACTTTCCTCCAACCTCAAATTTCAATATTGTCGGGGGTCGGCTCCTGATTTTAAAGTCGGGTGTCTATTCGAGTGTCGGGATCAGATTCCATATAGATCGATCGTGTCCAAGCGGGTGTTGGGATCAGGTCAGGGGTCGGATATCCGATCTCAGTTCGAATGTCGAATCTCTAATGGAAAGTTGGGGTCAGGTCCAAGGTCAAATCTCAGTGTCGGATTTCAGATCGTTCGTCGGGGTGTCCTAGTTCAGATTGGTGTAGAGGTCGTCGGTCAATTCGAAAGTCAGGGTCCTAGTGTCATGACCTAAAGTACCCCCTAGACGTGACATGGCGTATAAGACCCCGAAAGGTCCCATACAAGCCACTTAGCATACATCATACAAGATAATATGAGTTAAGAATTCAGAAGACAATTTATATCATTAAGAGTTGACAAAAGTAGCGGAAGTCTAACGTAGTCTCAAAGCCATCTAATACACCAATAGAATGAAATTTGGGATGTAACCCATACAAGTTCTAAAGTAAAGAGACATAAAAACATAAACGTGGCATTGTCCTCGTAGTATGAGGACTCACAAAGTCTTTGAATCTCAGAAGAATGGATCCTACATTTATGAGAACATGTAGACAAGAGTACGCATTAGTACAAAGAATATATGTACCAAGTATGATAACTATGCATAGAGGTTATAAAAATCATGCTAAAAAGGGGTTATACTTAAGATGCAATGACCAAGTTAAATTATAAAACGACATGACAAAAAACATGAGTCAAAACCATAGTCAATGCAAGGAAATCATCATAAATAATCTTGGTTCATTATGTGGGAATTGAGCCCTAACCGACATAGACCATGTGAGCTATAACATGGAATCCGGTGTCTACCCCATACCGAAAAGAGGTGTACTTACTTGCCAAGGTAAGAACCATAACTACTAGCTTAAGTGGATCCGCTAGCTAATGTCTATCTAAGACAATCATCCTATGGTGACACATAGTTTATGGGACATGGGTAATCGCCACTTCTCCACTTGGTGCTAAGTATAAATCCCACGGAATAATCATAATTCATAACTTATCTTATAATTAGTAGACATGGGTAATCTCCTCGTCTCATTATTCATGGAAGGCACAACAGATAGCCAATCCAAGCTAAAGTTCATTAGAATAGCTTCTTAATCTTGATTCAAAGTTTAGTTGAGAAAACCTTTCAACCCTTATGAATCCATCAGGTGAGAAAATCCTTTCACATTCATATTTTGAGTAATATGTGAGAAAACCTTTCACAACAAAACAACAACAACAACATTGATGCTTCACTCTCAAAGCAACCTTAAATCATTCATCTCAATTTCATAAAGAACATACATATCTTCATAAATTCATCTTTTCATAGTTCAAAACCTCATCACAAAATCAAAGTCTAGAAACCATGAATTTCACATGGGTTCATGGGGATTCAACTTAGAAACATGCAATTAACTCAATTCATGCATAAAAAGATATAATTCAATCAATTAGATGATAATTTGAAAGAACCCATGAGATAGAAGAAAACCTTAACTTCAATTAGCGGATCTAACTTTACAAAATTGGAGAATTTAGGAACCCTATGGAGGAAAGGACTCCATAGGTGAAAGCCATCATACCTTGATGTCAAAATCCCACAATCAATGGTGAATTAGGAGACTTCAATGGAAACCCTAGATCTTCTTCTTCCTCAAGCTTTACAGAGAGAAATATTTGAGAGGAAAACTTTGGAAGGATTTGGGGGAATTTGAAGAGTTATTAGAATGGGTAGAATTTAGGTTTAGAAGACATATATAGGGCCTAGGATTATGACTAAATCGACTTAGATTAGGTATAATTCAATTAGGGAAAAGACCAAAAAGCCCTTCAAATAACTACCGGGCTCCGACCTACGGTTCAGACCTATGGTCCGTATGTCCAACTACGGACCGTCCTGGTCAATCGTAGGTGGGATTCAGAAACCATTAAACTTGGGCTTCCAACAACGGTTGCCATGTACGGTCCGTTGGTCCACTTACGGACCGTACAACCAACCGTAGTTCCCAAACTTGACCCTCAAAATTTCACTAAGTCTGGGAGTGACCTACGAGACCTATCTATGACTCGTACATGGAATGGCGAGCCATCCTGGCGAACTGTTAATGGAATTCTGAAACTTGACATTTTCAAAAATATTTTCCCCCACCATCTACGGTTGCCACCTACGTTTCGTAGATCCTCCAACCAACCGTAGGCACAGTCTGCAACCCAAAAAAATTATTTTCTTTCTTTTCTGAGTCTGAGGTGGTACAATATCTCTCCCTTGGGAACATTCATCCTCGAATGGAACTTAAGACATCATAAAGAGGGTAGAAACAAGACCTAACAACCCAAGATGAATGCAACTACATAAATGCACATATCCAAGGAGGAAACATCAACTCCAAGATAAAGTATGTTCAAAACATCATTTCATAAGGTATGTATTGATGAGTGGGTGATTTTCACTCATTTGGAGTCCTTTTCGTAGTAATTTTGTGATACTCTAGTAGAAAAAGAGGCTAATTATCCTTTGAATGTTGTGTTGCAGGTACATGTTGGTGAAAAAGGAGCTTTGATGAAAAAGGATGAAAATTGGGACAAACTGCAGCTAAAAACAATGATTTTGGGGCTGGCAGTGAAGTGCTCTCCACGAACGTTGAGAGCTGGGTACGAACGCGAAGTACAGACCAGCAGAGCACCACGAACGTGGGAAACCTCCACGAACACAGAGTGCAGGAAGCTTGACTACCGCGAACGCGGAGAAGGATTACACAGAGCTCCGCGAATGCGAAAAAGAGTGTGTGCCTACCATCTGGGCAGTTCTGGAAATTCACATTTTGAATCCAATTCACCATATACACTGATTCACAGCCATTTTGGGGAGAATCTCTTGAATTTTTGGTATTCCATATTGATCAAAGAGAATAGAGAAGGAGACCTTGGGGATTGAGGCTTGGGCTTAGCTTTGAGATCAAGATTCCTCAACAAACACCATTAGAGTGAAGATTGTGAGCTTGGGTTGTAATTATCTTTCACCTTTCTTTAACTCTTTGCTTTGTATTGTTGAATCTTAGGTGTTAATTGTTGAATAGTTGATTTGGATGTTGAATTAGAGATAATCAATATTTGGGTTTCAAATTCTATCTTGTGCTTTTGCTTTTAGTTGATTGCTTTATCATTTATGAAATGGGGTTTTGATTATCCAATTGATTTCATGCTTTAATGGCTTTTCATTGGAATTGATCACTCCTTGGACTTTCCCATTTACTTTGATTTAGCTTGCAAGAGTTAATTGAGGTTGGGTAAAATTGTTTGGTGCATTAATTGAGGTTTAACAACTCATTTGTGGGATTGGGCTAGAAATAGTTAATCCTTGTATTGCCATTAATCGGATTGCTTGTGTTGCCACTCGATTGGGTTCGTGAGAGCTAATCGAGGAATATTTGCCTATGTTCGATAGAATTAGGTAGATAGTTTAGAGTCCGAGGCATATATGAGATTATCCATGATTGATTGATATTGCGTGATTCGAATTTGCAATGGATCGTATGAGTATTGATTGATTTCCCATTCCCAAATTCCTTTGGTGATCTTGTTCGAAAAGACTTTGTCCCTTGTTCTCTTTAATCCCCTATCCCTTAATCGTTACTTGCAAACCTTTTCATTTTTATAATTGTATTTTATATTTCGGATTCAAACTAGTAACTACTGAATTCTTTGTCTCTTCAACCGCCTAGCACATTGTTCCTCGTGGGAATGACCCCAACTCTTCGTTGGGTTTATACTTGCATAGCGATTGCCCACACTTTGAATCATGATAGGTGTGGTTGAGCGTTATCAAAAATGGCGCCGCTGCCGAGGAACAATTTGGTGTGTTGAATTGATTTAGAATTTTTAGTTTCCTAGTTTCAATCCAAATTGTGAATATTTGTTTGTGTTTTGTTTTTGTTTGTTTTTATGGCTTCTTGTGAAGGAACAAGGTTTGGTGAGTGCAAGCCCTATGTGGATGACCCATGGCCATGTTGTAGAAGACTTCATGTTGGGAATAGTTGTTTGGATGCCTCGTTAGATAAAGAGATACATGAAGAGATGGGTGTTGTGAGCCAAGCTTGGCTCTTGTACTTGTCTCATCGACTTGAAAAGGGAGAGAGGCTAAGGAATCTAATGTTCCAAATGAGGGATGAATTCTGCAACACTAGGTGCCATGAAATGATCCAACTTGAGTTCGAAATTGCTACTTCGAGGACCAATGTAAGATCAATGTTTGGAGTACGTAAGGCTCGTTGTCAAGTGGTCAAGAGTAGGATATTGGAGTTGGAGTGCCAAGAAAAAGGGGTTGTGTTAGACATTGATGAAATCTTGGGAATTTGCAACCAAACCAAAGCAATAAAATTCCTAGATGCCAATATCAAGGCAATGATATTAGAGTTGCAAGAAAAAGCAAAAAAGATCATATATGGCAACTCTAGTACATTGGAAAGTGATAGTGTCATGCACTTGAGGGCCAAAAGCTATGAAGTCCGTTGTTCTAATGGCCTAGTGATGCTATCACTCTTTCCCAATGCTCCTATCCAAAAGAATGATGTAAAGTTGGGCAAGAAATTCAAATCTTCGAAGTGGAGAGATCGAGTGAAACTCGTGATGCTCTCTGGTAGTCCCTAATTGCTTCGATGAGAATCATTTGAAGTTGGGGAGAAGGTACATCGCCTCGAAGTGGAAGCATAAAGGGTGATGCAACCGGCGTCGCACCGCGACGTTAAATTGTGCGCTTGATGGGAGGCAACCCATCGGTATCCAAAATTTTTATTTTTGATTAATTTTGAGTTTTCTTTAATTTCTAGGTTAGATTAGAATTTTATTTTTTGACTAATCCTCATGATTTCGAAGTTTTTGGAAGTGTTTGAACAGGTTTGGATGCAAAAATGCACTTGGGATTGAAGTTCGGGGTTGAACTACCTTCAAAATGGGGATTGGAACACTTTTGGGCAGTTGATGGTCGCCAAAGTGCAATGGGCGAGTCGCCCAATGGGCCCACCCATCGCCGAAAGTTACAAAGAGCTGCCAGGGGTCTAGGCCTCCCTTACTCTCCGCGAACGTGGAGAGTAGTCTGCGAATGCGGAGGCTAATCTGCCATGCACTCCGCGAATGGGCCCTAGTGACCGCGAACGCGGAGATCTCGATCTCACAGGTTCGCGAACGCGGCGGTGTCTCCGCGAACGTGGAGAAGAACGGGTATATTAACAGGCAAAATTTCCAATGGTCCTTTTTAGTTTCAAACTCTTTTTTTTGAAAAGCAAAGAAAACCTCTCCCCTTTCCCCTCATCGATCACATCTCGAAATCCCCTCAAATTCCCTCCTTTGCTTACTTTGCTTCCTCAATTTCACTTTTTGGTTTGCATCATCACTTGAGGTATGTATCTACCCCTCTATTTTAGTTTATTTTGGTGAATTAAAAATCAACTTTTGTGCTTAATTGTATTCTTGGCTTAATTTTTGAATTTATGTGTTTTGGAGTTGACTCTTAAGTTGAAATTCATGATTTGTGCCTTGTGAGTATTGTTGCATGATTTGTAGGCTTGATCTTGAGATTGATTTTTGTATAACCTTTGAAAGTTTATGCCTAATTGTGTTCTTAATTTGAACCTGATTCTTAATATGATTTGATGTGGTTTTTGGGTAGAATTCATGTTTTCTAGGTTGATGATTGATTGTTCTTGTGTTGGGGTTGAATTGGGGGCGAAATTTAGTGAAATTGTTGATGAATATTGTTGCCCTCAACCTGTTTGATGAATTGCCTCTATGAAACTATTTTGTCTGGGATGAAAACTTCTCCGCGAATGCGGAAGTCAACATCCAATTACCCTCCGTGAATGCGCCAATTGGTCCGCGAATGCGGAGGTCTACCTGTCTTTGAACCACAAATGCGGTGCCTCTACAAATGCGGTGCCTCCGTGAACGCGGAGGCAAGGCCTGTTACTCTCTGCGAACGCAGATGCTTCTCCACGAACGCGGAGAAGAAATCAATTCTGTCCCAAAACAGTAACTTTGCATAAATTGATCGGGACTTGTCTTAATTTTTTTCTTTGGCCTATATACTTCCTAATACATTGTTTTAAGTGTCCACAAGAACTTTTAACATGTTGGCTTCATTTGTAGGTACTTTGAGCGAAAATGTCAACCGATAACATTCCCTAATCATCTGGAGTTGCACCCGATGACGATTATTTTTATGCCACTAGGTTCCTGTCAGCTAAGTGTGCCCAGAAATATGATGAATACTTGGGTCAAGCCATCGTAAAAGAAAGAGGGATCTGTTTTGACAAGCTCCAAGAAGGGATGCCGGAATTCTTTAACCGGCTTGAGACTAGCGAATGGGTAGTCTTTGCCACTGAGCCTATCAAGGCTAACCACACTATCGTGGTAGAGTTCTATGCCAATGCCTCGGAGACCGATTTTAAGGAGGCCGCCATCACTACTATACGAGGCGTACAGGTCCCGTTCAGCTCTGTAGTGATTAATGCTCACTATGGCCTTCCAGATGCTAACAACAAGGTTTATATGGAGCGGTACAAGGAGTTGGGTAACCAGTGGCTCGTGGAAAAATTGCATAATAGTGAGCCTCCGGAGTGGTTCGAGTCAAAGAGAGGTGTAGAGTCCCGGGAGTTTATAGCAGAGGCCAAGACTTGTCTATCTATCATTTGTGCTCGGCTTATTTCATCCTCACATGACACCGAGGTGACACTAGACAGAGCTGTGGTTATCACATCGATCATGGATGGGCTAGCAGTAGACGTGGGCCAGCTGATTTTGGCTCATATTATCAAGGTTGCCCAGGGGAGGACGTGGAACCTGATATGCCCTTCGTTGATCACCCAGCTTTGCTACAGTGTCGGAGTGCAGAGATTACCGACCGACGAGGAGAAGAAACCGGCCACTGAGATTCACCCTCTAAAGAAGAGAGGTGACCGGGTGACATGCACAAGAAGAGGAAGATAGATTGACTTGGCTCACAGTTCGGGCAGTTTATTGAGCCCTGAGATGGGAGCTTCATCTTCAGCAGGATCGCTACAGTTTGGACCTGCCACGATGCGATATATATCTTCTCAGATTTAAGGAGTGGATGCTCAGATCCGAGAGCTAGTTGTTGGCCTCCCCACCAGACCATCTGGGGCCACACCTGAGGGTGCATCTGCACCTACTATTGCCTCTGTAGCTGCTGTACAGAAGGCCATGTCCAATCGGCTGGAGCATATGAGTCGGAGGCAGGGGAAGATTTAGCAGCGCTAGGGGACCTTCCGGGAGCACGAGAAGAGGAAGAGTCGATTCCTGAGCAAGATGATAGGAAAGCTCCGGAGTCTATGTGGCAGCAATCCATCTGATGATGAGGACCTCACCTTCCCCTCTGACACTAGCTCAGAGTGATCATATTTCAGGGAGCCCCTCGTATTCTCTTTTGATTTTTGTACTGTGAGGACATAATGTGATTTTCAGTTGGGGGTACTTCCCCGTTGACTCCTGTTCCATACTTTGTGCTTAGGATGTTTTTGGAATTGTTGTTGGTTGTTTTTATCTTTATTGTTGGATATTTTGTTTGTTTATGGATGATGTGCCCTTGTCGGGTTTTTGGAGCTTTAATCGTTGTTTTTGTTGGATTAGTCATTTTTGTTTTAATTTTTATTGTTGTTGATAGTTTCTTTAGTTTATTTCTTTTGTCTTGAGATGGTGTTGTTGATTGGAGTTGTGGTTGATTGGCGATGCCCTATGATGGATAGAGTGACGTCTTTCTTAAGGGTAAAGCGTCATTGTGTTTTGTTGGTGAAGTCTGAGTAGCCATTGTTGGTGAAGTCTGAGTAGCCATTATTGTTTGTTGTTGGTGAAGTCTGAGTAGCCGGTCCCGAAGTGATGCATGAGTTTGTCCAATGATAGATTGGTTGACGGCTTTCTTAAGGGCAAATTCATTGTTTTCTTTTTCGGAGGTGTTGTGGCTTGTTTGGTACTAAGAATATAGTCATGATTGCAAAAAATGAGTTTTGAGCATACCCCTCCGTTTTTGAAATTTGAGCAAGTGTTGAATTATTTTGTGACAACTCTTGTGGCTCTTTTTGTGGCTCTCGATTCGTTAGCGGTTTAATTGATCCAATGCCACTTGTTTGTTGCAAAGGAAATAAGATTTTGATCCATCTTGATTAATTTGCATGCCATGTGTGGTGAGTTTTTGAATAAGGTCTTGTGTTTGCTTGTGTCACCTAGAACTTGCCTGGTTGGTCTTGAAATGTTGGTTTTGATTTAGTTAGGTTGGAAAAATGATTTTAGGCTTTCTTTGATTATTCTTGAAGTCCACTTGGCCTAAATATCCCACCTTTGCACTAAATGTATCCCTAGTTTCCTCCTTTGAGCCTAATACCCTTTTATTGGCAACCTTGTTACAAGCCTTAGCCATTTTGAAAATACATTCCTCTCTTGAACCTTTCCCCTCCTTGAACTTGAATTTGTGAAAGTGAGGCTAAAAGCCTAAGTTGGGGGTGTTTTTGAAAATTCATAGAAAGGATGCCTATTGCATAAGAGCTTGATAATAAAATGATGAATGGAGGAAAATGTCAAAAAGAAAGAAAAAGTTGTGCAAAATAAAGAGAATAAAAGAACCTTGAATCCTCCAAAAGTTTAAAATGGTTGCATGTGGGGCATCAAGAATGAAAATAAGAAAAAGAAGGTGAGTTGTGCATTGGTTTGGAAAGTGAAGAAAATGTGGAAAAGTTGGAAAATGTTGAGTTGTTGAGTAGAGTTCAAGGAGGGTGTAGTCACTTGTACCTAAATGATATCCCTACCTTCCCTAAGCCGACATTACAAGCTTAACAAAGTCCTTTGTGATTTCTAATCCAATGAAATTGAGTCGGTGTTGATTGAAAATAAGGGCAAGCCTATGGTGTGGCACTTGTGGGCATAAGATGTACTTTTGTGAGTGTGAGTGTTTATGTTGTTGTCCCTTGTCTTGTAAATACTCTTTGTGTGTTTTGGGACATTTCTTGTTTTGTGAGGGCATGTAGGTTACTTGAATGGTGATTTTGAAGATTCCAATTTGCATCAAGTGAGCATGAAAAGGAGCTAATGAGTTGAGTCATTTCTTGAGTTTGAGTTGTTGTTACTTAATGATTCTTGGGTTGTGAAAAATGTTCCATGAAGATGAGCAGTTGATTTTATGAAAAGATAGCTTGAGGACTATTTGTTAGTACCAACCAAAGTCATGATCATGATCTCTATTCGGATTGAAAGTGTGTTGTGCTTATTATGATTGCCTCTTGTGCTTTTGATCACGTATTGCTTGAGGACAAGCAAAGTTTCTAAGTTGGGAGTGTTAATGAGTGGTGATTTTCACTCACTTGGAGTCCTTTTCGTAGTAATTTTGTGACACTCGAGTAGAAAAAGAGGTTAATTATCCTTTGAATGTTGTGTTGCAGGTACATGTTGGTGAAAAAGGAGCTTTGATGAAAAAGGATGAAAATTGGGACAAAATGCAGCTGAAAACAATGATTTTGGAGCTGGCAGTGAAGTACTCTCCGCGAATGCGAAGTACAGACCAGCAGAGCACCGCGAACGTGGGAAGCCTCCGCGAACGCTGAGTGCAGGAAGCTTGACTACCGTGAATGCGGAAGTCCTTTGCGAACGTGGAGAAGGATTACACAGAGCTCCACAAACGCGGAGAAGAGTATGTGACTGCCGTCTGGTAGTTCTGGAAATTCACATTTTGACCCCAATTCACCATATACACTGATTCACAACCATTTTAGGGAGAATCTCTTGAATTTTTGGTATTCCATATTGAGCAAAGAGAATAGAGAAGGAGACCTTGGGGATTGAGGCTTGGGCTTAGCTTTGAGATCAAGATCCTCAACAAACACCATTAGAGTGAAGATTGTGAGCTTGGGTTGTAATTATCTTTCATCTTTCTTTAACTCTTTGCTTTGTATTGTGGAATCTTAAGTGTTAATTGTTGAATAGTGGATTTGGATGTTGAATTAGAGATAATCAATATTTGGGTTTCAAATTCTATCTTGTGCTTTTACTTTTAGTTGATTGCTTTATCATTTATGAAATGAGCTTTTGATTATCATTTGATTTCATGCTTTAATGGCTTTCCATTGGAATTGATCACTCCTTGGACTTTCCCATTTACTTTGATTTAGCTTGCAAGAGTTAATTGAGGTTTAACAACTCATTTGTGGGATTGTGCTAGAAATAGTGAATCCTTGTATTTCCATTAATTGGATTGCTTGTGTTGCCACTCGATTGGGTTCGTGAGAGCTAATCGAGGAATATTTACCTATGTTCGATGGAATTAGGTAGATAGTTTAGAGTCCAGGGCATATATGAGATTATCCATGATTGATTGATATTGCGTGATTCTAATTTGCAATGGATCGTATGGGTATTGATTGATTTCCCATTCCCAACTTCCTTTGGTGATCTTGTTCGAAAAAACTTTCTCCCTTGTTCTCTTTTATCCCCTATCCCTTAATCATTACTTGAAAACCTTCTTATTTTTATAATTGTATTTTATATTTCAGATTCAAACTAGTAACTAGTGAATTCTTTGTCTCTTCAACCGCCTAGCACATTGTTCCTCGTGGGAACGACCCTAACTCTTCCTTGGGTTTATACTTGCATAGGACCGCCCACACTTTGAATCATGATAGGTATGGTTGAGAATTATCATGTATGCAACGCATACTCAAACGCACATAAACATAAAGAAATCAATCAAATTAACTCAATTTTTTCTCAAAATTTTAGCTTTTCATGAACATGCATAAACGAGAAATCATGGGAATATCTAAGACACATGAGACCAAAAGAGTGAACCATGAGGAACTAAATACCTCAAGCTAGAGTAGGAGCAGAGGGGAAAAGACAAGGATAATAGGATATCATATTGGCCTCAGCCTCCCAAGTAGCACCCTCAACTAACTGATTCCTCCAAATTACTTTTACAGAAGTAACTTATTTATTTCTCAACTTCCAAATTTGCTGGTCCAAAATCTCAATCGGAACCTCTTCATAAGAAAGACTCTCTTTTATACCAAGACTCTCCAATGGCACTATAGATGCTGGATCACCAACACATTTCTTCAATAAGGAGATATGGAAGACCGGATGAATTGATGCTAAATCATTAGGCAAGTCAAATTCATAAGCAACCTTACCAATTCACCTCAAAATCTGATATGGGCCCACATAGCAGGGACTAAGCTTCCCTTTCTTCCCAAACGTCATTACACCCTTCATGGGTGAGATTTTCAAGTAAGCCCAATCATTAACGTCAAATTCTGGATCTCTGCTTCTAACATCGACATAAGATATTTGCCGACTTTGAGCCGTTCTCAACCTTTATCTAATAAGCCGAACTTTCTCCATAGCCTTATGTACCAATTTGGGACCTATCAAGGCAACTCCGCCAACTTCAAACCAATCTATAGGAGACCTACACCTCCTAACATATAGAGCTTCAAATGGAGCCATACCAATACTTGAGTGGTAGCTATTATTATAAGCAAACTCAATCAAAGGCAAATGATCATCCCAATTACCCTTGAAGTCAATCACACAAGCTCTCGACATATCTTCCAAAATTTTGATAGTACGCTCCGCTTGCCCATTAGTTTGAGGATGAAAGGCCGTGCTAAGCTTAACACGGGTACCAAGGTCCCTTTGGAAAGATTTCAAAAATTGAGAAGTGAATTGAGTACCACGATCGGATATAATGGATAGAGGACTCCATGCAACCTAACCATTTCCCTTAGGTACAACTTAGCATAGTCTTCCACCGAATAAGAAACCTTGACGGGAATGAAATGAGCCGATTTCGTCATACGATCCACAATAACCCAAATCTAGTCATGTTGTCGCCGAGTGCATGGTAAATCAACAATGAAGTCCATATTCAAATCTTTCCACTTCCAAGTAGGAACACTAATATCTTGGGACAAACCTCCCAAATTTTGGTGCTCAACTTTCACTTGTTGTCAATTAGGACACTTACCCACAAATTCCGCGATGTCCTTCTTCATCCCATTCAACCAATAGACCTCCCGCAAGTCACTGTACATCTTGGTGGCTCCCGGGTGAATGGAATATCAGGAACTACAGGCTTCCGATAAAATCTGCTCCCTCAAGTTATATATTCGAAACACACAAACTACCTTGATATCAGAGTACACCATATCCCCCTTGGGAGAAAACCTCAATGGACTTTTTAAGCTCCGCTTTCTTCAACCCCATCAAGATTGGATTAAGACCTTGCTTTTCTTTCACATCCGACACAATGGATGATTCGGAACCATTATGAACAACACCACCACCTTTATTAGAATCAATCAACAGAACACCCAATCGGACCAATCTATGAACATCTCAAACTAATTCCTTCTTATTATCCTCAACATGAGCAACACTACTCATTGATAACTGACTAAGGCATCCGTCACCACATTCGCCTTACCGGGATGATAAAAGACGCTCATGTCGTAATGTTTTAGCAACTCAAGCCACCTCCTTTGGCGAAGATTTAATCCTTTTGCTTGAACACATATTGCAAACTCTTATGGTCGGTGAAGTTGTCAACATGAAAACCATACAAGTAATGCCTCCAAATCTTTAGAGCAAACACAACCGCCGCTAGTTCTAAGTCATGGGTAGGATAGTTCTTTTCATGAATCTTAAGTTGCCTCGAAGCATAAGAAATAACTTTCCCATTTTGCATAAGGAAACATCCCAACCTAATTCTTGAAGTATCACAATAAACCATAAATCCATCAGACCCTTCTGGTAAGGTCAATATTGGGGCGGAGGTAAGTAATACGCCCAAATTATACCTCCCTAAAGAAGTATAAGTGGTCGTTGTCAAATAAAGAACCTAACAAAGGTTAGGGTCGATCCCACGAGGAATATGGTTTAGACTTAGGCTAATTTATGGTTATTTGTACGTTTAGCCAAGTTATCTCTGTAAAAAGGGGGGGTTTGAAAACTAAAATTATGATTGATTGATTATGTAGTAACAAGTAAACAAGTAACATAATTCACAGTTTGTAATATCAATATGAGAATGAAACTAGGGCACATGTGTTCCCCACAAGTTCTTAACTAAGTAAACCTAATAATAGTAATTCTTTTATAATGTTTAACATGCATGATCGGTAATTTAGGTATCTCCTAAGTAATTGGTCCTCAAAATAGGGAATTTCACCACGCAACTTGGTTCGTCTATGGGTGTAGCTTTACTACCCTTACATTTGACCCAAATTAACCCTCTATGTATGTGGTTCAGACTATTAGATAGCAGATTATCACGCTAAATCTCCATTGTTTAATCTCTTTCCCCATTCATTACTTCCTTGGTCTGATAAGTAGGAATAAGGTGAGTTCTAACGTTGCGCAACGTTAAAAAACATTCAAAACGAAGAGATTAACAAATACATGCATAAACACTTTATCAAGAATTACTTCATTATTAGTTTTACTTTGTTATTAATTACTCGTGGTTCCCACAACCCTACTTGTGGATTTAGCTACTCATGCTTGAAGATTCACAGTTCATATTAGGGTTTGAATAATAAATCATAGACATACAATTAGAATAGATGAAATCCAAAATCTCTAATTGTAGAAAAAAAGCCAATTGCTTAAATCAACTTCAAGAATTAAATACCAAAAGTGTTCGATTAAATAATTCTCAAAGTTAAAATACTGTATCACAAATTGTCTATCACCAAAAACTTATAAAAAAGGAAATTTACAATTTATATTTATAGAAACCAAAACCTAAACTAAGTAGGAAAAGAAAACCTTAGGAAATCTGGTTTTGAGCAGCATCAACTATGGCTTGCCACCTACGGCTCATCATAGCAACACCGGCTTGCAGGTCCAGCCGTCATTCAACAGTTAGTCAATTTCTAGAAGAGTTCCATCTACGGGCATGATCTACGGCTCGTAGGTTTAAGCACGACTCATCCTATTCAACTGTCGTTCAAGTACTGAAACTCATCCACTATGAATCCATCGATGACCCTTCATCTATGGTTCGCAGAAGGACCTACGGTTCGTCGTTCTCGACCGTAGTTCCGTACTTAGCTAAATTTTCAAGCACCTGAACCACGAATCCCACCTACGGCTCATCAAAGGAATGATGGCTCGTAAGTTAACTCGTACATCATCAAAACTTGACTACTGCAACACTTTAATCATCAACTGCTCCAAAAATCAATTTCCTGTAAAATTAAACACAAATACTATCACATCTCCTACCAAAATGCTTAAGAAGTATGCAAAACTCTAAGTTTATTGCATCAAAAGTACCGTAAGTTCACGTTACATCAACACCCTCAACTTAAAATCATTGCTTGTCCTCAAGTGACACAACAAACTCTAAACGATCACTTGCGTGTAAGCAACCCACAATTCAAGCAATCACACAACATTTTATCAATTATTATCCTCCTTATTTATTCTCAGCATAGTGCAAATTTCTTCATAAACTCAAAAAGTTAACTCATGCGGATCAATATATGGCATAGACATACCAATAGATACATTCACATACATAGACTGCAATCACCAAGATATCGACTCTTCAACAATGCAATTTGTGCCCTTACCACAAAGAAGTCCCTTATTCACACAAAATTTAAATTTTTAGTTTGGGACTCAGTATTCACTCACATTCGGAACAAATTCACTACAGTTTGTGCTCAATACCATAGGCTTGCCCTTATTTTCTCCACTGTGGCTTCCCAGACTAGTCACTTAGGATCACTATAAGACTTTCTTGGCTTGTAATGTAGGCTCAGAGTCAGGTGTGGTATTTTTAGATATTAAGTGACTTTTCTACCCTCCTTGAGATTACATTGGCTAGTTAACCTCTTTTTCAACCAATCTTTCATATCTTCATGCTTTATGCTCTTCTCCTTATGATTTCTTTAAGCTCAAGTGTGACTTTGATTTGATCATCTTGCTTGATTTATCTTTTCTTCATCTTCTTGTTTAAGCATTTGATTCTTTTTGCTTCTTTTTATTTAGTCACACTATTTTCCTCAGTTTCACTCAGTTTACTTTCTTTGCCCTACACACGACTCTTTTCATCTCCTTTCTTTCTTGCTTTCCTTTATAATAGCCACCCTCAACTTAGACGTTTAGTATGAGTTGAGGTACACAATATCCTAAGAAGGACCATGGCCAGAATTTAGGTAACTTTGCAGTAGCCACCCTCAACTTAGGCTTTTAGCCTAAGTCGAGGTGCACAATGTCCAAGGAGGGACCGGAGCCAAAACAAAGTTTCACATAGTATCAGGGAAGGTGAATCGGGTGTCAGAAAGAACAGTACTCTTTTAGGCTCAAATATTTGGATCGAAGGGATCAATTTATCTTTTTGGTTGGTTGTTTTTAGGCTTAAGTGGACTTATATCAACAATGGCCTATGATCATCTCCTAGTTTCCAGTTCAAATCACCTTAGCAAGACCAATGGGGCATGTTCTAGATTCTCACGTACCATATGAATATACAAACAACCTTACACACATGGCACCTTGTTGCAATAATTAAATCATCAATGAATCTGGTTAAAGTTATAGCTTAACTCATAGTGTCATATCAATACTTATCATGTCAGACTAAGATCCTATGCATTAAACTTATTGAATTCACAGTCATAGCACAACTCAAAATTTGGAGGGATATCAATTTCGTGCTCTATTGCCATCATGATTTTATTTCCAGGTTACTTCTACACATTTACTATCCTAAATATGCCGGTTCAACATAAATTAAAACAATGCCTTGGGGAAAAATAACACAGGCAAGAAAACCCCAAGGAAGGATTGTGAATTGAGAGTTACTCAGACTTTACCTCAGCACTCACAATCAATTCACCACACCCCACTAGAAAATGTAGTGCAATGTCCTCAATGCACAAGTCAAAATTAAAAACATCGGGTGAGAAAAACTTGTGGCGCATGTGCGCCGAAGACCAATCAAGAAGCGGGTGGATCCGGTTGCCTGGAACCAGCTGAATCTTTATGCAAGGCGCCCTCAGTAATGTCCTCAATAGTAGTTTGGGGTGCACCATCAGTAGTGCGCCCCGATATGGAAGCTCCCGCAGCCAACTCATGCATGCGCTCCCGTTGGAGCTGCTCCTCACGTATGGACTGGTACTGGGTAGCCTCTAATGCCCATCTCTCCCTCTTACGGGTTTGCTGTGCCTCCTCCGAGTCTATATCAGCATCCACACAAGTCTGGATGTGCTTCCCTACTGCATGGGAGGAAGTAGAAGTCTGTTGCCCAGCACCAAATAGTGCGTTAAGCACTAAATTATTAGCATCATCATCTGGGACAGGTACCGGTGCAGCAATATCTACCGCGATCAGGGCATTAATGTCATCACGGAGTTGAGCCAACTCCGTCTAGAATGCAACAACATCAATAGTCGGCCCAGGCTGAGGCCTATCCATCATCTAGCTTTCGAAGGCATCAATCCGCCCGTGTACAACCTGTATCTTTATCTCCACGGCCCTCTCAGTGTGTACCTTAGATTCCTCAATAGATTTCTACATCCAAGGCCTAATATACTACAAAAGGGCCACCATTTGAGTCTCTAATTTGACGACCCGAACCAATGGCAGCATGGTGAACCCTGCGGGAGTAGGAGCACGAGGTGTGGATTCAACTGAACCCAAAATAGAGGTGGGAGAGATAGTGTCATGGGGCTTCGTGGTGGGGGCAGTAGTGCCCTCTGCTGCTTGAGCATCATCAATGTTTTCGCCCAAATCAGGCCCACATCAACTGTGGTGTGGGGTAGTGTCATGGGGCGAAAACATTGATGATGCTCCTCCGTGGGGCTGTGGGGTATGTATAATCCCAAATCATGCCCACATCAACTATCTTGGTCACCTCAATCAACTTTTCACAACCCTAGATAAGAATGGTTGCCTCTCTACACAGGCGAAAAATCAAATACGGGAACGACAACGTGGTCTTCTCTCGGGATGCTCGTTCATGAATCTCAGCTATGATGATCTGAGAGAAGTCAATCTCATGCCCCACCATCAACGAGGCAAGCATCACTGCGCGGTCCCAGGTAACTATGTTATCAGCCATAGTGGGAGAAATTCAGGCCCGAATAATGGACCACTAGAATTTTGCCGCAAAACTAAGTGTTGCCTTCCGGATAGGCAACATCATATCTCGCACCCATGCGGTGTTCTCCCGCTCATCAGCAGTCAAATTCACCATCCAGTATAATAAAAATTCCAGCTGATCAGTATCACGCATGTCAGCTCTATTCTGCACCATACTCATCCTATAATCATATTCAGCTGCATTAATGGGCTAAGAGTGAGAAGGGCCGTAAATAAAATGGCGGACTGTATCCTCTGATAAATCAATTGGGATGCCCCGAACTAAAGTAGACAAGAGAGGCGGCTGAGTCAATGCCCTGGCTCGTGGAGGTAGAGCATTCTTCACTATCGCGGTGTAAGATGCATAGAACTCCCTCACCATCATCAAGCTATATCTACCCGAGTTCTCTGCCATCCATTCACATCTATGCCATTTGAACAACTCATGCACCACCATCATTGTATGTAGGCTACCGGTAAGTACCCAGCGCTCCTCCGTAATGGTCTGGGCTTGCTTCTCCTGAGTGTTCATGTGCAAGCCCTCACAAAAAATCTGATACATCCCCCTAATGCAACATCTGTTCGGCTCTGTAGTGAGGGGTATGGGTTCAACCTCCATAAGGAGGGTCATGGGACAAACCGGATGAAGAGGCATCATATGAGGATGCAACAACTAAGTTGAAGTCAGAGCCAGGCTCAGACTGTGAAGGTTGGGGCCCCTCAACACCATTAGGCAAATTTCGTGCTTCCTCGTTAGACTGGGAAGCATCATGTGAGTCGCAGGAGTGGGACTCCTCGGTTGTGTCAACAATAGACAGCCACCTGGCTTGCTGGCGAGTAGTACGGGGTGACCTCGGTGAGGCATCTCCTATGGGAGGGTCTACTCGGACCCACTTCTTCATCGTCCATAGGTTCATTAATAAACTGAAAGCTAGTGAAAGGGGCCGTGGATTTGGACCTCCGCCCATATTGATGAGTAACTTTTGGCAACATAGTACCGGTGGAGACCATATTAGTACTCAAATAGTCAAACAAAAGAAGAAAAGAAAAATAAATCACGACTCTAACGAAAAGTAACACAAAAACTTGTAGAGGGGACCAACGGTTGGTACTAATGGACCGTCAATGCTTCAATGGTTCATTGGTTCCAACCGTAAGTCAGGAGGTCAAATTGTAGTTTCAGAAATTGGAACGACGATTTGCCAGGAAGGTCCGTCGATGAAATGACGGACCGTAAGCCAAACCGTTGTTTACAACTTGGGCTACTGTTGTGTACTTCAGACTGACGGACAGGACCTACGGTCCATAGGTTGACCTACGAGCCATAGGTTGTGGTCGTTGACCATCACAGTGTCAGTTCCAAATCAAAACTCTAACCAACAACACCAAGACACACATTTATTTCATCAAACCACTTCTAGACTATGCATTTCAACATAAAATCAAGTTATTCTTTCATTCCTAAGGTTTCAAACATGCAATGAAACATCAAACAACGAAATTAAACCAAAACCCTAAGTCAAGAACACTACCAGAAGGCAGTACGCACATGAGTCATAGTAAAATTTAATGACACCCACAACACCATCATCCCACAGGTAATTTTAGATTTAGTAGACTCAATATTTACATTCATTTCTACCCGAAGTCAAGCAGCATACATATGATGACAACTTCAAAGTCAATTTTGAGATAGAAATCAATACCTGTAATGATGTATGAAGTAGAAGTTGTGTGAGGATGATATTGCCTCGTAACAAGCACTAGAAAGACGCTGAACCCGTGAATTATTAATTTAGACAGAGTTTACACTGTTTGGGGAATGAAATCAGAAAGGGGAAAAAGGGCAGAGGGAGTTTGGGGAAGAAGAAGAATATATAGGGGTGGGGCATGATTGAAAGGATGAATTGGGGAGTGTGAGGAGGTGAATTAACTGAAATTGGGGAAGGGAGGAATGTTTTAACGGTTGGGGAAAAAGGGGGCAATGGGGGATGATTTAAAAATGAGGGGTTTTATTAGTTTGTGTCGCGGGTCAGGTCAAATTATTTATCCTGATGTGAAGATTCCCCGTCGACGGTTCGTAGGTGAAACCACGATCCGTTGATGGATGTCGTCGTTTACTTCTACACTTGGTCAAATTGAGAATTCATACCTGGGATCTACGGATACGGTCCGTCGATGGAACGATGGGCTGTCTATGGTAACTGTGGACCATCTGCTCTTGTAATTTCTTAGGTATTTTCTTTCTTAACTGCACACGTACAAACATTAGGACTTCCTTTCTCCATTTTATTGAGTCTTTTAGACATGGACCCTATACTACCCTAATCTAGCAGATACTATGACTCAATAAAACATAAAATTAAAAGCGATAGTTAAAAATTTTCATAAAAATTAAAAAGATTTCCTAAAATTGGCTAGATTTTACTTCTTGGGTTGCATCCCAAGTAGCGCTTGATTTAACATCGCGGCACGATGCAGATCTCTTAATTACTCAGACTTCATCAAGGCTCTATTGTTCAATAAACTCGTTGACCTCTTCCATTTGGCCCATATAGAGTTTGATCCTCTGGCCATTGACTTTGAATTATGTTCCTTCCTTGTTCTCCAGATCAACAGCTCCATGTGAAAATACTTGAACAACTCTAAATGGCCCCGTCCACTTGGACTTGAGCTTGCCAGGAAGTAACTGCAGTCTTGAGTTGAATAGAAGTACCATGTCACCGGGAGCAAAATTTCGCTTTTCGATCATGGTACTTCTTCATCTTCTATTTATACAAGGCTGAACTTTCATATGCTTTTAAGCGGAACTCATCTAGCTCATTCAATTCGTTCAACCTTTGACTTGATGCAGCATCCCAATCTAGATTCAACTTCTTGAGTGCTCACATCGCCTTATGCTCTAGCTCTACAGGTAAGTGACATGACTTTCCAAGAACAAGTTGGTAAGGAGACATACCTATGGGAGTCTTGAATGCAGTGTGATAAGCCCATAGAGCATCATCTAGCTTTCTCGACCAATCAGTTCTGTTCGCATTCACAGTTTTTGCAAGGATTTGCTTGATTTCTCTATTGGACACTTCAACTTGCCCACTAGACTGTGGATTATAAGGAGTTTCTATGTTGTGATGAATACCATACTTCTCAAGCAATGCCTTGAACAGTTTGTTACAAAAGTGGGAACCTCCATCGCTGATAATCGCCCTTGGTGTACCAAACCTGGAGAAGATATTCTTTTTCATAAATGCGGTGACACTTTTACGTTCATTGTTAGAAAGCGCAACAACTTCCACCCATTTGGACACATAGTCAACCGCTAGAAGTATGTACTTCATCCCATTTGAACTCACAAACGGACCCATAAAATCAAGGCCCCAAACATCAAAGAGTTCAATAACTAATATTGGGTTATAGGGAGTTCTTGCTTTCTTGAAATACCTCCTTCTCTTTGGCATCAATCACAGGACTTGGCGAAATCATGAGCATCTTGGTAAATGGTTGGCCAATAGTACCCATATTGCAAGATTTTATGACTGGTTCGGATACCACTATGATGACAACCAATCGGAGACTCATGGCAAGCTTCAAAAATACTCATCATCTCCACCTCAGGCACACAACGACAAATAATCCCATCAGCACAGACATGAAACAAGTAAGGATTTTCCCAGAAAAACTTCTTCACATCAGACATGAATTTCCTTCATTGCTGGAATGATAAATCTGAAGGCACCACATCTCTTGCAAAGTAATTAGCAAAATCTGCAAACCAAGGGATAAGATCACAAGAAGCAGCCAATACCTGTTCGTTTGGGAATGCATCATAAATCTCGACTCCATCCTCTAGCTTCAACATAGCTTCTTCTTCTAATCTTGACAAGTGATCATCCACTTGATTTTCTGTCCCCTTTCTATCTCTTAACTCTAAGTCAAGTTCTTGCAATAGTAGTACCCATCGAATCAGCCTCAGTTTTACATCCTTCTTTGCCATGAGATACCTCAATGTAGAATGATCAGTGTGCACAACAAGTAAGATCTGAACTTCTCAAACGTGGAGACTACAAGAAATAATTCTTGTTCAGTGATAGTGTAGTTCTATTGAGCAACATTTAAAGCTTTACTCGCATAATATATGGGATGAAGAATCTTCTCTCGCCTTTGTCCCAATACTACGCCGATTGCCACCCCACTCGTATCACACATGACTTCAAACGGTTGTCCCCAATCCAGTGAAATAATGATAGATGCAGAGATCAACTTCTTTTTCAGCTCCTCAAATGCTTTCAGACAAGCATCATCAAATACAAACTTTATCTCCTTTTCGAGCAGGTTGCGCAAAGGGTGTGCAATTTTCAAAAAATCTTTAATAAATCTCCTATAGAAACCTGCATGCCCTAGAAAACTTCTAATACCTTTAACGGATACGAGTGGTGGTAATTTTTCAATCACCTCAACTTTTGCTTTATCAACCTCAATACCTTTTTGTGAGATTCTATGGCCCAAAACTATACCTTCTTTTACCATGAAGTGACATTTCTCCCAGTTTAGCACAAGATTGCACTCTTTATAGCATTTTAGCACGTCACCTAAATGTACCAAGCAATCATCAAAAGAGTGACCAACTATAGAAAAATCTTCAATAAATACCTCGATAGTGTCTTCCACCATATTAGAATATATAGACATCATGCAATGGTGAAAAGTCGCCAATGCATTACACAAACCAAATGGCGTTCTTTTGAAGGTGAATGTCCCATTGGGACAAGTGAAAGTGGTATTCTCTTGATCTTCTGGGGCTATAGAGATCTGGTCATAGCCCGAATATACATCTAGAAAGAAGTACCATCCTTTGCTAGCAAGACGATCTAACATTTGGTCCATGAATGACATCGAAAAGTGATCTTTCTCAGTCCATGCATTCAACTTGCGATAGTCCATACAGACTCTCCATCCAGTGATAGGTTGCATTGGAATGAGCTCATTCTTCGCATTGGGAACCATAGTGATTCCACCCTTCTTTGGCACATATTGAACCGGGCACACCCAGTTACTATCAGCAATTGGATGCACCACTCCAGCATCTAACCACTTGATTATTTCTTTCTTCACCACCTCTTGCATTGGTGGATTCAATATTCTCTAGTGGTTAATACTTTGTTTCCAATACAGCATGAGTTAGATTTTGTGCGAGCATATTCCCGGTGGAATACCAATAATATCAACAATTGTCTATCCAATTGCCCTTTTGTACTGCTTCAGCACCGATATCAAAGCTTCTACTTGCCCTTCATTCAAATCAGCAGCTATAATGACAGGCAAAGTATTATTTTGGCCCAAGAACACATATCGCAAGTGAGATGGAAGAGCTTTTAGCTCCAACTTCAGAGGCTCATCAATAGATGGTTTTATAAGTGGAGTGTCTTAATTCTTCAGATCCAAATCCAGCTTCTTTGGTTGGCGATGATGAACACCACCATCATCAAGTGCAACAACGAACTTGTTATATTCACCAATACCATCACCATCAAAATTTATGATTACCACATCTAGTGCTTCAACACCTAGTCTCTCTTCAATGGGTACATCCGGCTTCTCCTCATCGGCATGGTTCACCACTAAGACTGATTTAAGTTCACTTTTATGCTTCATGGATCTGCAGATGTTAAATGTTACCTCTTCATTGTTCAAATGAAACTTCATTTACCCTTTCTGCGTATCCACTAAAGCTTGCCCCGTAGCTAGGAACGGTCTGCCTAGGATGATAGGCACTTCAAAATCTACCTCGCAGTCTAGTATCACAAAATCTGTCGAAAATATGAATGCTTCAACTTTCACCAAAACATCTGTAGTATCCCTATTGGTCTCTTCACAATACGATCAGCCATAAGTAGCCGCATTGCAGTTGATTTGGGGGTTTCGAAGCCCAATTTCTTGAACACAGATAGCGGCATCAAATTGATGCTAGCACCTAAGTCACACAATACCTTTGCGAAGTGCATCATGCCAATCATGCATGGGATGGTAAACGCTCCGGGGTCTTCCTTCTTTTACACTAACGACTGAGTAGCTATGGCGCTACAATGTTGTAGCTTATCATCATCTTCAAAACTGACACCTCTTTTCTTGGTCACCAGATCCTTCATGAACTTTGCGTACCCAGACATCTATTCTAATGCTTCAATCCAAGGAACATTTATAGACAACTGTTTTAGCATAGAGATAAACTTCCTATACTTCTCTTCTTCCGTCTTTTTTACCAACCTTTCTGGAAAGGGAGGTGGAGGTCGTGGCATAGGGATGACCTTTTGCGTGATATCTGCCTCCTTCTCGTTTTGATCTTTAGGTAGTTGTGCTACCTCAACTTCATCTTCATCCGGTTCCTTCGCACTTTCCACTCCAATCGGCATAGGAGGGTTGACAGTCTGCTTTCCACCTCGAGTAGTGACTGCTATGCAATGCCCATCATTCTTTGGGTTTTGAACTATATTGCTGGGAAGTGCTCCTTGTTTGCGCAGATTTGCATTCAAAGATAATTGATTCAACTGCTACTCAATCTGTCGAATTGACACTGCATGTGACTCTACCTTTTGCCTAATGCCAGATAAGTCATTACGCATCTCCTTCACATTCTCATCCATAGAGTCAAACCGTTTCATCATCTTGCTCATCATATCTTCGATGCGACTCAGACTTGATCCTCCTTCTCAGTTTCCTGGTGGGATGTACGGGCCACTTCTATTATTTCTTTTACTATACCCGTTTATGTTATAGTTATTATCTTGGTTATTGTTACCTTCTTGATTATATTGCCCTTCCTGATTGTAGTTACTAAAGTTCTGACCTTGATTCCCTTGACCTTGGTGCCAATTATCCTGATTGGATCCTTGGGCGTTAGTTTGGAAATCCCCCGGTTGCTCATTCACAAGATTCACATCCTCTTCATATGTGTACCAGTCAATTGGTGGAGCATTATTCTGATAATGGATTGCATTAACTTTTTTGGCGTTTCCACTCACATGTTTTAGCAGCAAGCCTACCTCTGTTCTCAACTGCGCCATCTCTTCACAAATATTAATATTGGATTGGTTTGGTGCAGCTTGCATTGAGAAAGTTCTCTTTGTTATAGCCGATGTTCTAGTGCTCCATGTTTTATTGTTCTTTGAGATCTTTTCTCTACAATCTCCTGGAATGTGTTTGCTCCGTAAGATCCTCAAGCAATAGTGTCTAGTACAATTTTTCCATTGTCATCCAGCCTTCTATAGAAATACTCCTTGAGCGATTCATCATCAATGCGGTGGTTCGGCACACTTCTCATGAAACCTGTCCCAAGAATCACTGACAGAATCCCCATGTAATGCCACATAATTATTAAGTTTATCTTTAAGTTTTAGCTTCTTAGATAACGAGAAGTATTTTTTGAGAAACACTCGATGCAGCTCATTCCAGGTGGTAACAAAGTTGTATGAGAGTTCAGACAACCATATACAAGAAACACATGCAAACTAATCGCATCCATATCTAAGTCCTGTCTTCCCACACTACTCTTACATATGCTGATTACCTTACTTCGATGAGCATATGAGTCTTCGGATTATAGTCCAGCAAATAGTCCTCGGGATGTCAGCCTCTGCATAAGACTGCTAGTAACCATAAAAGTGTGTCCAGCTGGTAATGGAGGAACGACTATGGCTTCGGTCGATCCTATAACATTATGGTCAACATCATAGTTGTGGCAGACATTGGGTGCAGGTTGGTTCTGCACTCTAACAACATTATCAACAAGAGGATTCTGCTGAATATTTCCTGGCACGCCCTCCACTCTCGGAGGTTGGATTCCAGGTATCTATCGATGACCCTATCCATTGGGATCATCTTCATGTCTCTCTTGTTGACCTGTTCCAGCCTTTCTTTACAGAGTTCTTCTTAATTTAGAGTCGTAAAGAGTCAGGGGAATGACTTGACTTCGTGTATTTGGCATACACTGGAACTAAGATCTATAGACAACAAAAACAAAATAAACGTAAATCGAGAAATAATTGCCTAAAGTGCAATTACAAAATTAGTCTAATCTAAAAGCCTTATTCTCTGGAGCGGCGCCAAAATTTGATACGCCCAAATTACACCTCGCTAAAGAAGTATAAGCGGTCTTTGTCAAATAAAGAATCTAACAAAGGTTAGGGTTGATCCCATGAGGAATATGGTTTAGACTTAGGCCAATTTATGGTTATTTGTACATTTAGCCAAGTTATCTCTGTAAAAAGGGGGGGGGGGTTTGAAAACTAAAATTATGATTGATCGATTGTGTAGCAACAAATAAACAAGTAACAAAATTCGCAGTGTGTAATATCAATATGAGAATGAAACTAGGGCACATGTGATCCCCACAAGTTCTTAACTAAGTAAATCTAATAATAGTAAGTCTATTCTAATGTTTAACATGCATGATCGGTAAGTTAGGTATCTCCTAAGTGATTGGTCCTCCAAATAGAGAATTTCACCATGCAAGTTGGTCCGTCTAAGGGTGTATGCTTTACTAACCCTTACCTTTGACCCAGATTAGCCCTCTACGTATGTGGTTCAGACTATTAGATAGCGGATTATCACACTAAATCTCCGTTTTTAAATATGCTTTCCCATTCATTACTTCCTTGGTCCAGCAAGTAGGAATAATGCGAGTTCTAACGTTGCACACCGTTAAAAAGCATTCAAAATGAAGAGATTAATAAATACATGCATAAACACTTTATCAAGAATTACTTCATTATTAGTTTCACTTTGTTAATTACTCATGGTTTTCACAACCCTAGTTGTTGATTTAGCTACTTATGCTTGAAGATTCACAATTCATATTATGGTTTGAATAATAAATCATAGACATACAATTAGAATAGATGAAATCCAAGATCTCGAATTGTAGTACAAAAGCCAATTGCATAAACCAACTTCTAGAATTAAATACCAAAAGTGTTTGTTTAAATAATTCTCAAAGCTAAAATACTGTATCACAAATTGTCTATCGCCAAACACTTATAAAAAATGAAATTTACAACTTATATTTATAGAAACTAAAACCTAAACTAAGTAGGAAAAGGAAACCTAAGGAAATCTGGTTTTGAGCAGCATCAACTACGGCTGGCCACCTATGGCTCGCCGCCTACGGCTTGTCAAAGCAACAACCACTCTTAGGTCCAGCCGTCATTCAGCAGTTAGTAAGTTTCTGGAAGAGTTCCACCTACAGGCATGACCTACGACTCATAGGTCTAAGCACGGCTTGTCCTGTTCAATCGTCGTTCAAGTACTGAAACTCATCCTCTCTGGATCCATTGACGACCCTTCATCTACGATTCGTAGCAGGACCTACGATTCATCATTATCAACTGTCGTTCCATACTTAGCTAAATATTCAACCACTTGAACCACAAACCTTACCTACGGCTCATCAAAGGAATGACGGCTCATAAGTCGACTCGTACATCATCAAAACTTGACTGCTATAACACTTTAATCATTACCTGCTCCAAAAACCAGTTTCCTGTAAAATTAAACACAAATACTATCACATCTACTACCAAAATGATTAAGAAGTACGCAAAACTCTAAATTTAATGCATCAAAAGTATCGTAAGTTCATGGTACATCAGTAAGTCTATCTTTCAATTTTTTGAACCTCTTCTCACATGCGTCGGATCATATAAACTTAACTTTCTTTTGGGTCAAATCCATCAATGGAGAGGAAATTGAAGAAAAACCCTCAACAAACCTTCTATAGTAACGAACCAAACCCAAGAAACATCGAATATCCGATGGGGATAGAGGTCTAGGCCAACTATTAACCACACCCATCTTTTTAGGATCTACCTCAATACCCTAACAAGAAACAATGTGACCAAGGAAAGCCACAGATCTCAACCAAAACTCGCATTTACTAAACTTTTCAAAGAGTTGTTGGTCCTTGAGAACTTGCAATACAATCCTCAAATGAGTGGTATGTGTCACGATCGAAGGTACCCCTTAGACGTGACAAGGCATACAAGACCCTGAAAGGCCTCATACAAGCCACTTAGCATACATACATACAAGATCATAGAGATTTAAGAGTTCAAAAGATAATGTCATATCAGAGTTTTTAAGAAAATAGCGAAAGTCTACATCAAATGTCTCAAAGCCAATCTAACATAAGAATGAGAAATAGCATGTGGGACGTAACCCAATACAATGTCAAAAATGAAAGAACATAAAAGTAAGAACAACTAGGCTATGTCCTCGAATGGATGAGGACTCACAAGTTTTCAACAATCCTTCTACTAAGCTCTAGCCATGAATAAATGGAGAATCGCCAAGCCCTACATTAAAGAGTCAATGTAGGCAAGAGTATGCATTAGTACAATCAAGTACCAAGTATGATAGCAAGCTAAACATCTTTACTTTACTGGAGGAACATCCTAAAAACATTTTAGTTCATTGTTGTGTGAAGTAGCCTTAACCGACATGTGAGACCATGTGAGCTATCAACATGGAATTCGGTGTCTAACCCCACACGTATAGGGCCATCCTACTTGCAAAGGTAGGACCCTTTACTTAACATATAGCTTACGTGGATCCACTAGCCAGTGTCTATCATAGACCATCATCCTATGGTGGCACATAGTTTATGGGACATAGATAGTCGCCATTTGTTCACTCGGTGTTAAGCATAATTCCCACGGATTAGACATAGTTCAATTATCATAAGTAGACATGGGTAGTCGCCTCTTGTCTACATTAGGGAACATGGGTGATCGCCTCTTGTCCCTTCATTAGAATAGCTCCTTAATCATGGATTCAATTTAGTTGAGCAAGCCTTTCAACAAGTTATGAATCATTACATATGAGAAAATCTTTCACATTCATGGGTTGAGTAATATATGAGAATTTCCTTTCACAACTCAACAACAACATTAACATATCATACACTTTGATGCTTCAATCTCAAAGCACCCTTACTTCATCATTAGCTTCATAAGAGACATGCATAATTTCATAAACTTCGTCTTTACATAGTTCATCATACTCATAATTTACAATACATAGAGTTCACATGGGTTCATAAGAATTCATCTTAAATCATGCAATTCAATGCAAGCTCATGCTTAGAAAACCATACACAAGGCAATTTGGCCATAGTTCAAAGGAACCCACATAATAGAGGAAAATCAAGTTTTTGATTGAACATACTTACTTCCATAAAACCCATTTTTCATCATTCATCACTTTCATCATGAATCATAGCTTTTGAAATCATTAAAACATGCATGAGTTCACATAAACTTCATAAATTCCATCTTCTTCATAATTCAACCCATCATCAATGCATAAATATCAAAATTAGGGGGATTCATGTGGGTTCATGGGGATTCATCTTAAAACATGTAATTCAACTCAATTCATACTTAGAAAACCATAATTGAAAGTAATTTGATCATAATGAAAGAACCCACATCATATAAGAAAACTCTTAAATCAAATTGGGGATTTGATACTTTGAAAATTTGAGATTTTAGGGATTTCATGGAGGAAAGGGATCCATGGATGAACACTATCATACCTTAGGGTCTTAATTCCTTAAGCAATTGATGAAGAAAAGCTTGATTTCTTGAACCCTAGCTTGCCCTCTTCTTCTTCTTCTTCTTCTAACTTCTAGAGAGAGAATATTTGAGATGGAAGAGTTTGGGGAAATCTTGTAAATGATTTTGAAAGGGTAGATTTTAGGATTAAAAGGCCTTATATAGTTTAAGAGAAGTTATAAACTGACTTAGATTAGTAAATATGCCATTAGGTGAAAATACCAAGCGATCCCTCTTTAAAAACTCCACCAACGACCCACCTACTTCATGACCTACGGTTAGGTGACCAACCATAGGTCAGCCTACCTTAGCCCCAAAAATTAGAATAAATCTTCCCCCAAACCAGTAGCATCAACGACCTCCCCCCTCTTGACCTACGTTTAGTAAGTCAAACGACTATTGGTAAGTCATGTAGTTGGTCACTCCTTAGAAAATTTTTCCAACTTTTTCCCCTAGGCAGCCTTACCAACGGCTCCTACCCCTTTGAACTACTGTTTGTAAGTCCACCAATGGTTAGTAGGTCAAGTAGTAGGTCACCAAAGTTTCAAAAATATGAAATTTTTTGCCCTTTTCGAATCTGGGGTATTACATTATCTCCCTCTTGGGAACATTCGTCCTCGAATGAAAATCAAGACATCATAAGGAGGGTAAGAATCAAGAGCTAACAACCCAACCTAGAATGCAATAACATAAATGCACATATCCGAGGAGGAAAACATCAACACCAAGCGAAAGCATGTTCAACACATCATTTCAAGAAGGCTTTATGCAACTTTTATCAATGCACATAATCATAGACAAATTAATCAAGCTAGCTCATTTTCACAACATTAGACTCTTCATGATCATGCATAATGAAGGAATCATGGAAATAGCTAAGATAAGAATGAACTATGGAGAACTAGATACCTCAAGCTAAAGTAGGATCGGAGGGAAATAGATGTGTATATCGAGACATCATATCGCCCTCGGCCTCCCAAATAGCACCCTCAACTAATTGATTCCTCCAAAGAACCTTCACGGAAGCGACTTCTTTATTTCTTAACTTTCGGACTTGCTGGTCTAAAATCTCAACTGGAACTTCTTCATAGGAAAGACTATCCTTCATGCCAAGATTCTCCAATGGCACTATTGACGTCGGATCACCAACATATTTCTTCAACAACAAGACATGGAAAATCGGATGCACCGATGCAAAATCATTAGGCAAATCAAGTTCATAAGCAACTTTACCAACACGCCTCAAAATTTGATATGGACCTACATATCGGGGACTAAGCTTCCCCTACTTTCCAAACCTCATTACACCCTTCATGGGTGAAATTTTCAAGTAAACCCAATCGCCAACATCATATTCTAAACCTCTCCTTCTAACATCGGCATAGGACTTTTGTCGACTTTGAGCAGTTTTCAACCTTTCTCTAATAAGTCAAACTTTCTCCATAGCCTCATGTACTAACTCGGGACCTATCAAAGCAACTTCACCAACTTCAAACCAACCTATTGGAGATCTACACCTCCTTCCATAGAGAGCCTATAATGGAGCCATGCCAATACTAGAATGGTAGCTATTATTATAAGCAAATTCAATCAAAGGAAAATGATCATCCCAATTACCCTTGAAATCAATTACACAAGCTCTCAACATATCTTCAAAAGTTTGGATAGAACGTTCCGCTTGCCCTTCGGTTTGCGGATGAAATGCCGTACTAAGCTTAACACGAGTACCTAGACCCTTTTGGAAGGACCTCAAAAATTGAGAGGAAAATTATGCACCACGATCTGAGATAATGGATAAAGGTACTCCATGCAACCTAACCATTTCCTTGAAGTACAACTTAGCATAATCCTCCACCGAATAAGAAAACTTAACGGGAATGAAATGAGCTGATTTCGTCGTACGATCTACAACAACCCAAATTGAATCATATTATCACTGGGTGCGTGGTAAACCAACAATAAAGTCCATATTCAAATCTTCCCACTTCCAAGTAGGAATACTAATATCTTGGGACAAACCTCCCAACTTTTGATGCTCAACTTTCACTTGTTGACAATTAGGACATTTAGCCACAAACTCTGCAATATCCTTCTTCATCCCATTCCACCAATAGATCTCCCGCAAATCACGGTACATCTTGGTAACTCCTGGGTGAATGGAATATCGAGAACTATGGGCTTCTGATAAAATTTGTCCTCTTAAGTCATCTACATCGGGAACACACAAACGACCTTGATATCGAAGCACACCATCTCCCCCTTGGGAGAGACTCAACGGACTTTTTGAGCACTGCTTCCTCCAACTCAACCAAATTAGGATCAAGATCTTGTTTAGCTTTCACATCATGCACAAAAGACGATTCGAAACCATTGTGAACCATAACACCACCTTTAGTGGAATCAACCAACCGAACACCCAATCGAGCCAATCTATGAACATCACGAACCAACTCTTTCTTACCATCCTCAACATGAGCAACACTACCCATAGATAATCGAGTAAAAGCATCCGCCACCACATTAGCCTTGCTGGGGTGACAGAGGACACTCATGTCATTATCTTTTAACAATTCAAGCCACCTCTTTTGGCGAAGATTTAAATCTTTTTGTTTGAACACATATTGCAAACTCTTTTGGTCGGTAAAAATGTCAACATGCACACCATACAAATAATGCCTCCAAATCTTTAAAGAAAACACAACCGCTGCTAATTCTAAGTCATGAGAAGGATAGTTCTTTGCATGAACCTTGAGTTGCCTTAAAGCATAAGCAATAACTTTCCCATTTTGCATAAGAACACATCCTAGCTCAATTCTCGAGGCATCACAATAAACCACAAACCCATCGGACCCTTCCAGTAAAGTTACTATCGGAGCCGAAGTGAGTCTATCTTTCAATTCTTGAAAACTCTTCTCACATGCTTCAGACCAAGTGAACTTAACCTTCTTTTGAGTCAAAGCCGTCAATGGGGAAGCAATCGAAAAAAACCCTTCAACAAACCTCCTATAATAATTAGCTAAACCCAAGAAAATACGAATATCCGAAAGTGATAGAGGTCTAGGCCAATTTCTAACCGCATCCGTCTTCTTAGGATCTACCTCAATACCCTTTCTAGAGACAATGTGTCCAAGAAAAGCCACAGACCTTAGCCAAAACTCACATTTACTAAACTTCACAAAGAGTTGATGGTCCTTGAGAACTTGCAATACAATCCTCAAATGATCGGCATGCTCACCTTCATTCCTTGAGTAAATCAAAATATCATCTATGAACCCAATCACAAACATGTCAAGGTATTGTCTAAACACTCTATTCTTCAAATCCATAAACGCAGCCGGAGCATTTATCAGCCCAAACGACATCACTAGGAATTCATAATGGCCATATCTAGTCCAGAAAGCCATTTTCAAAATATCATCTTCTTTCACCCTCAATTGGTGATAACCCAAACGAAGGTCGATCTTAGAGAAGTAACTAGCCCCTTGAAGTTGATCAAACAAGTCATCTATTCTTGGAAGAGGATACTTATTCTTAATGGTAACTTTGTTCAATTGGCGGTAGTCAATGCACATACGGAGTGAACCATCCTTCTTTCTTAAAAGCAAGATCGGAGCAGCCCATGGAGAAATACTTGGTCGGATGAAACCCTTATTCAACAAGTCATTCAATTGCTCTTTTAGTTCCTTATGTTCCACCGGAGCCATTCTATATGGAGGAATAGAGACAGGTTGCGTATCCGGGAGAAGGTCAATACCGAAGTCTATTTCCCTCTCGGGAGGAACACCGGGCAGATCATCGGGGAAATACTTCCAGAAACTCATTAACAACGGGGACCGACTAGAGAATAGGGGTTTTAGAATCCACATCCCTCACCCTAACAAGATGGTATATGCACCCCTTAGAAATCATCTTTCTAGCTTTAAGACATGACACAAATCGACCTTTAGGCATAGAATTTCCCCCCTTCCACTCTAGGATAGGCTCAATTGGGAATTGAAATTTGACCATTCAGGTCCTACAATCAATAGAAGCATAACAAGAGTGCAATCAATCCATCCCAAGAATGACATCAAAATCTAACATATCAAGCTCTACAAGATCAACATGAGTGACTCTATGGGATAAGGAGACGGGACAATTTCTATAGATTCTCCTAGCCACAATGGATTCACAAATCGGAGTAGAGACATGAAAAGAGTCTAACAACACATCCGGAACAATATCAAATCTCATAGCCACATATGGCGTCAAAAAATACAAAGTAGCACCGGGAAAAAGCAAGGCATAAACATCAAAGTGAAAGACTTTCAACATACCGGTAACAACATCGGGAGAACCCTCTTGCTCATGGCGAGCTTGAAGTGCATAGAATCGGTTTTGCTTTTGATTTCCACTAGAACCCGATGAATTTTGAGGTTGAGTTCGTCGACGGTTATCCCCTTCATTTTTAGCCACTAAGGGACAATCCCTTATCTTGTGATCCATCTTGCCACAACCAAAGCATGCATTAGAAACGGCTAGACATTTACCCTCATGTTTCTTTCCACACTTAGCACAAGTAGTCAATGAAAAACCACCACCATTCCCTCCTTGAGGCTTAGGGTTGGACACCTTATCCTTGTTGGACTTAGGAGGAGCATTGGAGGAACCTTGACCGGAGAACTTTTATCGAAATCTAGAACAACCATGTCCATCGGACCTTGAATGCGAGAAATTACCATCACCAGTCTTAGCCCTCTTTGCCTCTCTATACCTTTCCTTAAGCTTTTCCTCTTCTATTTGTTGATCATGAACCATACAACAAGATATATGTATTTCATGGATAAGCATAGCGGTATGAAATTCTTTGACCACCATTTTGGACACTCCCAAAACAAACTTACTCATTCTTGCCCTAGGATCGACAACCATAAAAGGAGCATATCGAGACAATTGTGTGAACTTCAAAGCATACTCCTTCACACTCATGTTTCCTTGATAAAGAATGATGAACTCAAGCACCCTTGCCTCCCTCATCTCAAGGGGAAAGAACTTATCAAGAAAAGCAACCATGAATTTCTCCCAATCAAGAGGACCCACATCATCCGTTCTCTCACTCTTCTATTGGTCGAACCAAACTTGAGCAACATCCTTAAGTTGATAAGCGGCCAACTCCACCTTTTCCTCCGGCGTCACACCCATGATCATTAGCACCTTGTACACTTCATCGATGAACTCTTGAGGATCTTCCTCCACCTTATAACCATGAAATTCCAGAGGGTTCATTCTAGTGAAGTCTCTCACCCTTGATGCCGCCGTACCCACATTTGGGTTCACGGGATCCACAACCACTCTATTGGCTTGAGCCGACACTTGAAAAGCAGCCCTAAACTCCGCATTAGTCACTTGTTCGGCCAAAGGGTCGGCTAGAACTTGAGGAGCTTGAGGAGGAGCTTGTTGTTCCACATTCTCTCCTGCATTTCTTCTAGCATGAGCTCTTCGGGTAGCCAAATCCTGAAACGCATAGTATAGGGATTAGGAGAGAGACATATAGAGTTAAACTCTATGGCATGACTTAAGAGTAATGAAAGAAGTGGAGTTTCTTAAACGTCTTATAGCCTCTCATTCATAAATGTGGTGCTCTTCAGACTCATGAACTAGACTCTACTTGACGTGGCTTATGAGACATCCTAGAATCTTTCTAAAACCTTGTGTTCTGAATACCAAGTTTGTCACGACCCAAGGTACCCCTTAGACGTGACATGGCGCACAAGACCCCGAAAGGCCTTATACGAGCCACTTAGCATACATACATAGAGATTTAAGAGTTTAAGAGATAATGTCATATCAAAGCTTTTAAGAAAATAGCGGAAGTCTACATCAAATGTCTCAAAGCCAATCTAACATAAGAATGAGAAATAACATTTGGGACATAACCCAATACAATGTCAAAAATGAAAGAACATAAAAGTAAGAACAACTAGGCTATGTCCTCGAATGGATGAGGACTCACCAAGTCTTCAACAATCTTTCTACTAAGCTCTAGCCACGAATAGATGGAGAATCGCCAAGCCCTACACTAACAAGTCAATGTAGGCAAGAGTATGCATTAGAGGTTATAAAATCATGCTAAAAAGGGGCAATACTTAAGATGCAATGAACAAGTTAAATTATAAGATGAAATGATAGAAAACATGAGTTAAAACCATAGTCAATGCAAGGAAATCATCTTAAAACAACACATACTTAAAATACCTTTTTAGGAAGTAATCTTAGTTCATTATATGGGAATTGAACCCTAACCGACATAGACCATGTGAGCTATAACATGGAATCCGGTGTCTACCCCACACTGAAAAGAGGTGTCCTTACTTGCCAAGGTAAGAACCATAGCTTCTAGCTTTAATGGATCCACTAGCTAATGTCTATTTTAGACAATCATCCTATGGTGGCACATAGTTTATGAGACATGTATAATCACAACTTTTCCACTCGGTGCTAAGCATAAATCTAACGGAATAATCATAATTCATAACTTATCTTATCATTAGTAGACATGGGTAATCGCCTCTTGTCTCCTTATTCATGGAAGGCACACTAAATAGCCAATCCAAGCTAAAGTTCATTAGAATAGCTTCTTAATATTGATTCAAAGTTTAGTTGAGAAAACCTTTCAACCCTTATGAATCCTTCGTGTGAGAAAATCCTTTCACATTCATATTTAGAGTAATATGTGAGAAACCCTATCACAACACAACAACAACAACATTGATGCTTCACTCTCAAAGCAACCTTAAATCATTTATCTCAATATCATAAAGAACATGCATATATTCATAAATTCATCTTTTCATAGTTCAAAACCTCATCACAAGATCAAAGTCTAGAAATCATGAATTTCACATGGGTTCATAGGGATTCAACTTAGAAACATGCAATTAACTCAATTCTTGCATAAAAAGACAAATTCAATCAATTAGATCATAATTTGAAAGAACCCATGAGATAGAAGAAAACCCTAACTTCAATTGGAGAATCTACCTTCACAAATTTGGAGAATTTAGGAACCATATGGAGGAAAGGACTCCATAGGTGAAAGCCATCATGCCTTGATGTAAAAATCTCACAATCAATGGTGAATTAGGAGACTTGAATGGAAACCCTAAATCTTCTTCAAGCTTTAGAGAGAGAAATATTTGAGAGGAAAACTTTGGAGGGATTTGGGGGAGTTTGAAAAGTTATTAGAATGGGTAGAATTTAGGCTTAGAAGACTTATATAGGGCCTAAGATGAGGACTAAACCAACTTAGATTAGGTATAAGTCAATTAGGGAAAAGACCAAAAAGACTTTAAAATAATTGCCGAGCTCCGACCTACGGTTCAGACCTACAGTCTATAGGTCCAGCTATGGACCATCTTGGTAAACCATAGGTGGGATTCAGGAACCATTAAACTTGGGCTTCCAACAACGGTTGCCATGTATGGTCCGTTGGTCCACTTACGGACCATACATACCAACCGTAGGTCCCAAACTTGACCCTCAAAATTTTACTAAGTCTGGGAGTGACCTATGAGACCTATCTACGACTCGTATATGGTTTGACGGGCTGTCCTGGCAAACCGTCAATGGGATTCTGAAACTTGAAATATTCAAAAATATTTTTCCCCACCATCTATGGTTGCTACCTATGGTTCATTGGTCCTTCTAAAAACCATAGGTGGGAGCCGTAGGTGATAACGCTCAATCACACCTCTTACGATTCAAAGTATGGGCGGTCGCTAACAAGTATAAATCCAACAAAGAGTTGGGGTCGATCCCACGAGGAACAATGTGCAAGGCGATTGAAGAGACATTAAAGAATTACTAGCTACTAGTTTGAATCCGAAATGAAAGGTACAATTATAAAATGAGAAGATTTCAAGTAACGAATTTAGGATAGGGGATAGAGGAGAACAAGGAACAAAGCTATATCAACAAGATTACTAAAGGGATTTGGGAATGGGAAATCAATTAATATCCATACGATCCATTGCAAACTAGCTTCATACAATCTCAATTAATCATGGGTAAACTCATATATGCCTCAGAATCTAAATCATTCACCTAATTCTATCGAACATAGGCAAATATTTCTCAATTAGCTCTATCGAACCCAATCATGTGGCAACACAAGCAATCCGATTAAAGGCAATGCAATGATTTACTATTTCTAGCAACAATCTAACAAATGAGTTGTTAAACCTCAATTAATGCACCAATTAATCTTTTCCAACCTCAATTAACTCTCACAACCTAAATCAAAGTAGATGGGAAAGTCCTAGGACTGATCAATTCCTTTGGAAAAGCATTTAAAGCATGAGATCAATTGGATAATCAAAAACCCATTTCATAAATGATAAAGCATTCAACCAATTACGAAAGCACAAGATAGAAATCAAAAACCCAAATATTGATTATATCTAACACAATATCCAAATCACTAATCAACAATTAACACCTAGAATTCAACAATACAAAGCAAATAGTTGTAGAAGGAATGAAAAATAATTACAAATCAAGCTCACAATCTTCACTCTAATGGTGTTTGTTTAGGAATCTTGCTCTCAAAGCTATGCCCAAGCCTCAATCCCCAAGGTTCTTCTCTCTAGTTTCCAAGTCCAATCTGATGAATAATCAATTCTCAATCCCCAAATGGCTATGAATGAGTGTATATGGTGAATTAGGGTCAAAATGTGAAATCCAAATCTACCCAGACGCCAGTCACATTTCTTCTCTGCGTTTGCCGAGGTAGCTCCGCGTTCGCAGAACTCAGCATAAATGCACTCTGCATTCACGGAGGCTATCCCGTGTTCATGGTACTCAGCATGGTTGACCTTCGTGTTTGCGGAGGCTCATCCGCATTCGCGCTGACCAGTGGCTTCACACTCCGCGTTCGCGCCCAACTCTTCGCGTTCGCAGAGAGTACTTCACTGCCAGCTCCAATTTCTTGTTTTTAGCTCCATTTCGCCCCAATTTCCATTCTTTTTCATCAAAACTCATTTTTAACCAACATGTACCTGAAACAACCATATTCAAAGGAAAATTAGCCTCTTTCTCTACTAAAGTGCCATAAAATCACAAGAAAAGGACTCCAAATGAGTGAAAATCACCAACTCATCAACACCCCCAACTTAGAAACTTTGCTTATCCTCAAGCAAAACAAAATCAAAAGCACAAGAGGGAAATCAATTTAAGCACAATACACTCTCATTTCAACTAAGGATCAAGATCATGAATTTGGTTGGTACTAACAAATAGTCCTCAAGAAAAACTTTTCACAAAAACAACCCCTCATTTTCATGGTGCATTTTTCAAAACCCAAGAATCATTAAGTGACAAAAACTCAAACTGAAGAAATGACTCGACTCTTTAGCTCTTCTACATGTTCACTTGATGCAATTAGGAATTTTCAAGATCACCACTCAAGCAACCTACATGCCCTCACAAGAAAAGAAATGTCCCAAAACCCTCACAAAGTATTTACAAACAAGGGATAAAAGCACAAACACTCACACTCACAAAAGAACATCACATGAACACAAATGACACACCATAGGCTTGCCCATATTTTCAATCAACAATGACTAAACTTCATTTGGTTAGAAATCACAAAGGACTTTGTTAAGCTTGTGATGTAAGCTTAGGGAAGGTAAGGATATTATTTAGGTACAAGTGACTACACCCTCCTTGAACTCTACTTAGCAACTCAACATTTTCCAACTTTTCCACATTTTCTTCACTTTCCAAACCAATGCACATTTTCACATTCTATTTTTCTTATTTTCACTCTAGATGCCCCACATGCAACCATTTTCAACTTTTTGGAGGATTCAAGATTCTTTTATTCACTTTCTTTTTCACAACTTTTCCTTACTTTTTTGACTTTTTCCTCCATTCATCATTCTCTTTTTTTATATTATATATCAAGATCTTATGCAATAGGCATCTCTTCTATGAATTTTCCAAAACACCCCCAACTTAGGCTTTTAGCCTCAACTCTCACAAGTTTATGTTCAAGGAGGGCAATGGTTCAAGAGAGATGTATATTTTCAAAATGGCTAAGGCTTGTAATAAGGTTGCTAATAAAAAGGATTTAGGCTCAAAAGGGACAACTAAGGATACATTTAGTGCAAAGGTGGGATTTTTAGGCCAAGTGGACTTCAAGAACAATCAAAGAAAGCCTAAGATCATTTTTCTAACCCAACTCAATTAAGACCAAAGTATCAAGACCAACCAGGCAAGTTCTAGGTTGCACAAGAAAACACAAGGCATTATTCAACAACTCACCACACATGGCATGCAAATTACTCAAGATGGATCAAAATCTTACTTCCTTTTCAACATACAGTGGCATTGAACAATTAAACCGCCAACGAATCAAAAGTCAAAAAAAGAGTCACAAGAGTTGTCACAAAATCATTCAACATATGCTCAATTTTCAAAATGGAGGGGTATGCTCAAAATATTTTTCACATGCAAGACTATGTTCTTAGTACCAAACAAGTTCCAACCTCCCAAAAAGACAATGACGAATTATTCCTTAAAAAAGCCGTCAACCAATCCATCATTGGGCAACTTCATACATCTAATTGGGATCGGTTACTCAGACTTCACCACACAACAACAATGGCTACTCAGACTTCACTACACAACAACAATAATGGCTACTCAGACTTCACCACACAACCAACCGATGCTTTACCCTTAAGAAAGTCGTCACTCTATCCATCATAGGGCATCGCCAATCAAAAACAACTCCAAACAACAACACCATCTCAAGACAAAAAAAATAAATAAAGAAACTATCAAAAGCAATAAAACTACTCAAACGAAAATGACTAATCCAACACATTTCACAATTAAGATCCAAAAGCCCAACAAGGGCACAACATCCATAAAACAGAATAAACATCTAACAACATAATCCCAAACATCCAAAATAGAAAGTACAAAACCGAAGCTACAAGGGAGGCATGCCCAACTGAAAATCAAACTGTGTCCTCACAGTACAGATATCAAAAGAGAATACAAGGGACTCACTGAACTGCAATCACTCTGAGCTCTCATCGGAGGGAAATGTGAGGTCCTCATCATTCGAAGCACTACTACCGCATAAGCTCTGAAGTTTCCGCATCATCTTGGTTAGGAACTTGCTCTTCCTCTTCTCATGCTCTCGGAAGGTCCTCTGATGCTGCTCGATTTTCCCTGCCTCTAACTCATATGCTCAAGCCTGTCAAACATGGCATTCAGTGTAGTAGCAACAGAAGCAACAATGGGTGCACCCTCAGCAGTGGCAGCACCAGACGGGCCAGAAGGAAGGCCAGTGACCAACTCTCTTATCTACTCATTGACTCCAGAGATCTGGGAGGATATATGGCTCATAATGGAAGGTCTGAACTTGAGAGGTCCTGCAGAAGATGAAGTACCGGCCTCAGAAGTGGGCTCGGTGAACTGTCCAAACTGGGGATCGGCCACATAGATCTTCCTCTTCTTACTCTGGCTACTCTGGCCGCCCCTTTTCTTTAGTTGGTGTATCTCTTTCCTGGGCTTTTTCTCCTCATCAGTGGGCAGCCTCAACACCCCAGCACCATAGCACAGTTGAGTGATCAAGGAAGGGAAAATAATGCTCTTGGCTCTCCCTGAGCCACCTCAACAATATGATCAACAATCAGCTGGCCCACATTAACCTCGAGCCTATCAATAATATCAGCTATCACCAAAGCCCTGTCCAAGGTGATCTCAGTTTCATGATTAGAAGGAATGATTCGAGCACATATAATTAAGAGCCAAGTCTTGGCCTCAGCAGTGAATTCACAGGAATCAACCCCTCTCTTCGTCTCAAACAACTTCGGTGCCTCTCCAGCATGTAGTTTATCGACCAACCACTGACTACCCATCTCTCTGAATTGCTCCATATATATCTTGTTATCCGCATCTTGGAGACCGTACAAAGCATTGCTCACGGTCGGGCTAAATGGTACCTGCACCCCTCGGACAGTAGTGACAACTGCTTCATTAAAGTTTTTCTCAAGAGAATTTGCATAGAACTCTACCACGATGGTGTGATTAGCCTTGATAGGCTCAGCAACAAACACCATCCATCTACTAGCCACAAGCCGGTTATAGAACTCCGGCATTCCACTCTCGAGATTCTCCAAACATATCCCATTTTCCTTCACTACAACCCGGCCCAAGTATTCATCATATTTGCGGGCGCATTTAGATGAGAGGAATTTTGTAGCATCAAAGTAATCCTCCTCATGTGAAATTTTGTATTCGCAAGGAATGTTGTCGGTAGACATTTTTAGCTCAAAGTTCCTACAAAAGAAGACAACATGTTAAAAGTTCTTTTGGACACTTAAAACAATGTATTAGGAAGTATTTAGGCCAAAGAAAATTATTAAAAGAGGTCCCGAGCTATGCAGTGCGTAGCTACTATTTTGGGACAGAAAAGAATCCTTCTCCGTGTTCACAGAGAAGCCTCTGTGTTCGTTGAGGGTAAGCGGCCTTGCCTTCGTGTTCATGGAGAGGCAGCCGCGAATAATCCTCGTCCCCTGAATTACAAAATCCATTGGAGCATTTCGACAAACACCTCATGGGCAACAAATTTTCAACAAATATCTACACTAATCCGCCCCAAATGTAACCCCAAAATAGAATTAATCAATACTCAACACAAAGAAAATCTAATTTCACCACAAAAATCAATAATCAATCATAAAATTCAAGTTCGGATCAAGAAACAATGAGGCATGATACTACAAGGTTCTACTCATAAAAACTACCCCAAATCAAGCCCAACAAATTGCTTATCCACAATCCTAAACCATTAACAAGAATTCTACCCATAAGCAACTAATTAAACACAATCAAGGCAAGTTCACATCAATTATCAATCAAACATCAAACTTTCAAACTTTAACTAACCACGTTCGCGATACTCAGTATGGTTGACCTCCGCATTCGCGGAGGCTCATCCGTGTTCACGCTGACCAGTGGCTTCACACTCTATGTTCGTGCCCAACTCTCCGCGTTCGCGGAGAGTACTTCACTGCCAGCATCAATTTCTTATTTTGGCTCCTTTTTTCCCCAATTTCCATTCTTTTTCATAAAAACTCATTTTTAACCAAAATGTACCTGAAACAACCATATTCAAAGAAAATTGGCCTCTTTCTCTACGTAAGTGCCATTAAATCACAAGAAGAGTACTCCAAATGAGTGCAAATCACCCATTCATCAGTAGGTAAAGTCTGCAACCCAAAATTTTTATTTTCCTTCTTTTTTGGAGTCCAAGATGTTACACCTAGTTTGGGTTTCAGAGTCATATTCTAGATTGATTATTGTGGTTGATTACCACGTTAGAAATTATTTTTCTAAAAAGTATTTTCTACTCTCTATAAAAAATAAAAGATATTTTCTAAAAAATATTTTTAATTCACCAACCAAAGACAAAAAAATATTTTTCAGAAAATATTTTCTACTCACCAATCAAACATGAGGAAAAATGTCAAAAATCCACTTGTTTTCTAAGAAAACATTTTCCATGGAAAATATTTTCCTTCATACCAAACACACCCTAAAACGCTTGAAAAAAATCCTAAGTACTTATGAATTCCTTAGAAGAATCAATACACCAACTTTAAAGAACAATAGCTACTCTTAAGTTGATTCTTAAACATAGAATATAATAACTTAAGAAAATAAGGCTAATATTAAACTAAAATAACAAGAAAGGAAAGAAATTGCCTTTTGCCGAGCAGCAAGCTGAGAACTCAATGTAGTAGAGACGATTCCACTACCAAAAGATGAACTCTGGCGAGTTTCGATGAACTCTAACAAACCAAAAGAGACTCAAGATAGCCGAAAGGAGAAGAATTTTTCTCCAAAACTCAGAACACCTAATCTTAGGGGTGTTCTCTATTTTAGGCCATCAAATTCGTGAATGAGAAAATGAACAATGAGGAATGGGGGTTATTTATAGGTGCGAAGTTTGGGGGAAATCTAATTTTCAATCGATATGGGAGAATGAGAAAAATTGAAATAGGTCATCTGATTGGGGATGAAGGAAGAGCGAGGAAGGAGATTCTACCACCTGGCCTCGTTTGAGAACATTCTTGTAACGTCCTTGTACAAACGAAGAAGGGAGAAATGAGGGGAGGGATGTGATTCGTGGGGATTGTTAGCATTTGGGAGGTTTCTGGTCTTAGGAGAGGAAAGAAGACGCGTGGGGTGCATGGATTTTAGAATAGAAAATGACTGAATGAATTAATTTTTGGGCTTGATTTGTCCGAATAGATGTGCCAATTTGGTCTAATTTGGGGTGGTTCATATGCATTAGATGAAGGGACCAAGGCCCTCAAATTATTTTCACCGATAATTTGAAATCAATGAATAGGATACGACTTCAAAATTAATTACGAGCTTCTTAATTATAACAAAATAAAATAATTAGCTAATTTATTTAGAATAAAAACTAATTATACACTAATCTATAAATTAACTAATTTGCAGAAATAAATACACATTTAAACTAAACATTATTTTTTAGATAAATTTTTAAATGTTTAAAAAATGAAATTCAAATATAAATATACATTTAAATATATAGAAACATATAGTTCTTTCTAAAAATTGATAAAAGTGCTTAGAAAATGACTTAAATTATTTTTTGATTTTTAAAGGTAATTATTTCAAATTGTTTGAAATTGAATAAACTCGATAATTAATTCATGTTATGGAGGACAACAATTGGGTGTCAATAATTGCACACAATTGTTTACCTTAAACCTCTAATGTTGCTTGTGAGAGACCATTAGAGTGAAATAGATATGTTATAATGACTCGAATTGATTGGTTTGACAGTTGAAGCTTGATATAGTTAAGTTAATTTAAAGTTTTAAATTTATGTTAATTTATATACATGTTGGGGCCTGAAAGAACCTACATGATTTGTGATTATTGATTGTAAATAGTTGTCACTACCTTGAATTTAACTTACCCATTAAGAATCAACTGATTTTTGCAATTGGTAATACTCAATTTGTGTAATTATCATCCATGCATGCACACTCCTAAGAATCCCCAATTGTTTATACTAAACCACTGTATTAGGCTTGGCAATTGAGATCTTGTTACAACTAATTTAGTGTTCACATTCTGAAATCAAATTATTACTTAAAAACCCCCATTTACTTTTTTGTATGAATTATATCAATGCACGAATATCGAGTGTAATATAACACATTATACTGTGAATTACTTTCATCCATTTATTGTGGGATACAATCCCGACCTCATATATTGGATATTATATTGCTAACGACCGTCTATGTTCTATTTTGGGAGTGTAGTTGAGCGTTTCCAAAAATGCCGCCGTTACTTGGGAATGGTGCATATAAATTCTCATATTAAAGTGTTTTGTTGCACTAGTCTTTTGTCGTTGTTTACTCTTACTTTTTTCTTGTTTTTCTGAATCATTAGGTGACAACATGAATGCTCAAGGGAATGATACAACTAGTTATGATGGGCAATTTGCTGATGAGGATCAATTGAGAGATTTGGGTTGAGCTAGCTCCATTCGATTGCCACCAACTTTGGGAAACTCCGTATATCATGTCACTAGCTCTTTCTTACATTTGTTGTAAATGGAAGGACTCTATGGAGGGCATGATCATGAGGATCCACACAATTATCTCAAAAATTTCATTGATATGTGAGGTTCCTTCAATGTCCTAATCATGGTTTGCCGAACACAGTACTCTTGCAAGTTTTCTATAAGGGACTTGACCAAATGAACAAAATGGTGGATGATAATCTTGTCTGTGCTACAATCGTGACTTAGCCTTTCGGTCTCGTATCCACTTTGTTTGATAAGATGGTGAAGACAAATCGATCTTGGCATACTAGAGAGGCTAAATAGAAAAAGGGTGTTCCTTCCTCCTTGTCTATTTCCAAGGAAAAAAGGTTTTAAAGAAGAGAGAGATGAATAGTTGGCTAAGGTAATGACATAAATAGACCTCTTGACTAAGCATGTGATGGGAGGTAGTTCCAAAAGTGTGAATGATGTGGCCTCGAGTGGAAATAAAAGCTATGAGGGTGATAAGTTTGAAACCTTGTACAATGAATAGGTGCATTTTTTGTCTAACCAAGTGGAGGGGTTCTCATCTTACCTTCCAAAGGCAAGACAAAAATCAAGATTTGAACAAAGATAGAGATACAGAATGGTGGAACAAAGAAAGAGATGAGAATTGTAGAGACCATAGTAGGAAATAGCATTATCAAAATAATGGTTAGAGGGAGCACTAAGGTGATAGAGATTGTTATGTTCCTCCTAATGATAGATCAAAGCCGAAAGAAGCTAATACCGATCCCCAGAGCTTTAGGATTGAAGATGTGCTTGTTTAAATTCTTAACAAAGCTGAGGGATCTGATGAAGTTCTGAAGGAGATAAAGACTGATTTTCCTCATTAAATCAAACCGTCACTTCCAATTCAATCTCCATCAAACAACTCAAAACTCAAATGGGGCAGTTTCTAGCCCATTACCATTGCTAATAAAAATAATGATAATGTTCATTGTATGGAAATTATGACACAATACGGTAAAGTGGAAGGGAATGAAACAAGAAGAGATGATATTGTGATTGAAAGTCAAGATAAAGCAAAATTGACCAATGAAGAGGAAATTCTCGAAGAGGTGAAAGTGGATGATCCAACAACAGGTGATGCCGAAGTTGAAAAATGCAAATCTCGAGAGTGATAAGGATACAAATTTGAGGGATGTGGTGACATCATCATGTGGTTTGAAGTTTCCATTCACAATGTATCCTCCATTTTCTCAAAGGTTTAAAAAAATGAAAAGGATGTAAAATTTAAAAAGTTCTTGTCTATGTTCAAAAACCTCTCCGTGAATAATGCATTGTCAGATATTTTGCTTGAAATGCCCAAATATGTTAAGTTCATGAAGAACATTGTGACAAAGAAGCGAAGTATGGATTTTGAAACTGTTGAAATTCCACACCATTGTAGTGTGATCACGTCAAACAATATGGTGGTGAAGAAAGAATGTATGAGGGCATTTACTATTCCTTGCACAATTGGTATGTACCAATTTGCAAAGGATTTATGTGATATTGAACCAATTAAAAATCTCATTCCATTTGTGATCTTTAAAAAGCTTGGGTTGAAAGTGTCAAAACCGACCACATGAGACTTCTTATGGTAGATAGATCAATCAAAAAGCCTATTGGAGTTCTTTATGATATATTGGTGAAGGTTGAAAAATTCATCTTTCTCACTGATTGTGTGATACTTGATTGTGAAATTGATGTATAAATTCCTATTATATTAAGTAGGCCATTCTTGGCTACCGGAAGAGCATTGATGGATATTGAAAGCGGTGAGCTAAAGTTTTTGGTGAATGATGAGGAAGAAAACTTCAATATATGTAAATCTGTGAAGCAACCCAATTAATTGCAATTTGTATCGGTGATTGATGTTATTGATGAAGCAGTTGCAAATATTGGAGAAATTCCATACATGGGTGAATCTTTGGCGGCTGCTTTGTTGAATTATGACGGTGAAGAGATTCACGATTATGATGAAGTGGTGGTTTCAGTTGTAGGATTAGGTTCTTATCCGAAGAACCCTATTAATATTTATATTGACATGAAAAATAGGGAGAGCCCACCCTCAAAGCCATCTATTGAAGAACCTCCAAAGAGAGAACTAAAGGATCTCCCATAGCATCTTAGGTATGTGTTCTTGGGTCATAAGAACACTTTACTGGTGATTGTTGCAGCTGATCTTTTGAAAAGTCAAATTGAAGCATTAGTTGTGGTTTGGAGAAAGTTTATCAAAGCTGTGGAGTGGATAATTTTTGATATTATTAGGATTCCTCCCCATTTATGCACCCATAAGAATCAGTTGACTAGTGCTTGTAAACCAAGTATTGAGTACCAAAGGAGGTTGAACCTTCTAATGCAAGAAGTAGTAAAAAAAGAAATCATAAAGTGGTTCGACGTGGGAGAGGTGTATCCAATAGACAATAACAAATGGATAAATCATGTGCAATGTGTACCCAAGAAAGGAGAAATCCTGGTGGTTTCAAATGACAAAAATGAACTCATTCCGATGAGGCATGTGACAGGATGGAGGGTGTCCCAACTACCTCAAAGTAAACTCTTAGATTGAAAAGGACCATTTTCCTATGTCTTTCATGGACAGAATGTTGGATGAACTATAGGGATGGAGTTGGTATTGTTTTCTTGATGGGTATTTTGGGTACAACCAAATTTTTATTGCACCTGAAGATCAAGAGAAGACTACCTTTACATGTCCTTATGGCACATTTGCTTTTAAATGGATGCCATTTGGATTGTGTAATGTACCCGCTACTTTTCAAAGATGTATGCTCTCAAATTTTACATATATGTTGGAGGACACGATGGAAGTATTAATGGATTATTTTTCAGTGGTGTGTGATGCTTTTGAAACATGACTTGATCATTTGGGCATAGTAATGAAGAGGTATCTTGAAACTAATATCGTGCTGAATTAGGAAAAATGTCATTTTATGGTAAAGCAAAGTATTGATCTTTGGAACAAAATTTTAGATAAAGGAATTCAAGTGGATCAAGCCAAGGTTGAAGTTATTGAAAAACTACCCCCTCCTATTTTGGTAACGGGAGTTCAGAGTTTCCTTGGCCATGCGGGATTTATTGTTGGTTATTAAGGACTTCTCCAAAGTTGTGTATCCTCTTTGTAAGCTACTTGAAAAGGAGAGTGTTTTTGAATTTCATGATGCTTGCTTGAAGGCATTTATATGCCTCAAAGAAAAATGTATTTCATCCCCTATTACTATTTCACTGGATTGGAGTCTTCCGTTTGAATTGACGTGTGGTGCTAGTGGAGTGGGGCTCTTGGTGAGGTACTTGGTCAGAGGAGAGAAAATTTGTTTCATCCGGTGTAATATGAAAGTAAGATGTTTAATATTTCTTAGAAAAATTACACCATGACTGAACAAGAATTATTAGTTGCGTTATATGCGTTTAAAATTTTTCGGGCTTATCTTCTGGTCACCAAATTAATAGTTCATACAGATCATGAAGCGATTCGGTATTTGATGGAGAATAAAGAAGCAAAACAAAGATTGATAAGGTGGGTGTTGTTGCTTCAAGAGTGTTATTTCAAGGTCAAAGATAGAAAAGGGTGTGAGAACCAAGTGGCGGATCACTTATCTCACCATGAAACTAATGTGGTGAATCTAGAGAAGGGACATTTATGAGTGTTTCCCTGATGAGTGGGTTATGGCTGTCTCAAATGATGTTGCACCTTGGTATGCGGATTTTGCAAATTACATAATTTGGGGTCTCTTACCCGAAGGTCTAAAACCATACAAAAGAAAGATTTTCTTTTTTTTTTGTATGCCAAGAGGTATTATTGGGATGAGCCTTATTTATTTCGTGAATGTGCTGATCATGTCATCTGGAGGTGTGTCTCAGAAATGGAAGTTAGTTCAATTCTTGAGGTTTTTCATGCTTCCTCCATTGGTGGACATTATAGTGGAATGTGAACGGCTTCAAAAGTTCTTTATAGTGGGTACTATTGGCCTTCATTTTATCAAGATGCCAATGACCTAGTCAAAACTTGTATGCAATGTCAAAGTCATGGAGGTGTGTCCCGATGTTATGAATTGCCTTTCACTCCTATTCTTGATGTGGAATTATTCGATGTATGAGGTATTGATTTCATGGGGCCGTTTGTGAGCTCATAAAGGAAAAAAGTATATCTTGATGGCTGTTGATTATGTCTCTAAATGGGTTGAGGCAGTGGTTTTACCTATGAATGAAGGAAGAAGTTTGATCCAATTCCTCAAGAAGTACATTTTTACCATATTTGGCACGCCTCGTGCCATTATTAGTGATGGGGGATCTCGTTTTGTAATCAAATGTTTGAGTCTTCGTTGAGTAAATATGGATTTTAGCACAGGGCTGACATCCCCTATCACCCACAAACAAGTGGTCAAGTCGAGGTATCCAATAGAGAGATAAAAGGTATTATAAAATTATGAATGCAAATAGGACGGATTGGTCCCAAAAATTGGATGATGCTCGGGCATATTGGACCGCATTCAAAACTCCTATTGGTATGTCTCCGTATCAACTTATGTCTGGGAAAGCTTTTCAGTTGCCTCTATAGTTATAGCACAAAGCATTGTGGACTTTGTAGAAGCTAAATTTGAATTGGGACGTGGCTTCCAAAAAACGTGTGAATCAATTGCATTAAATGGAGGAATTTTGTTTGAGTGCCTATGAGAGATCAAACCTATACAAGGAGAGAATAAAAAAGTGGCATGATGCCAAAATCATATAATGGAAATTTAGAGTGGGTGATTCGGGTTTCCTCTATAACTCAAGGTTAAGGTTGTTTTCAGGCAAGTTGAAGTGTAAATGGTCTGGACCTTTTCGTGTGGTTCATTCTTTTCCTAATGGGGCTATTGAGGTTGAAAACGAGGACGGTTCCAAGTTCAAGGTAAATGAGCAATGTTGAAGTTTTATTTTGGGGAACGTCCAGATGTGGAAACAACTGAAGTGATTTACTTGAACAACGCTTGAAGTGCGTGTCCACATCGTGCCATAACATAAACTAAGGCGCTTCTTGGGAGGCAAAGGTTTACTTTTTTTACTTTATGTCATTTTCAATAACATTTGTTGAGTGTGTAGATTGAAGTTGGAATTGAAAGAGTTGGGTGAATGGGCGTTGAAGGCATCTATTCGTCATGTCACAAAATCTCTTGACGTATCATCGAGTAAGATCATTGAGAGTTACAGACCTCCTAGCTCTTGGAGTTGGAATTTGAGCATCACCTTGTCAATTCGGTTAATCGTTGAGTGCTATTCGATGATGGTAAGTGTATCAGCAAATGCACCAGATCACTGAAGGTTTTCAATGATTTACTGAACCCATTTGGCAGACTTAGGCATGATTGCCGAATTCCCTGCGAGCTGAAAAGTCAAGGGTCTTTTGACCTTTTAAACTCAAGCATTTAAAACTCCTTTCAAACTCTTTCTTTTTTATATATCTTTTGACTCAACTTCTCTTTTTTCTTCTAATATCTTGCAAATAACATCATCAAGTTAGAGTTCAATTGCTTGTGGAATTGCATCTCCCTAGTTCCCTCACTTTGCATACATTGAAATCTACTCCTTTGAGGTTGGTTTTCTTGATGTTCATTCGTGACATTTTTTATTGTTGAAACTGATTGATTACTGTTAATGGGTCTTGTGAATGTTGTATAATATTGCCTATACCTTATGTAACTATGTTTATCTTATGATTTGCGTGAACCTTATAGATTAAAATTAAATTAAATTGATTTGGGTTAATGAGGTTTTGTGAATATGATAGGTGTATTGGGTAGAATCATCTTGTTATTGTTGATTTGTCTGATCTTAATGATGGAGAATGTGTGGGTATTGTGAGTATGTTTAGGTGAAGTTTGAGTAACCATTAAATCAAACAAAATGACTTGATTTTTCTCAATTATAGATAGGGTGATGTCTTTCTAAGGGGAAATCATCGTCATATGAAGTTATGATTGAAATAGGGGAAATTTGAGTACCCGAACCTTTGAAACATCGTGGGTAGGTTAAAATTTTATCTAGGATGAGTTTAATTGTATCATATTGTGATCATGAAAGATTTGCATGAAGGCAACGGGTTGTTCCATTTTGGGTGGTACATCGACTGATCGGCGATGCACCGAATGGCCCCCATGATCTCTATTTGTAATAGATGGGGATGCCTTATGTTGAGTCTATTTGGCGAGCTCAATCGGGCTAGCTGAATTGCTTTCCCCATCACCGAGTTGGATTGGTTTGTAAGGGTGAGCGTCTAGTCAATCAGGCGATGAACCCTAACCTCACCAAATTAATTCGGCGATCTGCTGATTCCATTAGGTGAGCACCATCTAAAATTTTCAAATCAAATTGTTTAAACTAACCTTTAACCCTCTATATGGTTATTTGTGTTGTGTTGTGTAGGTATGCCTTGTCAAAAACCCATCTCTCATAAAAAATGCTACACCTAACACTCCTCTACCTTGGAAGAAAAAAAAGCAGGTGTGATATCTGAACCGGTGCCAAATCCTAAGCCCACTCAACGCAAGTCTATGTGTGTGAGTAGCAAAGGAAAGAAGAAAGTAGTTGAGTCTTGGAGTGAAATTGATAGTGATAGTACAAATTCTTTACAGTATGAGTGGACGGAGTCAGAGCATGACGATGAGGATAGTTCTAACACACCAATCCACAACCCACTTCTGGAGGTGCAATCCACTAAGCAGAAGAGAATCGAACTGTGCACCAAGGTAGTTCATGATCCTTTGGTTGGAGTTTTCCCTCCAATAATCCCTATAGTGGCCCCTCGATCACTAAATCATCTTAAGTCTGTTTGACTGCGCACTACCCTCAAGGAAACGAGGTTGTCCACAGATGGTGTGGTGGACATATACCTTGAGATATGGCGTATGATTAGGTTTTACAAATTTCAATAGTTCACTAAGCCCCAAAATCCATATGTTTCTACTTAGGTTAGGGAATTCGATGAGGTATATGCATTGCTATTTCCTAAAGGCAAGAAACAAGGGGGTCGATGATGAATAATATTTTTGTACTCATTTGAGGTCTATTTAGTACAATAATTAGTGTCCTCAATGCCTAATTTTGTCCTATTCCGATAAAATATTGATGATTTGAACCTATGAAGGCAAATGGACAAGGCAAGGATTGATGTTTGAAAGAATGGGCAAAAAATGCAAAAGAAGTGCAAACTATACATTGATTGATCGCCAATTGAGAAAGGTGTATCGCTAAGTGAGCACGACCTTGCCCAAAATGAAAGTGCATAGCACTTGTGCCTATCGAATCAGATCAACAAAATTTGTTGGAGAAGGTGATGCACCGAATAAGACGGGCGACCTTACTGATTGTCATCGAAAGTCACAGTGGAAGGAGAAAAAAAGTGAATGCTTAAAAGGCGAACCAAGGTGGTGCTTGGTGATGCGCCAAATGTGAAAGGCTGACTCAACTAAGTTTGCCGACTAAGGTTCAAACAGCTGAAGCCTAGAGTATAAAAAGGTGAGCTGAAACAAAAGAGGCGATTCACCAAACGAGCTCGGTGAGCCCGACTAATGTCCTGAATGAGATGAGCATTGGGTTTTTGGGCAAAATTTTAGGAAACTATAAATATCCCAAAGAAGAGAGAAATGAGAGAGTTCCAGTTTCAATTTTATTGTAGAATTTAGAGTTCTAAATTTTAGAGAGAGAAAACACTTGTCCTTTGAGAAGAACACTTTCTAGCTTTTGGGGTTTTTCAACTTTTGTCACGACCTAAAGCATCCCCTAGGCGTGACATGGCTTACAAGACCCCGAGAGGCCCCATACAAGCCACTTAGCATACATCATACATGATAATAGTAGATAGAGTTCAAAAGACAATTTATATCAAGAGTTTTACAAAGGTAGCGAAAGTCTAAACATAGTCTCAAAGCTATCTAATACATCAATAAAATGAAAGTGGGACGTAACCCATACAAGTCTTAACATGAAATGACATAAAAGATAAGTGTGGCAATGTCCTCAAACATATGAGGACTCACCAAATCTTCAACTCTCGAAGGCAACAACTAGCCACGGGTGGATGGAGATAAGCCGGATCCTACACTTATTAGAAAATGTAAGCAAGAGTATGTGTTAGTACAAGAATGTACCAAGTATGATAACTATGCATAAATGTTACCAAAATCATACAAAAAGGGCTATACATAAGATACAATGACAAAGGTTAAATCATAGAATGACATGATAGAAAATATGAGATAAAATCCATGGTCAATGCAAGGAAATCATCTTAAAACAACATATGCTTAAAAAGCCTTTAGGAAGTAATCTTAGTTCATTATGTAGGAAATTAGCCTTAACCAACATAGACCATGTAAGCTATAACAAGGAATCTGGTGTCTACCCCACACCGAAAAGAGGTGCCCTTACTTGCCAAGGTAAGAACCATAACTTCTAGCTTAAGTGGATCCACTAGCTAATGTCTATCAAGACAACCTGTGGTGGCACATAATTTATGGGACATGGGTAATCACCACTTGTCCACTCGGTGCTAAGCATAAATCCCACGGAATAGTCATAATTCATAGCTTATCTTATTCATTAATAGACATAAGTAATCGCTTCTTGTCTTATCATTAGGGAACATGGATAATCGCCTCTTTCCCCTTTTTATTCATAGAAGGCACATCAAATAGCCAATCCAAATTAGAATTCATTAGAATAGCCCCTTAATCTTGATTCAAGTTTAGTTGAGAAAACCTTTCAACCCTATGAATCCTTCATGTGAGAAAAATCCTTTCACAAATAACGCTTTGAGAAGTATGTGAGAAATCCTTTCACAACAATAACAACAATAATGCTTCACTCTCAAAGCAACTTAAATCATCATCAATTTCATAATTGAACATGCATATCTTCCAAAAATTCATCATTTGATCATTCATAACTTCATCATAGACTCATAGCTTAAAAATCATAAATCATGCATGGGCTCATATAATTTCACCTTAAAATCATTCAATTAACTCAATTCATTCTTAAATAAACATAATTCAATCCATTAGATCATAATTTGAAAGAACCCATAAGATAGAAGAAAACCCTAATTTCAATTGAAGAATCTAACTTTACAAAGTTGGAGAATTTAGGAACCCTATGGAGGAAAGGACTCCTTCGGTGAAAGCTATCATACCTTGATGCCAAAATCTTGAAATCAATGGTGAACTTAGGAGACTTGAATGGAAACCCTAGAACCTTCTTCTTCTTCAATCTTTAGAGAGAGGATTTTTTGGGAAATGATTTTGGAGGGAGTTTGGAATTGATTAGAATGGGTAGAATTAGGCTTAGAAGCCTTATATAGGGTCTAGGATTAGGGCTTAACTGAATAAGATTAGGAATAGATCAATTAGGGAAAAGACCAAAAAGCCCTTAAAAATAACTGCCGAATCTCGACCTACGGTTCAGACCTATGGTCCGTCGATCCAACTATAGACCATCCTGTCCAACTGTAGAAAAGTTCAGAAACTAATATTTTGGACCTTCAAATGATGGTACCCTATGTACGGTTCGTAGGTCCATTGACAGACCGTACATACCAACCGTCAGTCCAACCTTAAACCCTAAAAAATTTCACTAAGTTTGGAGGGACCTACGAGACCTACCTACGGCCCATAAGCCGACCTACAGTCCGTAGATGGCTTCTGTTGGTACTAGCACTAGACCTGAAAACCAGAAATTTCCTTACTTTTGAATCCGAGGTGTTACAATATCTCCCCCTTAGGAACATTCATCCTCGAATGAGAATCAAGACATCATAAGAAGGATAGGGACTAAATCTAACAGCCCAACATGAACATAATCATATAAATGCACATATCCGAGGAGGAAACATCAACTCCAAGCTAAAGCATTTTCAAAACATCATTTCATCAAGTCTATAGTCAACTCATGCTCAAATTCACAAAAACATGAAGAAATCACAAGTTAACTCATTTTCTAAAAAAATAGGCTTTTTCATGAACATGCATAAATGAGGAATTATGAGAATATCTAAGACACATGAGACCAAAAGAGTGAACCATGAGGAACTAAATACCTCAAGCTAGAGTAGGGACGGAGGGAAAAAGATGAGGATAACGGGACATCATATCGGGCTCGTCCTCCTAACTAGAACCCTCAACTAACTGATTCCTCCAAAGAACTTTTACGAAAGCAACTTCTTTGTTTCTCAACTTTCGAACTTGCCAGTCTAAAATCTCAACCGGAACCTCTTCATAAGAAAGATTCTCCTTTATTCCAAGACTCTCCAATGCCACTATAGATGTCGGATCACCAACACACTTCTTCAATAAGGAGACATGGAAAACTAGATGAATCGATGCTAAATCATTAGGCAAGTCAAGTTCATAAGCAACCCTACCATTACGCCTCTAAAATCTGATATGGGCTCACAAAACGGGGACTAAGCTTCCCTTTCTTCCCAAACCTCATTACACCCTTAATGGGTGAGATTTTAAAGTAGACCCAATCATTAACATCAAATTCGAAATCTCTCCTTCTAACATCGACATAGGACTTTTGCCAACTTTGAGCCGTTCTCAACCTCTCTCTAAAATACGAACTTTCTCCATAGCCTCATGTACCAATTCGGGACCTATAAAAGCGACTTTGCCAACTTCAAACCAACCTATAGGAGATCTACACATCCTTCCATAAAGAGCCTCAAATGGTGCCATACTAATACTCGAATGGTAGCTATTATTATAAGCAAACTCAATCAAAGGAAAATGATCATCACAATTACCCTTGAAATCAATCATACAAGCTCTCAACATATCTTCCAAAGTTTTGATAGTACGCTTTGCTTGCCCATCAATTTAAGGTTGAAAAGCTGTACTAAGCTTAACACGAGTACCAAGGCCCTTTTGGAAAGATTTCCAAAACTGAGAAGTGAATGAGTACCACGGTAAGATATGATGGATAGGGGCACTCTATGCAACCTAACCATTTCCCTTAGGTACAACTTAGAATAGTCTTCCACCGAATAAGAAACCTTGACGGAAATAAAATGAGCTGATTTCGTCATATGATCCACAATAACCCATATGGAGTCATGTTGTCGCTGGGTGCGTGGTAAACGAACAATGAAGTCCATATTCAAGTCATCCCATTTCTAAGTAGGAATACTAATATCTTGGGAAAAACCTCCTGGCTTTTGATGTTCAACTTCCACTTGTTAATAGTTTGGGCACTTAGCCACGAATTTCACAATGTCTTTCTTAATCTCATTCCACCAATAGACTTCCCGCAAGTCACGGTACATCTTTGTGGTGTAACATCCCGGATTCAAAAAAAATAAAATTCCAACTTTTGAAAAAAAATTTGTTGACCCACGGCTTGACCTACTGCTCTCTAGTTGACCTACCAACCGTAGGTCAAGTAGGGGTGGGGGTCGTAGGTGCCACTGCCTAGGGGAAACAATTTATGAAAATTTAAGGCTCCAACAAGAGTGACCTACGGTTGGTCACCAACGACCAGTAGCTTGACCTACCAACCGTACGTCATGTAGTAGGTATGGCAGCCGACCAATTTTTAAAAGGGGTCTTCTAGTCTTTTCCCCAAATGTTCTAATTAGTAATCTAAGTCGGTTCCCTACTATTCATAGCACTATATAAATCTTTTTAAGACTAAAATCTACTTTTCTAAATCAATCCCAAAACTCTCCTCTCCCAAATAATTCTCTCTCTAGAAAAGCTTGAAAAAGAAGAAGAAGAAGGGAAGTTAGGGTTTCAAGAACCAAGTTTCCAATTCACCAATTACTTAAGGGCTTTGAACCTAAAGGTATGATAATCTTCATCTATAGAGCCCATTCCTCCATAGAGTCCCTAAAATTCTCTATTTTCCAAGTGAGAAATCCTCCATTGAAGTTAGGGTTTTTCTTCTATGTCATGAGTTCTTTTCAATGTTGATTTAATTGATTATTTTATGAAATATGAAGCATGAATTGAGTTGAATATCATGAATTAAGATGAATCCCCATCAACCCATGTGAGTTTCCCCTATTTCGAAATTAGTCTTTGTTGATGGGTTTAATTGTGAAGAAGATGAATTTTATGAAGTCTATACGAACCCATGTATGATTTATGTTTTCTAAAGCTATGATTTCATGATGAATTATGAATGATCAAAAGATGGGTTTTATGAAAGTATACATGTTCAATGATGAAAATTATGATGATTTATGAATTGCTTTGAGATTGAAGCATGAATGATGTTGTTGTTGAGTTGTGAAAGGGTTTCTCACATATTACTCAAAACCATGAATGTGAAAGGATTTTTCTCACATAAAGGATTCATAACATGTTAAAAGGTTTTCTCAACTAAAGTTGAATCAAGATTTAAGGAGCTATTCTAAATGACGTAAGCTTGTACTAGTCCATGGAAGATGAAACGTCAATACTAATGAACTTTAGCTTGGATTGGTAACTCTAGTTGTACTTTCCATGGATAATAATATGAATAAGAATTATGACTAAATTCCGTGGGATTTATTCTTAGCACCAAGAGGATATTGAGATGGAAGCTCTCCCGTATGTAGAGGCCAGGTTTCTAGTAGAAATATCCTTATCCCTTAACTATGTGCCACCATAGGATGATTGTCTAGATAGACCTTAGCTAGTGGATCCACGTAAGTTAGAAGTTTAAGGGTCCTACCTTGGCAAGTAGGATGGCCCTATTGGTGTAGGGAGGACACCGGATTCCATGTTGATAGCTCACATGGTCTTACATGTCGGTTAAGGTTACTTCCCACAATAATGAACTAAAGTGACTTTTAAGGTATTTCTCAAGTAAAGTAAAGATGTTTAGCTTGCATTGATCATGATTTATAACTTCTGATTTCTAATCCTTTTCTCATGGTTTAGCATGATAATTGCACGTGATGAAAATGTCTCTTTTTAGCATGTTTAAATGTTTTTAAACATGGTTATCATACTTGGTATATTTTAGTACTAACGCATACTCTAGCCTACATTTTTGAACCCTTGATTTCCTATTATGTTGTACTATGCATGCGAAGTGGCTTGTATGAGGCCTTTCGGGGTCTTGTACGCCATATCACGTCTAGGGGGTACCTTAGGTTGTGACAAACTTGGTACTCAGAGCACAAGGTTTTAGAAAGGTCCTAGGAATAACCTCGGCCTTGTACTGGAATAATATCAGAGCCCAGCACAATCATCGACACGTGGACCCAGCCCAAATCATCAGTCACGAGCCGGCAATACCAGGTCCTACCTTCGTAACCTTAGCCTCATGCTGGGATAATATCACTCGCTCTACGGTCTCAAGCTGGGAATAACAGACTCTAACCATGTAACATCAGTCTCGGACGGGAGCTAATCAGTCTGCGCTCAACAGTCTAGCCTGGGAATACCGGTCTCATCCTGGTAATATCAATTACGAGCTGGGACTAGTAGACTACACTCCACGGGCTCGAACTAGAAATAACGAGCTGTAATCGTATAACGTCAGCTACGGACCGAAGCGAATAGCCTACCCACGTCAGCCTAGCGCTGGAAATATCGGATGCTAACCGCGTAACCTCAGTCTCGAACTAGAGCTATCCACCTCAAACAAGATAAAGCAACTACGAACCACACAACGCAAAGCTAACCATCACGGGCTGCCGCCCACAAGTATATCAAACGAAGGCTTCAAGCCTAACACAATCCAACCATGAATTGGCTCAACATAACATCCTCCGGCAGCATCCCACGAACTCATAAAATAGAGGGGAGAGAATCGGAAGAATCGAAGGCCACAAGAGCGCCTAAATCAAGGCTCACACTATAAGACCCAAGTCTATTACATCAGTCTACAAGGACCTAGTCCATCCGAATCGCCGTTGGATACATACTCAAGTCAACAAGTGCATAGGACTAAGGCAACACTACCTTAACCTATCCTAAGTCCGAAATCACAATAATCAATCCAGCATAGAATCCAAAGACAGGGACCAACCCATGCATCAGCAGATAACCACCCAGCAGATAACCCACAACACAATGATCATCAATCCAGGTCAACAACCTAACCTACAACATCATTCTAGCTCAAAACAACCCAACAGTCAACTATAAAATAGGAAATCGGGTTAACATGGAATCAATATTAGTTAGCCACCCCAGATTCACAAATATCAAAAAGCATTTACACAATCAAGCTCAATCTAGACAGAGGGAAAGTCGTAACCTACCAAAAAGCTTATCAAAAGCACTCCAAGTCACTCAACCGGAGATTTCCCCTTCCGGAACGGCCTTAGACTGCTACCACCCAATCAAAAATAGAATCACAGCGTCAATATGATCGTTTAGACACTAAAATCAACAAATTCAGACCCATACCAATTTTGGAGTCAAATCGGGCTAAGTGGGACCCGCTTCGGATTTTCCAGAATTGACTCCGTGAAAAGGTCTCAAATCCTTCCCCAAACACGAATCCCAAAATAGATCACCCATTAAGGGTCGGATCCGCTCCTAACAACCCACAACAACAAATCACAAAACTTAACAAAAATAGGCCAAGAAAAGACTTACCCTCGATTTCACAGAAAATGAGGAACACCCAACGAACCCCAACCTAAAACCCACGAAGCCAATGAGAATCCTAGCGCCTGGGACTTCTAATCGCCGAAAACCAACCACCGAGGAGATTTTTATGAACGTTTGAAGCTCTCCAAAATAGGATCTTCGACCTCAATAAATAGACACTGCCAGGTCCTTCTTCTCCGCAAACGCAGTCAACGCTCCGCAAACGCAGAAGTGAGCCAGCCAGTGCTTCGCGAACACGGCCCCCGTCCCGTAAACGTGGAGAAAAACTTCTCCCTTCACCCAAAAGACCTCCGCGAATGCGGAGCACAAGAAACCTTTCACCAAACAGGCCTCCGCGAACACGGAGCTTAGGGACCCAGACCTCCGCGAACACGAAGAGTCTTCCGCGAACGCAGAGAACAGGGATACACCCAGACTCACAAACCTCTACGAACGCGGAGTAGACTCTCCCACACCTCCGTGAAAGTGGAGCCAATCTCGCGAACATGGAGAGTACATGAGTCTGCAGTAAAAGCTGTTGCATCAGCTAAGTTTTGGACAATTCCAAAACTTCGACGGGGTGCTCGGGATTCGTTCGGAACCCCGTGTACGCAAACGAAATATGCTACCCCATCGAATTCGACATTCTGGACTCAATGGCGCAATCGAATTTTCCATAAGAGGTCTTTTCGACAAAGAGTGGGTCCCACACCCATTTAGCCATTTTAGCCCATTTCTACCGAAGGCCTCAACATCATATCAGAAGCTTCCGGTAATTCTTGAAAGGTCGTTCTAGATCAAACTCGGCATTTCGAAACTAACCGTGCTGTCGAAATTTCCATTCGAGTGAGTTTTCCGAGAATGTTGACCGAATCAACCTTAAACCAAATTTCAAAGACTAAAGAGCTAACTGGCCCCAAAATCACATCGAAAACCCCGGGACTTGGGCAAACCATGCTCCTAGCCTAATTTGGTTGCTCTGAAGCTGATGGAACCGTCAAAATTCTCATCTGAGGTCGTTTATCTGATGTTATGATCGAAATCAACTTTTCAAGGTTCAAAAGCTACAAAACAGAAAAACAGGCATAAAACCCAAACGAATGACCAGGTGACCGAACCGTCAGTGCCAGCAAGTCATAAATAACTTAGGGTCGCTACAGGAACGCTCTAAACGGTAGAAGGAAGGCATTAACACAGAAATGACCTGGAGGGTCATTACAAAAAAGGTCTTTCAAGGTTTGTAATAGGGCTGAGGGTCAGGGTATGATTAGTTTGGGCTTAGTGACTCTACCTTCATGAAACATGGTTCAAATTTCACTTCTTTTCCTTTTCTTTCATTCTTTTCATATTCACAACTCATCTTTGGCCTATTCATAGCTCACAGAAATTTTAGTATACCCCTTTTTATTTCCACAACAATGCACAATGGATATAATTTATTCATTTCTTTTTCTTTCTTCTCTTTTCTTTCACCTCTTTTCTTTTTTTTTCTTTTTTTACAGGTAGGGGTTCCATCTTTTTCACAAGTTTCCAAGGACAAAGTTCACGAACTTCTTGCTCGATTTCTTTCTTCACTCTTACCACACCCCCAACTTAGGCTATTGGCTTAAGTTGGCTATTCAAATAAACCAATGCTTCACGAAGGTTATAGGTGGTGAAGACATGGTAACTTCAACAACCGGTCTAAACATTTGTGTAGATGTTTCATCCGAAGAAAAGGGTAGGATCAAATGGTGCCAAGCTAGGTTCACACACTCACAAGGTGGTCATACCAAGGTATAGCTGTTGACACCTAATTTTGGCCTAACATTTTCAAAATTCATACTTTTAAGTTGCATTCATTTAATATTTAAAAATATTTTTTTTAATATAATTTTAAATAATTTTATCGATACTTATCCTTATTTCTCAAAATTTTAGGATCTTTATTAGTTAATTTTAATTATATTATTTTTGTCACAGTCGATTGAATATGTTCAAATATTTATTCAATTCGATTAAATTATTATTTTTGTTAAATTACATTTTTTACATATCATTCAATTTATTCGTTACTTTCATTAATTTTCATTTTAATATTTTGCATAGTCTAGAAATTCATTCAAATATGAATAAGATTTCATACACAGATATTTTATTAATCGGTGATTTTGGCCCACGGTTTTAAGATAATGATATTGTACTATAGGTGGTTTTCTATTTTCTATTTAAACAATAGCTTGATCATTAAGTTAGTGGTGGTGGATAAGATTTTAGGGGTAATTTCAGATTTTTAGTGTTTAGTAAATTTTTTAAGTGTTCATATTTTTTTCGACGAAAATTCCACTGGAATCCGGCGAGTCCACCACCATCGATCCAAAAATCCTCCCTTGTTTTCTCCATTTTGCAGCAAACAACCTCCACACCTTTCCTTACCCATTTTTTCTGACCATGAATGGCACACAAACGGCCCCAAATTGCGAAACCCACCACACCCACCGGAGAACAGCCAAACTCCGGTGAACCAATCGGAAAACAACACACCACAAAACAACCCAGAAACAGCCCTACCTTTTACATACAACTCCTCCTCCACCAGATTCCAAAACAAAACCAAACTAAATGACCTCCAAAACCCACCGAAAAATGAAGCCGCGAGCCATCACCTCCAAGCTCGCAAACCACCATCAAACCCCATAGCTTCAACCAACGAGCTCCATCCATGAGCAAAATCAATGGTCCTGAAACTGCGGCCTCAAGCCAAAAATTCAATCCAACGAAGATCCATGCTGGAGCACAACAGTAAGCTAGAACTATCAATCGATTTCACAATTTTTCGGTGACCATGCTCACTTCTCCTCTTTGTTTATTTCTGCATCTTTTTTATTCTGTTGTTATTATGTGTTCATCGTATTGCATTTTTGATATTATTTATGTTTTTCGGCTAGATAACATTTTCGGTGGACTACTATTTCCCTATTGTTTGGTTTGCCTTTTTCTTTTTCTTTATTCTTGACTGTTGCTTTTATTTTCTGGTTTCTATTTTGTGGTCATACTCTATCACTTTTGTTTGTGGAGCATATTGCATGAAATGATTAGCTTATATATAGATAATGTTTAAATTATTATTGTTAAAAGTTAATAGATCTGAGTATTCTAGCTTCAGTGGTTTATTTACAAGTTATTTTTATTCTTTAATCATTCTATATTTGTTAGTTGTTAGGTTTGATATGATGTATAGGACTGACTTTTAGTAAACCATAGATTCTTTTGGTACCTTTCATTTGTATTTTTGTGATGCTTGAAAATTCTCTTCCAGACATTCAAGATAAAAATAAAACTAATCTCATGGTTTCAGGTGCATTGTGTAGTGAGCTTTTAGATTAAAATGCAATTGCATCGCACTATTGTTCTAGAACTTGGCCTGAATGTTTATCGAGGTGAAATTCTAAGTAATGTTTAGTTTGGAAAATTATTGTAGGCCTTCTATGACCCGATTGTGCCTTTCAAAGCCTACCAAATGACATTAATCCCTAGTTTTCCCCACTTTGAGCCTGAAGCCTTTTCTTTGGACACCACATCTTAGCCACTACCCTTCTGAGTGCTTACATGCATTATCCCTCTCTTGGCCCAACTTTCTTGAGTGCATCAAAGATGTGCAAATTATGAGAGAAGATCTAGATTTGAAGTTGCCAAAGGCAAAAGATATAAAGTCTCCCAAAGTCAATGAAGCAAAAACAACTTCTAGAGAAAGGATAAAGAGAAAGAAAAAAAAGAAGTTGAAAGAAATAAAGAAAGACAAAAGCACCCCTAAAAGGTCAATGAAAGATAAGAAGGAAAATACTCCAACAAAAAAGGAGAAAACTTCAAACGAAAGTGGTGAAAAGAGGAAAAACACCAAGAAACAAGGACTCAAAAGAAATCTAAATAAAATAAAGGGGTGATAAAAGGAAAAGCTCCAAAAAATAAGGATTCAAAAGAAGTCATAACAAAAGAAAGGGACAACGAAGAGGATCATACGCCAAAGGCGTATCAATCGTCAAAAGCACAAACTCAGGGTGACGCTCAAGGAGAAATTAATTCACTCTTATCCAAAATAAATATCCTACCCATCCCTAAGTCTACATTACAAGCCAATGACAAGCTCTATATGATCTCATTCCAAATGTTCACACATTAGTGGAGATTTACATAAGGGCCAAGCATATGATATCACAGTTGCATGCGTTAAACATTCTTGAGAGTGTGAGAGCACTTTGAAAAATGTCCTCAAATCAAACACTTCAAATATATGTGAACATAGGACTTTGTTTTTATCTGAGGGCACTTGAAACATGAGAATTGATACAATTCAAAATCTTTGTTTGAAGCAAGATGAACAAATCTTGCTATACTTAAGTATGTTTGAGGTACCAGTTGAAGCTATAGGAATTACCTTGAATTCAATCGTAGTTAGAAAAAAAAGAAAAAAGAAGAGAAATTTACATGCATTCCTAATTGTTGGTACCAGTTGTAGTGAAGATTTGACTATCTTTTCACATTTTTTATTTTCAGAAAAAAAAGAGACAAGCCCCCACCTTTTAATATCCTCCAAAGAATATTTTTTTTATTCCTTTCTTTAAAAACAATAATTTGCATACCCTTTTTTTGGATGTCCGTTGTAAATTGTGATATTAGGCTAATCCCGTCAGTGTGAAACACCAATTTCACTTCATTGGGTCATCCGTCCCAAAAATGTGACATATATTTTATCTTTGGGCTTTGAATATCATTTTTTCATTTCATCATCTTCATATTACACATTTTCTCTTGATGATCTTTTCTCAAATTTTTTGTAGTATTCATCATCTACAGGACTGGAACTAGATTGACCTGGTTCTTGGCTCAACAGGATATGTATGCGCCACAACAGCTCGGTCATGTATCAATGTGATTTTCATTTCCCATTATAATAAAAACTTAGGAGAGAATTTTTGAAAAGATGTCAAAAATTCACAATAAAGATGCTATCTCCAGCAAGTCAAGATTGGAGATCACTGTGAGATTTGCCAAGAGATCTAACTGGGACAGAATATTTGAGGAAGACTCAAAAATTCCATCAAGTTATGTCAAAAGTCTTATAGTCAACTTGAAATGATCCAGCATTGCCATAATGAAGCAAAAATAAACTTGGGAGGTGAGCCACCAGTGCCTCGTACAAATTCCCCAATAAAACATGAGTCACAATGAACACAAAGTATTCAAGAGCAAAATGATGATTGCTCACATGTGTCAAAGTGATCAGGCATTTTGTACGTATTCTCTTTTGAAAGGATCTTTTCTCAAGTTTTCTTGACTAAGTTGCTCGCTAAGGTGACATTGTGTCTTCTAATTGCTCCTTTTGAGTACAGGAATAGGTGAAAGCATTGAGAGGATGACACTTTCAAGACACACGAGCAATCCACCTCGTTATAGTGGACAATCATCGAGCCATCCACCTTGTTACAGTGGACAATGATCGAGCCATCCACCTCGTTACAGTGGACAATGATCGAGCCATCCACCTCGTTACAGTGGACAATCATCAAGTCATCCACCTCGTTACAGTGGACAATCATTGAGCCGTCCACCTCGTTACAATGGATAATCATCGAGTCATTCATCATTGCATTTTTCATTTGCCGAGAGGGCCATTGCATTCTTCATTAGTGAAAAGGTCTATTGCATTTTTAATTAGCCGAGAGGGCCATTGCCTTTTTCATCTGCCAAGAGGGCCATAGAATTTTCATTAGACGAGACTGCCATTGCATTTTTCATTTGCCAAGATGGCCATAGCATTTCATTCACCGAGAGAGCCATTGCATGATTAGTCGGAGAAGGTTAACATTAAAGATATTTTTAAGTCACATATATTCGGAGGTGAAAGATGTGCACTCTATCTATTCCACGTTGAAGTCGGAGAAGGCTGACGTTGAAAGAATTTTTTAAGTCACACACTAAGAATATCATCATTATCTGAGAAAGAGCTTAAAAGATCAAATAAGATGAAGGATTTTCCTTTTTTTCATACTACGACATTGTCATTCGTCCTACCGATGGACATACATTCATATCCTACCGATGGATCATCTTTTTCGCCCCACGATGGACATGTAGTTATATCCTACCGATGATTCATCTTTATTCGTCCTACCGATGGACATGCATTTATATCTTACCGATGAATCATTCTCATGCGTCCTACCGATGGACATGCATTTATTTTGCCAAATATACTATCAATGGATTCAAATTTGCCCTAACAAATTGACTGACAATCATTTGTTCATTCTCAATTAAGCCACAGGTGTGGACTACGTCAATAAGGACACAACACAACGTATAACCTTTTAGAAGCAAGTCAAGGAGTTCCATCACATCCAAATCACACTTTTATAAACAGGTCATGTGTTTGGCCAAAATTGGATTTGTCAATTTTTTTGTCCATTATTTCTTTCATCAATCATATCCAACGAAAGGGACAGTGGTTGACACCTAATTTTTGCCTAACATTTTCAAAGTTCATACTTTTAAGTTGCGTTCATTCAATAGTTCAAAATATGTTTTTATATAATTTTAAATAAGTTTATCGATATTTATCCTTATTTCTCAAAATTTTAGGATTTTATTAGTTTATTTTAATTATATTATTTTTTGTCACAATCGATTGAATATGTTCAAGTATTTGTTCAATTCGATTAAATTATTATTTTTGTTAAATTACATTTTTTACATATCATTCATTTTATCCGTTAATTTCATTAATTTTCATTTTGATATTTTTGCACAGTCTAGAAATTTATTTAAATATGGATAATATTTCATGCACAAATATTTTATTAAACGGTGGTCTTGACCCACGGTTTTAAGATAATAGTAGTGTACTATAGGTGGTTTTCGATTTTCTATTTAAACAATAGCTTGGTCATTAAGTTAGTGGTGGTGGATAAGATTTTAGGGGTAATTTTAAGATTTTTAGTTATTGATAAATTCTTTGAGTGTTCATATTATTTCCGGTGAAAATTCCACCGGAATCCGGTGAGTCCACCACCATAGTTCCAAAACACCCCTTTGTTTTCTCCATGTTGCAGCAAACAACCTCCACAACCTTTCCTTACCTTTTTTTCCTGACCAAGAACAGCACACAAACGATCCCAAATCGCGAAACCCACCACACCCACAGGAGAACAGCTAAACTCCGGTGAACCAACCGGAAAACAACACACCATGAAACAACCCAGAAACAACTTTACCCTTCACACACAACTCCTCCACCAGATTCCAAAACAAAACCAAACCAGATGACCTCAAAAACCCACCGAAAAATGAAGCCGCGAGCCATCACCTCCGAGCTTGCAAACCGCCATCAAACCCCATAGCTTCAACCAACGAGCTCCATCCATGAGAAAAATCAATGGTCTTGAAACTCCGGTCCCAAGACAAAAATTTGATCCAACGAAGATCCACGCCGGAGCAGAACAGTGAGCTAGAACTATCAATCGGTTTCACAATTTTTCAGTGACTATGCTCACTTCTCCTCTTTGTTTATTTCCGCATCTTTTTGAATCTGTGGTTATTATGTGTTTATCGTATTGCATTCTTTGAAAATATTTACGTTTTTCGGCTTGATAACATTTTCGGTGGACTACTATTTCCCTATTGTTTGGTTTGCCTTTTTCTTTTTCTTTATTCTTGACTGTTGCTTTTTATTTTTTTTTGCTATTTGTGGTAATATGACAAGACCCAAAACCGGGTGTGATGACACTTTTCCTATCCCACCAGGACAAGTCAGCCTAAACCCACCCAACAAAGCATAAATAGTATGGAAATTAAGCAATATCTAGAAGAACAATAAAAGCGGAAGTCTTTCAAACTTAAACAATCCACCAAGACTGGTTGAAACATGTACAAGCCGCTAATGACATAATTCAAAGGAAAATACAAGTCATAAATATGTCTTAGCCTCTCAAGTACAACAAAGTATAAAAACAGGAGTAAGAGAGTTCAATGGCGGATGATAGCTACCTCTCTCGATTTCCTGGAAAGCCTCAGATGGTAAAGAAAAGAGATGCTCACAATCCGGGCTCGGAACTTACACAGGTGTAGAAGCAAGAGTGAGTACCAAAAACACTGTACACAACAAGTCAACTAACAAGACAAGGCAAATCAAATAAAATACGCAAAATCCTTTCAACCCAACCGAACCTCCATAACTACAACCTGCACAAAAAAATCAGCCCAACCTAACAGATTCCAATACACAGTCCAATAGTCTCCATAATCACAATTCAGAAATATAAGTCACAACTCGCAAGTAATCACAAACTCAATCACAAGAATCATGTTCCACACACAATAATATGCATGAATGCTGGTGTACATGCAATGATCATGCATGCATCACAATCGCCGGCAGAAACCTCGGAATCACACTCTCACCGAAAGAAACCTCAGCATCACAATATCACCGGCAAAAATCTCGGCATCACAATATCGCCGGTAGAAACCTCGGCATCACAATATCGCCGGTAGAAACCTCGGCATCACAACATCACCGACAGAAACCTCGGCATCACACTCTCGCCGGTAGAAACCTCGGCATCACAGTAAATCATCTCATCACAGTGTTTAAGAACAAAATGCAAGCATGTTTACACAAATGATGAGGAAATAACCAATTCAAGAAATTCACAATCATAACAAGCCCTCAAGGCATTTCACAACTACACATCAAAATCGAGATCAAGGCATAACACACTTTAGTTCACAACATTAGCACACATTGCCTTTTATTAACCCTGTCGATGTTTAAGATTAGTTCATGCAAGAATTCAACCTAACACCTCATTCCCATTACTCCCCAACATATACAAGAAAGGAGATTCTGGATTCTACAAGATTTACGGAGTTTTAGAAGTTTACTTGCCTTAGCCAAAATCGCAATCAATCAATAACCAGAGCTTTCCCCTTCCAAAAGTAATCCAAAGCACCACAATCTATTCAAATTATGATTAACCATAAAATTCTGAAACTATCGACATCAAGAAGACAAAATTCGAGTAAAAGGGTCAAAATGGCTCTAAAAAGTCCTATTCCGAAAATGGGGTTTAAATCTAGAAATTTTTACATGGCAATGGTCCTCAAAGCATTCGAAATCCATTGGTAAAAACCATTTCAAAAAAGGAGTTCAAACCAGATCACAATCAACATTTGATCAAAAATTCAGAGTTCATGCAAAACCCCAAAATTCTCACTTTAAAAACCCCAATTTCAAGTTGAAATCAAGTTATAATCATTGTGTATTAAGGATTGAGGGTTAAAATCACTTACCCAAATGGTTCCCATGAAAACTCTCTTTAAAAATTGCCTTCCCGAGCTCCAAAAGTTTGAAAATGGTGAAAAAGAGTGTTTTCCCGAATTTACACTGTTCAGGCATGATTTGCTCTTCGCGAACGCGGAGGCAGAGACTACAACACTCCGCAAATGTGGGACCCCCTCCACAAACACGGATGTCAAACATACAACCCTCTGCGAACGCAGAAGAGGGTTCCACGAACGCGAAGGCTAAAATGCCAGGCACAAGAAACAGAAAAAATCAACAATGCACTAAGTGGCCGTTTGATAGGGAGTATTAAGATAAATAGTCCATGTATTACGTTTGATATTATTTAGTACCATGTTTGGTATGAATTTAAGCCGATGTATAACTAATCCATTGATTAGTTATACATCCTACATGGTATTAGAGGATGTATTACTAATACCTTCCATTTGGAGGTATTAGTAATACATAGGATTTAATACCATGGGATAAGCCTATGTAAAGACAAAAATATCCCTCAAATCATTTTAATCATTTTGTTTATTTTCTTGATGTTATGTTTTATATTTGTATTAGTAAATTTATTTAAATAAATTAGTTTACAAATTATTTAGAGAGAGTTGTTTATTACTAAATAAATCCAATACAAATCAATACAATATTTGAAATGTGAGTTGTTTAACATTTACTAATTAAAAAGGCAAATATATCACTACATGACGTTTGTGATCTTAATTGATTGTATTATTTGTTGATATATATATATATTTGTGGTTTTCAAATTATTTGTATTTTGAATAATTTATAAACTTGCATACATATTAAAATTACAACTTGCAATTTTTATGTATAAATGAAGATGGTTTATTCAATTTTATTATTGTTTATCATCTTTTCGATTTTAAAAGTAGATGGTTTATCTTTTTACATTGAAAATTGACATTTTGTGAGTGATCAATTTATTAAGATGACAATTATTTATCCTTAAATAATCCAAGTGAAAAAATAGACTACAAAATTATTCTTCTCCAAGCTAGTTAGAAGGTCATAAAAAAATAATATTGTCCGGCAATTATGTATCTTGACCCAATTACATAATAATTCAAGGGTATAATTGGAAAAAAAAATTATATAGAGTTTTAATCCAAACACAAGATGAGGTGGGAAATAATGAACCAAACACTTGATAAAAATAAACCATGCATTACTAATTCATGCACTACTAACCCCTGCATTACTAATCCCTGCATTACTAATCCATGCGTTATTAATCTTTGTACTAAACGGCCCCTAAGTCTCCGAATGGACCCTCGGGATTCATTTGGAACCCCGTGCACACAAACCATATATGCTACCCTACTAAATTTGACGTTCCAGACTCAATGGAACCGTCGGAATTCGAATTCGAGGTATCCTTGACCCAGAAACTGATAAAGCACAAATAAACTAATTTAAGCCTCAAAAACTCATATCAAGCTCGGGACCTCTAAATATTCCACCAAGGCCACTCCTATGCCTACAAGCATCCCTCGAATCCAATGGATTTGTCGGAATTCGATTCCGAGCATACGATCTCTGAATGTTGACAAAGTCAACTCTATGGGAAAAAATTCACTAGTTTCAAACTTAAGGCCTCAAATCCCTGATATAGCCCCAAATCTAATTCCGTCAACTCTCCTAGACAAAATTCCACATTTCGGAGCTAATGGAATCGATAGAATTCCATTCCGAGCTCCGAAACTCTGAATGATCTCAATGCCACTTTTTGACAAGTTAAGCTTTTAAAACTCAAAACTTTCCAAAAACCTTAACTCAACAACAAACTTCACAAAATTAACTTCAGATACTGATCAAACATGAATCGGGGCAACTCTCGGGAGGGGTAAAATGGTTATTTTGCAAAAAATACCAAAAATGACCTTTTGGGTCATTACATTATCCACCATTAATAACCATGTTCGTCCTCGAACATAAAGTAAAAGAAAGTACCTGGAGCCTCGAAAAGCTGAGGATATCTGGCAGGCATGTCGGATTCAAACTCTCAAGTAGCCTCTCCAATTGAACGGTGACCCCACTGCACCTTCACTGAAGCAATCTCTTTGGTCCTAAGCTTATGGACCTGCCCATCTAGAATGGCTGTAGGCTCCTCCTCATAAGTCAAATCTAGACTATACTCCACCGAATCGAGTGTAATCACATGAGACTCGTCCAGGATGTACTTCCGAAGCATAGTAACATGAAACACATGATGCACAACTGACATGCTAGGTGGCAAGGCCAACTTATAGGCTATCTCTCCCACTCGGTCCAAAATCTCAAAAGGACCAATGGATCTAGGGCTAAGCTTTCCTTTCTTTCCAAACCGCATAACACCCTTCATGGGTGACACTCGGAGCTAAACATGATCTCCCTCTATGAATACTAGATCTCGGACTCTCCGATCGGCATAACTCTTCTGCTGACTCTGAGAAGTCAACAACCTACTCTGAATCAAATGAACCTGATCCATGGCATCTCTAAATAAGTCAGTGTCTAAGGAATCCATCTCCGCTGAGTCAAACCTCCAATCGGTGATCTACGCCGTCTTCCATACAAAGCCTCAAAAGGGGCCATCTGAATGTTGGAATGATAGCTGCTGTTGTAGGCAAACTTCTCTAGAGGCAAATGCTGATCCCACCTAGCACCAAAATCAATCAAACACACACGGAGCATATCCTTAAGCACCTGAATCGTCCGCTCTGACTGACCATCTATCTGAGAGTGAAAGGTTGTGCTCATATATAATCGAGTACCCAAACCATGCTGTAAAGCCCTTCAGAAGTGCGAAGTGAACAAAGAACCTCGATCTGAGACTATAGATATCGGCACCCCATTAAGTCTAACAAATCTGACTGATGCAGTGCTAGGCTAACTTCTTTGTTGTATACCTCACTCAAACTGGAATGAAATGAACGGACTTAGTCAGCCTATCAACAACCACCCAAATAGAATCATAACCACCCACGGTGGTAGGTAGACCCACAACGAAATCCATGGTAATCCGCTCCCACTTCCAAGTAGGAATGGGCATCCTCTGAGACACACCTCCAGGTTGCTGGTGCTCACACTTGACCTGTTGACAGGTTAAACATCTGGATATAAAGTCTGCAAGATCCCTCTTCATACCACACCACCAGTAATGCTGAATCAGATCATGATATATCTTCGCTGTTCCTGATGGATAGAATATCTAGAACAATGGGCCTCCTCTAGGATCAGTCTAATAAGCTCGCCCACCTTAGGCACACAAATCCAACCTCTGATCCTCAAAACTCCATTGGAATCAAGTACAACCTCCTTGGCGTCGCCTCTCGTCACCTTGTCCTGAATGAGACACAACTTCTCATCCTCAAACTGGTGCTCTCAAATCTGCTCAACTATGGATGAACGGGCCTCGATGAATGTAATCAAACTACCGCTCTCCTCAAAAACTTGTAACCTGACAAAGTTGTTGGCTAACCTCTGAATATCTCTAGCCAAGGGCCTCATATCAACATTGATCGTGGCGAGACTCCCTATACTAGGAGCCTTCCTACTCAAAGTATCGGCCACCACATTGGTCTTCCTAGGATGGTACAAAATAGTTATATCATAGTCCTTCAGCAACTCAAGCCATTTGCGTTGTCTCAAGTTCAGCTCCCTCTGACTGAAAATGTACTGAAGACTCTGATGATCGGTGAAAACCTCACAATGAACCCCATACAAGTAGTGGCTCCACAACTTAAGTACAAATACCACCACCGTAAGCACTAAGTCGTGGGTAGGATAGTTCTTCTCATGAAACTTAATCTGTCTAGAAGCATAGGGTATAACCTTCCCTTTTTGCATCAACACACCTCCAAAAGCAACTCCGGAGGTGTCACAATATATGGTAAAACCCACATCCTCATCGAGAAAGGTCAATACAGGAGAAAATGTCAACAAAGTCTTGAGCTTTTGAAAGCTCACCTCACACTCATCGGACTAATGAAAATCCATGATCTTCTGAGTCAATCTAGTCAACGGTGCGGCAATAGTAGAGAAGCTCTGCACAAACCGTCTGTAGCAGCCTGCCAACCCCATAAAACTCTGAATTTTGATAGGAGAAGTAGGTCTCGTCCAGCCCTTAACTACCTCAATCTTGGCCAGATCAACCCTAATAACCTCCTTGGACACCACAAGTCCCAAGAATGCCACAGAATCAAGCAAAATCTCACACATGGAGAACTTTGCATACAACTTCTGCTCTCTCAATCTCTGAAGCACCAACCTCAAGTGACGAACATGATCCTCCTCGGTCCTGTAATATATCAAAATGTCATCGATGAATATGATCACAAAGGAATCCAAGTACGGATGGAACACTTCGTTCATCAACTCCATAAACGCCGCAGGGGCATTAGTCAGCCCAAAAGACATCACCAAGAACTTATAGTGGCCATAATGAGTCTGAAAAGCTATCTTAGGAATAACCGATGGCCTAATCTTCAACTGGTGATAACCGGACCTCAAATCAATCTTAGAGAACAATGCCATACCTTGAAACTGATCTAAAAATTCATCAATGCGAGGAAGATGATACTTGTTCTTAACAGTCACCTTGTTCAACTCCCTATAATCAATACACATCTTCATAGAGCCATCTTTCTTCTTAACAAAAAGAATTGGTGCTCCCCAAGGTGACACACTAGGTTGAATAAACCCTTTGCTCAACAAGTCTTGCACCTGATCCTTCAACTCCTTCAACTCAGCTGGAGCCATACGATACAGGGCAATAGAGATGGGCTTAGTGCTCGGCTCCAAGTCAATAGCAAAATCAATGTCCCTATCCGGAGGGACACTAGGAAGATCTTAAGGGAACACATCAGAAAACTCCTGAACCATGGGAATGGACTCCATAAAAGGAGACTCAACACTAGTATCCCGAATAAAAGTCAAATAGGACAAACACCCTCTATCAATCAACCTCTGGGCTCGAATGTAGGAGATTACCTTACTAGGGTAAGATCCACTAGTACCCTTCCACTTTACCCTCGAAACACAAAGCATCGCTAAGGTGATAGTCTTAGCATGACAATCAAGGATCACATGATAGGGTGAAAGACAATCCATACCCAATATCACATCAAAATTTACCATTCCCAGAATAATCATGTCTACCCAAGTGTCATACCCTATCAAAGAAACAAGACAGTATCGACACACTCAATCCACCACTAAGGGCTCACCCACGGGTGTAGAAAAATGCACATGCACAGGCATACAATCACATACTAAATCAAACCCAGATGCAAAGTAGGTAGACACATAGGAGAAAGTAGACCCCGGATCAAATAGTACAGATGCAGATCGATGGCAGACTGGGACGATACCTGTGATGATTGCATCAGAACACTCAGCCACGGGTCTCCCTGGAATAGCATAACACTGGGCTCCCCTACAACCTCATGTCTGAGCCACACTTATACCTCCACACTGGGCCATAACACCACTACCCGAAGCTCTACCGCCTCAACTTGTTGTCTGACCCCTTCCTTGATCCCTAGCCAGAGGCGCTGAATATTTCTCTGGAGCTTCTGAGTATGTACGATGGGGCCCTGTATGAGTCTAAAACAGACACTAGCGAATCATATAACCGGGATCCCCACAACCAAAATAAGACTTCGAAACGGTGAGATACTATGACGAACCAGATGAAGTACCACGGCCACCCTGGCCAGAACTATGAGACACACGGAACACCTATCCACTCTCAGCCGATGGCATGGAAGCATGAAAAGGCCTCTGACGCTGAAATGAGCTACCGCCACTCTGAGAACCTCTGACTCCAGATGAGGCACCGGAAAACTAACCACTAGAACAGGCCCTCTTGGGGTCCCCAAACTCCTCTCGAACCAACAACTCCGACTCCCTAGCTATGATCACAATGGAATGGAAGGAAGTACCCTCACGTGTTGATCTGAAAAAATATGATCTGATGGAGAAAGTCAACCCCCTCACAAATCTGCGGACGCTCTCCGCCTCATCTGGAACCAAGATGTGGCATGACGAGACAACTGATAGAAACATGCCTCGTACTCAATAACGGACATGCCACCCTAAGTCAAAATCTCAAACCTCAACCTACTCTCCTCACGCACACTCCAAGAAATGAATCGATCCCGAAAAGCACTAGAGAAAGCATCCCACTCGACCGGAGGAGATCCCACTGGCCTGGACTCCACACAAGACCTCCACCACTCCCTGGCTTGCCCACGGAGCTGGAGAGCAACAAAACGAAAGCCCCTCGCATCCACCATCCTCATAGCCTCAAGCATCTCATGGCACAAGGTCAGAAACTCATGAGGATCCTCGCTCTTACCACCCTGAAACTAGGGTGGTTGCATTCTCTAGAACCTCTCATAGCACTTCTGGTCCTCCACTTTCAGAACCACATCTGGAAAACCTATGCACCGACCGCTGGCGTGGGAACTAATGGTGGCTGACCCACCTGATCCCGAACAACCGGACCTTGAATCTGCTCTGGGGTTTGCGCCCCTACTCTAGTCTGTGAACCCTGTGGCATGCCCGCAGCACCCTAAGTAAAGCTCTCTATAACAACCAGAATCCTCAATAAGGTCTCCTAAAAAACTGATGCCGTAAACCCTAGAGGAACCTAGTCCGCATGAACCGCAACTTGTGGCTCTGGGGAAGGCTCTCTAGCACGGCCTCTAGCCAGTGCCGCTCCTCGGGCAAGGACTCCACCACGTGCCACTCCATGATCATGGCCTCTAGCTCGTCCCCTACCCCTATCTCTGGCTGGGGAGTAAACAACTACCCGGGGACTGCCTCCCCCCCATCGTCCAAAATAGATGCTCTGGTTCTTGCCATCTGCCAAAACAACATGCGATACTCAGTACTAGCGAAAGTTACCACGCACGATAAGAAGGAATGAAATAAAGGAAGTTTCCTAAATGTCTTTATAGCCTCTCATAGATAAGTACAGACGTCTCCACACCGATCCTCAAGACTCTAGTTAGACTTGGCTTGTACAGGTGAGACCTATGAACCTGGGGCTCTAATACCATTTGTCATGACCCAAAAACTGTGTCTGATGGCAGTTGTCCTACCCCACCAGGACAAGTCAGCCTAAACACAACAAAGAAGAAATAGAGTGGAAAATAACCAATATAAAGAAGAACAATATAAGCAGAAGTCTTTCAAACTTAAAAAATCCCCCAAGATTGGTTGTCACATGTACAAGCCACTAATGACAGAATTCAAAGGAAAATACAAGTCTTAAATATGTCTTTGCTTCTCAAGTAGAACAAAGCATAAAAACAGAAGTAAGAGAGTTCGCCGGTGGATGATAGCTACCTCTCACGATTACGTGGAAAGCCCCAGATGGTAAAGAAAAGAGATGCTCACAATCCGGGCTCGAAACCTACAAAGGTGTAGAAGCAAGAGTGAGTACCAAAAATCACGGCACTCAGCAAGTCAACTAACAAGACAAGGAAAATCTAATAAAATATGCGAACTCCTTTCAACCCAACACAACCAGCTCCATTACTACAACCTGCACAAAAAATAAGCCTACCCTAACAGGTTCCACTGCACAGTCCAACAGTCTCCATAATCACAATTCAGAAACATAAGTCACAACTCGCAAGTAATCACAGAGTCAATCACAAGAATCATGTTCAACACACAATAATATGCATGAATGCTGGTGCACATGCAATGATCATGCATGCATCACAATCATAGGCAGAAACCTCTGCATCACACTTTCACTGACAGAAACCTCGACATCACAATATCTCCGGTAGAAACGTCGGCATCACAATATCACCGGTAAAAACCTCGGCATCACAACATCGCCGACAGAAACCTCAGCATCACACTCTCGCCGGTAAAACCTCGGCATCACAGTCAATCATCTTATCACAGTGTTCAAGAATAAAATGCAAGCATGTTTACACAAATGATGAGGAAATAACCAATTCAAGAAATTCACAATCATAACAAGCCCTCAAGGCATTTCACCACTACACATCAAAATCGAGATAAAGGCACAACACACTTTATTTCACAACATTAGCACACATTGCCTTTTATTAATCCCGTCGATCATTAAGATTATTTCATGCAAGAATTCAACCTGAAACCTCATTCCCATTACTCCCCAACACATACAAGAAAGGAGATTCGAGATTCTACAAGATTTACGGAGTTTTAGAAGTTCACTTGCCTTAGCCAAAATCCCGATCAATAAATAATCGGAGCTTTCCCCTTCCGAAAGTAATCTAAAGCACCACAATCTATTCAAATTATGATTCACAATCAAATTATGGAACTATCGACACCAAGAACACAAAATTCGGGTAAAAGGGTCAAAAATGGCTACGAAAAATCCTATTCCAAAAAACGGGGTTTAAATCCAGAAATTTTTACATGGGAATGATCCTCAAAGCATTAGAAATCCATTGGTAAAAACCAATTCGAAAAAGGAGTTCAAACCAGATCACAATCACCATTTGATCAAAAATTTGGAGTTCATGCAAAACCCCCAAATTCTCACTTTAAAAACCCCAATTTCAAGTTGAAATCAAGTTATAATCATTGGGTATTGAAGATTGAGGGTTAAAATCACTTACCCAAATGATTTCCATTAAAATTCTCTTTAAATATTGCCTTCTCGAGCTCCAAAAGTTTGAAAATGGTGAAAATGGGTGTTTTCCCAAATTTACACTGTTCAGGCATGATTTGCTCTCCACGAACGCGTCTCACATAGCCTGCGAACGCGGAGGCCAAGACTACAACACTCTACGAATACGGTACCCCCTCCGTGAATGTGGAAGTCAAACATAGAGCCCTCCGCAAAACAGCAAAAATCAACAATGCACTAAGTCTCTGAATGGACCCTCGGGATTTGTTCAGAACCCCGTGCACACAAACCATATATGCTACTCTATTAAATTTGACGTTCCGGACTCAATGGAACTGTCGAAATTTGAATTTGAGGTCTCCTTGACCCGGAACCCGATAAAGTGCAACTAAACTAACTTAAGCCTCAAAAAGTCAAATCAAGCTCAGGACCTCTAAAAATTCCACCAAAGCCACTCCTAGCCAAAAATTATCCCCCGAATCCAAGGGAGTTGTTGGAATTCGATTATGAGCATCCGATCTCCGAATGTTGACCAAAGTCAACTCTATGGCCAAAAATTCACTAGTTTCCAACTCAAGGCCTTAAATCCAGATATAGCCACAAATCTGATTTCGTCAACTCTCCTAGACTAAATTCCACATTCTGGAACTGATGGAATCGACAGAATTCCATTCTTTGCACCGAAACTCTGAATGACCTCAATGCCTCTTTTTGACAACTTAATCTTTTAAAACTCAAAACTTTCCAAAAACATTAACTTAACAAGAAACTTCACAAAACCAACTTCAGATACTGATGAAACATGATTCGGGGCAACTCTCGGGAGGGGTAAAATGGTCATTTTGTAAAAATTACCAAAAATGACCTTTAAGGTCATTACATCATACCCTATCACTTTTGTTTGTGGAGCATATTGCATTAAATTATTAGCTTATATATAGATAATGTTTAAATTATTATCGTTAAAAGTTAATAGATCTGAGTATTCTAGCTTCAATGGTTTATTTACTTGTTATTTTTATTCTCTAATCATTCTATTTTTGTTAGTTGTTAGGTTTTTGTTTATCTCATTAATATTGTTGTCACTCTATTAATTTAATAATTTATTGATAGTTTCTATTGAGGTTTGAAATTATTATTATTATTATTATGATATTGGAATGTTGTCTTCTGTGGTGGTTGTTAAAGGTTTCCTTTTTTTTCTATTGTTTTGTTCGTTATTTATGGATTATATTTGAATGATTTTGTTTTTTCTTGATACTCTTAATTTTGTTATAGATTAATAATCAATGAGTCATGTGTTATCATTTTTTTTACTGTTGCTAGGTGATTCATGCTATATTACTTTGTGTTTTTTTTTATATTATTTTCATATTGTTTTCTATTTGAAAAATACACTAATATAAATTGGCCAATGAAAAAATCTTTACGTCGGTTTTAGAGGCCTCCCTATGTGAAAAGATGAAAATTTAGTTTAAGTTCATATTTTTTGTATGTTAAAATTGGCCGATGAAGAAATTACCGTCAATTTCCAAGGCTTCCCATGTATATAAAATGAGTTTTATTTTATTTATTTTGACTCATATTAATTCATTACTAACACTTTTATTAAGTGTGTTTACAGGTATCCCAGAGTTGCTTCTCATTGAAGCTATTCCAATGGAGTTCGAATATCATATTCATTAATATGTATATTATTGACGTTAGGCAAATATTAGGCCGTTTCTTATATTATGGTTTACTTTATTGTTTGTGTATATTACATGTTTATTATATCCTTCTCAATTTGAAAAAATATATTCAGTCGGGACCCACTGTTGTGGATTTTGAAGGATACTTAATACCTTCCCTTCGAAATAACTTGAACCCTTACCTAGAATCTATTAATTTCGTATATCATTTAATTGGTTTCCTAGTTTTACCTAAAATCAGGTGGCAACTCTTAAAATTCTTTTATTCTTTAAATTGTTTTAAAGATTCATTGGATTTTTTTTTGAGTTACTACGACGTTTCTCCTTATTTGAATAATTTAGGGATGTAAACAATAGCAATTAGGTTCACTCTCAAAAATTTATGCCTAAGATCATTTCCTTCATTCACCAATGCTAGTCAATTGGACCAACGGGGCAAGTTCTAGGTATCATCATGCACACTTTTCAAGTAAACCTTACCATACATGGCATCCAAACACAATTGTGGATCACAACTCTACGAGTTAAGCTTGTGTTCAACGGTCATTGCAAGACTCTCATCGACATTAAACTAGTCACAATGAGATGCTAAGAGTTCACACAAGACTTATGCTACTCAAATTTCCTCGTTGGACTCACACCAACATATCGTTTATCAAGAGCACTATTTAAGTCATCGATATTGATCACAACCGTCACTTGAATGTTTAAGAGAACAGTAACCAATCATTCACAAACCAACATTGACAATCAAGGGAGAAGTCAATGAATCAAAAACCAAAACATTCAATATTAAAGCAACATGAACCAAAACAATATCCAAATGAAAACACAGAATATCTCAAAAGCTAAATACAACCAAAAGGGTAGGCAGCCAGATACGTTCACCTCACCAAAAAGAGACAAGCATTGTCTTCAATGCAAAAACAAAACTAGGAGTATCAACAAGAAATAAAATGGAGGGAGAGTAAAGATCCCCCTGTCAGGCTAGGCTTAAGGTGAACTCCGGCTCGGTGGTGTGGCCTCAACCTGGGCATCAGTGCCCTTCTCTACTCCAACTCCGGAAGGCTGTACAGTGACCTGTGCCGTGGGCTTAGACCCACTAGAACCAATCATGGACGTGTCGCGTAGTGAAGCCTCTGTGGCCACCCATACCAAGTCACCCTCTAAATCCTCTAAATCCTCGTACACATCTCTCTCACGAGCAACAAAGTCCTCCTCATCCATCTCGGGAGTGTCTGAATCCATGTCCTCATCAGCAGTATCAACGTCTCTAGTAGTAGTAGTCGGAGGGATCTCAGAGTCAGCTTGCCCTACCTACCTAGTCATTTTAATCGAAGGCAACTTAGAACTAGGGTCCTCAGGAACATCTACACTACCCCACAACATCGATATGTCGGTGGACTTCAATTCATCAACATCTTGATGCATACCAGCAATATACGCCTTCACGGCTGTTAAATCAGTGGGCTGTGGTCTGTCTTCTCACACACCTCAACTCGAGCTGTGAGGGAATCCAATGCTAGCCCATGTGTAGTGATCAACTTACACTGTTCCTTCAACTCTTCCCGAATGGGAGAGAGTGTAGCAGCAATGGAACGATCAATCATGGAAGGAACAACAGCCTCAACTTGAGAAGCCCTCACATCAGTCGAATGGGCAAGGTTGCCCATTTCATAAATCATAGCCTCAGTCAAAGGGGGACGGGAGGTGGGAGGCAGGAGCAGGAGTAGGAGTAGTAGAGGTCGACGGGGTAGGTATACCTGAAGTCTCGATGGTGGTAGGGGGAGGTGTAAACCAGCCTCCATAGTCTCCATGTCAACAACTGGAGAAGTGTCCACCAGAGTTTTCTTCTGCCTCTCCGCTTCATCCTTCAAATATTCTGCTTCAATCTGATGAATATCACAAGATGAGGAAAGAGTAACCTCGATATCCATCTTTGCCTAAAAAGGCACACCAGCCTGGCGACGCATGGAGCTGATCAATATTGGAAAGGGCAATGAGGTTTTATTTTCTTTGTCCCTCACAGCCATCTCCTGAGCAATAATAGACCCTAGATTAAGCCTCTCTCAGCCGATTATACATCCCAACAGTGCAGCTTTCAGATGCCGGATAATGGATTCTATTTGGGATGGCATCAATATGCTGCAGATGAACCCGAACCAGTATCATGCGGCGATGTTCAAATCCTTCTTCTCAATTGTGACCCCCGCCTCGATCCATGGGGGTGTCGCATCACTCAACAATGGGGTAAGCCACCCTTTGAAGTCATCCACAGTCTGAATCTTGGTTTTGTCGGCCAAAGAATGTCGAGTCCGCATTGTGCAATGAATTCATCATTGATGTTGGTCTCATTGCGCTTGACCTTCTTACCCCACACCTCTACAAACTCGACAGGTGCCATCAAACTAGCCTTCTTCTTCCCCTTCGGGATCAACTTTGCATACCCTTCATAGAATTCTCAAACCCATGTAGGAACGTATGGGCTCTAAAGTTTCATGAACTGCTGGAATCTTTGGTACAACAGCTTCTCCAAGATAGTAGGATATCTGTCCACCACACCATCTGTGCACAACATCTTCTCTTCTAGTATGGTCCTCAAGCCCTCGGCCTTTAATCGATTCATAGACCTCAGAGGATTTACCAAAATAGGAGGCACTTATGGTGCCTGTGGTGCCTGTAGTAGCAGGTCATGTGCTGCTTTGGAGTGTAACTCTGAACGCCTCCACTTAATCAACTCAGCTATTGGAGCTCCGAACTCCACTGCCTCTTCATTCTCTGAGTCAGATGAGGCGAATTGAATTGAATCAATATCCACACTAATCTTCGAGCTTGTACTGGCTACTACCTGCTTCTTGCCCTTCCCTCTCACCAGTGAAGGTTGACGACGAGTGGGTTGGGGCTGCGCACATTCATCTACAATCACAACCCCTTTTGCTCTCTTTTGGGGTAGTGGACCTAGTGCTGGAACATTGGGTCTATCCATACCTGTAAAAGTGCACAAATGAGAACAAAATTCGATCGCAAAAAGGTTACGTAAACATACTTCTCAAAATAAATCGCAGAAAATCTCATCGAACAAGTCGGTGAGTCGCCGAGTCCGTTCGACGAGCAATAGAGGCATCGCCAAAAGTTCTAGAAAAATTTAGCAAAATTTCAAGTCGAAATGATGATCTCAAGACCATTTGGTGTGTGACCGAGGTCACTCGGCGAGCAACAGGAATCTCGTCGAATGTTACAAAAAATTTCAGCACAAAAACAAGTCAGAAAGGTGATGGGGAGGACATTTGGCGACACGCCGAACCAACTTGGCGAGCTCGACGAAGCTGGCCTAAATGGCCCGACGCATCACCTCCCCATTTTTTTGATTCACAACTAACTGCCCACGACACATCAATTCAAGCACAATTTTCAACAATTAGCAACTACCCACTAACAATTTACTATCCGGGGTACTCAAACTTCCCCCTATTGATTCAAATTCAACAAAAATGACAATTTTACCCTTAAGAAAGCCGTCACCCAATCTATCATCGGGCAAATTAAAGTCATTCGATTGAATTTTCACTACTCAGACTTCACCCGCACATTACCCAACATGCCAGACCTACAATTGCATTATCGAATACGAGAAATTCAAACTAAATCGCCCAAACAATTTATATAATCATGCTCGAATTCAATTTAAACTATATGAATCAACGGGCATACAATCAAGGCACAAAATTTAACTAATCGACGATAAGCCCATGACACTCCCAATTAGCATTTCAAATATGGCATGAAAATAAACGAAGTTTGTAAAACCAACCTCTAGTTAGACGATGAGATAGACGCCGCAAAGAGGGAGGGGAAAGGAATCACAATGATGCTCCAGACGCAAATCACAGGACACTAAATATGAAATAATAATCTAAAGTTTTAGAGAAAGAGTAGAGGAGTCAAAACTTTCAAATAAAATAGAAGATTTTGAATTTAAAAGGTCATAGACCCTTCTGTTTGCGCCCCAGTAGGTGAGCTGACTTACGTCGTCGATCTAGTTTGGTGATGCGTCGAATGGGCCACAGCTCACAAAACTTTATAAAAACTCATCCCTTTAGTAGGTGCAAAGGGATAACTCGATCGGGTTCACGATCCAATTCGGTGACTCGTCGAATTGGCTATTCGCTCGCCCAATCTTCTAGAACTTTCCTCACTTTTAACCTACAAGGGAGATGCATTTGGGAAATAATGGGCCATTTGGCGACTCGCCGAGTGGTCCAGCCCCTCCCCCATGTGCATTTATTCCAAAATACGTACTCCAACCTACACATCCAACAAACGTTATTCAAACAACAAAAAGTAAAGCTTGGATTGCCTCCCAAAAAGTGCCTTAGTTAAAGTCATGGAACGACGTGGATATACCTTCAAGAATCATCCAAATACACCACATCAATCACAGTCACATTGGGGCGCTCTCCAAAGTATAGCTTCAATCTTTGCCCATTCACCTTGAAAATCGACCCATCCTCGTTTTCAACTTCGATAGCCTCATTAATAAACACAGGATTTACTTTAAACGGACCCGACCATTTTGACTTGAGTTTTCCCTAAAAGAGTTTTAGGCAAGAGTTGTAGAGCAACACAAGATAACCAACTTTAAATTCTCGATAAAGGATTTTGGCGTCATGTCAACTCTTCATTTTCTCCTTATAAAGGGCTGAACTTTTATAGGCTCGAAGCCGAAACTCTTCCAAAGCATGGAGTTGGTTAACTCGATCCTTTGATGCATCTTCCCAATTCAAGTTTATGGCCTTCAAGGCCCACAACACTTTATGCTCAAGTTCAACCGTTAGATGACAAGATTTACCAAATACCAATTGGTACAGTGACTTACCAATCAAGGTCTTGAATGCAGTTCTATATGCCCAAAGAGCGTCATCTAACTTCTGGGACCAATCGGTTCGATTTGGATTAACGGTCTTGGCCAAAATCCCTTTAATTTCCCAGTTTGACACCTCAACTTTCCCACTTGTTTGCGGATGATAAGGGGTGGCAACCTTATGCTTGACTCCATACTTGCTCAATAACAATGCAAATATTCAGTTACAGAAGTGAGAGCCCCCATCACTGATAATTACACGTGGAGTGTCAAACCTTGTGAAAATGTACCGCTTGAGGAATTGAACCACACTTCTCCCTTCATTATTAGGTAAGGCCACAACCTCTACCCATTTAGAGGCCTAGTCAACAGCCACAAAGATGTATTTGTTCCCATAAGAACTCACAAAAGGCCTCATGAAATCGATTCCCCGTATATCAAACAACTCAACCTCTGAAATAGGAGTGAGAGGTAATTCATGCCTTCGCGATACTCCTTCTTTCTTTTGACATTGCACACACTTCTTTACAAGGGAGTTCATATCTTGATACAACATTGGCCAATAATAACCACTTCGTAGTACCTTCACGGTAGTACGCACTCCACTATAGCGCCCACCTACCGGTGACACATGGCAAGCGTTAAGAATAGCATCTACCTCATCTTCCGGAACACATCTTCTAATCATATGATCCACACACTCCCAGAATAAGTAAGGTTCATCCCAAAAATACTTTTTCACATAAAAAAGGAACCTCTTTCATTGGTAAACATTCATCCCATTGGGAAGACCCACACACTACATAATTGGCAAAATCAGCATACCAAGGCGTGGTACCATTCTACACAACCATCACCGACTCATAAGGAAAGACTTTCTCAATGTATTTTTCACCAGAAACAACCACATTAATTTCAAGCCTCGACAAGTCGTCTGCCACTTGGTTCTCACACCTTTTTCGATCTTTGAGTTCAAAGTCAAACTCTTGCAATAACAACACCATCGGATCAACCTTGGCTTTGCATCTTTCTTAGCCATCAAGTATCGTATAGCAGCATGGTCGGTGTGTACCATCACCTTGGTCCCTAACAAATAGGTTCTAAGCTTCTCAAAAGCATACACCACGGCTAACAACTCTTGCTCCGTGACAGTGTAGTTCTTTTGAGCTACATTCAAAGTCTTTCTTGCATAATAGACAGGGTGAAACAAATTTCCCTTGTGTTGGCCAAGTGCATCCCCCAAAACCACACCGCTAGGCTCACACATTAGCTCAAACGGGATGCTCCAATCTGGAGCAACAATGATTGGAGCCGAAACTAGCTTTTCTTTTTGGCACAAAAATGCGTTGATGCAAGCTTCATCAAACTCAAAGACACTTTCTTTTTCAAGTAGCTTGCAAAGAGGATAAGCTACTTTAGAGAAATCTTTTATCAACCTCCAGTAGAAACCTACATGACCCAAGAAGTTTCTAATACCTTTAACCAAAATAGAAGGAGGTAACTTGGCGATAACTTCAACTTTAGCTTGATCAACTTGTATGCCTTCTCCTAAAATTTTGTTCCCCAACACAATACCTTCCTTGACCATGAAGTTACATTTTTCCCAATTGAGCAGAAGGCTCGTTTCAACACATTTTGGCAAGACTCTACCAAGGTTCACAAGGCACTCTTCAAATGTATCCCCCACAACCGAAAAGTCATCCATGAAGACTTTCATCGAATCTTCTACCATATCGGCAAAAATAGAGAGCATACACTATTGAAACGTCATCGGTGCATTTCATAATCCGAAAGGCATTCTTTTGAAATCAAACGTCCCATAAGGACATATGAATGTTGTCTTTTCTTGATCCTCCGGTGCAATGGAGATTTGATTATAACCGGAGTAACCATCCAAGAAGCAATACCATCCCCGACCCGCTAGTCTATAGAACATCTGATCCATAAAGGGCATTGGAAAGTTATCCTTCTCGATCCATGCATTCAACTTCCTATAATTTATACATACACGCCAACCGGTAACCGGTAACAATAGCACAAGCTCATTTTTTTCATATGGGACCACGGTCATACCACCTTTCTTCGAAACGCATTGAACGGGGCTCACCCACTTGATATCCGCAATAGTGTAAACCACTCCCGTATCAAGCCATTTGATGATCTCCTTTTTAACCACTTCTTGCATTGGAGGATTCAACCTCCTTTGATGTTAACACTTGGCTTACGATACTATCCAATTGAATTTTGTGGGTACAAATACTGGGAGGAATTCCCTCAAAGTCAGCAATCATCCATCCAACGGCCTTGATAAACACTTTCAACACACTAACTAGGGCCTATGTTTGCCATTCAAGCAAATCTGCGACAATAATCACGGGTATAGTGTTATTAGCTCCCAACAACACATAACAAAGGTGCGGTGGAAGTACCTTCAATTCAAGATTTGGTGGTTCTTCAATGGATGGCTTTGCGGGAGGACTTTTCCTATTCTTCAAATAAATATCAAGCTTCATAGGGTTCGTAGAATAAGACCCTGAACTCAATAGAGCAGCCACTACCTCATCATAATCTTGAATTTCTTCTCCATCGTAATTCAAGAGGACAGCGGCCAAAGACTCACCAACACAATAAATTTCACCCACACTAGCAACCGCTTCATCAACCACATCAATAACCGATATTGCATGGAGGCCACTAGGTTGCTTCATAGACTTTGAAACATTGAAAGTAACTTCCTCATCATTTACATGAAATTTAAAATCACCCCTTTCCAAGAATGGCCTACCGAGAATAATAGGAACCTCGGCATCAATCTCGCAATAAAGGATCACAAAATCCACCGAAAATATAAACTTGTCTACCTTCACAAAAGTATCATAGAGGATTCCAATAGGACGTTTGATAGAATGGTCGACCATGAGAAGACGCATAGTTGTTGCCTTAGGCTCACCTAGCCTAAGTTGCTTAAAAATGGCATAGGGCATTAAATTTATACTTGCCCCCAAATCACACAATGCTTTAGCAAATTGAAAGATCCCTATAGTGCAAGGGATAGTAAATGCCCTTGGGTCATCCTTCTTGAAAACCACGTTTGACATAATGGCACTACAACTATGTAATACTTCAACCATCTCAAAACCCATACTTCTCTTCTTCGTGACCAACTCTTTCATGAACTTTGCATAACCAGACATCTCTAACAACGCTTCCACCAACAGAAGATTAATAGAAAGAGTTTTGAAGACGGAAATAAATTTTTGAAACTTTGCGTCTTTATCCCTCTTCTTCAATCTGTGGGGAAATGGTGGGTTAACCTTGGGCAATGACTTTGTAGGTACCGAGGGAGGAATACCCCCCACCTTTGACTTCTTAGCCTCACCGGAAACAACATTCTTTTGGTGCATCATAAACCTTATTAGAAGTTTCATTGTTCAATTCTTCGGCAAGTCCATCACCCTAAAAAATAATAGCTTTCCCTTTACATAACTTGCTTTATCATCATTTAGCACATCACTTCCCAAAACCTTACCGCTCCGGGTCAAGATTGCCATGCATTGGATATTGTCATTCTTTGGATTGCCCAAGGTGTCACTAGGAAGACCCTCTTTTCTCTTGGATTTAAATGAGCTGAGATTTGACCCATTTGGGTCTCAAGTTGCTTTATAGAAACCGAATGAGAGGTCAAAATTTGATTCAAAGAGGAGAAGTCGGCTTTCATCTCCTTGAGCACTTTATCCAATCCTTCTACGTTGTTTAGGATGCGGGAAAGCATATCCTCGGTTCGAAAGCTCTCAGGGTCAGCATTTGGTTCTTTCAATTTTGGACGGTCATGGGGAGGCACATAACGATCTCTATCCCCATCTCTATCTCTTCAATTTGCACCCCTATCACTCCACTCTCGATCTCTATCTCTCAAACCTCCATTGTGATCTTTGTTCCAACCTTGATTCCTGCCCAACCTTGGATAGTTCGGACAAGAACCCCACTTACTTCGACATAAATTGTACCTCTTCATTATACATGGCTTCAAATTGTTCATCATCTGAGCTCGTTCCACTACTAGCACCAACCGCATTCACAGCCTTATAACCACCTCCCATGACATGTTTTATCAACAAATGCATTTGGGTTATCATCTTGACCATCAGCTCTTGGTTCTTCTCTATTTGTTCTTTGGTCAAACCAACACTGAAAGGAGACACCTGATCCTCTCTCATATGCCATGCTCGATTAATCTTGGTCATCTCATCAAGCTAAGCTAACACTAGGGGAAATGGTTGTCTCATGATTCCACCCTTGATATGTTAATCGATGACATCCTTGTTGACAGAGTCAAGATTCCGGTTGAAATATTGCAAGAGTACATTGTTCGGCAACCCATGATTAGGACATTGGAGGAGCAACTTTTGAAACCTCAACCAAGTTTCAAGAATGGGCTCACCATCAATCCACTTGAAATTTTGAATGCTATCCCTCAACTTCAACATCCTCGAGGGAGGGAAAAAGCATTTATAGAACGCCTCCGGGAGCTCCTCCCAAGAAGTAATAGAGTCCCTTGGTAGTTCGGCCACCACTTCATTGCTTCCCCCACTAGAGAAAAGGGAAACAAACGAAGCCGGATTGACTCTTGAGAAATATTCCTTAAGGTGAATTGTCTGCACACATTCACGAAATTGCGAATGTGATCATGAGGGTCCTCATGAGCAAGTCCCCCAAAGAAACCTTTCATTTACAGTAGCTGGAGCATAGTTCCGATCACATGAAAAATAGCGTTACCCACAGTTGGGGGTAAACAAATAGCTCCGGCACTTCCTATTTGATTCGTATTGACATCGTTTAAGTTTCTGATGTCGTCATCGTGCCCAAGTTGACTAGCAGCATTACTTCCATTCACACTCATCTCTCCACCTATAGAGAGCAAACAACAAAAAATACTAATAAGAAAGTTCTACTAAAACCAAATTAGTTCACAAAAACACCTCAATAAAAGAATTCTAAACACCACTCCCCGGCAGAGGCTCCATTTTTGATAACGCTCAACTACACCTATTATAATTCAAAGTGTAGATGGTCGCTAACAAATATAAATCCAACAGTTAGTTGGGGTCGATCCCACAAGGAGTGGTACGGAAAAGGATTCAAATACGAAGTATGTAAGTGTTCTAATCTCTTGTAGAATAGAAATAAACAAAACGTAACATAATGTAAATCAATAAGTTTCAGTTATCAATATTAGGAGATTTTAGTAACCAATTGTTAACAAAGATGATTAACATGGGGTTTGAACAAATAGAGAGGGAACCTTAGGAGTGTCTGAGAAATCGAATACTAATTTCGCTTAATGGGTAATTAATAATTGCTTTAAGTCATTGAATCTCAATGGGTAGGATGGATTGTAACTATAACAACCATTTTTCAATCAACTATCATGTTTCAAGCGAGTTCTTTTGAACCTCAACAAGCTTAACAATGCAAAGCAACCCAAATCCTTAATTAGACCCACTTTATCAAGCTGTGTTGCAAAGACAAAAGTCAATACAACTATCAATCATATATTCCACTCTAAGCATCTTTCACAAGCAAGCAAAGAGATCTAAAGCTAGAACTGAATTTGCAACTTCAGTCATAAATGACAACATGAATAAATAACCGAACCCATTTCAAAACAACATTAAATCTAGCAATTAATAATACCCACAAGCTAATTTATGTATTCGATTACACGGTCACACCCCTAAGGAAAGGGGGTTTTTGCCAAACATAACAAAAAGCAAGAAATAGTTACCAAAAAGATACTCCATTGGAATGTTAACAATTTCGATGCTCAATGCAAAAAATAAAGACTAAAACCTTAAAACTCCAATATCTAAGCTCAAAAACCTCTCTAAGAATATTCAATATTGTCAAATGTCAAAAGTCTGTATGTCCAACCTAGTCTGATGCCTTCCTCTCTTCAAAAATCAATTTATATGTTCCCAAACACTTCCCAACATTTCAGTATGTGGGACCACTTGACGAGATTAGTCAGGATCGCCAGACGACTTGGCGATCGGCCAATGTACTCCTTCTTGCCATTAGGACTTGTTTCCTACCTTCAATTGTTCTGTTCATTTAGGCGAGCTAGATCAAGCTAGCCGTTTCGATCGGTGTGTCACCGAATTGCCCTTTGGTTCGCCGAGTTGGCTTAGTTCATGAGCCAACTCACTGCTTTTGGCGAGCTAGAAGCTCACTCGGCGAGTGGCTGAGTGGCTTTTGCGAGCTATAGCCTCCCTTTTCTTCAGCTTTTCTAATTTTTTTTCTTCTTTTCGCAATGTACTGTCCTTGCCTTGTTCTTAAGCCTGCATGGCTGCACATAAACAAATTAACATTAGTTATGAACACAAAATAGGCATTGGGGACACTAATTCATTAAATAACAAGCCGTAAATGAGTCAAAATTCTAGACTCATCAGTTACATATCTGGGAGAAGGTCAATACCAAAGACTATTTTCCTTTCGGGAGGAACACCGGGTAGATAAACGGGAACACTTCTAGAAACTTATTAACAACAGGGACCGACTCAAATATAGGGGTTTCAGAATTCATATCCCTAACCCAAACAAGATGGTATATGCAACCATTAGAAATAATCTTTCTAGCTTTAAGACAAGAAACAAACCGACTCTTAAGCATAGAATTTCCCCCTTTCCACTCTAGGATAGGCTGATTTGGAAATTGAAACTTGACCACTCAGGTCCTACAATCAATAGAGGCATAACATGAATGCAACCAATCCATCCCAAGAATAACATCGAAATATAACATATCAAGATCTACAAGATCAACATGAGTGACTATTAGATAAGGAGACGGCACAATCTCTATAGACTCTCTTAGACACAATAGATTCACCAATAGGAGTAGAGACAGAAAAAGAATCTAACAACACATCCGAAAGAATATCAAACCTCATAGCCAGATATGGCGTCACGAAAGACAAGGTAGCACCGGGGTCAAGCAAAGCATAAACATCGAGATTAAAGACTTTCAACATACCAGTAACCACATCGGGTGAACCCTCTTGCTCATGACGAGTTTGGAGTGCATAGAATCTATTTTACTTCTGATTTCAACTAGAACTTGATGGGGGATAAGGTTGGGCTCATTGATGGTCATCTCCTCCTTTGTTAGCAACGGAGGGACAGTCCCTAATCTTATGATCCGTCTTGCCACAACCAAAGCATGCATTGGAACTGGATAGGCATTTACCCTCATGCTTCTTTCCACTTTTAGCACTAGTGGACAATAGAGGTCCAACACCATTCCCTCCTTGAGGCTTAGGGTTAGATACCCTTTTTCTTGTTGAACTTAGGAGAAGCATTGGAGGAACCTTGACAGGAGAACCTTTGTCGAAACTTAGGACGACTATACCCATCGGACCTTGACCGTGAAAAGTTACCATCACCCGTCTTAGCCCTCTCTGCCTCCCTAGACCTTTCCTTGAGTTTCTCCTCTTCAATTTGTTGCGCATGAACCATTAGATGAGAAATGTCCATATCATTGATAAGCATAGCGGTACGACATTCTTTTACCACCATTTTGGATGCTCTCGAAACAAACTTACTCATCCTTGCCCTAGGATCGACAACCATAGTAGGAGCATATCTATACAATTGTGTGAACTTCAAAGCATACTCCTTCACAGTTATGTTTCCTTGAAAAAGGTTAATGAACTCAAGCACTCTTGCCTCCTTCATTTCAAGGGGAAAGAACCTATCAACGAAAGCAACCTTAAGCTTCTCCCAATCAAGAGGACCCGCATCAACCACCCTCTCACTCTTCTATTGTTCAAAACACACTTGAGCCACACCCTTGAGTTGATAAGTGGCCAACTCTACCTTTTCTACCGGGGTCACACCCATGATCATCAACACCTTATACACCTCGTTAATAAACTCTTGAGGATCTTTCTCAATCTTAGAACCATGAAACTCTGGAGGGTTCATCCTAGTGAAGTCCCTCACTCTAGATTTCATCATTCCCACATTTGGGTTCACGGGGACCACAACCTCCCTATTGGCTTGAGCCGTCATGGCTTGGGCCAACACTTGAAAAGCAGTCCTAAACTCTGCATTAGTTACTTGCTCGACCAAGGGGTCAACGGAAACTTGAGGAGCTTCTTGTTCCATATTATCTCTCGCATTCCTCCTAGCATATGCCCTTTGAGCGGCTATATCCTCAAAAGTATTGGATTGGGATTAGGAGAGAGACATATAAAGTTACACTCTATCGCACGACTTTAGAGTGATGAAAGAAGTGGAGTTTCCTAAACATCTTATAACCTCTCATTCATAAATGTGGCACGCTTCACAACCATGAAAAAGACTCTACTCGACGTGGCTTATGAGACATCCTAGGACCTTTCTAAAACCTTGTGCTCTGAATTCCAATTTTTTCACGACCTAAATTCCCCCCTAGATGTGACATGGCATACAAGACCCCGAGAGGCCCCATACAAGCAACTTAGCATACATCATACAAGATAATAGTAGATAGAGTTCAAAAGATAATTTATATCAAGAGTTTTACAAAGGTAGCGGAAGTCTAAACATAGTCTCAAAGCCATCTAATACATCAAGGAAATGAAAGTGGGACGTAACCCATACAAGTCTTAATATGAAATGACATAAAACATAAGTGTGGCAATGTCTTTGAACATATGAGGACTCACCAAATCTTCAACTCTCGAAGGAAACGACTAACCACGGGTGGATGGAGATAAGCCGGATCCTACACTTCTAAGAAAATGTAGGCAAGAGTATCTATTAGTACAAGTATGTACCAAGTATGATAACTATGCATAAAGGTTACCAAAGTCACACAAAAAGGGCTAGACATAAGATACAATGACAAAGTTTAAATCATAGAATGACATGATAGAAAATTTGAGATAAAAGCCATGGTCAATGCAAGGAAATAATCTTAAAACAACATATGCTTAAAAAGCTTTTAGGAAGTAATCTTAGTTCATTATGTGAGAAATTAGCCTTAACCGACATAGACCATGTGAGCTATAACATGAAATCTGGTGCCTACCCCACATCGAAAAGAGGTGCCCTTACTTGCCAAGGTAAGAACCATACAGAAATAAGGTTCCCTTACTAGCTAATGTCTATCAAGAAAACCTATGGTGGCACATAGTTTATAGGACATGAGTAATCGGCACTTGTTCATTCGGTGCTAAACATAAATCCCACGAAATACTCATAATTCATAGCTTATCTTATTCAGTAATAGACATGAGTAATCGCTTCTTGTTTTATCATTAGGGAACATAGATAATCTCCTCTTTCCCCTTTTTATTCATGGAAGGCACATCAAATAGCCAATCGAAATTAGAATTCATTAGAATAGCTCCTTAATCTTGATTCAAGTTTTGTTGAGAAAACCTTTCAACCCTATGAATCCTTTATGTGAGAAAATTCTTTCACAAATCATGTTTTAAGAAGTATGTGAGAAATCCTTTCACAACAACAATAACAATAATGCTTCACTCTCAAAGCAACTTAAATCATCATCAATTTCATAGTTGAACATGCAAATCTTCCTAAAATTCATCCCTTGATCATTCATAACTTCATCATAGACTCATAGCTTAAAAATCATAAATCATGCGTGGGCTCATATAATTTCACCTTAAAATCATTCAATTAACTCAATTCATGCTTAAATAAACATAATTCAATCCATTAGATCATAATTTGAAAGAACCCATAAGATAGAAGAAAACCCTAATTTCAATTAAGGAATCTAACTTTACAAAGTTGGAGAATATAGGAACCCTATGGAGGAAAGGACTCCATAGATGAAAGCTATCATGCCTTGATGCCAAAAGCTTGAAATTAATGGTGAACTTATGAGACTTGAATGGAAACCCTAGAGCCTTCTTCTTCTTCTTCAATCTTTAGAGAGAAAATATTTTGGGGAAAGAATTTGGAGGGAGTTTGGAATTGATTAGAATGGGTAGAATTAGGCTTAGAAGCCATATATAGGGTCTAGGATTAGGGATTAACCGAATTATATTAGGAATAGATCAATTAGGAAAAAAACAAAAAAACCCTTAAAAATAATTGTCGGATCTCGACCTACGATCCGTCGGTCCAACTACGGACCGTCCTGTCAAATCGTAGAAAAGTTCAGAAACTAATATTTTGGACCTTCAAACAACTTATATAATTTCACCTTAAAATCATTCAATTAACTCAATTCGTGCTTAAATAAACATAATTTAATGAATTAGATCATAATTTTAAAGAACCTATAAGATAAAAGAAAACCCTAATTTCAATTGAAAAATCTAACTTTACAAATTAGAGAATTTAGGAACCCAATGGAGGAAAGGACTCCATAGGTGAAATCTATCATACCTTGAGGCCAAAATCTTGAAATCAATGGTCAACTTAGGAGACTTGAATGGAAACCTAGAACCTTCTTCAATCTTTTAGAGAGAGAAATATTTGTTGAAACTTGGAAGGATTTGGGGGAACTTTGAAAAGTGATTTGAAAGGGTAGAATTTGGGCTTAGAAGGCTTATATAAGGTCTAGGATGAGGGCTTAACTGACTTATATTAGGAATAGATCAATTAGGAAAAAGACCAAAATGCCCTTAAAAATAACTGTCGGATCTCGACCTACGGTCCGTAGTCCAACTACGGACCATCTTGTCCAACCATAGAAAAGTTTAGAAACTATTGATTTGGACCTTCAAATGACGAGACCCCATGTACGGTTCGTATGTCCATTAACGAACCGTACATACCAACCATCATTTCAACCTTGAAGCTCAAAATTTTACTAAGTCAGGGGATGACCTATGAGACCTATCTACGGTCCGTAGAAGCAACAACGGACTGTCCTGTTGAGTCGTAGAAAAGATCCTAAAACTTGACATTTTCAAAAAGTTTACCTTGCCATCTACGGTTCCCACCTATGACCCGTAAGTCGACCTACGATCCATAGATGGATTCCTTTGGTACTGGCACTAGACTTGAAAAACCAGAAATTCTCCTTCTTTTATAATTCAAGGTGTTACAATGACCTAGCCTATTCATGAATGTTCATCACTATAGAGAAACACAATCACCCCTATGTGACATCGATTTCTGATCCCCGCACCCCCAGATTGCTTGTTAATTTTCTGAAATTTTAGTTTAATTGTGATAATTGATAACCAAATTTTTTTATTGAAATTGCTGGATTCATCCACCCACTCGTTCTTACTATTACAAATGAACATTTTTAAAATCCAAATTTCTTGATAAGAATTCTCTACGATATACCATTTCCTGTGGGGTTTGACCCTGACTCTTAATTGGGTTTTTATTGACAATGACCGTTGTTCCTTTTAATTGGTTTTAAGGAGGACACTTGAGTGTTATAAAAAATGGCGCCATTTCGGGGAATGGTGATTAAGAATTCTAATTGAGAAATTAGATTTTAATTTTGTTTAGTTGTAGTAGATTGTTATTTTATGTTGTTTTTGGCTGATTTGCAGGTCTTACACATTGAGTGACCATGGTTGTTACAATGATAGTCACTATGGCAAAAATGAAAACATGATTAATTTGAATGATATGTATATAAATGTTATTCAAACCACGGGAGCCATCTAGATACCTTCCATAGCTGGGAGGAATGTGTTTCATGTAACTGGAAGAATGCTACAATTTCTCCAACAAAGAGGAATCTTTGGGGGACCAGCTCATGAAGATCCCCATGAACACCTTAGGAATTTTGTGGAGGTATATGGACCGTTTGTGTTCAAAAACATCTCTCAAGAGTCCGTAAGATTGAGGTTATTCCCGTTCCCTTTAACGGGTTAAGCTTCAAGATGGTTGACAGATTTGCCAAATGACTCTATCACTTCGTGGGATGAATTGATGGATGCTTTCTTGGAGAGATTCTTTCCACCCTGAAGATTGTTAAACTTCGAACCCAGATCCAAAATTTCAAGCGCATTAGGGGTGAACCTATACATGAGACTTGGTTATGGTTCAAGAAACTACTCCTGCAATGTCCAACACATGGTGCTCTGGACCATTTTCTGCTACAATACTTTTATTGTAGCCTTGATTCAGTCAATAAAGGTGTGGCTAATCATTTGGCCCAAGGAGGATTAATGAGACAGCTATATGATGTGGTTGTGTTGCTACTAGCTGATATGACTAAGATTAACTGAGCATAGCATACTAGGGAAGAACAAGTGCCTATTCTAAAGGTGGGTATGAGTAAAGAACAAATTGTGAAAGATCATGAACGAGACGAAAACATGGCCAAAATAATGATCCTACTTGATTTGTTGTCCAAACATGTCACGAGAGGTGGACTTAAGTCAATAAATGCGGTTGGAATCAATAGTGGAAAATCCCCGGATGATGCAAAATTTGAGGCATTATACAATAAGGAAGTTCAATATTTGGGAAACCGAATGGGGGATCCTCACACCAATTATCAACGACAAGGTGGGAACCAAGGTTGGAACAAGGCAAGAGATAGTGGTTGGAAGGATTGGCGAGATGGAAAGTGGAGAGATAGAGAGGTTGAAGAAGATAGGTATGTGCCTCCCATGATCGTCAACGACCAAATAAACCACCTGGGCCAGAAGGAAGCCGAATCAAAAAAATGCTTACAAGGATCTTCAACAAGGTTGAAGGGTCCGACAAAGTGTTGAAGGAATTAGAAAATAACTTCTCCACTTTATCCCAAACAGTGACTTCTCATTCGGTGTCTATCAAGTAGCTGGAGACCCAATTATTCTAGATCTCCACTCATCTCAATCCAAGGCAAAAGGGAATGTTGCCTAGTGATATCATCCCAAATCCCAAGAATGAATGCTGAGAAATTGAGAACTACATCATAAGGCACTTCTTGGGAGGCAACCCAAGTCTTTAATTTTGTTTTTATTGCTTTCAATAACATGCGTTGTGAGTCTAAGTTGAGAAGAAGTTTAAAGATTAAAAAGGGGAACATTAGGCGATGCCGATAACTAAATGACGATACGCCGAAGGTGTTACGTGGACTCATTCTTATCCACCTTCTGAGCTTGAACATGTGGAAAAGTGTACTGTCAATTTTGGTGTTCAGAGATTCAAATGGTGATCCACCAAAGTGCACTATGCGGACTCCATCAGGTCTGCCAAATCAACATTTAGGTTTGGTGTTCGTTTAGGCATGTTAGGCGAGCTTGAGCTCCAATTGGTGATTCACCTAACACGTTCGGCGACGTTAGTCGAGATCACCTAATGGGCCTGATATAAAAAGGTTAAGGGTCTTTTCAAATTTAAAAATCAAACCCTTTGATATTTTAAAGTCTTTTCCTGTCCTTTCTCTTGCATCTTTTCTTCTAAGTGATTGTGAGCCTTTATGTGTGATTCCATAGTTCAATGAGTGCTTTTGCTTGTATTTTCTGTCAACCCAACCCCGTATCCTTGATTTTCTCGACTTGTGCTTCCCACTAATGTTGGTTTTTGATTTATATTGAGAATTTCATGCTTTAAATTGCAATATATGTGTGGGCTTGAAGCCATTAAGTGTTGTTGATTGTTAGATTACATTGGGTAGCTTTATATTGTGTGATTTGAACTGTACCCATGAGTTATTTGAATATGTGTGCCTATAGAATGCTAATCTTGATTGTGTTGGTTGAATTTTGAAATTGAACTAATATTAATGCTGGTTCTGAGTCTAATTTGATGTGGGTGTTCACCCAATTACATGATTTTGCTCAATGATAGACAGGGTGATGACTTTCTTAGGGGCAAATCATTAATTTGAGCAATATTTAGCAAAATTTGGGGAAAGTCTGAGTACCCATTGGTAGATAAGCATATAGGTGGGTTGTAATGATGTTGGGGAACTAGTATTTATTGTGTATGTTGGTTTTAGCTTTAAATAATTAGGCACTGGGTTGAACACCTCTTGTTCAGTGGGCTTGTCTTAGCTCGCTAAGGAGGTTAGGAAAATCACCGAATAAACCCAAGCTCACCTTCTTTAGTATATATGAGACCTTGGGTACCATCCCATTCGGCAGGCTTGTCTTAGTCTGCTGAATACACTTGGAGAATCACCAAGTGCGAGAGAACATCACCTTTAATTTAATGCCTGTTTCTTTTTAATTTGCATTGTCATTTTCAGTGGACTTGTCTTAGCCAGCCGAAATCGACTCAGTGAATCACCGAGTTGGCATTGACTCCGTTTTTTATGCCAGATTCCTGGGATTTTTTCCACTATCTAATTAGGTGAGTTCACCGGAGCTCGCAGATCCTGTTTGGCGATCCACCTTCCAGTTCAAGGCACCTTTCATAGCCATGCGGCCCACCACATATGTAGCAACCATTTCTCTTTGTAGACTTTCCCTTCCTCTCAGCATCGCTTTGACGTCCAAACTTCTTGCAATCAAACTTATAGGTGTCATGATTCTTGGGATGTGGCTGCTGCTCCTTGCCTTTACCACGATCTCCCCCACCTTCATTATGACTACCTCTTATCTCCTATCCTCTGGCGCTGTCGGGCTTGTCATACCTAAAGCATGTCAAACCTTCGGCCTGCGTGATGGCCTCATCAATAGTCTTGACCTATTGGCACTCCAACTCCGTCCTGGCCCAATTTTGTAGCCCATCCATGAAGTAGAACAACATATCTTCATTCGTGAGGTTGGGGATCTGAAGTGTAAGGGTGGTGAACTCCTTCACGTATGCACATATGCTGCCCGTCTGCTTCAGCTCCCTGAACTTGCACTTGGCCTCATAGATGACGTTGTTAGGGAAAAATGCCTTCTTGAACTCTACTCGGAACTGTTCCCAAGTGTTGATGGTGCAAAGTCCTTTCCCTATTTCCAACTCTTTACACCTCCACCATACCATGGCCATCTCCGAGAGGTACAACACCACAGTGTTGATCTTGTTCTCATCACTCTTCACTCTGTTGCACTTGAAGTAATTCTCCAAACGCCACAGGAAATTCTCCACCTCATGCGCGTTACGGACGCCTTCAAACATTGGTGGCTTGGAAGCCTCAATCATGGCCTCCCTTTCTCCATTGGGTGTCGTAGATCCTCTAGCTTCCATTCCTCCCTTGAGCACTTCCATCTAGGCCTTCATGGTCTCAATCCTGCTTCAGGCCTCCATGAGCCGACACTCCAAGGAAGAGGTGACCTCCTTCATCTCAAACTCGGCATGCTGGCAGCACTCGAACTCCTTGCGGATGTTGTCATTCTCCTCAAGGGTGAATTCCCCCATAGTCTTGAACTTGCCATCGACCTCATTCAAGTGCTTGCTTAAGATCTCCATGGCCTGCCTTGCCATGTCTACCCTTGCGACTGATGAGTCGGGAGTTTAAACTCATTTAAGGCTTGTTATTTAATGATTTAGTGTCTCAATGCCTATTTTATGCTTAAAACTGACGTTAACTTGTTTATGTGCAAATATGGAGGTTTAAGAACAAGGAAAAGACATTATTATGTGAAAAGAAGTGAAAAAGTTGGAAAAGATGAAGAAAAGGAAGGTTAGAGCTCGCAAAAGCCACTCGGTGACTCGCCGAGTGAGCCTCTAGCTCACCTAAAGTTCCAGTGGAATGGCCCATGAACCAAACCAACTCAGCGATGAAAAGGTACAGTTCGGCGTGTCGCCGAACGGAACCACGAGCTCAACCCAGATCGCCTAAACTTCCAGAACCATTTGAGATAGAAATCAAGTACAAAAAGGTGAGGTGGAGCACTTCGACGTGTCGCCGAACTAATTCGTGAGCCCGACTTATTTCGCCGAATGGACCCACGTGCTGAAATGTGTGGAAATTTTTAGGAACGTATAAATTGAAGTTTGAAGAGAGAGAAGGGAAGAAGGCTGAACCTGACTGAAGAAACATTCATACTTTTGAGCTCTATAACATTCTTGAGAGGGTTTTGATCTTAGACTTTGTGTATTGAAGATTTAATCTTAAATTTTAGTATTTGAGTATTGAAGACTTTGCCATTTTGGATGGAAAACCTTTTTGGTAACTATCTTTTACATTTTGCTATGATTAGCTAAAACCCTTGTCCTTAGGAGTGTGAATATGTAATCGGATACATAAATTAGCCTATGGGTGTTTCTAATTGCTATATTTAAAGTTGTTTTAAAATGGGTTCAGTTGTTTATTCATGTTTTCATTTATAAACTGAAGTTGCAAATTTAGTTCTAGCTTTAGATCTCTATTGCTTGCTTGTAAAATAAGTATAGAGTTGAATTTATGATTGATGATTGTAGTGACATGAGACTCTAAAACCCAGCTTGATAAAGTGGGCTAAATTAAGGAATTGGATCGTTTTGTATTGAAAGCTTGTTGAGGTTCGATAGAACTCACTTGATACATGATAGTTAATTGAAAAATGGCTATTATCATTATAACCCATCCTACCCATTGAGATTCGATCACTTCAAGAAATTAGTTATCATCCATTAGGCGAAATTAGTATCCGATTGCTCACACACTCTTGAGATTCCGCTCTCTATTGATTAAAACTTCGTATTACTCGTGTTTGTTAGAAATTGGTTACTAAACTCTCTTAATATTGATAATTAAAATTCAATAATTTACTTTATGTTGCATTTTGTCTAGCCTACAAAAGATTAGAACACTTTTAAACTTCGTACTTGAATTCTTTTCCGTACCACTCCTTGTGGGATTGACCCCAACTCTTTATTAGGTTTATATTTGTTAGAGACCACCTACACTTTGAATTATAAGAGGTGTAGTTGAGCGTTATAAAAAATGGCACCGTTGCTGGGAGTGGCGTTTAGAATTCTTTTATTGAAGTGTTGTTGTGAACTAATTTGATTGTAGTAGAATGTTCGTATTAGTTTGTTGTTGTTGTTGCTCTCACTAAGTGAAGAAATGAGCGTAATTGGGAGTAACGCTTGCATTCATTTGGGTCAAGATGACGACATTGAAAACTTAAACGATGTCAATGCTGAGCAAATGGGAAGTACCGGAGCTATTCGTTTACCCCCAACTGTAAGTAACACTATTTTTCATGTGACCGGAACTATGCTCCAGCTGCTGCAAATGAAAGGACTCTTTGGGGGACTTTCTCATGAGGACCCTCATGATCATATTCGCAATTTTGTGGATGTGTGCAGACCATTCACTTTCTGGAATATTTCTCAAGAATCAATTCGACTTCGTTTGTTTCCCTTCTCTCTAACGGGGGACGCAACGAAGTGGCTGGCTGAACTACCAAGAGACTCTATCACTTCTTAGAAGGAGTTCACTGAGGCATTCTATGGAAGATTCTTCCCTTCCTTGAAGATGGTAAAGTTGATGGATGGCATTCAAAACTTCAAGCGGATTGATGGTAAACCTATTCAAGAAACTTGGTTGAGGTTTCAAAAGCTACTCCTCCAATGTCCTACTCACGGGTTGCCAAACAATGTGCTCTTACAATATTTCTACCAGAGCCTTGATTCCATCAACAAGGTTGTTGCCGATCATCTTATTAGGGGTTGAATTATGAGACAACCATTTATCGTGGCATCAACTTTGCTTGATAAGATGACCAAGATTAATCGAACTTGGCACACGAGAGAGGATCAAGTCTCACCTCTTTATATTGGGTTGACTAAAGAACAAATGGAGAAGAACCAAGAGCGTGATAAAAATATGGCCAAGATGATGACCCAATTGGAGTTGTTGACAAAACATGTCATGGGAGATGTGTTTAAGGATGTGAATGTGGTTGGTGCTAATATTGGAATGAGTCTGTATGATGCACAATTTGAAGCTATGTACAATGAAGATGTCCATTTTTTGTCGAATCAAGTGGGGGGTTCTCGTCCGAGCTATCCAAGGCCGAGCAGGAATCAAGGTTGGAACAAAGATCATGATGGTGGTTGGAGAGATCGTGATTTGTGTGATCGGGGTACCAATTCTAGAGATAGGGATGATGATAGAGATCGTTATGTGCCTCCTCATGATCACTCAAAATCAAAGGAGCCAAATGCCAACCCCGAGAGCATTCAAACTAAGGATATGCTTGACTCCATCCTACACAAATTTGAAGGATCGGATAAAGTACTTAAGGAGATGAAAGACGACTTCTCCTCTTTGAACCAAATGGTGACCTCTCATTTGGCCTCCATAAAACAACTTGAGACCCAAATGGGTCAACTCTCATCTCATCTAAATCCAAGACAAAAAGGAGGCCTTCCTAGTGACACTTTGGCAAATCTGAAGAATGACAATGCCCAATGCATGGACATTTCAACCCGGAGAGGTAAAGTTGTGGGGAGTGATGTCCTAGATGATGATAAATTTGGGACAAGTAAAAGCAAAAATTGTGGTTCTTGAGGGTGATGAACTTTCCGAAGAAGCAAACTATGAAACTTCTAAAGAGGTTGATGATGCACTGAAATATGTTGATTCGAGTGAAGCTAAGAAGCCAAAGGTGGTGGTTGTTCTTGCATCGGTACCTCAAAAGTCGTTTCCTAGAGTTACACCACCATTTCCTCAAATATTGAAGAAGAGGGATAAGGACGCGAAGTTTCAAAAATTTATCTCCGTCTTCAAAACTCTTTCTATTAATCTTCCATTGGTGGAGGCGTTGTTAAAAATTCTAGGTTATGCAAAGTTTATGAAGGAGTTGGTCACGAAGAAGAGAAGTATGGATTTTAAGATGGTTGAAGTGTCCCATAGTTGTAGTGCCATCATGTCAAACGTGGTTGTCAAGAAGGATGACCCTGGGGCATTTACTGTCCCTTGCACTATAGGGATGTTTCAATTCGCAAAAGCATTGTTTGATTTGGGGGCGAGTATAAATTTGATGCCCTATGTTATTTACAAGCAACTTGGGCTAGGTGAGACTAAGTCTACAACTATGCGTCTTCTCATGGATGATCGTTCCATCAAGCATCCTATTGGCATTCTTTATGACATTTTTGTGAAGGTGGACAACTTTATCTTTCCCGTTGACTTTGTGATTCTTGATTGTGAAATTGATATCGAGGTTCCTATTATTCTTGGTAGGCCATTCATCGATACTGAGAAAGCTTTTGTTGATGTGGAAAGTGGTGATTTAAATTTTGAATAAATGATGAGGAAGTCACTTTCAATGTTTGCAAGTTCATGAAGCAACCAAGTGATTTCAATGTGATATCGATTATTGATGTGATCGATGAAGCAGTTGCTAGTGTGGGTGAAATCTCTTGTGTTGGTGAATCTTTTGCTGCCATCCTCTTGAATTATGATGGGGAAGAGATTCAAGATTATGATGCGGTAGTGGCTGTTCTATTGGGTTTAGGTTCTTATCCTAAGAACCCTTTGAAAGTTGATACCGATTTGAAGAATAGGGAAAGTCCTCCCTCAAAGCCATTCATTGAAGAGCCACCAAAGCTTGAGTTGAAAGTACTTTCTCCGCACCTTGGGTATGTGTCCTTGGGAGCTAATAATACTTTGCCCATGATTATTGCTCCGGATTTGCTTGAATGGAAAACACAAGCACTTGTTAGTGTGTTGAAAAAGTTTATCAAGGCTATTGGGTGGACGATTGGCGACATTGTGGGAATTCCTCCCGGTATTTGCACTCAAAAACTCAATTGGATAGTGATTGTAAGCCAAGTGTTGAATATCAAAGGAGGTGGAACCTTCCAATGCAAGAAGTTGTCAAGAAAGAGATCATCAAGTGGCTTGATGCGGGAGTTGTCTACCATATTGCACATAGCAAGTGGGTGAGCCCCATTCAATGCGTTGCAAAGAAAGGTGGTATGACCGTTGTCCCAAAAGAAAAAGGTGAGCTTGTGCCATTACGACTAGCTATCGGTTGGCGTTATATATGGACTATCGAAAGTTGAATGCAAGTACTGAGAAAGATCATTTTCCAATGCCCTTTATAGACCAGATGCTTGATAGATTGGTGAGTCGTGGACAGTATTGCTTTTTGGATAGTTACTCCAGTTATAATCAAATATCCATTGCACCGGAGGATCAAGAAAAGACAAATTTCACATGCCCCTATGGGACGTCTGCTTTTAAAAGAATGCCTTTCGGGTTGTGTAATGCTCCGGCGACATTTCAACAATGCATGCTCTCTATTTTTGCCGATATGGTGGAGTATTCGATGGAAGTCTTCATGGATGACTTTTTGGTTATGGGGGATACATTTGAATCATGCCTTGAACACCTTAGTAGAGTCTTGCAAAGATGTGTTGAAGCGAATCTTGTGCTAAATTTGGGAAAATGTCACTTCATGGTCAAGGAAGGTATTGTGTTGGGGCACAAAATATCAGGTGAAGGCATACAAGTTGATCAAGCTAAAGTTGAAGTTATAGCCAAGTTGGCTCCGCCTATTTCGGTCAAAGGTGTTAGAAGTTTCTTTGGTCATGTTGTTTTCTACCGGAGGTTCATAAAAGACTTTTCTAAGATAGAGTATCCTCCTTGTAAGCTACTTGAGAAAGAAAGTGTCTTCGAGTTTGATGGAACTTGTGTCAAAGCATTCTTGTGCCTTAAAGAGAAGTTAGTGTCGGCTCCGATCATTATTGCTCCGGATTGGAGCATTCCATTTGTGCTAATGAGTGATACTGGTGGTGTAGCCTTGGGGATGTACTTGGCCAACAAAAAGGAAAGTTGTTTCACCCGGTCTATTATCCAAGCAAGACCTTGAATGCAGCTCAAAAGAATTACACTGTCACTGAGCAAGAGTTGTTGGTTGTGGTGTATGCGTTTGAAAAGTTTAGAGCCTATTTGTCGGGGACAAAGGTTGTGGTACACACCGACCATGCAGCTATACGTTATTTGATGGCAAAAAAGGATGCAAAACCAAGATTGATTCGATGAGTATTATTGTTGCAAGAATTTGACTTTCAAGTCAAAGATCGAAAAGGGTGTAAGAATCAAGTGGCGGATCATTTATCAAGGCTTGAAACGAATGTGGTTGTTTCCAGTGAAAAAGATATTGAAGATGCTTTCCTAGATGAGTCGGTGATGGTTGTGTCAACAGGTACCACACCTTGGTATGTTGATTTGCCAATTATGTGGTGTGTGGGATTCTTCCCGATGGGCTGAAATTTTACCAACGAAAGAGTTTCCTTTTTGATGTGAAGAAGTATTTTTGGGATGAACCTTACTTATTCCGGGAGTGTGCCGATCATATAATCAGAAGATATGTTCTGGAAATTGAGGTAGATGCTATTCTTGACTCTTGCCATGCATTACCAATTGGTGGACACCATAGTGGAGTACGTACAGCCGCAAAGGTATTGCAAAGTGGTTATTATTCACCAACATTGTATCAAGATGCAAACTCCTTTGTCAGGAAGTGTGTTCAATGTCAAGAGCAGGGAGGAGTGTCACAAAGGATGAATTACTTCTCACTCCGATTCTAGAGGTTGAGTTGTTTGATATATGGGGAATCAATTTTATGGGGCCTTTTTTGATTTCTTATGGGAACAAATACATCTTTGTGGTCGTTGACTACGTCTCTAAATTGGTAGAAGTTGTGGTTTTACCTAATAATGAAGGGAGAAGTGTGACTAAATTCCTCAAGCAATATATTTTCATAAGGTTTGGCACTCCACGTGCTATTATTAGTGATGCGGGTTCTCACTTTTGCAACCGAACGTTTGCATCGTTATTGAGCAAGTACGGAGTTAAGCATAAGGTTGCTACCCTTTATCATCCGAAAACAAGTGGGCAAGTCGAGGTGTCAAACTGGGAAATCAAAGGAATTTTGGTAAAGACCTGTAATACCCCAGATTAGAGGGTGGAAAATTTTTGGTTTCTCTGGGTTCTGGTGCCAGTGACGGAGGCCACCCACGGACCATAGATGGACTGACGAACCGTAAGAGGGAACCGTAAGTGGCAAGCCCAAGTTTTCAAAATGTCAAGGTTTAGAACCCCAACGACAGCCTGCCAGGACGGCCCGTCATTCAATGAACGAGTCGTAGGTAGGTCTCGTAGGTCCCCTCCAGACTTAGTCAAAAACTATAAGCTTTAAGTCCTGACCTACAGTTGCCATGTACGGTCCGTCATTTGACCTACGAGCCGTACATGAGGCCCGTCGTTGCAGGGTCCATGTTGACAGTTTCTGAAACCAACGATGGTTGACCATCGACGGTTTGTAGATGGACTTACGGACTGTAGGTCCTGACAGTCGATGGACTCCGATAGTTATTATTTAAGGGCTTTTTGGTCTTTTCCCTAAATGTTTAACTCCTAATCTAAGTCGGTTATGCCCTTACCCCAGACCCTATATAAGCTTTCTAAGCCTAATTTTACTCATTCTAAATCATTCCCAAATTCCCCTCTCTCAAATATTTCTCTCTCTAGAAAGGTTCTCTCAATTCTCAAGGAAGAAGAAGGGCTAGGATCCTCCATTGAAGGTCATCAATTCTTAGCAATTTCTTGTGGGCTTTGTTGAGGTATTTTAGCATTCACCATTGGAGCCCTTTCCTCCAATAGGTCCCTAGTCTTCTTCAATTTTAAAGGATCAATTCCCCAAATTAAGTTAGGGTTTTGATCAATTCTTATGGGTTCTTCAATTATTATTTCCAATTGTTAATTTTATGATTCCTAGTGCACGATCTAGCATGATAAAGTAATTTAGTGCACGAATTAGCGTGATGTACACGATTTGATGTAGAAATTGGATGAATCCATGCATTATTTGTATGGTGTGCATGTTGAAATCCTCACCGACCATAAGAGTTTGCAATATGTGTTTAAACAAAAAGATCTAAATCTTCGCCAAAGGAGGTGGCTTGAATTGTTAAAACACTATGACATGAGTGTCCTCTATCACCCCGGCAAGGCTAATGTGGTGGCGGATGCTCTTAGTCGGTTATCTATGGGTAGTGTTGCTCATATTGAGGATGTTAAGAAAGAGTTGGTTCTCGATGTTCATAGGTTGGCCCGCTTGGGTATTCGGTTGGTTGATTCCACTAAAGGTAGAGTTATGGTCCATAATGGTTCCGAATCATCCTTTGTGCATGATGTGAGGGCTAAACAAGATCTTGATCCTAACTTGGTCGAGTTGAAGGAAGCGGTGCTCAAAAAGTCCGTTGAGGCTTTCTGCCAAGGGGGAGATGGTGTGCTTCGATATCAAGGTCGTTTGTGTGTTTCCAATGTAGATGACTTAAGAGGAAAAATTTTACCGGAAGCCCATAGCTCTTGATATTCCATTCACCCGGGAGCTACTGAGATGTACCATGATTTGTAGTTTGGTCTATTGGTGGAATGGGATGAAGAAGGATATTGCGGAGTTTTTGGCTAGGTGTCCTAATTGTTAACACGTGAAAGTTGAGCACCAAAAGCCGGGAGGTTTGACCCAAGATATTAGTATTCCTACTCGGAAGTGGGAAGATGTGAATATGGACTTCATAGCTACAACATGATTCGATTTCAGTTATTGTGGATCGTATGACGAAATCAGCCCATTTTATTCCCGTCAAGGTTTCTTATTCGGTGGAGGATTATGCTAAGTTGTACCTGAGAGAGATGGTTAGGTTGCATGGAGTGCCTTTATCCATTATCTCTGATCGTGGTGCACAATTTACTTTCAATTTTGGAAATCTTTCCAAAAGGGTCTTGGTACTCATGTTAAGCTTAGTACAGCCTTTCATCCTCAAACCGATGGGCAAGTGGAGCGTACTATCAAAACTTTGGAAGATATGTTGAGAGCTTGTGTAATCGATATCAAGGGTAATTGGGAGGACCATTTGCCTTTAATTGAGTTTGCTTATAACAATAGCTACCATTCTAGTATTGGCATGGCTCCGTTTGAAGCTCTCTATGGTAGGAGGTGTAGATCTCCTATAGGTTGGTTCGAAGTTGGTGAAGTTGCTTTGATAGGACCCGAGTTGGTGCATGAGGCTATGGAGAAAGTTTGACTTATTAGAGAAAGGTTGAAAACTGCCCAAAGTCAACAAAAGTCTTATGCTGATGTTAGAAGAAGAGATTTAGAATTTGATGTAAATGATTGGGTCTACTTGAAAATTTCACCCATGAAGGGTGTAATGAGATTTGGGAAGAAAGGGAAGCTAAGTCCCCGTTATGTAGGCCCATATCAAATTTTGAGACGTGCTGGTAAGGTTGCTTATGAACTTGCTTTGCCTAATGATTTGGCATCGGTACATCCGATTTTCCTTGTCTCATTGTTGAAGAAATGTGTTGGCGATCCGACAACTATAGTGCCATTGGAGAATGTTGGCATAAAGGATAGTCTTTTTTATGAAGACGACCCGATTGAGATTTTAGACTGGCAAGTCCAAAAGTTAAGGAATAAAGAAGTTGCTTCGGTGAAAGTTCTTTAGAGCAATCAATTAGTTGAGGGTGCTTCTTGGGAGGCCGAGGCCGATATGATGTCCCGATATCCTCATCTCTTTCCTTCCGATCCTACTCTAGCTTGAGGTACCTAGTTCCTCATGGTTCATTCTTTTGGTCTCATGTGTCTTAGATATTTTCATGATTCCTCATTTATGCATGTTCATGCAGAGTCTAAATGTTGTGAAAATGAGTCAACTTGATTAATTTATCTATGATTATGTGCATTGAATATGAGCTGCATAAAGACTTCATGAAATGATGTGTTGAACATGCTTTGGCTTGGATTTGATATTTCCTCCTCGGATATGTGCATTTATGTGATTGCATTCTAGTTTGGGTTGTTAATTTTTGTTCTTACCCTCCTCATGATGTCTTGATTCTCATTCGAGGACGAATGTTCCCTAGGGGGAGATAATGTAATACCCCAGACTCAAGGGTGGAAAAATTTTGGTTTTTCTAGGTTCTAGTGCCAGTAACGGAGGCCACCTACGGACCATAGATGGACTGACGAACCGAAGGTGGGAACCGTAAGTGGCAAGCCCAAGTTTTCAAAATGTCAAGTTTAAGAACCCAAACAATGGCCTGCCAGGACGGCCCGCCATTCAATGAACAAGTGGTAGGTAGGTCTCATAGGTCCCCTCCAGACTTAGTCAAATTCTTAACCTGTAAGTCCTGGCGTACGATTGCCATGTACGGTCCATCGTTTGACCTACGAGCCGTACATGGGGCCCGTCGTTGTAGGGTCCATGTTGACAATTTCTGAACCCAATGGCGGTTGACCATCGACGGTCCGTAGATGGACTTACGGACCGTAGGTCCCGACCGTCGATGGATCCCGACGGTTATTATTTAAGGGCTTTTGGTCTTTTCCCTAAATGTTTAACTCCTAATCTAAGTTGGTTATGCCTATAACCCAGAACCTATATAAGCTTCGTAAGCCTAATTTTACTCATTCTAATTCATTCCCAAATTCCCCTCTCTCAAATATTTCTCTCTCTAGAAAGGTTCTCTCAATTCTCAAGGAAGAAAAAGGGCTAGGATCCTCCATTGAAGGTCATCAATTCTTAGCAATTTCTTTTGGGCTTTGTTGAGGTATGTTAGCATTCACCATTGGATCCCTTTCCTCCAATGGGTCCCTAGTCTTCTTCAATTTTAAAAGATCAATTCCCCAAATTAATGTAGGGTTTTGATCAATTCTTATGGGTTCTTCAATTATGATTTCCAATTGTTAATTTTATGATTCTTAGTGCACAATCTAGCGTGATAAAGTAATTTAGTGCACGAATTAGCGTGATGTACATGATTTGATGTAGAAATTGGATGAACCCATGCTATTTCCCCAAATTTCGAAATCTATACTTTGATTGATGGGTTGAATTATGAAGTGATGAATTCTATGAAATCTCTATGAATCCATGCATGAATTATGATTACTAAGCTAAGACTTTTTTGTGAATGAGATTATGAATGACCTAAAGATGGTTTTATGAAATCAAGCATGTTCAATCAAAACCTATGATTTTACTCTATTATGTGGGTTCCTTCAATTATGGTCAAATTGACTTGTCTATGGCTTTTTAAGCATGAGTTTGCATTGAATTGCATGAATTAAGAGAAATTCTCATGAAGCTATGTGAACCCTATGATATGCACATTATGAGCATGATGAACTATGTAAAGATGGAGTTTATGAAATTATGCATGTCTCATATGAAGTTAAATGATGAATTAAGGGTGCTTTGAGATTGAAGTACCAAAGTACATGTTATATTGATGTTGTGGTTGAGTTGTGAAAGGGTTTCTCACGTAATACTCCCACTATGGATTTAAAACGAACAAGAGGCGATTACCCATGTTCTTAAGGAGCTATTCTAATGAAGGGACAAGAGGCGATCACCCATGTTCCCTAATGTAGACAAGAGGCGATCACCCATGTCTACTAATAATGAACTTATGACTAAAGATAGACAAGAGGCGACTACCCATGTCTAATTATGATAATTGAACTATGTCTAATCCGTGGGAATTATGCTTAGCACCGAGTGGACAAGTGGTGATTACCCATGTCCCATAAACTATGTGCCACCATAGGATGATGGTCTATGATAGACATTAGCTAGTGGATCCATGTAAGCTATAAGTTAAGGTCTTACCTTGGCAAGTAAGGCAACCTCTTTTCGGTGTGGGGTAGACACTGGATTCCATGTTTATAGCTCACATGGTCTTATATGTCGGTTAAGGCTATTCCCCACAACTAATGAACAAAAGTGTTGATTATGATGTTTCTCAAGTGAAGTAAAGATGTTTAGCTTGCTTTGACCATGGTTTATTTTTCATGTTTTCTAACCCTTATCACGTTTAGCTTGGTCATTGCATGTCATGAAAATGTCCCATTTTAGCATGTTTTAAATGATTTCATGCATTGCTATCATACTTGGTACTTAATTGTACTAACGCACACTCTTGCCTACATTGACTTGTTGATGTAGGGCATGGCGATTCTCCATCCACTCATGGCTAGAGCTTAGTAGAAGATTTGTGAAGACTTGGTGAGTCATCATCCATCCGAGGACATAGCCTAGTTGCTCTTTCTTTTGACATTGTATTGGGTTACGTCCCAAACTCTATTCTCTTTCTTATGTTAGATTGGCTTTGAGACATGAGATGTAGACTTCCGCTATTTTCTTAAAAGCTTTGACATGACATTGTCTTTTGAACTATTAATCTTTATGATCTTGTATGTATGTATGCTAAGTGTCTTGTATGAGGCATTTCGGGGTCTTATACGCCATGTCACGTCTAGGGGGTACCTTGGGTTGTGACAAGACCGTTAATGCAAATCAAACTAATTGGTCCTGAAAGTTAGATGATGCTCTTTCGGCATATAGAACTGCTTTCAAGACCCCGATTTGCATGTCTCCGTAACAATTGGCATTTGGCAAATCGTGTTATCTACCGGTTGAGCTTGAACATGAGGCATTATGGGCCCTCAAGGCATGGACTTGAATTGGAAAGATGCATCCAAGGGTCGAATTGATCAACTCCATGCATTGGAAGAGTTTCGGCTTCGAGATTATGAAAGTTCAGCTCTATAAATGGAGAAAATAAAGAAGTTGCATGATGCCAAAATCCTTCTTCGAGAATTTAAAATTGGTGATATTGTGTTGCTTTACAAATCTCGTCTGAGACTCTTTTTGGGAAAACTCAAGTCAAAATGGTCAGGTACATTAAAGGGGTGCATCATGTGTTTACAAATGGGGCAATAGAAGTTGAAAAGGAGGATAGGTTGATGTTCAAGGTGAATGGACAACGACTTAAGCTTTACTTTGGAGTGTTCCCTAATGTGACGTTGATTGATGTGGTGTATTTGAACGATGCTTGAAGGCATGCCCACGTACTGCCACGACATTAAATAAGGTGCTTCTTAGGAGGCAACCCAAGTTTTATTTTTATCTGTTTGAATAAAGTTTGTTGGTTGTGTAGGTTGGAGTCGTATTTCGGGGAAAATGTGGAAAGGCGAGGGGACTGGACTACTTGGCGAGTCGCCAAATTGCTCCTAATTATTACCCAAATGCATCGCCCCTTAAAAGCCATAAAGATGGATCTCCTAGAAACTTAGGTAAGCCGAAAGTGTCACGACCCAAAGTAACCCCTAGACGTGACATGGAGTACAAGACCCCGAGAAGCCTCATACAAGCCACTTAGCATACATCATACAAGATAATAGCAATTTAAAAGTTCAAAAGACAATGTTTTATCAAAAGAGTTTAAGCAATAGAGGAAGTCTATATATAGTCATAAAAGCCATCTAACATAGGGATGAAAGAACATTGGGACATAACACATACAAAGTCTTCAAAAGCAAGTAAATGACATAAAAGTAAATGTGGCTACGTCCTCGAAAATATGAGGACTCACCAAGTTCTTCAAGATCTCTACTATCACGAACTAGCCACGAGAATATGGGGATCTGCTAGACCCTACACTTATAAGAAAATGTAGGCAAGAGTATGCGTTAGTACAATATGTACCAAGTATGATAACCATGCATAAACACATTTAAACATGCAAAAAGGGACATTTTCATAATCATGCAATGATCAAGCTAAATCAGGAGAAAAGGGTTTGATATCATAAGTTATAAACCATTATTTATGCAAGCTAAACATCTTTACTTTACTCGAGAAATACCTTAGAAGTCACTTTAGTTCATTATTGTGGGAAATAGCCTTAACCGACATGTAAGACCATGTGAGCTATCAACATGGAATTCGGTGTCTAACCCTACTCCGATAGGGCCATCCTACTTGCCAAGGTAGGACCCTTTCTTACTTGTAGCTTACGTGGATCCACTAGCTAATGTCTATCTAGACCATCATCCTATGGTGGCACATAGTGTATGGGATAAAGAGATTGCTTCTAGAAACCTGGCCTCTACATACGGGAGAGCTTCCATCTAAATATCCTCTCGGTGCTAAGCATAAATCCCACGGAATAGTCATATATCATAATTCATCTTATTATCCATGAAAAGGTACAACTAGAGTTACCAATCCAAGCTTACATCGTTTAGAATAGCTCCTTAATCTTTGATTCAACTTTAGTTGTGAAAAACCTTTCAACATTTTTTGAATCCTTTATGTGATAAAAATCCTTTCACATTTCATAGTTTAATTAATATGTGAGAAATCCTTTCACAACTCAACAACAATATTATTCATGCTTCAATCTCAAAGCAATTCATAAATCATCTTAATTTTCATCGTGGAACATGCATACTTTCATAAAACCCATCTTTTTATCATTCATAATTCATCATGAAATCATAGCTTTTAGAAATCATAAATCATGCATGGGTTCATATAAACTTCATAAGATTCATCTTCTTCGCAATTCAACCCATCAACAAACCTAATTTCAAAATTGGGGAAATCACATGGGTTCATGGGGATTCATCTTAATTCATGAAATTCAACTAAATTCATGCTTCATAGTTCATAAAACAATCAATTAAATCAACATTGAAAATAACCCATGACATAGAAAAAAAAGCCCTAACTTCAATGGAGGATTTCTAACTAGTAAAATATAGCATTTTAGGGACTCTATGGAGGAAAGGGCTCCATAGATAAAGATTATCATACCTTAATGCTCAATTTCCTTAAGCAATTCGATGAAGAAAATGTGATTTTCTTGAACCCTAGCTTACCCTCTTCTTCTTCTTCTCCTAACTTCTAGAGTGAAATATTTGAGAGTGGAGAATTTGGGAAACTTGTAAAGTGATTTTGGAAGGTAGATTTTTGGATGAAAAAGGCTTATATAGTGTTAGGAATTGTACAGAACCGACTTAAATTAGGCATTAAAAATTTAGGGGAAAGACCAAAAAGCCTTTTGAAATAACTGTCGAACCCTTACTGACAGCCCGACCGATGGTCCGTAGGTCCTTCTATAGATCTTACTGATCGACCGTTGTTTGGTTCAGAGACCTCCAACTTCAGACCCCCAATGACGACACCCTACCTACGGATCGTTGGTCCTTCTACGGACCATACTTCACGGCCGTAGTTCTCCACATTCAACCCTAAAATTTCTCTAAGTCGTGGGCCGATCTACGAGACACTCCTAGGGTCCATGGAAGCAATGACAGACCGTCTAGCTAAATCATAAAAAGATTTTTGAGGCTTGACATTTAAAGGAATTCAGTAGGCCAACTACAGTTCCCACCTATGGTTCGTTAGCCCATCTACGGTCCGTAGGTGGCCTCCGTCGTCACTGGCACCAGAACCTGCAACTTTTTCTTCTTTCAAATCTGAGGTGTTGTATTATCTCCCCCTTCAGAACATTCTTCCTCTAATGGAACTCAAGACATCATAAGGAGGGTAGGAACTAAACCTAACAGCCCAACAATAATCCAATCACATAAATGCACATACCGAGGAGGTAACATCCACTCCAAGCTAAAGAATGTTCAAAGCATCATTCATAAAAGATTTATGCAACTCATACTCAAATGCAACTTAGTCATAGAGAAATCAATCAAGCTAGCTTATTTCCTCAAAATTAGACTCTTCATGAACATGCATAATCAGGTGATCATGGGAATAACTAAGACACATGAAACCAAAGGGATGAACCACGAGGAACTAAATACCTCAAGCTAGAGTAGGATCGAAGGGAAAGAGATGAGGGTATCGGGACATCATATCGGCCTCGGCCTCCCAAGTAGCACCCTCAACTAATTGATTCCTCCAAAGAACCTTCACGGAAGCAACTTCTTAAGTTTTGGACTTGCCGGTCTGAAATCTCAATCGGAACTTCTTCATAGGAAAGACTATCCTTTATGCCAAGATTCTCTAATGGAACTATAGATGTCAGATCACCTACACATTTCTTCAACAAGGAGACATGGAAAACCAAATGCACTGATGCCAAATCATTAGGCAAGTCAAGTTCATAAGCAACCTTACCAATACATCTCAAAATTTGATATGGGCCTACATAACAGGGACTAAGCTTCCCTTTCTTTCTGAATCTCATTACACCTTTCATGGGTGAAATTTTCAAGTAAACCCAATCATCAACATCAAATTCTAAATCTCTCCTTCTAACATCGGTATAGGATTTTTGTCGACTTTGAGCCGTTGTCAACCTTTCTCTAATAAGCCGAACTTTCTCCATAACCTCATGTACCAACTTGGGACCTATCAAAGCAACTTCACCAACTTCGAACCAACCTATAGGAGATCTACACCTCCTATCATAAAGAGCCACAAATGGAGCCATACGAATACTAGAATGGTAGCTATTATTATAAGAATATTCAATCAAAGGCAAATGATCATCCCAATTACCCTTGAAATCAATCACTCAAGCTCTCAACATGTCTTCCAAAGTTTGAATAGTTCGTTTCGCTTGCCCATCGATTTGAGGATGAAAGGTCGTGTTAAGCTTAACACGAGTACCAAGACCTTTTGGGAAAGACTTCCAAAATTGAGAAGTAAATTGTGCACCACGATCATAGATAATGGATAAAGGCACTCCATGCAACCTAACCATTTCTCTCAAGTACAACTTAGCATAATCCTCCGCCGAATAAGAAACCTTGACGGGGAAGAAATGGGCTGATTTCGCCATACGATCCACAATAAACCAAATTGAATCATTTTACCACCGTGTGCGTGGTAAACCAACAATAAAGTCCATATTCAAGTCTTCCCACTTCCAAGTAGGAATACTAATATCTTGGGACAAACCTCCAGGCTTTTGATGCTCAACTTTCACTTGTTGACAATTAGGATACTTAGCCACAAATTCTGCAATATCCCTCTTCTTCCCATTCCACCAATAGACCTTCCGCAAATCAGGGTACATCTTGGTAGCTCCCGGGTGAATGAAATTTCTAGAACTATGGGCTTCCGATAAAAGTTGTACCCTTAGGCCATCTACATCGGGAACACATAGACGACCTTGATATTGAATCAAACCATCTTCCCCTTGGGAGAAAGCCTCTACGGACGTCTTGAGCACCGCTTCCTTCAACTCAACCAAATTAGGATCAAGGTCTTGCTTAGTCTTCCCATCGGACACAAAAGATGATTCTAACCATTGTGAATCATAACACTACCCTCACTAGAATCAATCAACCGAACACCCAATCAGGCCAATCTATGAACATCACGAACTAATTCTTTCTTACCATCCTCAACATGAGCAACACTACCCATAGACAACCGACTAAGAGCATCCGCTACCATGTTCGCCTTGCCGGGGTGATAGAGGGCGCTCATGTCATAGTCTTTTAACAACTCAAGCCACCTTCTTTAGCGAAGATTTAGATCTTTTTGATTGAACACATCAAACTCTTATGGTCAGTAAAATTGTCAACATGCACACCATACAAATAATGCCTCCAAATCATTAAAGCAAACACAACCGCTGCTAATTCTAAATCATGAATAGGATAGTTCTTTTCATGAATCTTGAGTTGCCTCGAAGCATAAGAAATGACTTTCCCATTTTGCATAAGAACACATCCTAACCCAATCTTTGAAGCATTACAATAAACCACAAACCCATCGGACCCTTTCGGTAAAGTCAATATCAGAGCCGAGGTAAGTCTATCCTTCAATTCTTGAAAACTTTTCTCACACGCTTCGAAACATGTGAACTTAACCTTCTTTTGAGTCAAAGCCATCAATGGGGAAGCAATGGAAGAAAACCCTTCTACAAACCTCCTATAGTAACCGGCCAGATCCAAGAAACATCGAATATCCGAAGGAGATAGAGGTCTAGGCCAATTCCTAACCGCATCCATCTTCTTAGGATCTACCTCAATACCCTTACCGGAGAAAATGTGACCAAGAAAAGCTACGGACCTTAGACAAAACTCACATCTGCTAAACTTCGCAAAGAGTTGTTGGTCCTTGAGGACTTGCAATACAATTCTCAAATGATCGGCATACTCATCCTCACTTCTTGAGTAAATCAAAATATCATCTATGAATACAATCACAAACATATCAAGGTATTGTCTAAACATCATATTCATCAAATCAATAAATGCGGCCGAAGCAATCGTCAATCCAAACGACATCACTAGGAATTCGTAATGGCCATATCTAGTCCGAAAAGCCATTTTCAGAATGTCATCTTCTTTTACCCTCAATTGGCGATAACCTGAACGAAGATCAATCTTAGAGAAGTAACTTGCTCCTTGAAGTTAATCAAACAAGTCATCTATTCTAGGAAGAGGATACTTCTTCTTAATGGTAACCTTATTCAATTGACGCTAGTCAATGCACATACGAAGTGAACCATTTTCTTTCGAACAAACAGAATCGGAGCACCACATGGAGATATACTTAGTCGGATGAAACCCTTATCCAAAAAATCTTTCAATTGCTCCTTTAACTCCTTAAATTCTGCTAGAGCCATTCGATAAGGAGGAATAGAGATAGGTTGCGTATCGGGGAGAAGACCAATACCAAAGTCTATTTCCCTTTCGGGAGGAACACCAGGTAGATCATCGGGAAACACTTTCAGAAACTCATTTACAATGGGAACTGACTCAATAGTAGGGGTTTTGGAATCTACATCACATACCCTAATAAGATGGTATATGCAACACTTAGAAATCATCTTTCTAGCTTTAACACATGACATAAATTGACCTTTAGGCATAGAATTTCCCCCCTTCCAATCTAGGATAGGCTCATTTTTGAAGTGAAACTTGACAACTCGGGTCCTACAATCAATAGAGGCATAAAGAGAATGCAACTAATCCATCCCAAGAATAACATCAAAATCTAACATATAAATCTCTACAAGATCAACATGAGTGACTCTATGGGATATGGAGACGAGGCAATTTCTATAGACTCTCTTTGCTACAATAGATTCACCAAAAGGAGTAGAGACACCAAAGGGATCTAACAATACATTCGGAAGAACATCAAACCTCATAGCCACATATGGCGTCACAAAAGACAAAGTAGCACCGGGTTCAAGCAAAGCATAAACATTAAAGTTAAAGACTTTCAACATACCGGTAACCACATCGGGAGAACCCTCTTGCTCATGGCGAGCTTGAAGTGCATAGAATCGGTTTTGCTTGTGAGCTTTTGAACCCGAACCACTAGGTGGATCTGGCTTACCTTCTCTTCCCCTAGTCATGAGAGACGGACAATCCCTTATCTTATGACCGCTCTTACCACAACCGAAGCAACCATCTGTACCGGCTAAGCACTTGCCCTCATGCTTCTTCCCACACCTAGCACAAGTAGCCGTAGAGAATCTACAACCATTTCCTCCTTGAGGCTTAGGGTTAGGCACCTTATCTTTGTTGAACTTAAGAGGACATTGGAGGAACCTTGACGGGAGAACTTTGGTCGGAACTTAGAATGACCATGTCCATCGAACCTTGAATGTAAGAAATTACTATCACCGGTCTTAGCCCTCTTTGTCTCCCTAGACCTCTGCTTAAGTTTCTCATCTTCTATTTTTTTAGCATGAACCATGAGACGAGAAATATATATGTCATTGATAAGCATGGTAGTACGACATTCCTTGACCACCATTTTGGACACTCCCGACACGAACTTACTCATACTTGCCCTAGGATCGGCAACCATATTAGGAGCATATCAAGACAGTTTTGTGAACTTCAAAGCATACTCCTTCACACTCATGCTTTCTCAACGAAGATTGATGAACTCAAGCACCCTTGCCTCCCTCATCTCAAGGGGAAAGAACCTATCAAGAAAGGCAACCTTGAACTTCTCCCAATCAAGAGGACCCACATCATCCGCCCTCTCACTCTTCCATTGCTCAAACCACACTTGAGCCATACCCTGAAGTTAATATGCCGCCAACTCCACCTTTTCCTCTGGCGTCGCACCCATAATCATTAGCACCTTGTACACCTCATCAATGAACTTTTGAGGATCTTCCTCAACCTTAGAACCATGAAATTTCAGAGGGTTCATTCTAGTGAAGTTCCTCACTCTTGATGCTGTCGTACCCATATTTGGGTTCACGGGAGCCACAACATCTCTATTTGGTTGAGGCGTCAGGGCTTGAGCCAACACTTGAAAAGCAGTCCTAAACTCTGCATAAGTTACTTGTTCGGCCAAAGGGTCGCCGGAACTTGAGGAGCTTGAGGAGGAGCTTCTTTTTCCACATTCTCTCCCGCATTCCTTCTAGCATAAGCTCTTCGAGTAGCCATATCCTAAAATGCATAGGATAGGGATCAGGAGAGAGACATATAGAGTTACACTCTATCGCACGACTTCAGAGTATTGAAAGAAGTGGAATTTCCTAATCATCTTATGGCCTCTTATTCATAAATGTAGCGCGCTTCATACTCATGAACAAGACTCTACTCGACTTGGCTTATGAGACATCCTAGGATCTTTCTAAAACCTTGTGCTCTGAATACCAAGATTGTCACGAGCCAGAGTACCCCCTAGACGTGACATGGCATACAAGACCCCGAGAGGCCTCATACAAGCCACTTAGCATACATCATACAAGATAATAGCAATTTAAAAGTTTAAAAGACAATTTATTATCAAAAGAGTTTAGGCAATACCAGAAGTCTACATATAGTCTCAAAACCCATCTAAGGCAATACCAGAAGTCTACATATAGTCTCAAAACCCATCTAACATAGGGATGAAAGAACGTTGGGATGTAACCCATACAAAGTCTTCAAAGGAAAGTAAATGACATAAAAGTAAATGTGGCTACGTCCTCGAACATATGAGGACTCACCAAGTTCTTCAGGATCACTACTATCACGAACTAGCCATGACAAGATGGGGATGTACCGGACCCTACACTTATAAGAAAATGTAGGCAAGAGTATGTATTAGTACAATATGTACCAAGTGTGATAACCATGCATAAACACATTTAAACATGCAAAAAGGGAAATTTTCATAATCATGCAATGATCAAGCTAAATCATTAGAAAAGGGTTAGAAATCATAAGTTATAAACCATGACCAATGCAAGCTAAACATCTTTACTTTACTCGAGAAATACCTTAAAAGTCACTTTAGTTCATTATTGTGGGAAGTAGCCTTAACCGATATGTAAGACCATGTGAGCTATCAACATGGAATCCGGTGTCACACCGATAGGGCCATCCTACTTACCAAGGTAAGACCCTTTCTTACTTGTAGCTTACGTGGATCCACTAGCTAATGTCTATCTAGACCATTATCCTATGATGGCACATAGTTTATGGGATAAAGAGATTGCTTCTAGAAACTCGACCTCTACATATGGGAGAGCTTCCATCTCAATATCCTCTTTGTGCTAAGCATAAATCCCACAGAATAGTCATATATCATAATTCATCTTATTATCCATGAAAAGGTACAACTAGAGTTACCAATCCAAGCTTACATCGTTTAGAATAGCTCCTTAATCTTTGATTCAACTTTAGTTGAGAAAACCTTTCAACATGTTATGAATCCTTTATGTGAGAAAAATCCTTTCACATTTCATAGTTTGAGTAATAAGTGATAAATCCTTTCACAACTCAACAACAACATCATTCATGCTTCAATCTCAAAGCAATTCATAAATCATCATAATTTTCATCATGGAACATGCATACTTTCATAAAACTTATCTTTTGATCATTCATAATTCATCATGAAATCATAGCTTTTAGAAATCATAAATCATGCATGGGTTCATATAAACTTCATAAGATTCATCTTCTTCGCAATTCAACCCATCAACAAACCTAATTTCAAAATTGGGAAAATCACATGGGTTCATGGGGATTCATCTTAATTCATGAAATTCAACTCAATTCATGCTTCATAGTTAATAAAACAATCAATTAAATCAACATTGGAAAGAACCCATGACATAGAAAAAAAGTCCTAACTTCAATGGAGGATTTGTAACTTGTAAAATAGAGAATTTTAGGGACTCTATGGAGGAAAGGGATCCATAGATGAAGATCATCATACCTTAATGCTCAATTTCCTTAAGCAAATTGATGAAGAAAACATGATTTTCTTGAACCCTAGCTTGCCCTCTTCTTCTTCTTCTCCTAACTTCTAGAGAGAGAAATATTTGAGAGAGGAGAGTTTGGGAAACTTGTAAAGTGATTTTGGAAGGGTAGATTTTTTTATTAAAAAGGCTTATATAGTGTTAGGAATTGTAGGGAACCGACTTAAATTAGGCATTAAGCATTTAGGGGAAAAGACCAAAAAGCCCTTTAAAATAATTGTTGAACCCTTACCGACGGCCTGACCTACGGTCCATAGGTCCTTCTATGGGCCGTACTAGTCGACCATCATTTGGTTCAGAGACCTCTAACTTCAGACCCCCAATGACGGGACCCGACCTACAGATTGTGGGTCCTTCTACGGACCATACATCACAGCCGTAGGTCCCAACATTCGACCCTAAAAATTCTCTAAGTCTGGGGACCATCTACGAGACACTCCTATGGTCCGTGGAAGAAATGACGAACCGTCCTTCTAAATCGTAAAAAGAGTTCTGAGGCTTGACATTTAAAGACATTCAGTAGGCCAACTACGGTTCCCAACTACGGTTCGTCAGCCAATCTACGGTCCGTAGTTGGCCACCATCGTCACTGGCACTAGAACCTGCAACATTTTCTTCTTTCAAATCTGAGGTGTTGTAGAAAGTCAACTCGGTGTGTCACCGAGTGGTTCGGCGAGCCTGATCGAGCTTGAACTTTGGACCCCCTAAAAGGTTAGCTTCTCGATTTCTTTCAAAAAACTGAGGCCCATTTTGCATGTCGCTGAAGGGATCGGCGACGTTAGTTCCATCGCCAATCTGGGCGCGAACTGAACGGTTTTATTTTTTTAAAATTCAAAACTTCCATTTTGTTTGAAATTGTCGAATTCCTTCCATTTACCCACAAACATTAGTAGTTCATTTCATAATTTGTGTCGATTGCATTGCTTCTGGAGTGTCTATTGGACTCATCCCCCTTTCCTATGTGTCGTGCTCATATTTTTGCCTATTTTGAGGTAAGTATCTCTTGATTGCTTAATTCTTGTGCCATTTTTTGCTGCGATGAGTGTGGGGTATTGAATATTTGTTTATTTGGCTGATTTGTATGCTTAAATTGATTCCCTTTGATTCGTAGTATGTTTATTTGACTTCGAGCATGTTCATAACCCTTGTTTATGCGATTTTGTCCTATATTCTTGGGGTAAATGATAAATTGTGCTTGTTAGTTGTTGGGTTAATTGTGGGTTAAGTCTGAGTAACCCGAATTCAATCAAATGACTTGAAATTGCCCAATGATGGATTGGGTGACGACTTTCTTAAGGGCAAATCATCGTTTTGTTGATTTCATATCGATTGGGGAAGTTTAAGTACCCAGGTAGAAATTGGGTAGTTGGTGATGGCCTTTTGGTGATAATTGTGCATGAATTTGTGTATCGTGGGCTGTTAGTTAGAAATCCATATCAAAATGGGGAGGTGATGCATTAGGTCAGCTTGGCAAGTTGCATCGAGATCGCCAAGTTGATTCGGCGTGTTGCCTAAAGACCTCCCCATTGCCTTTCTGACTTGTTTGTGTGCTAATTGGTTCTGTATCATTCGTTGAGGCCCATTTGCTTTCCGAGTGGACTCGGTGACTCATAGATGGTACTTTTCATCGCCCTTTCTGACTCGGTAACTCACCGACTAGTTCGGCAAGCTTTTCTACATTTTTGTTTGTGAGGCCTTTGTTCTAACCTGTTTGCCATCGAATTTTGTTCTTGTTTTTTTTTATTTACAAGTATGGCAGGACAAAAGGTTCCCGCTAAAAGACCACCACCCCGTAAGAGGGTAAGAGGGGTGGAGATAGCTTCAGATATTGAACAACCCTGGCCCACTCGTCGTCAAACTTCACAGGTAAAGGGGAAGGGTAAGCAGCAAGCGGTGGAGAGATCTAGCTCGTAGAGCTCTGAACTCTCAATTCAGTTCGCATCCACTAAGTCCAAGGGTGAGGAAGTAGGGGAATCTGAGGCTCCCACAGCTGAGTTGATTAAGAGGAAACATTTCGAGCTGCATTTTAAAGCAGCTCATGATCCATTGGTGATAGTATCAGCCCCATTTGAGCCACCAGCAGTTCCAGCTCCTGCTCTAGTGTCGGTTAACCTTCCAAGATCAATTAACATACTCAAAGCCCAAGGTTTACAGACTATTCTTGAGGAGAAGCGATTGTCCACAGATAGGGTAGTGGACAGGTATCCAGCTATCTGGGAGACGCTGTGATACCATAAATTTCAACTATTGACCAAGCCTCGAGACCCATATGTGCCTACATGGGTTCGGGAGTTCTATGTCGGGTATGCCAAGTTGATCCCAAAAGGGAAGAAGAAGGCTAGTGCTATGGCTTCGGTAGATTTTGTTGAGGTCCGGGGCAAGCGGGTGAAATGCAGCCAAGATGATATCAATGATGTGTTGGGTTGCACTGTGTGGATTTTGCATTCATTAGCTGATAAGATCAAGATAAAAATGTTGGATGACCTCAAAGGATGGTTGGCCCCGTTACTTAGTGATGCAACACCTCCTTGGATCGAGGTGGGATCTATTATAGAGAAGAAGGACCTGAACATCGTAGCGAAGTACTAGTTTGGGTTCATCACCAACTCCTTGATGCCGTCACAAAATGAACCAATCATCAGGTATCCGAAGGCTGCGCTTCTAGGCTGCATCATGGGTAGGGAGATGCTAAATTTGTGGGTCATTATCACTCAAGAGATGGCTATGAGGGAAAAGCAAAATGAAACCTCTTTGCCATTTCTGATTTTGATTAGTGCTTTGTATTGGCGTGCGGGTGTGCCTTTTGAAGAAAAGATGGATGTTGAGGTCTCTCCAACCTCGTCTTGTGACATCCGGATGATTGAACCAGAGTACCTCAAGAATGGGGCGGAGAGGAGGAAGTGACCCCCAGTGGATACTTCTCCAGTTTTGGATGTAGATGCTATGGAGACCAGTTCTATATCTCCTCCTCCCACAATCGAGCCTTCAGGTATACCTACCCCAACTTCTTTTACTGCTTCTGTACCTGCTCCCGCTGCTTCTTCTACTCCTATGCCTACTCTCGTTCCTAGCTCCCACCCCTATTGACACAGGCCATGCTTATCAAAATAGGCCACCTGGCCCATTCAGTCGATGTACGGGCTTCGAGAGTCAAGAAGGCTATTCCAGATATGATTGAGCATGCCAATGCTACGACACTTGCTCCTATTAGGGCAGAGTTGGAGGATCAGCGCCGGTTGATCACGCCACATGGGCTTGCCTTGGATGCACTCACCGCTTGAGCTGTGGAGTGTGAGAAGAAAGATAGTAGCCCCGCCGAGTTGACAGCCATGAAGGCGGACATTGCTGGATTACACCGGGATATGGACGAGTTCAAGTACACATATATCACCATGCTTTGGGGTAGTGTCGAAGGCCATGGTTCTGGGATCCCTCCACCTACTACCACCAAAGATGATGTGAATGCTGACGAGGAGGGTGATTTCGACACCCCGAAGACGTATGAAGAGGACCTCGCTACTCGTGATAGAAAGGTCTATGCAGATTTAGAGGATTTCGGGCATTGATGCCCAGGTTGAGGCTACACCACCTAGCAAGAGTTCACTTTAGGCCTTGTCTGACAAGGGGATTCCTCCTTGCCCTTCATTTTATTTCTTGTGGATACTTTTATTTTATTTCGCATTGAGGACATTTCTTAGTCATTTTGGTGGGGTGAAGGCATCTAGTCCTCCCATTTTGATTGGATGTTTGTTTGTTTTGATTGATTGTTGTTCCCAAGATATTGTTATTTTGGTATTTGGAATGAATGTGAATGTTTTGAAATGAATGTCGATTTCTCTCTCTCTATTGATGATTGTTGATGAATGTTGGCTTGTGAATGATTGATGGTTGTTCCATTGTACATTCGAGTATCGATTATGATCAATATCGATGACTTGAATAGTGCTCTTGATGAACGATATGTTTGTGTGAGTCCAACGAGGTAATTTGAGCTGCATAGTCTTGTGTGAACTCTTAGCATCTCATTGTGACTAGTTGAATGTCGAAGTGAGTCTTGCAATGACCGCTGCACGCAAGCTTGACTTGTAGAGTTGTGATCCACAGTAGTGTTTGGATGCCATGTGTGGTGAGCTTTACTTGAAAGGTGTGCATGATGATACCTAGAACTTGCCCCGTTGGTCCAATTGATTGGCATTCGCAAATAAAAGAAATGATCTTAGGCATAATTTTTTTAGAGTGAACCTAATTGCTATACCTTTGTTTGACCACCTTGTGAGTGTGTGAAACCAGCTTGGCACCATTTGAGCATATCCTTATCTTTGGATGAAACAAGAACACAATGATTTGAGCCGGTTATTGAAATTGCCATGTCTTTCCCACCTATAACCTTCGTGAAGCATTGGTTTGTTTGAATAGCCAACTTAGGCCAAAAGCCTAAGTTGGGGTGTGGTAAGAAGGAAGAAAGAAATTGAGTAAGACGTTTGTGAACTCTATCCTTGTAAAGAGATGTGTGAAAAAGATAGAACCCCTCCATATATAAAAAGAAAAGAAAAGATGTGAATAAATTATGCCCATTGTGCATTGTGGTGGAAATAAAAAGGGGATACCAAAATTTCTTGTGTGCTATGAAGAGGCCAAAGATGAGTTGTGAATTTGGAAAGGATGAAAGAAAAGGAAAAGAAGTGAAATATGAGTCATGCTTCATGAAGGTAGAGTCACTAAGCCTAAATGAGCATACCCTGAACCTCAGCCGCATTACAGCCCTTGTAAGACCTTTTTTATCCTACATAGGCCTTGTGCATGTTGGTTGGAAAATATAGGCAAGCCTATGGGTAAAATCATGCATGTTTTTCTAATTTGGGAGTGTGAGCATTGTTTTTTATTCCTTAATGATGGTCTTTGATTGGCTTTGTGAGAGCATGGAATCATTCTTGTTGTGAGGACATTCAAATACTTTTGTTGGACATGAATTTGCATTTGAAGTGAGCACTTGTGAGCTTAAACTCTAATTGATGACGGCTAGTCAGAGTTTGAAACTTTGAATTCACATTTGAACATTGCATGTTTAAATTAAAACCTCGTGTGCATTCTCATGTTGATTCTCAAGGAGCACTGTTTGTAGACATCCCTGTTGGCCTGATTGATCTCATGTTTTACTTGAGGAAAAGAAAAAGTTTAAGTTGGAGTGTTGATGAGTCGGGAGTTTTGACTCATTTAAGGCTTGTTATTTAATGATTTAGTGTACTCAATGCCTATTTTATGCTCAAAACTGATGTTAAATTGTTTATATGCATCCATGGAGGTTTAAGAACAAGGAAAGGACATTAGTTTGCGAAAAGAAGTGAAAAGTTAGAAAAGATGAAGAAAAGTAAGGCTGGAGCTCGCAAAAGCCACTTGGCGACTCGCCAAGTGAGCCTCTAGCTCACCTAAAGTTCCAGTGGAATGGCCAATGAATCAAACTAACTCGGCGATCAAAAGGAACAGTTAGACGTATCACCGAATGGAACGGCGAGATCGACCCAGATCGCCTAAATTTCCAGAACCATTTGAGGTAGAAATCAAGTAAAAAAGGGTAAGGTGGAGCACTTCGGCATGTCGCCAAACCACTTGGCAAGCCCGACTTATTTCGCCGAATTGACCCCCGTGCTGAAATGTGTGGAAATTTTTGGGAATGTATAAATTGAAGTTTGAAGAGAGAGAAGGGAAGAAGGTTGAACCAGACTGAAGAAAACATTCATACTTTTGAGCTCTATAAATTTCTTGAAAGGGTTTTGATCTTAGACTTTGGGTTTTGAAGATTTAATCTTATTTTTTAGCATTTGAGTATTCAAGACTTTGCCATTTTGGATGGTAAACCTTTTTGATAACTATCTTTTACGTTTTGCTATGATTGGCTAAAACCCTTTTCCTTAGGAGTGTGAATATGTAATCGGATACATAAATTAGCCTATGGGTGTTTCTAATTGCTATATTTAATGTAGTTTTGAAATTGATTCACTTGTTTATTCATGTTTTCATTTATGAACTGAAGTTGCAAATTTAGTTCTAGCTTTAGATCTCTATTGCTTACTTGTGAAAGAAGTATAGAGTGGAATTTATGATTGATGATTTTAGTGACGTGAGTCTCTACAACCCCGCTTGAAAAAATGGGTTAAATTAAGGAATTGGATTTTTTTTTATTGAAAGCTTGTTGAGGTTCGATAGAACTCACTTGATACATGATAGTTGATTGAAAAATGGCTATTATTGTTAAAACCCATCCTACCCATTGAGATTCAACAACTTAAAGAAATTTGTTATCACCCATTAGGTGAAATTAGTATCCGATTGCTCACACTCCTAAGGTCCCGCTCTCTATTGATTAAAACCCCGTATTACTCGTCTTTCTCATAAATTTGTTACTAAACTCTCTTAATATTGATAATTAAAATTCAATAATTTACTTTATGATGTGTTTTGTCTAGCCTACAAAAGATTAGAACACTTTTGCACTTCGTACTTGAATTATTTTCTGTACCACTCCTTGTGGGATCGACCCCAATTCTTTGTTAGGTTTATACTTGTTAGCGACCGTCTACACTTTGAATTATAAGAGGTGTAGTTGAGCGTTATCAGCGACCGACTCTACTCCGGATGTGACGTCAATGGCCTCCTCACCATCTTCGTCGTCACTTGCTTCAATGGTTGAAGGTGGGTGAGATGTTAGCACCTCGCTTGGTGTGAGGTCGAGCATCATTTCCTCACTACTCTTATGGTACTTCTTTCCCTTGTGGTTCTTCTTTCCACCCTCCAGCCGAACGTTGGTGGTTCTAGTAGCATTTACGTTTCCTTCGTTAGCCATTCTCTAAGTATGAAACCTTTGCTCTGATACCACATTTTCACGGACTTAGAGTTCTACTAACGCTCCATGCGGCAGTCGACAACTTACTCATGAATCTTTCACGATCTTGTAAGCTCAAATAAGTCCTTCCGAAACTAAGATTGCTAAGAGAATGAAAAGAAAGTCTAAGAGAGCTTTTTAAAGAAAGCTTTGTATTGATTTGTGGAAGATTGCTTACAACTTGCTTGATTGCTACAAATGAATGCCCCATCTATTTATACTACAACCTAGGGGCTAAAATGCAAATAAAAATTACTACACAAGTCACTACATATTTATAATCTAGTCCCTCTTCTAGAATTCTCTACAACTCTAGAACATTTCAAGGACTTTCCATGTAATTCTATAGCCTTCCCTATAAAATCTCCGTATTTCTCTAGAATATTCCACTAAGGACTATTCTTCTTCCAATGTAGGCCTTCCCAGAAAATACCTAGGGAATTCTAGAGTCTTCACTAAACCTTTCCAAGACTGTAGTTTCTTCCCCCTTAGGCTAGCTCATTTGTTCTTTAATTATAAGCCTAAGTGGGATGACAAGGTGGCGGGTCATGACAGTAGACTCTCAACTGATGGGGTCATGAGTGACTACCTGGCCATATGGCAAGCGATCAAATTTCACAAGTTTGAGCAATTTAGTAATGCCAAACAACCTTATGTACTGAAGTGGGTTAGAGATTTCTACGAAGCCTATGCTAAGTTTAGACACGTAATTTTTGACCGAACCTAAGATTTCGTATCATTTTTAATGCTTAAATATTTATTATAAATCTAAATTAGATATTTTGATTTTATCTTATTTCAATAAGTTAATTTTTAAATATTTGAAAACTAAAAAATAGAGTTGCATTATTAGTGTAAATTTTGTTTTAAAGAAAAGAAAATTTATAAAAAAATATATGTTTTATTTAATTTTAGTTTAATAAATAAGCTAGTATTTCTTAATTATAATTTATTATTAGTTACTTAATTTTTGTTAGTTAAAAAATAATAATTAAATAATATTCTTATTATTGTATTATATTATATTATACTTGGTAAATTACCCTTCCTTCGCACGGGATTGAACTATTTTATTAAGATGACATATGATCATTCGGTAATATTCATATTTTCGATACATACACTACATTGTCAGGAACATTTTATCTTAAGGCAAAACATTCCTTCGAAATCTTAAAGTGCTATAATTTTATAATTTTTATTTTTGTTATAAAAAAATTATGAGTCATAGAGTGATTTTAAATATAAGAAAGAAGTCTAAGAAAATCTCCATAGAAATAGTTGATCAGAAGTAACGAAATTTTCTAAATTCCAAGAAGTTATAGAGAACAACATCAAACGTTTAAGAAGAGACCAGAAAGCCTCAAACAACAATACTCCCAAGTAAAGGAGGAACAATACGTCCATAAAAGAACATAATTAACTAAATTCAAATGGAGGACCTTCGGCTCCTTTCGTATGAACCTCCATCAATCTATTTTTTATTATAGTATGTTGTATCATGTATATGTTAAAAATGAACCTAAAATTGTTAGTATCATAAAGGTTTTTCCTCATTGTCTCAGAATAGTCAATACTATTGCTTAGGTTTCATATCACCGGCCCCAACTTATTTGGAATTGAATCATACTTATTGTTATGGTTATAGTATGCATTTACAAAGAATTAATGCAAGATCAACCAAGCAGTAGGTTGCATCTGAATGGAACTGTTCACAACTGGATATTCTAAATTAAAATTTTGATACATAACATATAAAAATCTCACAGCATAATTTTGTGAGAACTTGAACTCACAAATATCCACAAATAATAATAAAGACGACATTACTATCCTAACAATCAAAAGGAAAAAGACATGTTGCTTAACATATTTTTCAAAAAGATAGTTTGTCGGGTTGTGTCCAAGTTTACAGTTCACAAATTTAATTGAAAGAAGCCAAAAGAAAGAGTTATCACTACAGCAAAAATGATCTTTAATGACAATTAATAGCTTAATTTTAGCTAAATATGTATTTTCAGAGGCAATTAGTAATCTCTATAAATGTCCCTAAAGTCTATAGCGACATTGAATCTAATGAAAATTAATTAAGGTCGGTAAAGGCTCTAGCACTATTCGTTAATGTTCATATTTATTGCCGATAAAATTATTTTTGTTATAGTGCATTTTGGGCATCTGTTCGTTTCAAGAAAACTTAATCTCTTATTATACCCAAAAAGAAGAGAGGAAGAAATATGACAAATTATTCAACTTGCGGTAAAAGAAGTGGACTATTTGTCTCTATACTAATATTCTATGAAGAATGCAATGACATAAAAAATATTTGTACCTAAGATAAAAACAATCAAAATAATATACTAACTATGGGAAGCAAGAGAACAATATGTTTGGTTCTTTTAACAAACTTCACCATTGGTTCCATATTAGTTATCACATATTTGTTGTTGTGGGCTATCAAATATAGCAAATCCCACAAGCAAGTTTTCCAAAAAGTGTATGAAGAAACCTGTAGAAAGGGACAAAAGAGAAGATCAATTTTCAATCAACCTTCGTAGATTTTTTAACAGAGTTCAAAAAAAGTCACCAAAATAGCAAAAAGAAATTGCAATAGATACATGAATCACTATGACTTAAAGTAAAAGATTAAGCTTCATGAAATAGGAGAAAAAAACTTTGAGGAATGAAGCACACTTCATAAGAAGCTTAAGTAATATATTTGAATTCGACTCCCATATAGCAGAAAAATACCTACAAATAATAGTGTAAGAAATAGAAGTTTTGTTTACTAAAAAACCAAATGTAATGAATTCAACCATTCCAGCAGCTTTGTGAGTTGTGGACTGAGAGGTGCAAGAGTAGTAATGTCGCATAGCAATTGAAATCAATTTTATTTGTTTATTCTTTCTTCTTTTGGTGAGTTGGAATTAAGTGTTGGATTTTAAAAGGTAAAAATGAAAAATAAGGAGTTGTGACTTTTGTGTAAAGTTGCAACTTTTGTGAAAAGTTGTGACTTTTATGAAAAGTTGCGACTTTTATGAAAAGTTGTGATTTTTATGAAGAGATCTGACTTTTCAAAGAGTTGTGACTTTTCCATAAGGTTGTGACTTTTAAGAAGGGTTAAATAAGAATCTTGATCTTTGAGGGCGCCATATAGGCGAGTCGGCTGTTCTAAATAGGCACAACATTTATGAAGAGCGGCAAGAGTGGTAAAACAATGAATGAGAGAAGAGGTTGTTGAAGACTGAAGTGGTGTTCCTATTGCAGAGGCGAAGGGCAATTTTGTAAATATATAAATAAAAAGGGATTCCTTACTTGTGGTGGCGCCACATCACCGGATTGAGAATTATCTTTTATATATATATATATATATATATGATTATATTATATATATTAATTTAAAAAAATAAAACAAACTAAACTAACCCCACTACCTCACCTCATCCTAACCCCATTTTCCACACTCTCCCTCACCATCAAACAAACACCAACAACACTACTATATTAACACACACACACGGAACAAGAAAAAAAAAAAAAGGGGGCACACTTACTACACCAAAAACAGTCAGCCAGAAGACCAAAAAAAACGCAACACACACAATCAGAAAAATCATCAGCCAATACAAAAAAATCAACAGGCGTAGCAACACTACACCCAATACAAAAACACAACATTTTTGCGCACACATAAATGTACATAAAAAAAAACCCCAACATACAATTCATATCCAAAGACACCCACCTACACGTCCAACTAAACGTACTACACACCCATCTACATCACAAAAAGAGCAACACAACAAAGGAGAAAAACAAATGTGGAGTTTGGGGTTTGCTTTTGTGGTTTCAAGTTTGTGGTTCCTAATTGTAGTCTTTTCTTCTCATGAAATAATTTCCTCAAGAGGTAACACTTATTTTTATTTTATTTGTATAGTTTATTTCATGATTATATAAGACTTGATTCCTATGTTATAAAATTGCTCAAATTTTATGTGTATTGAATTTTGATGCCGTAATATTGAAGTACTTTCTCTTTATTTTATTCTATGTTATCTTCCATCTTTTACCATATGCTACTATCAATTAAGTGTCTTTTATATCCCATCAAAATTAACCAAATGCCTGAAAGAATTATTCTAATAGTTTTTTTAGTAAAATTTATCAAAAATTAAAAATGTCTATTTTAGAAAAATTAAGAGATGAAGAGTTACACATTTTTACTTTTTATTTTATCTTAATGCCTTTTGTCATAACTTGTAAGTATACTTAAAATGTAAATGCATCTATATCGAATTTGAATATGAAATAACTTTTTATTTGTTTAAGATTTTAAACTTTTATTACTTAAATAATGTTCATGAATATAAATAGTAAAAGAGTAATTTACTCTTTAATAATACTCTTAAGCTTTCTAGTAATAGGTAAGTATTAGGATATATTTCAAAAGCTTGTTACGATTAAGATTGTGGTTACACATATTTTTCTTGAGACGTTAATATAAACTCAAGGATACGGTGACGCACCTTGTCCAATAATATAATTAACTTTCATTAATTTGAAGTAGAGACTTATAAAAAAATTATTAAGTGTGATGCAAAGAAGGCAGTTGTGCCTCTAAATATCAAGACCAAGAATGTAGTTACGCATCTAAGTGGAGTCCAAATAAAAGTTCAACAATACGAGCAAATCATGGCCTATAATAATATATTATTAAATATTTTAAAGTAAGTATAAGTCAATAAAAGTGACCGTGCTAGAACCACAAGAGTCGAGGGATGCCTAATACCTTCCTCTCGATCAACAGAATTCCTTACCCAAATTTTTAGTTTGCAGACAAAAAAATAAAGAGTCATTTCCTTTTGATGAGGGATTTTTAAAAAAAAGTGACTTGGAACACCATAACTCAATTCCAAGTGGCGACTTTGAGAAATTAAAATAATCCCTATTCAATTTTGTCACTTAAAATGGAAAAGCCTTTCCTCCATACGAAAAAGGGGTGTGATATCTCTGGCGACTTCGCTGGGGAAATAATAAAAAATTGAGCTTTATAATATTGATTTTTACTTGATTTTATTAGTTTTTTTGGATATATTATGTATGATGGCCTAATGTGCTACTTGATACTCATTTATCGCTTTTGATATTGTTGAACTATTCAATCAATTATTTTTCTTCATACACCCTTCTGAGTCTCTGAAAACACTTCACACATATTCACAGGAATGCAGATATGCATCCTACTTTCTATTGAGATAAAACTGGAGTGTCTTGACACCTAGTGAAGGATTTTTAGTCACACATGTTAGGCGGGGTTGGACCAGCAATAAAGTCGGAATAGCGCTGCTACCGATAAGTTGCCCCTCCCTGGCTTGAGTTGTCCACTCGGGTAAGCCAGTCTAGACACCAATCTCTTTAAGTTTAAGCCTAGTAAACCTGAAACACGGAAATGATTATCCCTAGTAGACTCCGCCTTATTTGCATCATTTGCATTTGATTTAGTGAGACTTAAAACAAGAGTTGGGTCCCTAGTATCCATCTCTTATTTGACCACTTAGATCATTTTATGAGCTACATGAAAATGTATTTAGAAAGTCTTTGCAAGTTAACCCATTTTAGTGTGATTAGTGGAATGAGAAAAAATTATCTTTCGACTTTCATAAAAATTTTAAAAAGGAGAAAAACACAAAATTATTTCTTTTTTTAGAAGTTATTATACATTTCTTAAAAATGAAATAAAGGATTTTTCAATACTTAACCAAAATTGTAAAAAACATTATTTATGTTAATGTAAAAAAAATTTAAAATATTTTATTTTCTAAATACTTTAAAAATTAATGCATTTGTTAAGTCAAGTTTCAATATCTTCAAAGCTCTTCTTAATTGTTCAATCTGGACGAACTACGTCTGACCTGATTCTTGCTTTGACAAGATACGTTGGCAACCTTATTTTGAGGTTCGGTCTAACGAAGGAAAAATTTAGAAAATCCTCGTCACAAAAACTGGAGAAAAAATGTTTTTTTACTATTATTCAAAGTTCAAATAAAAATGTTTCTCTTCCTTATTTTAAAATCTTTTTTTTTAAAATGACGAAAAAATTTGTTTCTTTAAAACGGTTTTTATTTATTTTTATCTTTATTTAAAAGAAAATATTCTTGACTTGGTTGGTACCAACCTACTTAGGAATATGCATAAGAAAAAAAGTGTTAAACTATTTGGAAAGACACACCAATTTTGTTGTGACCTATAAACTTTTTTTGGTACCACTTGATATATTTATGTAATACTTGTGAAATTATCTTGCTTAAAGTTAAGATTAAAATAAATTCGACCTCATTGTTTTATGTGCATTATCTGGTGAGCTTTAGATATCAAAATTCAATGGCATGACTTTGATGATCTAGAACTTGGCCAAAATGTTGGTTGAGACAAAATTTTGAGCAACATTTAAATTGGGAAATGATTATAAGCTTTCTTTAATCCGATTGTGCCTTTAAAGCCTTCCAAATGACATGTTATCCATAGAACTCCTATTTAGAGCCTGAAATCTTTTTATTTAAATAATGTCACGACCTAAGGTACCCCCTAGACGTTACATGGAGTGCAAGACCCCGAAAGGCCCCATACAAGCCACTTAGCATACATCATATAAGATAATAATAGATAAGGGTTCAAAAGGAAAATTTTATATCCAAAGAGTTTACGAAACATAGCGGAAGTCTAAACATAGTCTCAAATCCATCTATGAAAGAATAGAAAGAACGTTGAGATGTAACCCAATACAAGTCCAAAGGTAAAGAAACATAAAATAATAACAAGGCATTGTCCTCGAACATATGAGGACTAACCAAGACTTCAAGTTTCTATGTACTCACTAGCCACGAGCGGAATGAGAAGAATCGCCAAGCCCTACATTATGAGACAATATAGGCAAAAGTATGTGTTAGTACATGGAATGTACGAAGTATGATTGCTATGCACAAAATCATCAAGTCATGCTAGAAAGGGGACATTTTCATTACATGCAATGACCAAGCTAGAACATGAGATAAGAGTTAGAAAACATAAGTCATAAAAACATAGTCAATGCAAGCTAATCATCTTTAAAACCTTGAAACACCTTCATAAGCAACTTAAGTTCATTATTGTGGGAAGTGGGCCTTAACTGACATAGACCATGTAAGTTATAACATGGAATCTGGTGTCTACCCCACACCGAAAAGAAGTGTCCTTACTTGCCAAGGTAAGAGCCATAACTTCTAGGTTAAGTGGATCCACTAGCTAATCCTATGGTGGCACATAGTTTATGGGACATGGGTAATCGCCACTTGTCCACTCGGCGATAAGCATAGTTCTCATGGATTAATTATAAATCATAATTTATCTTATCATTAGTAGACATAGGTAATTGCCTCTTGTCTATCTTTAGAGAACATGGGTAATCGCCACTTGTCCCTTCATTAGAATAGCTCCTTAATCATTGATTCAAGTTTAGTTGAGAAAACCTTTCAGCATGTTATGAATCCTTTATGTCAGAAAAATCCTTTCTCAACTCAACAACAACATCAATTATTCTTCAATCTCAAAGAAAGTCTTAAATCATCATAAATTTCATAATTGAACGTCCATACATTCATAAAAACTACCTTTTCATCATTCATAACTTCATCATGGCAATCATAGCTTAGAAAACATCAATCATGCTTGAGCTCACATAAATTCATCTTAAAATCATTCAATTTCCCCCAATTCATCTTTCATAGTTCAAAACCTCATATCATGATCATAGTCTTGAAATAATGAAATTCATATGGGTTCATGGGGATTCAACATGAAACATGCAATTTAACTCAATTTATGCATAATTATACATAACTAAATCAATTAGACCATAATTTGAAAGAACCCATGAGATAGAAGAGAACCTTAATTTCAATTGAAGGATTCTAGCTTGAAAATTGAGGAATTTAGGAACCCTATGGGGAAAGGGCTCCATAGGTTAAGAACTATCATACCTTGATGCCAAAAGCTTGAAATCAATGGAGGATTGGGGGACTTGGCTTGAAAACCCTAGCTCTTCCTTCTTCTTCTTCAAGCTTTTCTAGAGAGAAAATTATTTGGGAAAGCAGAGTTTTGGGAATGATTAGGAATGTGTAGAATTAGGCTTAAAAGGTTTATATAGGGTCTAGGTTAAGGTCCAAACTGACTTAGATTAGGAATTAAACACCTAGGGAAAAGAGCAAAAAGCCCTTTAAAAAAAATAATTGTCGAACCCTTACCTACGGTTCGTAGGTCCACCCACGGACCGTACTGGTCGACCGTCGTTTGGTTCAGAGACCATCGACTTTAGACCCCAAATGATGGGACCCCACCTATGGCTCGTGGGTCTTTCTACGGACCGTACACCACGGCCTAGGTCCCAACATTCGACCTAAAAAATTTTCTAAGTCTAGGGCTCCTCTATGAGACAGACCTACGGTCCGTACATTGGCTGACGACCCGTCCTGCTGCTCCGTACAAAAGTACTGAAACTAGACATTTTGGAAACTTGTACTTTGCCAACAACGATTCCACCTACGGACCATAGGTTAAGCCACGACCTTCGGTGGCTCCATAAGTGCTAGCATTAGATTTGAAAACCTGCAACTTTTCTTTCCTTTTTGAATTCGAGGTGTTACAATACCTCCCCCTTGGGAACATTCGTACTCGAATGAGAATCAAGACATCATAAGAAGAGTACGAACATAATCTAACAGCCCAGCGTGAACGCAATCATATAAATGCACATATCCGAGGAGGAAAACGTCACTCCAAGCTAAAGCATGTTCAAAACATCATATCATCAATTCCACATACAACTCATACTCAAATGCACATATTCACGAAGAAATCAATCAAGGTAACTCATTTTCTCAAAATTTTAGGCTTTTCATGAACGTGCATAAATGAGGAATCATGGGAATATCTAAGACACATGAGACCAATAGAGTGAACCATGAGGAACTAAATACCTCAAGCTAGAATAGGGACGGAGGTAAAAAGATGATGATAATGGGACATCATATCGGCCTCGGCCTCCCAAGTAGCACCCTCAGCTAATTGATTCCTCCAAAGAACCTTTACGGAAGCAACTTCTTTATTCCTCAACTTTCGAACTTGTCGGTCTAAAATCTCAACCGAAGCTTCTTCTTAAGAAAGGCTATCTTTTATACCAAGATTCTCTAATGGTACTATAGATGCCGGATCACCAACACACTTCTTCAATAAGGAGACATGGAAAATTGGATGAATCGACGCTAAATCATTCGGCAAGTCAAGTTCATAAGCAACCTTGCCAACACGCCTCAAAATTTGATATGGGTCCACATAACTGGAACTAAGCTTTTCTTTCTTTCCGAACCTCATCACACCCTTGATGGGTGAAATTTTCAAGTAAACCCAATCATCAACATTAAATTCTAGGTCTCTTCTCCTAATGTCGGCATAGGACTTTTGTCGACTTTGAGCCACTTTCAATCTTCTTCTAATAAGCCGAACTTTCTCCATAGCCTCATGAACCAATTCGGGACCTACCAATGCTACTTCACCAACTTCAAACCAACCTATAAGAGATCTACACCTCCTACCATAAAGAGCATCAAATGGAGCCATACCAATACTCGAATGGTAGATATTATTATAAGCAAACTCGATCAAAGGCAAATGATCATCCGAATTACCCTTGAACTCAATTACACAAGCCCTTAACATATCTTCATAATTTTTAATAGTACGCTCCGCTCCCCATCGGTTTGAGGATGAAAGGCCATGCTAAGCTTAAAATGAGTTCCAAGGCCCTTTTGGAAAGACTTCCAAAATCGAGAAGTGAATTGTGTACCACGATCAGATATAATGGATACGGGCACTCCACTCCATGCAGCCTAACCATTTCCCTTAAGTACAACTTAGCATAGTCCTCAGCCGAATAAGAAACCTTAACAAGAATGAAATGGGCTGATTTCGTCATACGATCCATGATCACCCAAATTGAGTCATGTTGCCGCTGGGTGCGTGGTAAACAAACAATAAAGTCCATACTCAAATCTTCCCACTTCCAAGTTGGAATACTAATATCTTGGGATAAACCTCCCAATTTTTGACGCTCAACTTTCACTTGTTTACAATTAGGACATTTAGCCACAAATTCCGCAATGTCCTTCTTTATCCCATTCCACCAATAGACTTCCCGCAAATCACGGTATATCTTGGTGGCTCCCCGGTGAATGGAATACCAAGAATTATGTGATTCCAATAAAATCTGCTTCCTCAAACTATTGACATTGGAAACACACAACCGACCTTGATATCGAAGCACACCATCTCTCCCTTGGGAGAAAGCCTCTACAGACCTTTTAAACACCGCCTCTTTCAACTCCATTAAGATTGGATCAAGACTTTGCTTTGCTTCCACATCCTATACGAAGGACAATTCTGATCCATTATGGACAACCACCCCTCCATTAGTGGAGTCAATCAACTGAACACCCAACCGGGCCAGTCTATGTACATCTCTCAACAATCCCTTCTTATCATTTTCAACATGAGCAACACTTCCCATAGATAACCGACTAAGGGCATCCGCCACCATGTTTGCCTTACCGGGGTGATAGAGGACACTCATGTCATAGTCCTTTAACAACTCAAGCCACCTCCTTTGGTGAAGGTCAGATCCTTTTGTTTGAACACATATTGTAAACTCTTGTGATCGGTAAAGACATCCACATGAACACCATATAAATAGTGCCTCCATATCTTTAAAGCAAATACCACTACCGCTAGTTCTAAATCATTGGTAGGATAGTTCTTTTCATGAATCTTGAGTTGCCTTGAAGCATACTCAATCACCTTCCTGTTTTGCATAAGAACACATCCCAACCCAACCATTGATACATCACAATATACCACAAACCCATCAGATCCTTCTAGTAGAGTCAATATTGGAGCAGAGATAAGTCTATCTTTCAACTTTTGGAAGCTCTTCTCACATGTTTCGGACCATACAAACTTCACCTTCTTTTGGGTTAAAGCCTTCAATGAGAGGCAATCGAAGAAAACCCTTCAACAAACCTTCTATAATAACCTGCCAAACCCAAGAGGCTTTGACTATTTGAAGGGGATAGAGGTCTAGGCCAACTCTTAACTACTTTGGTCTTCTTAGGATCTACCTTAATACACTTACCAGAAACAATTAGACCAAGAAAAGCCACGGATCTCAACAAAAACTCACATTTACTAAACTTTGCAAAGCGTTGTTGGTCCTTGAGGACTTGCAACACAATCCTCAAATGATTGGCATGCTCATCCTCACTCCTTGAATAAATTAGGCTATCATCAATGAACACAATCACAAACATATCCAAGTATTTTTTAAACACCCTATTCATCAAATCCATAAATGTGGTTGGAGCATTTGTCAGCCCAAACGACGTTACTAAACACGTAGTGACCATACCTAGTCTGAAAAGCCTTCTTAGGGATGTCATCTTCCTTCACCCTCAATTGGTGATAGCCCGATGGAAGGTCAATCTTGGAGAAATAACTCGCTCCTTGGAGTTGATTAAACAAATCATCTATACATGGAAGAGGGTATTTATTCTTTATGGTGACCTTATTCAATTGCCGATAATCAATACACATTCGAAGTGAACCATCCTTCTTTCGAATAAACAAAACTGGAGCACCCTATGGAGAGATACTCGGTCGGATGAAACCCTTATCCAACAAATCTTTCAACTGTTTCTTTAATTCCTTAAGTTCTGCCGGAGCCTCGGTAAGGAGGAATAGTGATAGGTTGCATATCTATGAGAAGGTCAATACAAAACTCTATTTCCCTTTTGGGAGGGACACCGGGTAAATCATCAGGAAATACATTCGGGAACTCATTAACAATGGGGACCGACTCAAAGATAGGGGTTTCGAAATCCATATCCTTAACCCGAATCAAATGATATATGCAACCCTTAGAAATCATCTTTCTAGCTTTAAGGCATGAAACAAACTGACTCCTAAGCATAGAATTTCCCCTTTTCCACTCTAAAATAGGTTTATGTGGAATCTGAAACTTGACTACTCAGGTTCTACAATAGATAGAAGCATAACATAAATGTAGCCAATCCATCCCAAGAATAACATCAAAGTCTAACATATCAAGTTTTATTAGATCAACATGAGCGACTCTATGGGGCAAGGAGATGGGAAAATTTCTATACACCCTCTTAGCCACAATAGAATCACCAACAGGGGTAGAGATTGAAAAAGGATCTAACAACACATTAGGAAGAACATCAAAACTCATAGCCACATATGGCATCACAAAAGACAAGGTAGCACCGGGGTCAAGCAAAGCATAAACATCAAGATGAAAGACTATCAATATACCGGTAACCACATCAGGAGAACCCTCTTGCTCTTGACGAGTCTAAAGTGCATAGAATCGATTTTGCTTCTCATTTCCACTAGAACCTGATGGAGGATAAGGTTGAACCTTTCGACGGTTATTTCCTTCATTCTTAGCTGCTAAGGGACAATCCCTTATCTTATGATTCGTCTTGCCACAACCAAAACATGCATTAGAACCAGCTAGGCATATACCCTTATGCTTCTTTCCACATTTAGCACAAGTAGGCAATAGGGGTCCACCACTATTCCCCCCTTGAGGCTTAGGGTTAGACACCCTTTCTTTCTTGAACTTAGGAGGAGCATTGGAGAAACCTTGACCGAAAAACCTTTGTCGAAACTTAGGAAGAACATACCCATCAGACCTTAAATGAGAGAAATTTCCATCGTCGGTCCTTGCCTTCTTTGCCTCCCTAGATTTTTCTTTAAGTTTCTCCTCCTCTATTTTTTGAGCATGCACCATGAGATGAGAAATGTCCATGTCATTAATAAGCATGGCGGTACGACAGTCCTTGACCACAATTTCGAACACACCCGAAACAAACTTACTCATTCTTGTCCTAGCATCGACAACTATAGTGGAAGCATATCGAGAAAATTGTGTGAATTTCAAAGCATACTCCTTCACACTCATATTTACATGACGAAGGTTGATGAACTCAAGTACCTTCACCTCCCTTATCTCAAGGGGAAAGAACCTATCAAGGAAAGCAACCTTAAACTTCTCCCAATCAAGAGGACCCGCATCGACCGCCCTCTCACTCTTCAATTGCTCATACCACACTTGAGCCTCACCCTTAAGTTGATAAGCAGCCAACTCCGCTTCTCCACTAGCGTTACTCCCATGATCATCAACACCTTATAAACCTCATCAATAAACTCTTGATGATCTTCTTCAATCTTAGACCCATGAAACTCCGAAGAGTTCATCCTAGTGAAGTCCCTCACCCTAGATGCATCCGTACCCACGTTTGGGTTAACGGGGGCCACAGCCTCCCTATTGGCTTGAGCTGTCATGGCTTGGGCCAACACTTGAAAAGTAGTCCTAAACTCCGCATTAGTCACTTGGTCGGCCAAAGGTTTGACCGAAACGTGGGGAGCTTCTTGAGGAGCTTCTTGTTCCACATTCTCTCTCGCATTCCTCCTAGCATATTCCCTTCGGGTGGCCATATCCTGAAAAGCATCGGATAGGGATTAGAAGAGAGAGATAAATAGAGTTAAACTCTATCGCACGACTTTAGAATGATGAAAGAAGTGGAGTTTCCTAAACATCTTATAGCCTCTCATTCATAAGCGTGGCGCGCTTCACACCCATGAGGAAGACTCTACTCGGCGTGGCTTATGAGACTTCCTAGGATCTTTCTAAAACCTTGTGCTCTGAATACCAAGTTTGTCACGACCTAAGGTACCCCCTAGATGAGACATGGCGTACAAGACCCTGAAAGGCCCCATACAAGCCACTTAGCATACACCATACAAGATAATAATAGATAAGGGTTCAAAAGGCAAATTTTATATCCAAAGAGTTTACAAAACATAGCGAAAGTTTAAACATAGTCTCAAAGCCATCTATCAATGAATAGAAAAAATGTTGGGACGTAACCCAATACAAGTCCAAAGGTAAAGAAACATAAAATAATAACAAGGCAATGTCCTCGAACATATGAGGACTCACATAGTCTTCAAGTCTCTATGTACTCACTAGCCACGAGCGGAACGAGAAGAATCGCCAAACCCTACATTATGAGACAATGTAGGCAAAAGTATGCATTAGTACATGGAATGTACCAAGTATGATAGCAATGCAAAAAATCATCAAGTCACGCTTGAAAGGGGACATTTTCATTACACGCAACGACCAAGCTAGAACATGAGATAAGAGTTAGAAAACATAAGTCATAAAAACATAGTCAATGCAAGCTAATCATCTTTAAAACCTTGAAACACCTTCATAAGCAACTTAAGTTCATTATTGTGGGAAGTGAGCCTTAACCGACATACACCATGTGAGCTATATAACATGGAATCCGGTGTCTATCCCACAGCGAAAGTAGGTGTCCTTACTTGCCAAGGTAAGAACCATAACTTCAAGCTTAAGTGGATCCACTAGCTAATCCTATGGCGGCACATAGTTTATGGGACGTGGGTAATCGCCACTTGTCCACTAGGTGCTAAGCATAGTTCCCACAGATTAATCATAAATCATAATTCATCTTATCATTAGTAGACATAGGTAATCGCCTCTTGTCTATCTTTAGGAAACATGGGTAATCGCCACTTGTCCCTTCATTAGAATAGCTCCTTAATCATTGATTCAAGTATAGTTGAGAAAACCTTTCAACTTGTTATGAATCCTTTATGTGAGAAAACTCCTTTTACAACTCAACAACAAGATCAATTATGCTTCAATCTCAAAGCAACTCTTAAATCATCATAAATTTCATATTTGAACATGCATACATTCATAAAAACCATCATTTGATCATTCATAACTTCATCATGACAATCATAGCATAGAAAACATCAATCATGGGACCCTTACCGACGGCTCGACCTACGATCCGTAGGTTGACCCACGGACCGTACTGGTCGACCGTCATTTGGTTCAGAGACCATCGACTTTAGACCCCCAATGATGGGACCCCACCTACGGCTCGTGGGTCTTTCTACGGACTGTACACCACGGTCGTAGGTCCCAACATTCGACCCTAAAATTTCTCTAACTCTGAGGCTCCTCTACGAGACACACCTACGGTCCGTACATTGGACGACGACCCGTCCTGTTGCTCCATACAAAAGTACTGAAACTAGACATTTTGAAAACTTATACTTTGCCAACCACGGTTCCACCTACGGACCATAGGTCAAGCCACGGACCTTCGGTGGCTCCGTAGGTGCTGGCACCAGATTTGAAAACCTGCAACTTTTCTTTCCTTTTTGAATCTAGGGTGTTACAAATAACCACATCTACACAGTGCCAAAGATCTAAGTCTGGTAACAAAGTGAAAAGTAGAAATAAGTGAAAATTCAAAAAAAATATAAAGACGAAAAAAAAAGTTTAAAAAATGAAAAAGAAAACTTCCAATGAAAAAGAGGGAGAATTAGAAGAAAAAAGAAGAAGAAAATAAATGAGGAGAAGTTTCCAAGCAAACAAAGGTCAAATGCGAAAATAAAAAACGTTTGAGAACATAGTGCAATTTTTAAGGAGGAAATAGTCACTTTATCCCAAATGAATATCCTACCTTTCCCTAAGCCTACATTACAAGCCAATGACAAGTCCTATTTAATCCCTTTTTTTTATGTTCTCACATTAGTGGATACTTACATGAAGGCCAAGCATATGGTATCTCAATCTCATGCATTGGACATCTTTCTGAGTGTGAGTGACTTCTAAAACGTCCTAAAGTCAGAACACTTCTATTGTGTGTGAAGTAGGACTTCATTTGTTGCGAGGGCACTTAAAACATGAGGATATGAATAGTTCTAAATCCTTAAATGATGCAAGACTAACAGATCTTGTAAAAACTTAAGTATGTTTGAGGTACTATTTGAAACTACAGGGTTTACTCAAAGTTGACCTCAAATTTGTCTGAAAATAATTTAAGGTTATTCATATGCATAATACTAATTGTTGGTACCAACTAAATTCAAAACATTATCAAACACGAACTGATTCCTTTTCCAAAAGATGTCTTTTGTAAAAAAAAAGTGAAAAAAAATAATTCGTGATCTTTATGAACTACATTTGACCTGATTCTTGCTATGCAGGATACGTAGGCAATCCTACAATGGGGCACGGTCTCACGGAATAAAATTTTATATCCTTGAAAAATAAAAATTGAATTATTTTTTAAAAAAATCAAAAAAGAATGATAAATTAAAAGAGTTTCAAAAACTGAGGCATATTTTTATATTAAAAAACTAAAAAAAATCACTCTCATTTGTAGGGAACAAACACCCTAGAGACATCATCTTCCATTTCTAGGGAACAAACACCTTAGTTGCATTTCGACCTTAGGGAACAAACACCCTAGAGGCATCATCATTCATTAGAAGGGAACAAACACCCTAGCTGCATTTTGATCTTAGGGAACAAACACCCTACTATCTTTCATTTCTAGGGAACAAACACCCTAGTTGCATTTTGACCATAGGGATCTTAAAGGCATCATCTTTCATTCCAAGGGAACAAACACCCTAGTTGCATTTTGACCTTAGGGAACAAACACCCTAGAGGCATCATCTTTCATTTCTAGGGAACAAACACCCTAGTGGCATTTTGACCTTAGGGAACAAACACGCTACTATCTTTCATCTCTAGGGAACAAACAACCTCATTGTATTTGACCTTAGGAAACAAACACCCTAGAGGCATTTTAGGGAAGAAACACCCTATTATCTTTCATTTCTAGGGAACAAACACCTTAATTGCATATATGTCTGGCATTTTCTTTGGTACAAGTATTTCTCATTCATGCTAATAACTTACATAATGTTTTCTAGTGCAAACAGGGGCAAAAAAGTTGTGGTGCTTCTTTTTTATGATTCTGTTTAACAAGATCCTCAAAAATAGTGAGACTTAGTATAGCAGGGCCCTCCTGCATAATGGGACACTTGTAGGACCCTCCTAGATAATGGGACTAGTAGGACCCTCCTGGATAATGGAAAGTAGTAATATAGCAAAGCCCTCATGGACAATGGGACACTAGCAGGACCCTCCTGGATTATGGGACAAGCAGGACCCTCCTGAATAATGAGACGTAGTATAGCAGGGCCCTCCTGGATAATGGGACACTAGAAGGACCCTCATTAATAATGGGACTAGCAGGACCCTCCTAAATAATGGGAAGTAGTATAGCAGGGCCCTCCTAGATAATGGGACACTAGCAGGACCCTCCTGGATAATGAGACTAGCAGGACCCTCCTAAATAATGAGATGTACTATAGCAAGGGCCCTCCTGCATAATGGGACACTAGCAGGACACTCCTGAATAATGGGACTAGCAGGACCCTCCTAAATAATGAGATTTAGTTTAGCAGGACCCTCCTACATAATGGGATTAGTAGGACCCTCCTACATAATGGGATTACCAGGACCCACCTACATAATGGGATTTAGTTTAGCAGAACCCTCCTACATAATTGGATTAGCAGGACCCTCCTACATAATAGGATTTAGATTTGTAGGACCTTCCTACATAATGGGATTAGCAGGACCCTCCTACATAATGGTATTTAATTTGGCAGGACCCTCCAACATAATGTGATTAGCAGGACCCTCCTACATAATGGGATTTAGATTTGCAGGACCCTCGTACATAATGGGATTAGCATGACCCTCCTACATAATGGGATTAGCATGACCCTCCTACATAATGGGATTTAGTTTAGCAGGACCCTCCTATATAATGAGATTTAGTTTAGCAAGACCTTCCTACATAATGAGATTTAGATTAGCAGGCCCCTCCTATATAATAGGATTAGCAAGACCCTCCTACATAATGGGATTTAGTATTTTCTTCTAGGATAAACATTTCCTAGTCTGAGACCTTTATTTTCATTTTCTCCTAGGATAAACAATTTCTAATTTGAGACGTTATTTTTAATTTTCTCCTAGGATAAACACTTCCTAGTCGGAGATTATTTTTTTAATTTTCTATTAGGATAAACACTTCCTAGTCTGAGACCTTTATTTTTATTTTCTCCTAGGATAAACACTTCCTAGTCTGAGACCTTTATTTTTTTATTTTCTCCTATGATAAACACTTCCTAGTCTTAGATAGTTATTTTTATTTTCTCCTAGGATAAACACTTCCTAGTCTGAGACCTTTATTTTTTATTTTCTCCTATGATAAACACTTTATAGTTTGAAACTTTATTTTTTATTTTCTCCTAGGATAAACACTTCCTAGTCTGAGACCGTTATTTTTTGTTTTCTCCTAGGATAAACACTTCCTAGTCTGAGACTTTTTATTTTTATTTTTCCTAGGATAAACACTTCCTAGTTTGAGACCGTTATTTTTTTATTTTCTCCTAGGTTAAGCACTTCCTAGTCTGAGACATTTATATTTATTTTCTCCTAGGATAAACATTTCGTAGTTTGAGACCGTTATTTTTTATTTTCTCCTAGGATAAGCACTTCCTTGTCTCAGACATTTATTTTTATTTTTTCCTAGGATAAACATTTCCTAGTCTGAGACATTTATTTTTACTTTTTCCTAGGATAAACACTTTCTAGTCTGAGACGTTTGTTTTTTTTATCTTCTCCTATGATAAGCACTTCATAGTCTGAGATTTTATTTTTTATTTTCTCCTAGGATAAACACTTCCTAGTCTGAGACTGTTATTTTTAATTTTCTCCTAGGATAAACTCTTTCTAGTATGAGACATTTATTTTTTATTTTCTTCTAGGATAAACACTTCCTAGTCTGAGGCCGTTATTTATTATTTTCTCCTAGGATAAATGCTTCCTAGTCTTAGACGTTATTTTTTATTTTCTCCTAGCTAAACACTTCCTAGTCGGAGACGTTATTTTTTTTTTCTCCTAGGATAAATACTTCCTAGTCTGAGACGTTATTAGTTATTTTCTCCTAGGATAAGCACTTCCTAGTCTGAATTTTTCTTAAAAAAAAAAATTCACATTTGCTAATAACTCACAAAATTTTCCAGTGAAAACTGGGGCAAAATTTTCTTTTATTTCTTTTGTTTGTGATATGCAGATTTCTTCAAATGAAACATGGATTTGCAATTCAGGATCAAAGTTTCAACTCTTTTTAGAATGATCAATCCCATGATAGCTAGAATCAGCTTCTTCAATGCATGTAGCAGCCTGACTTCCTAACATTTGCTTCTATTCGACTACTGATCAAGAAAACATGCAGCCATTCAAGAACATTTTCAAATTGTCATTTTGAAGAGTCTCAAAAGCTCACTCTAAGTGGCTAGTTAAGCCTCAAATTCAATTCAAGATCAAGATACTCACCAAAAATTAAGGTGATATCTGAAAGTCAAAACTCAAGTTGAAGAATCAAGAGAAGCTGCATAGATAGGAGCTTGTACTTTTATTTTCATTTTTTGTGTAATAATAGGAGCCATGAACTGAAGCCTCGATGGAACCTCACTTAGCTTCTAACTCATCACTTCATCTTCTTAAACTACATCTGACCTGATTTCCTTATAACCCGGGATGTGTAGGCTGTCAAAAAACAAGGACTTGGTCGCATATTTTTCCTTCAAATACATGTCCGTTCAAAACTTGTCATGTTATTTACTTCTTTGTCTGAAAACTCTTCGTGTTTTCAGTCAAAGAGGGGCAAACTATAGACACGTAATTTTTTACCGAACCTAAGATTTCGTATCATTTTTAATTCTTAAATATTTATTATAAATCTAAATTAGATATTTTGATTTTATCTTATTTCAGTAAGTTAATTTTAAAATATTTGAAAACTAAAAGATAGAGTTACATTATTAGTGTAAAAATAATTTTAATGAAAAGAAAATTTATAAAAAAATATATGTTTCTTTTAATTTTAGTTTAATAAATAAGCTAGTATTTCTTAATTATAATTTATTGTTAGTTACTTAATTTTTGTTAGTTAAACAAAAATAATTTAAAAATATTCTTATTATTATATTATATTATATTAATTTTAAAAAATAAAATAAACTAAACTACCCCCACTACTTCACCTCATCCTAACCCTACTTACCCCATTTCCCACACTCTCCCTCACCATCAAACAAACAAAACCAACACTACTATATTAACACACACACACTGAACAAGAAAAAAAAGGGGGGGGGGGGGGGGGGCACACTTACAACACCAAAAACAATCAATCAGAAGACCAAAAAAATAAAAAAACACAACACACACACAATTAGAAAAAACCATCAGCCAATACAAAAAAATCAACAGGCGTAGCAACACTACACCCAATACAAAAACACACCATTTTTGTGCACACATAAATGTACATGAAAAAAAAAACCCCAACATACATTTCATATCCAAAGACACCCACCTACACGTCAAACTAAATGTACTACACACCCATCAACTTTACAAAAAGAGCAACACAACAAAGGAGAAAAACAAATGTGGAGTTTGGGGTTTGCTTTTTTGGTTTCAAGTTCGTGGTTCCTAATTGTAGTCTTTTCTTCTCGTGAAATAATTTTCACAAGAGGTAACACTTATTTTTATTTTATTTGTATAGTTTATTTCATGATTATATAAGACTTGATTCCATTGTTATGAAATTGCTCAAATTTTATGTGTATTGAATTTTGATGCTATAATATTGAAATACTTTCTCTTTATTTTATTCTATGTTATCTTCCATCTTGTACCATATGCTACTATCAATTAAGTGCCTTTTATATCCCATCAAAATTAACCAAATGCCTGAAAGAATTATTCTAATAGTTTGTTTAGTCAAATTTATCAAAAATTAAAAATGTCTATTTTAGAAAATTTAAGAGATGAAGAGTTACATATTTTTATTTTTTATTTTATCTTAATGCCTTTTGTCATAACTTGTAAGTACACTTAAAATGTAAATGCCTCTATATCGAATTTGAATGTGAAATAACTTTTTATTTGTTTAAGATTTTAGACTTTTATTACTTAAATAATGTTCATGAATTTAAATAGTAAAAAAACAATTTAATCTTTAATAATACTCTGAAGCTTTCTAGTAGTAGGTAAATATTAGGATATATTTCAAAAGCTTGTTTCGATTAAGAATGTGGTTACACATCTTTTTCTTGAGACATTAAAATAAACTCAAGGATGCGGTGATGCACCTTGTCCAATAATATAATTATCTTTCATTAATTTGAAGTAGAGACTTATAGGAAAAATTATTAAGTGTGAAGCAAAGAAGGCAGTTATACCTCTAAATGTCAAGACCAAGAACGCGGTTACGCATCTAGGTGGAGTCCAAATAAAAGTTCAACAATAAAAATACGAGCAAATCATGGCTTATAATAATATATTTAAAAAATTTAAAGTATGTATAAGTCAATAAAAGAGACCGTGCTAGAACCACGGGACTTGAGGGATGCCTAATACCTTCCCCTCGGTCAACATGATTCCTTAACTGAATTTCTAGTTTGCACACAAAACAAATAAAGAGTCATTTCCTTTTGATTAGGAATTTTAAAAAAAGGTGACTTGGAACACAATAACTCAATTCCAAGTGGCGACTATGAAAAAAAAATATTTATTCAATATCGTCACATAAAATGGAAAAACTCTTCCTCCATGCGAAAAAAGAGAAAAGTTACTATCTGGAAGCCTCTTGACGAAGTAGAGGTGCGTGGCAAGAAAGTGCCATGTGATGATAGCGCAATCAATGGAGTTCTTGGGACCGCAAATAACTTATCTGACTGGTGCCAACTTCGCATGAAGTACAAAATGGATACTCACAAGGAATGGCTGGCACCTCTCTAAACTTTCTATGCCTCCCAAACCTCATCACCCCTTTCATGGGCGACACACGGAAGAATACCTGATCACCAACTGAAAACCTCAAAGGTCGACGCTTATGATCGGCATAACTCTGGTGCCTACTCTAAATAGTCCTTAGCTTATCCTGAATCACCCGCACCTGCTCCAATGCACCTTAAAGCAAATCAGTACCACGTGGCCTCGACTCTATAGACTCAAACCAACCAATCGAAGAGCCTCAACGCCTACAATATAAGGCCTCAAATGGGGCAATCTAAATACTAGAGTGATAGTTGTTGTTGTACGTAAACTCTACCAAAGCAAGGACTAGTCTGAATGACATCCAAACTCCGAAACATAGGCCCGCAATATATCCTCAAGAAATAAAATTGTACGCTCTGACTGACCATCGGTCTGCTGGTGGAAAGTTTTGCTTAGGTCAACACGAGTGCCCAACTCCTCCTAAAAGGTCCTCCAAAACTAGGAAGTGAACTAAGAACCTTGATCCAAGATAATAGACATTGGCACCCCATGAAGACAAACCACCTCCCGAATATTGATATGAGCCAACCTCTCAGCAGTGAATGAAGACTGAACAGGGAGGAAGTGTGTTGACTTGGTCAATCGATCAACAATGACCAAAATGTTTTCAACACCTCTAGAAGTCTGAGGCAAACCCATAAAAACTCCACAGTGATGTGATCCCACTTCAACCCCAGAATAGATAATCTCCAAAACTCACCACCAGGCCTCAAATGCTCGGCCTTCACCTAGTGGCAACATAGGTAATGGGACACATAGTCTGTAATATCTCTTCTCATACCGCTCCACCTGTAGTGCTACCTCAAATCGTGATTCATCTTTAAGGTTCCCGAATGAATAGAATATCTAGAATCATGGGCCTCACGAAGGATCAAATGAATGAAATCCCCAACTCTCGAAAATCATATATGGCCGATAAATCTCAAAACCCCACCTAAATCTAAGGTAGCTTGGCTAGCATCACCCTCGAACATTCATTCTTGAAGAGCCACCAAGGTCTCATCATCAAACTGGCGACCACAAATTCACTCAAGCAAAGAAGACTTAACTCCCACATAGGCCAACACACTCCTAGAATCTGAAATATTTACCGAATCATGCTATTGGCTAAGAACTAAAGGTCCAAAGTGAAAGGTCACTCCACAATAGAAAGGAAGGCTAAACTACCCATACTCAGTGCCTTCTGGCTTAATGCATTCGCTATTACATCCGTCTTTCCCGGATGATAGAGAATAGAGAGGTCATAGTCCTTCAAAAGCTCAATCTAATGGCACTACCTCGAATTAAGGTCCCTCTGGCTCATAATATACTGAAGACTCCTATGATCAATGTAGATCTATCAACAATCTTCATACGCGTAGTGCCTCAAAATTTTAAGTATAAAAACTACCACCGTCAAGTCCAAGTCATGAGTGGTGTAGTTCCACTCATGCAGCTTAAATTGCCACGATGCATAAGATATAACTTGGCCTCCCTGCATCAATACACAACCCAAACCAATTCTGAACGTGTCATAATACACCGCGAAGCCCTCGTCCTTAACTAGAAGAGTCAATATGGGAGTGGTAGTAAGAAACTCCTTAAGCTTCTGAAAGCTCAACTCACACTATTTAGACCACTCAAATGGAATATCAAGACGATTCAACCGGGTCAAAGGAGCTGCAATGGTAGAGAAGCCCTCTATAAACTATCTATAGTAACCCGCTAATCCGACTGATATGCCCAAATTACACCTCCCTAAAGAAGTATAAGTGGCCATTGATCATATAAAGAACCTAACAGAGATTAGGGTCGATCCTACAAAGAGTGAGGTTTAGACTTAGCCTAATTGATTATTAGTTGTACTTTTAGTCAAGTTATTTTTGTAAAAGGGGGGGTTTTGTGAAACAAAAGCTTGATTTAATGATTTCAGTAACAAGTAACCAAGTAAATAGGATTGAATGTTTGCTGAATCTATAGAAGAGAAAACTAGGGTATTCGTGTTCCCCACAAGTCCTTAACGCTGTAAACCATATAGTAGTAACCTTGTCTAGTATCCTAAGTGGTTGGTCACCAAAATAGTAAATTTCACTATGCAACTTTGGTCGGTCTACAGGTGTATGCTTTACTAACCCTTACCCTTAACCCGATATTAGCTATCTCTGGTCTGTTTAAGCTATTAGATGAGGGGTCTTGTCCTCAAAACTCCATTGTAAAATTTCTTTTCCCATTCGTTATCCCCTTGGTCAGGCAAGTAGGAATAAGGCAAGTTCTAACGTATGCATCCATTAAAAGGAAATCAAAGTGAAGTGATAAACAATACATGCATAAACACTATTCAAGAATTATGAATTATTAGGTCTACTTTGTTAATTTCTCATGTTTCCCACAACCCGAGTTGTGGATTTAGCTACTCATGCTTGGGTGATCTAAGTTCATATTAATTGAGTTAAGATAAATCATAATCTTACAATTTGAGTAGTTAAATTATGGAATCTTGAATTGAAGAATAGAAGATGCAATATAAACTGATGATTCAAGAATTAAAATGGTGAAGTATTTCACAAATTAATTCTCAAAACCATAAAAACAAAGTATGAAATGTCTAATGTTAAAAATCAATAATAAACAACTATTTATAGATACCTAATCCTAAATGTAGTAGACTAAGAAAACATATGAAGAACAGGATAGTTGGGTCTACAATTCCTAGTCTACGGCTCTTAGGTCAAGCTATGGCTCGTAGAAGACAGCTTCCTCAAAGGTCATATGGACACTTTCTACCGTCATGTTCTATGACTCATAGAAATTTGCACAGCCCATCCTGGCCAATCATAGTCCAAAGTATTGTAACTCAACATCTCTGAGCCTTCCTATGACTTGGACCTACGACTCATAGAAGATTATGCGGCTCGTATTCAGATCTCATGTTCCCATACTTAGCTCTAAACTCTTCAATCCTCACCGATGACTCATTCATATGGCTTGTAGAGATGACTACAGCTCATAGGTTGACCCGTAGGACTTCAAAAAGATGCTGGTTCACTAAATTTTTCCCTCATACTGCCCAAAACCTATTTTCCTACAAAACATGGACAAAATCCCATCAAATCGGCAAATAAATGCCTAAGAAACATGCAAAACTTCAAGTTTAAAGCATTATAAGTACCATAAAATTGCAGTACATCAACACCCTCAACTTAAAATTATTGGTTGTCCTCAAGGGACACTTCTAACACAACACGATACGATGCAAAAGTAGACTTAGAATTCAAGCAATCACATGATCTTATCTAAACAATCCATCCTCCATTTTTTCATTCAAAAATAGTGCAATTATTCATTCCAAAACAAGCTAACACATGCAGATCAATTTATGAAATGGATATACCAATGGATACATTCACATAGACAGATAACAATTTACCAAGATACTGACTTTTCGACAATGTCACTTGTGCCCTCACCGTAAAGAATTCCTGTGTTCATACAAATATCAATATGTTTTTTCAAGTATAAGGACTCAGTATACACTCACTCTCATAACAGAATTCAATACCACACATGCACAATACCATAGGCTTGTCCGTATATTCAATACTTAGACTCTCGAACTATTAAATAAGGATCACTATAGGACTTTCTTAGATTGTAAATTAGGTTGAGGGTCAAGTGTGGTATATTTGAGATTTAAAGTGACTTTTCTGCCCTTCTTGACATTACATTGGCTAATTTCCTCTTTTGCAACTATTTTCTTTTCTCCTTATTTTTCATTTATGCTGATGTGTGCCTTTGGTTTTCTTTTTTCTTTTTTAGTTTCAATATTTTCTTCAGCTATACATGCATTTTTATTTTTATTTTTACTGCCACACCATCTTATTTTTCACTTCTCTCATTACACAACTCTTTTCATACCCCCTTTTTTTTCTCGTTTTCCTCCATAGTAGCAACCCTCAACTCAAGAGTTTAGCCTGAGTTAAGGTGCATGATGTCCAAGGAGGGACTAGGGACAAAACAAAGGTTAACATTCACGAAAGGGAAAGATGAATTGGGTAAACAAAAGGAACAGTCTATTGAAGGCTAAAAAATTTATGCCTTTGATGCTTCAACACTGCCGCTAGTGCTTCAACTAACTCATCATATTCATCCATATAATCACCATCAAAATTTATGATCACTGCCGCTAGTGCTTCAACACCTAGTCTCTCATCAATGGACACCTCAGATTTCTCCTCATCAGCATAGTTTAGTACCAATACTTATTTAAGTTCACTTCGATGCTTCATTGATCTACAGATGTTAAATGTCACCTCTTCATTGTAATTTTTCAAATGAAACTTCATCTGCCCTTTTTCCATAGCTACTAGTGCGCGCCCCGTGGCAAGGAATGATCTCCCTAATATTATAGGCACTTCAAAATCAACCTCGCAGTCTAGTATTACAAAATCTGTGAGAAAGATAAATGCCTCCACTTTGACCAAAACATCTTGGAGCACCCCAATTGGTTTCTTCATAGTACGGTCAGCCATAAGTAGCCGCATTGCAGTCGATTTGGGTGCTCCAAGCCCAATTTCTTGAACACAAACAGTGGCATCAGATTTATGCTAGCACCCAAGTCACATAGGGCCTTTGTAAAGTGCATCATGCCAATTGTGCATGGGATACTAAATGCTCCAGGATCTTCCTTCTTCTGGACTAACGACAAAGTAGCAATGGTGCTACAATGTTGCAGCTTAACATCATCTTCAAAACTAGCAGTTCTCTTCTTGGTCACAAGATCCTTCATGAACTTAGCATAACCGAGCATCTGTTCTAATGTTTCAATCAAAGGAACATTTAAAGACAACTGTTTTAACATAGATATAAACTTTCTATACTTCCCTTCTTCAGTCTTCTTAACCAGCCTTTGTGGAAAGAGAGGTGGAGGTCTTGGCATAGGGATGACCTTTTGCGTGATTTCAGCCTCCTTCTCGTTCTGATCTTTGGGTAGTTCTTCTACTCAACTTCATCCTCTTCCGGTACTTTTGTGCTTTCCACTTCAGTCAACATAGAAGGGTCAATAGTCTGCTTTCCAACCCTAGTAGTAACTACCATACAATGCCCATCATTCTTTGGATTTTGAATAGTTTTGCTGGGGAGTGTTCCTTGTTGGTGCGGATATGCATTCGAATATAGTTGACTCAACTGCGGCTCAATCTTCTTAATTGACACTGCATATGACTCTACCTTTTGCCCAGTGCCTGATAAGTCGTTACGCATCTCCTTCATGTTTTCATACATAGAGTCAAACCATTTCATCATCTTGCTTATCATGTCCTCGATGTGATTCAAACTTGATCTTCTATATCGGTTGCCTGGTGGGATGTATGGTCCACATCTATCATTCCTATTATTATACCCATTTCTGTTGTAGTTATTATCTCGGTTGTAGTTCCCTTCACGATTATATTACCCTTCCCAATTGTAGTTACTATAGTTCTGACCTTTATTTCCTTGACCTTGGCACCAATTATCCTGATTGCATCCTTGGGCGTTAGTCCAGAAACCTCCCGATTGCTCACTACAAGATTCGCATCCTCCTGATATGTATACTCAGTTGGTAGAGCATTATGATGATATTGGACTACATTACCTTTTTCCACATTACCGCTCACAAGTTTGAGCACCAAGCCTACCTCTATCCTCAACTGCATCATTTCTTCATGGATATCATTATTGGATTGATTTGGTGTAGCTTGTATTGAGAAAGTTCTCTTTGCAGTAACCGATGTTCTAGTGCTCCATGCTTTATTATTCTTAGTGATATTTTCAAGTTTATCAGCAATCTCCTAGAATGTGTTTGCTATGTAAGATCCTCCCGCAATAGTATCTAGCACAGCTTTGCCATTATAATCCAGCCCTCTATAGAAATACTCCTTGAGCGATTCATCATCAATGCGGTGGTTCGGCACACTCCTCATAAAACCTGTAAACATGTCCCAAGAATCACTGACTGACTACCCATGTAAAGCCACGAAATTATTAAGTTTATCTTTGAGTTTCAACTTCTTTGATAATGGGAAGTATTTTTTGAGGAACACTCGATGCAGCTCATTCCATGTGGAAATAGAGTTGTATAGGAGTTCAGACAACCAAACAGTTGCATCACATGTCAAAGATAGTGGGAACACACGCAAACCGATCGCATCCATATCTAACTCTGGCCTCCCCACATTGCTCTTACACACGCTGATCACCTTACTCAGATGAGCATATAGGTCCTTCGATGGTAGCCCAACAAACAGCCCTCTGGATGTCAGTATCTGCATAAGACTGTTAGTAACCATAAATGTATGTCTAGCTGTTAGTGGAGGAACAACTATGGCTCTAGTCGATCCTACAACATTATGGTCAACCTCATAGTTGAGGCAGACATTGGGTGCAGGTTGGTTCTGCACTCTAACTGCATTCTGAACAAGACAATTTTCCTGAAGGTTTCCTGGCACGTCCACCACTCTTTGAGGTTGGCCTCCATGTGCTTCGTTATGACCCTCTTTGTGTGGATCATCTTCAAATCTCACTTGTTGACCAGTTCTAGCCATTCTTTGTAAAGTTCTTCTTAATTCTGGGTCGTAAAGAGTCAAGGAAATGCCTTGACTTCATGTATTTGGCATACACTGGAACTAAGATCTTTAGCAAACAAAAACAAAATAAAACGTAAATCAAGAAATAATTGACTAAAGTGCAATAACGAAATTAGTCTAATCTAAAAGCCTCATTCCCCGGCAGTGGCACCAAAATTTGATACACCCAGATTACGCCTCCCTTAAGAAGTATAAGCATTGTTGTCAAATAAAGAACCTAACAAAGGTTAGGGTCGATCCCACGAGGAATATGGTTCAGACTTAGTCTAATTTATTGATGATTGTACGCTTAGCCAAGTTATCTCTATAAAAGAGGGGTTTTGAAAACTAACATTATAATTTATTGATGTGTAGTAACAAGTAAACAAGTAACAGGATTCGCAGTTTGTAATATCAATATGAGAATGAAACTAGGGCATATGTGCTCCCCATAAGTTCTTAACTCAGTAATCCTAATAATAGTAACTCTTTTCTAGTGTTTAACATGCATAGTCGGTAAGTTAGGTATCTCCTAAGTGATTGGTCCTCCAAAAAGGGAATTTCACCACACAACTTGGTCCGTCTATGGGTGTATACTTTACTAACCCTTACCTTTGACCCAGATTAGCCCTCAGTGTATTTGGTTCAAACTATTAGATAGAGGATTATCACGCTAAATCTCCGTTGTTTAATCTCTTTCTCATTCATTACTTCCTTGGTCTGATAAGTAGAAACGAGGCATGTTCTAACGTTTTACACCGTTAAAAAGCATTCAAAATGAAGAGATTAACAAATACATGCATAAACACTTTATCAAGAATTACTTCATTATTAGTTTCACGTTGTTAATTACTCATGGTTCCCACAATCCTAGTTATGGATTTAGTTGTTCATGCTTGATTGTTCACAACTCATATTAGGTTTTAGAGAATAAATCATGAACTTACAATTAGAATCGATAAATCCACAATCTCGAATTGAAGAACAAAATCCAATTGCATAAACCGAACTTTCAAGAATTAAATACAAAAAGTGTTAGTATAAATAATTCCCAAAGCTAAAATAATGGATCACAAAACGTCTATCACCAAAAAACTTCTCAAAATGAAATTTAAAACTTATATTTTTAGAAGACAACCTAAACTAAGTAGGAAAAGGAAAGCTAAGGAAATTAGGCTTGGGCAGTGTCATCTACGATTGGTGACCTAAGGCTCGTAGTCAGACCTAAGGCACATAGGTACATTCCGTCATTCAGCAGTTAGTCAAAACATCTGAGAGTCACTTTCTATAGACATGATCTATTGCTTGTAGATCTTCGTACGACCCGTCCTGCTCTTCTATCAATCAAATACTGAAGTTCACACTCTCTGAAGTTTTCTACGGTTCATCATCTACGGTTCATAGCAGGAACTACGGCTTGTCATCTTCAACCGTCATTCCATACTTAGCTAAAATTTGAAGCACCTTAACCCATGACTTTAACCTATGGCTCGTCAAGGAAATGACGACTCTTAAGTCAACTCTACATCATCAAAACTCTGCTGCTACAACACTTTGATTTTCAACTGCTCCAAAAATCTATTTCCTGTAAAATTAAACACAAAAGCCATCACATCTACTATCAAAATGCCTAACCAATATGTAAAACTCTAAGTTTAATGCATCAAAAGTACCATAAGTTCACGGTACATCAAGACTTGAACATGAATACCATATAAGTAATGCCTCTGAATCTTCAAAGTGAATACAACTACCGCTAGTTCCAAATCATTGGTAGAATAGTTCTTTTCATGAACTTTAAGTTGCCATGAAGCATAAGCAATCACTCTCCTAGTTTGCATAAGAACACATCCTATTCCAATCCTTGAAGAATCACAATAAACCACAAATCCATCAGATCTTTCCGGCAAAGTCAACACCGGAGCGGAGGTAAGCCTATCTTTCAATTCTTGGAAACTCTTTTTGATGCATCAGACCATACAAACTCAACCTTCTTTTGGGTCAGTGCCGTCAATGAAGACGCAATCGAAGAAAACCCTTCAATAAACCTTCTATAGTAAGCAGCCAAACCCAAGAAACTTTGAATATTTGAAAGGGATAGAGGTCTGGGCCAACTCTTAACCACTCTGTCTTCTTAGGTTCTACCTCAATACCCTTACCGGAAATAATATGACCAAGAAAAGCCACGGACCTCAACCAAAACTCACATTTACTAAACCTTGCAAAGAGTTGTTGCTCCTTGAGGACTTGCAGCACAATCCTCAAATGATTGGTATGATCATCCTCACTCCTTGAGTAAATCAAAATATAATTGATGAACACAATCACAAACATATCTAGGTATTGTCTAAACACCCTATTCATCAAATCCATAAATGTGGTCGGAGCATTTGTCAAACTAAACGACATTACTAAGAATTCGTAATGACCATATCTAGTTCGACAAGCCGTCTTCGAAATGTCATCTTCCTTCACCCTCAATTGGTGATAGCCCGACCAAAGGTCAATCTTAGAAAAGTAACTCGCTCCTTGGAGTTGATCAAACAACTCATCTATCCTTGGAAGAGGATACTTATTCTTAATAGTAACCTTATTCAATTGACGGTAGACGATGCACATACAAAGTGAACCATCCTTCTTTGAAAAAAACAAAACTGGAGCACCCCATGGAGAGATACTCGGTCTGATAAAGCCCTTATCCAACAAATCTTTCAATTGCTATTTTAGTTCCTTAAGTTCTACCAAAGCCATTTGGTAAAGAGGAATAGAGATGGGTTGCGTATCTGGGAGAAGGTCAATACCGAAGTTTATTTCCCTTTTGAGAGGAACACCGGGTGAATCATCAAGAAACACTTCCAGAAACTCATTAACAACGGGGACCGACTAAAAGATAGGGGTTTCAAAATCCATATCTCTAACCCGAACAAGATGATATATGCAACCCTTAGAAATCATCTTTCTAGCTTTAAGACAAGAAACAAACGGACTCTTAAGCATAAAATTTCCCCCCTTCTACTCTAGAACAGGTTCATTTGGAAACTGAAACTTTACCAGTCGGGTTCTACAATCAATAGAGGCGTAACATGAGTGCAACCAATCCATGCCAAGGATAACATTGAAATCCAACATATCAAGCTCTACAAGGTTAACATGAGTGACTCTATGGGATAGGGAGACGAGACAATCTATATAGACTCTTTTAGCCATAATATATTCACCAGTAGGAGTAGAGACAGAAAAAGGATCTAACAGCACATCTGGAAGAACATCAAAACTCATAGCCATATATGGTGTCAGAAAAGATAAGGTAGCACCGAGATCAAGCAAAACATAAACATCAAGTTGAAAGACTTTCAGCATATCAGTAACAACGTCAGGAGAACCCTCTTGGTCATGTCGAGTTTGGAGTGCATAGAACCAGTTTTGCTTGGGAGCATTTGAACTCGAACCACTAGGCGGAGCTTGTCTACCTTCTTTTCCCTTAGCCATAAGTGATGGACAATCCCTTATCTTGTGACCACTCTTACAACCACCAAAGCAACCATCCGCACTGGCTAAGCATTTACCCTCGTGCTTCCTTCCACATTTAGCACAAGCAGTCGATGAAAATCCATCACCATTTCCTCCTTGAGGCTTAGGGTTAGACATCCTATCTTTGTTGAAATTTGGAGGAGCATTGGAGGAACCTTGACTGAAAAACCTTTGTCGAAACTTAGAACGACCATATCCATGGTACCTTGAGCTTGAAAAGTCACCATCACCAATCTTAGCCCTCTTTGTCTCCCTAGACTTATCCTTTAGTTTCTCCTCTTCTATTTGTTGAGCATGAACCATTAGACGATAAATGTCCATATCATGGATAAGCATAGCGGTACGATATTCTTTGACCACCATTTCGAAAACCCCCAAAACAAACTTACTCATCCTTGCCCTAGGATCGGCAACCATAGTAGAGCATACCAAGAGAATTGTGTGAATTTCAAAGCATACTCTTTCACACTCATGTTTCTTGAAGAAGGTTGATGAACTCAAGAACCTTTGACTCCCTCATCTCAAGGGGAAAGAACCTATCAAGGAAAGAAACCTTAAACTTTTCCCAATCAAAAGGACCTGCATCAACCTCCCTCTCACTCTTCCATTGTTCAAACAATACTTGAGTCACACCCTTAAGTTGGTAGGAGGCCGATTCCGCCTTTTCCACTACCGTCACACCCATGATCATTTGTACGTTGTACACCTCCAACCTTGGAACCATGAAACTCTGGAGGATTCATTCTAGTGAAGTCCCTTATCTAGATGCCGCCGTACCCACATTTGGGTTCATGAGGGCCACAACCTCCCTATTGGCTTAAGCTTCATGGCTTGATCCAACACTTGAAAAGCAGCCATAAACTCCGCATTAGTCACTTGCTCGGCCAAGGGGTTGATCGAAACTTCAGGAGCTTCTTGATGAGCTTCTTGTTGTGCTTCTTATTCCACATTCTCTCTTGCATTCCTCCTAGCATATGCCCTTCAGGTGTCCATATCTCGAAAAGCATCAAATAGGGATTAGGAGAGAGACATATAAAGTTAAACTCTATCGCACGACTTTAGAATGATGAAAGAAGTGGAGTTTCCTAAACATTTTATAGCCTCTCATTCATAAGTGTGGCGCGCTTCACACTCATGAACAAGACTCTACTCAACGTGGCTTATGAGACATCCTAGGACCTTTCTAAAACCTTGTTCTCTGAATACCAAGTTTGTCACGACCTAAAGTACCCCCTAGATGTGACATGGAATATAGGACCCTGAGAGGCCCTACACAAGCCACTTATCATACATCATACAAGTTAATAGAGTTAAAGAGTTCAAAAGACAGTTTTCATATAAAAAGAGTTTGATAAAAGTACCGGAAGTCTAACATAGTCTCAAAGCCATCTAATACATGATAAAGGTGGTGATTGGGACGTAACCCATACATCACATACAATGTTCGAAAGGGAATGGACATAAAGCTATAAAAGTGTCAATGTCCTCGAAATATGAGGACTCACCAAGTCTTCTTAATCACAAGTGCAATGATCTAGCCATGAATGGAGGGAGAAGAGTCGTCACAGCCTACATTAGTGAAACAATGTAGGCTAGAATATGCGTTAGTACATGGAATGCACCAAGTATGATAGCTATGCATTGAAGTTATAAAATCATGCTAAAAAGTGACTTTATATGACATGCAATGACCAAGCTAAACTATGAATAACTTTGTTAGAAAAAATATGTATAATCATGGTCAAAGCAAGCTACACATCTTTAGAACACATTTGATATACCTTTAGAAAGTAACCTTATTTCATTATGTGGGAAGTGAGCCATAACCGACATAGACCATGTGAGCTCTAAGATGGAATCCGGTGTCTATCCCACACCGAAAAGAGATGTACTTACTTGCCAAGGTAAGAACCATAAACTTCTAGCTTAAGTGGATCCACTAGCTAATGTCTATTTAAGACAAACCTATGGTGGAACATAGTTTATGGGATAAGGAGATTACTACTAGAAACCCAGCCTCTAATACGGGAGAGCTCCCATCTCGACATCCTCTCGGTACTAAGGATAATTCCCATGGATTAATCATAATTCTTAACTTGTATTATCATCCATGGAAGGCACATCAAGTAGCGAATCCAAGCTAAAGTTCATTAGAATAGCTCCTTAATCTTGATTCAAAGTTTAGTTGAGAAAACCTTTCAACCCTTATGAATTCATGTGAGAAAATCCTTTCACAACACAACAACAACAACAACAACATTGATGCTTCACTCTCAAATCAACCTTAAATCATTTATCTCAATTTCATAAAGGACAAGTATATCTTCATAAATTCATCTTTCATAGTTCAAGAGCCTCCTCATATGATCAAAGTCTAGAAATCATGGGTCATGCATGGGTTCATGGTAATTCAACTTAAAAACATGCAATTAACTCAATTCATGCATAAAAAGACTTAAATCAATCAATTGGATCATAATTGAAAGGAACCCATGAGATAGAAGAAAACCCTAATTTCAATTGTAGAATCTAACTTTACAAAATTGGAGAATTTAGGAACCCTATGGAGGAAAGGACTCCATAGGTGAAAGCCATCATACCTTGGAGTTCAAAGCCCACAATAAATGGAGTGTTTGGAGGCTTGACTTGAATCCCTAGTCTTCTTCTTCAAGTTTTAGAGAGAGAAATATTTGGGGAAAACATTGGAGGGATTTTGGGGAATTTTAAGAGTGACTTAGAATAGGTAGGTTTTAGGCTTAGAAGGCTTATATATGATCTAGGATTAGGACTAAACCGACTTAGTTAAGGTATAAATCAATTTGGGAAAATACCAAAAAGCCCTTAAAATAACTGCCGGACCTCGACCTACGATAGGGACCTAAGATCCGTAGGTCCAACTATGGACCATCCTGGTCAACCGTAGAAAGATTCAAAAACTATAAATTTTGGACTTCAAATGATGGGACCTATGTATTATTCGTTGGTCCACTTACGGACCGTACATACCAACTGTAAGTCCAACCTTTGACCCTCAAAAGTCATTAAGTCAGGGAGTGACCTACGAGACCTATCTATGGTCCGTAAAAGCAATGACGGACCGTATTGGTGAACCGTCAAATAGGTTCTAAAACTGGAAATTTTGAAATCATTTAACTTGCCATCTACGGTTCCCACCTATAGCCCGTAAGTCAACCTACGGTCAGTCAGTGGCTTCCTTCAGTACTGGCACCAGTTCTGAAAAACTTGAAATTTTCATTCTTTTCAAATCTGAAGAGTTACATTAGGCTTGTCTACGAGGGGCAACTACGGATTGTACAAATCCCTACAATCCGTAGAAGACCCTCGTAGGTCACAATTGTAAAACCCCGGATTCGAAAAGAATGAAAATTTCAAGTTTTAGAAAGATGGAAGTGTGACGTACGGTTGGCACCAAACCTACCAACTGTTAGGTCAATTGGTGGGAGGAACCGTAGGTGCCACTATTTTTGGGAAAAAAATAAAAATTTTGGGCTAAGGCAAGGTGACCTACGGTTGGTCACCTATGGGTAGTAGGTTGACCTACCAACCGTAGGTCATGTAGTAGGTAGGGATCGTTGGTTGTCTTTTAAAAAGGGGTCTTTTGGTCTTTTCACCCAATGACTTATTTATCAACCAAAGTCGATTTCTAACTATTCCTAACACTACATAAGCCCTTTTAATCCTTCCAATTTAAAATCATGTTTAAAACATTGGGTAATCAAAGCCAAGTGTTAAAATCACTTACCCCACTGATTCCCAAGAAAAGACTCTTCAAAATCGCCCAAGAGAGCTCCAAAATGATTAAAATGGAGAAAATGGGACATTTCCCGACTTTACACTGTCTAGGTCAAAAAAAGACCTCCGCGAACGTGGACCACTAAGCCCGCGAACGCGGAGACAAAAAGGCTTACCCTCCGCGAACGCGCCCTGTCTCTGCGAACGCAGAGACCAAGAGACTGACCCTCCGCGAACAAGCCCTGGCTCCACGAACGTGGAGGCCAACACACAATTCACTCCGCGAACACGCCAGGTCCCTCCGCGAACGTGGAGGCCAAAATCTCATGCACCAAGTACAGCAAAATCAGCAATTCAACAAGTCTCCGGAAGGACCCTCGGGATTCGTTCAGTATCCCGTGCACACAAACTAGATATGCAAACCCTCTAAATTCGATGTTTCAGACTCAATGGAGCCATCGGAATTTGGACTCGAGGTCTCCTTGACCCGGAACCCGATAAAATGCAACAACACTAACTCAAGCTTCAAAATCTCAAAACAAGCACGGGACTTCTAAAAATTCAACCAAGGCCACCCCTAGGCCTAAAATCATCCCCCAAATCCAACGAAGTCATCGGAATCCACATCCGAGCATCCGATTTCTGAATGTTGACCAAAGTCAATCCTATGATCAAAATTTCATAATTTTCCAACTTAGGACCTCAAATCCACGATACATCCCCAAAACTAATTCCGTCAACTCTCTTACACCAATTTCCACATTCCGGAACTGATGGAATCGACGGAATTCCCATCCGAGTTCCGAAACTCTGAAAGACCTCAAAAATTACATTTTGACAACTTAAGTCTTTAGAATTTAAATTTTCCAAAAACCACAACTCAACAAGAATTTTCGCAAAACCAACATCGGATATCAACCAAACATGACTTGGGGCAACTCTCGGGAGGGGTAAAATGGTCATTTAACAAAAATTACCAAAATTAACCTTCAGGGTCATTACATCATCCACCACTAAGAACCATGTTCGTCCTCAAACATAAAGTAAAAGAAAGTACCTGAAGCCTCGAAAAGATGAGGATATCTGGCACGCATGTCAGACTCAGACTCCCAGGTAGCCTCTCTGACTGAACGGTGACCCCATTGCACCTTCTCTGAAGCAATCTCCTTGGTCCTAAGCTTACGAACCTGTCTATCAAGAATAGTTGTAGGCTCCTCCTCATAAGTCAAATCAGGACTAAACTCCACCGAATCGAGTGTAATCACATGAGACTCATTCGGGATGTACTTCCAAAGCATAGAAACAGGAAACACGGGATGCACAACTGACAAGCTATGTGGCAAGGCCAACCTATAGGCTACCTCTCCCACTCGGTCTAAAATCTCAAAAGGACCAATGAATCTAGGGCTAACTTGCCCTTCTTTCCAAACTGCATAACACCCTTCATGGTTGACACTCGTAGTCAAACATGATCACCTTCCATGAACTCTAAGTCTCAAACTCTCTAATCGGCATAACTTTTCTGCCGACTCTGAGCAGTCAACAGTCTATTCTGAATCAAACGGACCTGATCCATGGCATCTATAAGCAAGTCAGTGTCTAAGGAATCCATCTCAGCCAAATCAAACCACCCAGTCGGTGATCTACATTGTCTGCCATACAATGCCTCAAATGGGGCCATCTGAATGCTCGAATGATATTTGTTGTTGTAGGCAAACTCTGCTAGGGGAAAATGCTGATCCCACCTAGAACCAAAGTCAATCACGCAAGCACGAAGCATGTCCTCAAGCACCAGAATCGTCCGCTCGGACTGATCGTCTGTCTGAGGATGAAATGCGGTACTCATATCCAACTGAGTACCCAAACCATGCTATAAGGCTCTCCAGAAGTGTGAAGTGAACAAGGAACCCCGATACGAGACTATGGATATCGGCACCCCATAAAGCCTAACAATCTGGCTGATGTATAGCTGGGCTAACTTCTCCGCTATATACTTCACCCGAACTCGAATGAAATGGGCGGACTTAGTCAGCCAATCAACAACCACCCAAATAGAGTCATAACCACCCACGGTGGCAGGTAAACCCACAACAAAGTCCATAGTAATCCGCTACCACTTCCAAGTAGGAATGGGCATCCTCTGAGACACACCTCCGGGCCACTAGTGCTCACACTTGACCTGTTGACAGGTCAAACATCTAGATACAAAGTCTGCAATATCCCTCTTTATACCACACCACTAGTAGTGCTGACTCAAATCATGATACATCTTCGTTGTCCCCAGATGGATGGAATATCTACAACAATGGGCCTCCTCTAGAATCAGTCTAATAAGCTCACCCACCTTGGGCACACAAATCCGACCTCCAATCCTCAAAACTCCATCAAAGTCAAGTGCAGCCTCCTTCGCTTCACCTCTCATCACCTTGTCTCGAATGAGACACAACTTTTCATCCTCAAACTAGCGCTCACGAATCTTCTCAATCAAGGAAGAACGGGCCTCAATGAACGCAATCAAACCACCGCTCTTCTCAGAAACCTGCAACCTGACAAAGTTGTTGGCTAATCTTTGAACATCCCTAGCCAATGGCCTCGTATCAACACTGATCGTGGCGAGACTCCCCATACTAGGAGTCTTCCTACTCAAAGCATCGGCCACCACATTGGCCTTCCCAGGATGATACAAGATAGTCATATCGTAGTCCTTCAGTAACTCAAGCCATCTACCCTTCCTCAAATTCAGATCCCTCTGACTAAAGATGTATTGAAGACTCCGATGATCAGTGTAGACTTCACAACGAACTCCATACTAATAATGCCGCCATATCTTAAGCACAAACACCACTACAGCAAGCTCTAAATCGTGAGTAGGATAATTCTTCTCATGGGCCTTCAACTGTCTAGAAGCATAGGAAATAACCTTCCCTTTCTGCATCAACACACCTCCCAAACCAACATCGGAGGCATCACAATATACAGTAAAACTCACACCCTCCTCGGGCAAGGTCAACACAGGTGCTGAAGTCAACAAAGTCTAGAGCTTCTAGAAGCTCGCCTCACACTCATCGGACCAATGAAAATCCACAGTCTTCTGAGTCAATCTAGTCAATGGCATTGCAATGGTGGAGAAACCCTGCACAAACCGCCGATAGTAGCCTGCAAACCCCACGAAACTCTGAATCTCAAAAGGAGAAGTAGGTCTCGTCCAACGCTTAACTGCCTCAATCTTGGCTGGATCAACCCAAACACCCTCCTTGGACACCACGTGTCCTAAGAAATCCACAGACTCGAGCCAAAACTCACACATAGAGAACTTGGCGTACAACTTGTGCTCTCTCAAATAATGAAAGAATGATAGTGTTCACAACCACAACGCAATTCATATCAATGTAAATCACGTCACACTATCAACAATATATCAACATCATCAATTACATCATTTTCAACAAGATAATTGCCTAGTCTCCGATCCACTACTCCTTTCGTCACAAGTAGGATCAATTGCTAAGCAAGATATCAAAGTCTAATCCCATAGTTCAAAATAGGTAAAAGACATATTCATCAATATCATGATTTCATCAAGGCTTTCATAGCACTTTTCACAACCCAACATACAAGATCAATACAATTCCACATAGTTCAAAACATTAGCACATAAGCCTTTTTATTACCCCATCAATCAAATTAGATTGATTCCATACAAGATTTCATCCTATTCCTCAATCCCATTACTACCCAACTCATAAAAGGAAGAAATTTGGAATTTAACGAGGTTCACAAAGTTTTAAAGGTCCACTTGCCTTAATCACAACACGCTCAATCCACAACCGGAGCTTTTCCTTTCCGAGAGCTAGCCAAAGCACCACAATCTACTCAAAATATGAACCACAATCACAATCCGGAGCTAACAATGCCAAAAACATGAAATTCGGAAAGAAAAGATAAAACAACCCCAAACTCCGATTTCGAAAATGGAACTAGAATCCGAAATTTCTTTCATGAAAGTGATCCTCAACGAAAAAGAAACTTAATGGTGACAAACCCAAGTGAAAAAGAAGCTCAAAACAGCCTTCAATTCCCATTTTATCAAATTTTCTGAGTTCTTTCAAAATCACCAAAACTCACTTTAAAAATCCCAAATAACAATTTAAAATCATGTTTAAAACATTGGGTAATCAAAGCCAAGGGTTAAAATCACTTACCTACACTGATTCCCAAGAAAAGACTCTTTCAAATCGCCCAAGTGAGCTCCAAAATGAAGAAAATGGAACGTTTCCCGACTTTACACTGTCCAAGTCCAAAAATGACCTCCGCGAACGCGGACCACTAAGCGAACGCGAAGACCAAAAGGCTTACCCTCCGCGAACGCGCCCTGTCTCCGCGAACGCGTAGACCAAGAGACTGACCCTCTGTGAACGCGCCCTGGCTCCGCGAACGCGCCAGGTCCCTCCCCAAACGCATAGGCCAAAATCTCATGCACCCAGATACAGCAAAATCAGCAATTCAACAAGTCTCCGAATGGACCCTCGGGATTCGTTCAGAACCCCGTGCACACAAACTAGAAATGCAATCCCACTAAATTCGACGATCTGGACTCAATGAAATCATCGAAATTTGGATTCGAGCTCTCCTTGACCCGGAACCCGATAAAACGCAACAACACTAACTCAAGCTTCAAAATCTCAAAATAAGCACGGGACTTCTAAAAATTCAACAAAGGTCACCCCTAGGCCTAAAATCATCCCCCGAATCCAATGGAGTTGTCGGAATCCATATCCGAGCATCTGATCTCCGAATATTGACCAAAGTCAACCCTATGATAAAAATTTCACAATTTTCTAACTTAGGACCTCAAATCCACGATACAGCCCTAAAACTGATTCCGTCAACTCTCCTAGACTAAATTCCATATTCCGAAACTGATGGAATCGATGGAATTTCCATCCGAGTCCCGAAACTCCAAAAGACCTCAAAAATCACATTTTGACAACTTAAGTCTTTAACATTCAAATTTTCCAAAAACCACAACTCAACAAGAATTTTCGCAAAACTAACATCGGATATTAGCCAAACATGACTCGAGGCAACTCTCGGGAGGGATAAAACGGTTATTTAACAAAAATTACCAAAATTTACCTTCAGGGTCATTACAATCAATACTTTACTAGAGCACACAATTAGTAATTTATTATAAATGATGCACTTAACCTCAAAGAACATATATAATAACAATACTTATCTTAATGAAAGAGGATTCCATTCTTGGCACGTAGACTCCTCATGTGATGACTTCAATACCACATAAGATCTCCCCAATTCTTTCTACGTATCTCGTCCCATGTATACCTGGATGGTTCCATGAGGAAGTGAACATCCTAGCATAAAGTTCAGCGGGGAGATTCTTGACAACTTGATCAGGATACTCAGTAAGTAGATTTGCTTCAACACCGATGGAGAACTTGCTTCTCAACTAATTGATTCCTCCAAAGAACTTTCACCGAAGCAACTTCTTTATTTCTTAACTTACGGACTTGCCAGTCCAAAATCTCAACCGGGACTTCCTCATAGGAAAGGCTATCTTTTATACCAAGGTCCTCCAACGGCACTATAGATGTCGGATCACCAACACATTTCTTCAACAATGAGACATGGAAAACCGAATGTACCGATGCCAAATCATTAGGCATATCAAGTTCAAAAGCAACCTCACCAACACGTCTCAAAATTTGATATGGGCCTACATAACGGGGACTTAGCTTCCCTTTCTTCCCAAATCTCATTACACCCTTCATGGGTGAAATTTTCAAGTAAGCCCAATCATTTACATCAAATTCTAAATCCCTCCTTCTAACATCGGCAAAGGACTTTTGTCGACTTTGGGCCGTTTTCAACCTTTCTCTAATAAGTCGAACTTTCTCCATAGCCTATTGCACCAACTCGGGTCCTATCAAAGCAACTTCTCCAACTTTGAACCAACCTATAGGAGATCTACACCTTCTACCATAGAGAGCTTCAAACGGAACCATGCCAATACTAGAATGGTAGCTATTATTATAAGCAAACTCAATCAAAGGCAAATGATCATCCCAATTACCCTTGAAATCAATTACACATGCTCTCAACATATCTTCCAAATTTTGGATAGTGCGCTCCACTTGTCCATCGGTTTGAGGATGAAAGGCCATACTAAGTTTAACACGAGTACCAAGACCCTTTTGGAAAGATTTCCAAAACTGAGAAGTAACTTGTGCACCACGATCGGAGATAATGGATAAAGGCACTCCATGCAACCTAGCCATCTCTCTCAAGTACAACTTAGCATAATCCTCCGCCGAATAAGAAACTTTGACGGGAATGAAATGGGCTGATTTCATCATACGATCCACAATAACCCAAATCGAATCATATTGTCGCCGGGTGCGTGGTAAACCAACAATGTAGTCTATATTCACACCTTCCCACTTCCAAGTAGGAATACTAATATCTTGGGTCAAACCTCACGGCCTTTGGTGCTCAACTTTCACTTGTTGACAATTAGGACATTTAGCCACAAACTCCGCAATATTCTTCTTTATCCCATTCCACCAATAGACCTCCCGCAAATCACGGTACATCTTGGTAGCTCCCGAGTGAATGGAATATCGAGAGCTATGGGCTTTCGATAAAATATGTCCTCTTAAGTCATCTACGTTGGGAACCCACAAAAGACCTTGATACTGAAGTATACCATCTCCCTCTTGGGAGAAAGCCTCAACGGACTTTTTGAGCACCGCTTCCTTCAACTCGACCAAGTTAGGATCAAGATCTTGTTTAGCCTTCACATCATGCACAAAGGATGATTCAGAACCATTATGGACCATAACACCACCTTTAGTGGAATCAACCAACCGAACACCCAAGCGAGCCAACCTATGAACATTGCGAATCAACTCTTTCTTACCATCCTCAATATGAGCAACACTACGCATAGATAACCGACTAAGAGCATCCGCCACCACATTAGCCTTGCCGGGGTGATAGAGGACACTCATGTCATAGTCTTTTAACAACTCAAGCCACCTCATTTGGCAAAGATTTAGATCTTTTTGTTTGAACACATGTTGCAAACTCTTATGGTTGGTGAAGACGTCAACATGCACACCATACAAATAATGCCTCCAAATCTTTAAAGCAAACACAACAGCCGCTAATTCTAAATCATGAGTAGGATAGTTCTTTTCATGTACCTTAAGTTGCCTTGAAGCATAAGCAATGACTTTTCCTTTTTGCATAAGAACACATCCTAGCCCAATCCTCGAGGCATCACAATAAACCACAAAACCATCGGACCCTTTCGGTAGAGCCAATATCGGAGCCGAAGTAAGTCTGTCTTTCAACTCTTGAAAACTCTTCTCACATGCTTCAGACCAAGCGAACTTAACCTTCTTTTGAGTCAAAGCCGTCAATGGAGAAGCAATAGAAGAAAACCCTTCACAAACCTCCTATAATAACCGGTTAAACCCAAGAAACTACGAATATCTGAAGGTGACAGAGGTTTAGGCCAATTTCTAACCACATCCATCTTCTTACGATCTACTTCAATACCTTTACCGAAGACAATGTGACCAAGAAAATCCACGGACCTCAGCCAAAACTCACATTTACTAAACTTTGCAAAGAGTTGTTGGTCCTTGAGGAATTGCAAGACAATCTTCAAATGATCGGCATGCTCACCCTCACTCCTTGAGTAAATCAAAATATCATCAATAAACACAATCACAAACATATCAAGATATTGTCTAAACACCCTATTCATCAAGTCCATAAATGCGGCCGGAGCATTTGTCAACCCAAATGACATCACTAGGAATTCATAATGGCCATATCTAGCCCGTAAAGCCATTTTTGGAATATCATCTTCCTTTACTCTCAATTGGTGATAGCCCGAACGAAGGTCGATCTTAGAGAAGTAACTAGCCCTTTGAAGTTGATCAAACAAGTCATCTATTCTTGGAAGAGGATACTTATTCTTAATAGTAACCTTGTTCAGTTGGCGGCAGTCAATGCACATACGAAGTGAACCATCTTTCTTTCTTACAAACAAGACCGGAGCATCCCATGGAGAAATACTCGGTCGGATGAAACCCTTATCCAACAAGTCTTTCAATTGCTCATTTAGTTCCTTAATTTCCATCGGAGCCATTCTATAAGGAGGAATAGAGATAGGTTGTGTATCCGGGAGAAGGTCAATACCGAAGTCTATTTCCCTTTCGGGAGGAATATCTGGTAAATCATCGGGAAACACTTCCAAAAATTCATTAACAATGGGGACCAACTCAAGAGTAGGGATTTCGAAATCTATATCACCCTAACAAGATGGTATATGCAACCCTTAGAAATCATCTTTCTAGCTTTAAGGCAAGAAACAAACTGACCCCTGACCATAGAATTTCCCCCCTTCCACTCTAGGATAGGCTCATTTGGAAATTGAAACTTGACCATTCGGGTTCTACAATCAATAGAAGCATAACAAGAATGCAACCAATCCATCCCAAAAATGACATCAAAATCTAACATATTAAGCTCTACAACATCAACATAAGTGACTCTATGAGATAAAGAGACAGGAGAATTTTTATAAACTCTCTTAGCCACAATAGACTCACCAATCGGAGTAGAGACATGAAAAGGATCTAGCAACTCATCCGGAACAACATCAAACCTCATAGCCACATACGGCGTCACAAAAGACAAGGTAGCACCAGGATCAATCAAAGCATAAACATCAAAGGGAAAGACTTTCAACATACCGGTAACCACATCGAAAGAACCCTCTTGCTCATGACGAGCCTGAAATGCATAAAATCGGTTTTGCTTTTGATTTCCACTAGAACTTGATGAATTTTGAGGTTGAGTGCATCGACGGTTATCTCCTTCATTCTTAGATACCAAGGGGCAATCCCTTATCTGGTGATCCATCTTGCCACAACCAAAACATGCATTGGAACCAGCTAGACACTTGCCCTCATGCTTCCTCCCACACTTAGCACAAGTAGTCAATGAAGAGTCACCACCATTTCCTCCTTGAGGCTTAGGGTTAGACACCCTATCTTTGTTGGACTTGGAAGGAGCATTGAAGGAACCTTGACCGAAAAACATTTGTCCAAATCTAGGACGACCATGCCCATCGGTCCTTGAATGTGAAGAGTTACCATCACCGGTCCTAGCCCTCTTCGTCTCTCTAGACCTTTCCTTGAGCTTTTCCTCTTCTATTTGTTGAGCATACACCATGAGGCAAGAAATATCCATGTCATTGACAAGCGTAGCGGTGCGGCACTCTTTAACCAACATTTCGGACACTCCCGAGACAAACTTACTCATTCTTGCCCTAGGATCGACAACTATGGAAGGAGCATATCGGGACAATTGTGTGAACTTCAAGGCATACTCTTTCACACTCATGATTCCTTGACGTAGGTTGATAAATTCAAGCACCTTTGCCTCCCTCATCTCAAGGGGAAAGAATCTATCAAGGAAAGCAACCTTGAATTTCTCCTAATCAAGAGGACCCTCATTAACCGCCCTATCACTCTTCCATTGGTTGAACCAAACTTGAGCAACGCCCTTGAGTTGATAAGCGGCCAACTCCACCTTTTCCTCCGGTGTTACCCCCATGATCATCAATAACTTATACACTTCATCTATGAATTCTTAAGGATCTTCCACCACCTTAGAACCATATAATTTCGGAGGGTTCATCCTTGTGAAGTCTCTTACCCTAGATGCCCCAGTATCCACATTTGGGTTCACGGGAGCCACAACCTCTCTATTGGCTTGAGCCGTCACGGCTTGGGCCAACACTTGAAAAGCCGTCCTAAACTCCGCATTAGATACTTGTTCGGCCAAAGGGTCGACCGGAACTTGTGGAGCTTGAGGAGGAGCTTGTTGGTTGATCCACATTCTCTCCCGCATTTCTTCTAGCATAGGCTCTTCGGGTAGCCATATCCTGAAACACATAGGATAGGGATTAGGAGAGAGACATATAGAGTTAAACTCTATGGTACGATTTAGAGTAATGAAAGAATTGAAGTTTCTTAAACGTCTTATAGCCTCTCATTCATAAATGTGGCGCGCTTCACACTCATGAAGGAGACTCTACTCGACGTGGCTTATGAGACATCCTATGATTTTTTTTTCTAAAACCTAGCTCTATTCCAAGTTTGTCACTACCCAAGGTATCCCCTAGACGTGACATGGCGTACAAGACCCCAAAAGGCCTCATACAAGCCACTTAGCATACATACATGCACGATCATAGAGATTAAGAGTTCAAATGACAATATCATATCAAAGCTTTTGAGGAAAATAGCGGAAGTCTACATCTCATGTCTCAAGCCAATCTAATCATAAGAAGAGAAATAAGGTTTGGTACATAACCCAATACAATGTCAAAGAAAGAACATAAAAGTAAGAACAACTAGGCTATGTCCTCGAATGGATGAGGACTCACCAAGTCTTCACAATTCTTCTACTAAGCTCTAGCCACGAGTGGATAGAGAATCGCCACGCCCTACATCAACAAGTCAATGTAGGCAAGAGTATGCGTTAGTACAATCAAGTATCAAGTATGATAGCAATGCACGAAAACAATTAAAATATGCTAAATGGGACATTTTCATGATATGCAATGACCAAGCTAAACATGATAAATGTTAGAAAACATAAAACATAAATCATGGTCAAAGCAAGCTAAACATCTTTATTTCACTTGAGAAACCTCATAACAACACTTTTATTCATTAGCTGTGGGGAATAGCCTTAACCGACATATAAGACCTTATGAGCTATCAACATGGAATTTGGTGTATGACCCCATACCGATAAGGCCATCCTACTTGCCAAGGTAGGACCCTTTACTTAACATGTAGCTTACGTGGATCCACTAGCTAGTGTCTATCATAGACCATCATCCTATGATGACGCCACTTGTCCACTCCGTGCTAAGCATAATTCCCACAGATTAGACATAGTTCAATTATCATGATCAGACATGGGTAGTCGCCTCTTGTCTATCATTAGTCATAAGTTCATCATTAGTAGACATGGGTGATCGCCTCTTGTCTACATTAGGGTACATGGGTAATTGCCTCTTGTCCCTTCATTAGAATAGCTCCTTAATCATCAATTCAAGGTTAGTTGAGGAATCTTTTCAACAAGTTATGAATTATTACATGTGAGAAAACCTTTCACACTCAACAACATCATCAACATATCATATACTTTAGTACTTCGATCTCAAAGCACCCTTAATTCATCATTGACTTTATCTGAGACATGCATAATTTCATAAACTTCATCTTTACATATTTCATCATGCTCATAATTTACAAATCATAGGGTTCACATAGCTTCATGAGAATTTCTCTTAGTTCATGGAATCCAATGCAAACTCATGCTTAAAAAGTCATAGATAAGTCAATTTGACCATAATTGAAGGAGCCCATATAATAGAGTAAAATCATAGTTTTTGATTGAACATGCTTGATTTCATAAAACCATTGTTAGGTCATTCATAATCTCATTCATGAAAAGTCTTAGCTTAGGAATCATAATTCATGCATGGAATCATAGAGATTTCATAAAATTCATCACTTCATAATTCAACCCACCAATCAAAGCATAGATTTCGAAATTTGGGGAAATACATGGGTTCATCCAATTTCTACATCAAATCGTATGAATCATGCTAATTCATGCACTAAATTACTTTATCACTCTAGATCGTGCACTAGGAATCATAAAATCAACAATTGGAAATTATAATTGAAGAACCCATAAGAATTGATCAAAACCCTAACTTAATTTGGGAAATTTGAACCTTGAAAATTGAAGAAGACTAGGGACCCATTGGAGGAAAGGGCTCCAATGGTGAATGCTAACATACCTCACCTAAGACGTGTGGTGGACTCAATCTTACAAACCTAACATTGTGGAATAAGGCTGCAATTGCTACAAAGTGTTGGGACTTAGCCAACAAGCAAGATCGACTATGGATTAGATGGGTTCATTCATACTATGTCAAAAACCAAAATGTCCTCACAATGGCCATTCATAAGCAAGCAAGTGAGATGGTAAAACAAATTATTGGTACCAGAAGGATACTTCAAGATAGCCCAGTAGTCAGAATGCCAGATAGAAGCATGATTAGACATATCTATTTCCAATTACTGAACACTGCTGAACCAGTAAGGTGGAAATGCATGATGTTCCAGAATGATGCAAGGCCAAAAGCTAAGTTTACCACGTGGTTACACTTTCATGAGAGGATGCTAATAGCTGATAGATTGATCAAATGGAAGATATATGTGGAGCTAGGGTGTGGACTCTGCAGAACTAATGATGAAAGTAAAGACCATTTATTCCTCGCATGCAGCTATACTCTTAACGTATGGGCAAGACTCATGCAATGGATTAAAAGACCAATGGTTACTGCTCAAACCTGGGAACAATATGTAGATTGGGCAATTCATAGTGGGAAAGGGAGATCACACACTGCCAGACTTTTCAGAATGGTCTTCACTGAAGCAATCCATGCCATTTGGATAGAGAGAAACTTGAGAATTTTTTAAAACAGAAGCAAAGATGCCGAGAATATAATCAGGGAAGTAGCCTATGTTTGCAATGTTAGAGCTGCTCATGGAACTCAATTACTACTCCAAGAACTCCTGCTTTAATCCATTGAGCTAGACAGTAAGATTAGGCTGCGTGAATAGCTAAGTATGCTAATTTAGATAGCTAGTTTGTGTTTGAACTTTGCTATGATGCTGTAATTGACTCACTGGTGATTAATAAGATAAAGTTAATTACCAAAATAAAAGCCCACAAGAAGTTGTTAGAAATCAATGGCCTTTAATGGAGGATCTTAGCCCTTCTTCTTCCTTGAAAATTGAGAGAACTTTTATAGAGAGAAATATTTGATAGAGGGGAATTTGGGAATGATTTAGAATGAGTGAAATTAGGCTTAGGAATCTTATATAGGGTCTGAGTTAAGGGCATAACCGCCTTTGATTAGGAATTAGATATTTAGGGAAAAGATCGAAAATCCCTTAATTAATAACTGTCGGGACCCATTGACTGTCGGGACCTACGGTCCGTAGGTCCATCCACGGACCATCGATGGTCAACCGTCGTTGGGTTCAGAGACTGCCAACTTGGACCCTGCAACGACGGGCCCCATGTACGGCCCATAGGTCAAACAACAGATAGTACATGGCAACCGTAGGTCAGGACTTACAGCTTAAAATTTGACTAAGTTTGGAGGGGACCTACGAGACCTACCTACGACTCGTTGATTGGACGACGGGCCATCTTGGCAGGCCTTCGTTGGGGGTTCTGAAACTTGACATTTTAAAAACTTGGGCTTGCCACTTACGGTTCCCACCTACGGCCCGTAAGTCAACCGACGAACCGTAGGTGGCTTCAGTCGTTACTGGCAGTGACCCAAAAAATTCAAAAATTTTCCACCCTCGAATATGGGGTATTATAGGCACCTCCTGGTTCTTGTTGGCGGCATTTCTCTTTTTGCCATAGCCCTTCTTGCCGGCAGCATCCTGGGTGATGTTGGCTTGAGTGTTAGCAACATTGATTTCTTCGTCATTTATCATTCTCTTAGTTGTAACCTTGCTCTGATACCACGTTGTCACGTCCTTAGTATTTTTACTAAGCACACATGCGGCACTTGACAACTTGCTCACGATCTTGTTATGCCAAGTCAGCCTAAGATTCTAGGAATCGCTAAGAGAATGGAAGAAAGAACACAAGAGGATTGCTTGGAAGATTGTATTGTAGAGAACTTTGTTGATTTTTGCTTGATGATTTTACAAATAGATGCCCCTCTATTTATACTACTAACTTATGGGCTAAAGTGTAAATAATAATCGTTACATAAGTCCCTAGATATTTACAAAATAGTCCTCTCTCTAGAATTTTCTACAATGCTAGAAACTTCCAAGGGCCTTCCATGTAATTCTATAATTTTCCAATGAAAATATCTATATTTCTCTGAATATTCCACTAAGGCTAGTTGTCTTTCCTATGTAAGCTTCCACATAGGAAACGTTATGCCACGTGGTGCTTATGTGGCATGATGACATGGCGGGTTATCACATACGTGTCTAAAATCTCATAACTAGCCTTGTTTTTAAAGTCATTTGTTTGGGATATAGAACTTATAATCGACAACTTTTCCAAGCTTTTTCTTTGAAAGCGATATGTGTTTTCGATTGTAATTGTGAATGAGATGTGTATGATTTATTTTTGAGTACAAATAAAATATTTCTTTGCATATTTTCTTTTGCTTTATTTTGTTCACTTATTTATTGTCTTTTCTTGTATTATGTCTCATTATTCTGCATCTACTTTGTCACTTAAGAATATTTTAATTAAAGATAAAAATGAGCTTTTCATGCTAATCACATGTTTATTTTTAACTATTCTAACTATAAATAGTAAATTTATATGTATAGTACCTTATTTATTTTTAGCTTAAAGTTTTATATTTTTATTTCACTAACCTTTGTTGGCCATCATATTACTCCCACATAATTCACAAGATTTGGTCGGGATTCATATTTGTGGACCTCGAAGGGTTCTTAACACCTTCCTTTTGAGGTAACTTGAACTCTTACTCGATCTATGGTTTGAAAGATCTTTAAATTAATTTTATTTGTTCTAGTGTAGAATAGTGCCCTGACACGCATTTAATTCGTTAGGTCGCGATTTTTCTCTCTTTTAATAATCCTAAAAAGAGTTGTCACGTTGTTGCAAACCCATTTTGAGAAAAATGGGGCACGAGAATGTTCTTTTCTTTTCATTCAAAAGACTATTGTTATTGTTAAAGTTGATATTACTCCATAGAGTTGTCTTAAAAGTGTGTTACTTTGCTTAGACAAAGTCAATTAGTACATTACCCGATGATGTGGTAGTCGACAACTTTGGACAATAAAATATCATAAGGAATGTCTATCTTATTGTAGGATAGAAGAATAATTTTTTTTCATCTGTTAAATTATAAGTGGTTAGTTTAGGAGCTTAAACACTTCATATAGTTTATTAGGCCTTGAACCTCAATAGAGAACTTTACTGCAACAAATGCATGGCTTCATATTATGTATGATTTGTCTTTGCAATGCTTAAAAAACTTGGCATTACAACATATGAAAAATATACCGTGTTACAGATATATTCCACTTTATATTAAATCTTATAAATTTCTTCTCTCTTTTACACAGGTATAAACGATGAGAATTGAATCAAGACTAATGCAAGCTAAGTATCACTACATTATTGGTACTTTGAAAGAAATTTCTATTTATCCATCTTAGTTTAGGAGTAATATTTCTTCTATTTCAGTTAATAACTTTTTTAGTGACAAAATCATACTTTAACTTCAAAAGAATTACGCTTTAACTTTTATGACAAATAAATTCGTAACAGATATTTATGTATTTGAGGATAATTTTTCTTTTTGTAGTTAATATAACTTTTCTAGCGACGAAACACTGAATCGTTTTTGTATACTTTTAGTGACCACGTTTAGAAACGACTGATTGACGAATTGTTTTTCGTCACACAAATTTTTTAGTGACGAAATATGATTTATAAGTATGAAATCCTTTGTACCTGATAATCGAATTTGTTATAGTGACTTGATATCCATGAAGAGATTTGTGGATCTTCTTGAAGTATTTGATTATCAAGAAGAGTCTGGCATATTTTGATCTCTTTATAAATATTCTAAGATTTTATGGAATATTCAAGATGACTTTTCAAGGGAATATATTACTATTTATATTGGCATGAGCCAGGGTTTAGGGTAGAGTAGCCTCCAATAACCCTAACAAAAACATAACTCGTCTTGTAAAATCCTATAAAATTTCGATGTCTACCGTCACAAAGTAGTTTTTCCTTTTCTTGAACATCCGAGTGTTCCCAATCTATCAAATATTTATTCTACAATAGTATACGAGTCCATTGGTACTCATATTGACATATAAGAACTTTGTTAAAAGTCAACATAAAATCAACCCAACACCCTTGATAGAGAGAAGTGTGAGTGATTTTCATGTGGGTAAGAAAGTGGGTCGGGTCAATGTAGAATTAAAAATGGGGTTTGTTTTTCATTTATTATATTAATAGCATGACACGTGACTTTTAAAGGTGAAAATGAAATCTAATTAGAGAGGTAAATACTGCTAATTTTAACGGGTGAAGGATAAATATAGCTAGTTTTATTGGGGGAAAAGGTAAATATAGTTCTAAATATTTATGTAGGGGTATATTTATCGAAAAAGTATAATGAAGGACAAATACAATTTATTTTTTTAGTAGAAAGACAAAAATGACTTTTTTCCGTTGTATATAGGGCTGGGCATAAATTTCGAAAATCGAATTACCGAATCGAAAATATTGGTAATTTGGTATTCATATGGTATTAGGGAGAAATTTTTTAGAATTATGGTATTCAGGTTTGGATTTGATATGAGACATTAGTACCATTTAATATTTGGTATTTCCCGAATATCTAATTATTCTTAATGAAGGTCACATATCAACATGTTCATTAATCATTAGTTTTATCAATTTTATTTTCTTAATGTCTTCTTATTTGTTGATCTTCTATTATATGCGCCTCCACATTAAAAATATAGAAATAATTGGAAAAATGTATTAACTTTGTAATACAATCGGCTACAACTTTAATATGGTATTACCGAATACCGTACCAAATCGAAGTTTAATTTATTGATTACCGAATTATCAAATCGAAATTTAAAATTTTGATATTTGATATCTACTTTTTACTACCAATTACCAATTTATTGAACCCAAAATTTGAGAATCCCAAATCGAATACCAAACGCCCACCCCTAGTTGTATATGTGCTTAGGAAGCTGGTAAATACTGCCTTTGCGCTTTAACTCCTATGAGAAATAATATATTCACTTTGTTCATTCTTATTTATCCAGTATTTTAAAAATAGATTTTTATTTTGATTTATCACCTTTAACATTATTTTTTAAATTATTAGCTAAGATGTAAGACTAAATATCAATTAATATGAATATTATGATAAATTTTTCATATTAATCACTATTACAAAGTGTAAAAGGTGTGTAATAACTAATGAGATTGGGATTTGACAAGTTGATACAAGTAAATCATGTTTCTTGGTAATAGAGAAATGTAGTAGAATCATTAATATGACTTTTGGTTTGGTTGGGACTTTTGAGCTACTCTTAATTTCTTTAGTTAAAAAGTGTTGAAAGTTGAAGAAGAAATTAAAAAAAATGGAGGGCGGGAGCAAGTGGATGGAAGAAAAAAGCAAAAGAAGATCACTTGAATGGGAATGGGAATTTGATATAAAAAGCATGGCACAAGATATAAATGTTGTTGTGAAAGCCATGGTTTGGATTCTAGGAAATCATAACAGCACAATTGTTCTCCAATTTAAATTGCTGTTGAAGAGCTTACGAATTCAAAAACTATTCATGACCCTTGTTCTTAAGGTTCTCAACAAGGTATCAATCTCTCTTCTCTTTAATTCTCTCTTTTTATTATAATTTATATGCACAAAATTGAATTACTAGTATTATTTTTAGGAACCAAACCTCTCTTCTGAACAAGAGGCATTGAATAAGATTCGGGATTTGAAGATGGAACATATGAAACTCATTACAGATGCACGTGCTGATTTGAACAAGGTACTCAAAATTTAAATAAGATATCTTATTAATATTTGAAGGAATATATACTTAATAAGTTACACAACATGATTTTTCTACTTCCGAACATAATTATTACTTATTAGTTTAATTGAAACTACATTTACTTCACAGAGAACAAATAGTAAAAGTAATAAATTGTCAATAAAGATGGGGAATGAAAAACGGAAGAAGAAGAAGAGGAAGATTGATAAATTACTCGAGAATGATGAAAACAACAATATTATTGATCATGATGCAAAGCAGCTCGTTCTGTGCCAAGAGTTACAAGACAAGTTGGAGAAGATTAATAAAAAGGCAAGTGATGAATTATTGAAAGTTGCACAAAAATACCACCGGATCCGTCAACCAGTCTATGAGAAGAGAACAAATATTATTAAAGATATTCCTGGCTTTTGGTCGACAGCTTTCCTGAAGCATTGTGGGCTTGTATGTACTGAAGAGGACTGCAAGATTTTCGAGTTTCTAAGCTCAATCAAAGTGGAAATCTCTGAAGATGTCAAATCAGGTTATACCATTATCTTCAATTTTGATTCAAATGCATATTTTGAGAATACAAAGCTTTGGAAGAAGTATACCTTCCTTGAAGATGATGGGCGTACTAAAACTACTGTATCATCAATACAATGGGCACAAGGCAAGGGAGTCGATGAACGAAGCTTCTTTAAGTGGTTCAGTGAAGTTGATGAAAGGGATGAAATCGCTGAGATGATCAAGGATGAACTGTGGTCCGATCCTCTCATTTGTTTTCATCATGAGGCAGACGAAGAAAATGTTGATAATGTGGCAGTGAGGAACAATGAAGATGAGGTAGTGAAGGACACTGAAGATGAACAAAATGATTAGAGGTTGGGTCCTTGTTATTCACATGCCTTAGAAATGGTTTTGTACTATTCACAAAGTTTACCCCAGGGGCACTCCATAAATGACAGTTTATTTGAGAATGTTTAGAGAATGTCTACCAAAACACTAGAATGCAAAATCAATGAGACTCTTAACCGTCAGCATCTGCTTGGACTCTGTCTCATTGGATTTAAATTGTCTCATCTTCATGTGAGTTTACCTGAGTATGTTTGATAATTTGGTATTAATCTGCCGCAGTCATGGGTACAACTTTCTTTTGTTTAAAGGTATATATGAAATTTTTATCTCTATATTTGTAATTACTTAAATCACAGAAAGATGAGTACAGCAGTTCATTGTCCGTTTATTCAGGCTAGGCCATTGTAATTCGTATGTGTGATCTCATCTCCTTAGCAGACTAACTACTAATAGGACTGCTTAATTAGTTCGTGGTGAGCTCGCTGATTGATCTGAGAATGGACTAGATTGTAGCACATTACAAGTATTTCTAAAGGTTCTTTATGTATTGTTTGCCTTACATTGGGCATGCATTTTATTATTTAATATGATTTTTCACACATAAATCAGAAACCACAGGTTATAGTTTCTCATTGAAGCTAAAATAATAGTAGTCTCTGATCAGTTTGTTATATATGTTACAATGCTGTCAAATAAGTCGTTTTAACTGGAAAATACAAACAGCTCTTTATATAATGTCAAGATGGAATTTGCAAGTTTATTTGCTTTCAAAACACTCTCAACTCAGAGCTGATATAATAATAATAATTGTCTATGTTTGCCATTAAAACCGCAGACACAAAATGATTCATATCTCTATTAAGAAAGTCACGAGATTCTTGATAGATTTAGGTTCCACCTGAGCTATTTTTGGGCACATCTTCTAGACGGTTTGTTGTTAAACATATATACACTCAGGTATGTTTACATAGGTGAATATTTGATATAAGCACATATCTATCATTTCTAACAAGTTCATCAAGGTAAATTAAATGAAGAGTCCGTTTTGTTTTCCTCATTCGTCTGCAATGGAGATGAAAAGAATCTGGCTTTTTACTCAACAATACCATCAATTCCCAAAGCTGCATACATTTTCTTCATCTTGCATATGGGTTTTATATTTATTTTCTGTTTGTTTGTGTTTTTCCTTCACTTATTCTAGGAATTCTGGTTTGTTCTGAATGTATTTAGTTGAGATTAGTTTTTTTTTGTGGTTTTGTTTTGGTATATTGATGAACTTTAGGAGTAGTTTTAAAGTGTAGTTCTGTAACCCCAATTTTCTCAGCCATTTGGTGTAAGAAAAGCAAAAGCGATCTTGTTCGATGGTTATCCTGCATACATGAACCAGAATCAACAATTTTAAACCTAGTTAATAATTGGAATGAAGTTTTTCTCACTAAATACTTTCTCTGCTGAAGTTGTTTTATATTTTTTATTGAAGCTTTTAATCAATTCTAGCAAGTTAGTACCTTGTTGGTTTGTAAACCTATCTATAGCATCCCACACCTAGATCACACCATAGTTTCTCAAGGAATGGGGCACTGGGGTTCTCAAGGGCCAAACATGTAATGACCCTCCAGGTCATTTCTGTGTTAATGCCTTCTTTTTGTCTTTTAGAACGTTCCTATAGCGACCCCAAGTCATTTATGACTTGTTGGCACTGACTGTTCGGTCGCCTGGTCGTTTGTTTGGGTTTTATCCCCGTTTTTCTATTTTGGAGCTTTTGAACCTTGAAAAGTTGACTTCGGTCATAACTTCAGGTAAACGACCTCATATGAGAATTCTGACGGTTCCATCAGCTCCGGAAAGGCCAAATTAGGCTAGAAACATGGTTCGCATGAGTCCCGGGGTTTCCGGTGTGAATTTGGGGCCAATTAGTTCTTTAGCCTTTGGAAATTGGCCTAAGGTTGACTTTGGTCAACTTTCTTGGAAAACGCACTCGGAGGAAAATTCCGACAGCACGGTTAGTTCCGGAATGCCGAGTTTGGTCTAGAACGACCTTTCGAGAATTACCGGGAGCTTCTGATCAAAATCCGAGGCCCTTGGTAGAATTTGGCTAAAATGGCATAATGGGTGTGGGACCCACTTTTTGTCGAAACGACCTCGTATGGAAATTTCAACTGTGCCATTGAGTCCGGAATTTCGAATTTAGTGGGGTAGCATATCTGTTTTATTTTCATCGGGTCCCGAACGAATTCCGAGTGTCCGTTCGGAGACTTTAAAAAAATAGCAAAAATCTGGTTGCTGGTGCAGACCTTTAGCGACCAGAAATTAGACTTTTAGCGACCAGAAATGGTCTTTAGCGACGAGGTTCGGTTTTTATAACCCAGAAATTTCAGCTTTCACCCTCATTTTCAAATGCCGATTTCTCCCTCATCCGAGCTCCGATTTGAGTGATTCGAAGTCTTGTATGATCGTGGAGATTGTGGCTACACAATGGAGTGATCGGAATGTGTTGGTGAACCCTTGTTTGTGGTGAAATTCAGCTCGAAGCTGCTGCCATCAACTTATGATTTCTTCTTCATTTTAAATTTTGATATCTCGAGTTCTAGAGCTCCATTTTTGATGATTCAAAGTCCCAAGTGTTCGGGTTATCATTGGCTTCGTGGATTTGAGGTTGGGGTTCGATGGGTGCACCTCGTTCTGCGTGAAATCGGAGGTAAACCCCTTATTTGACCTATTTTTGTTAGTTTTAGATTTGTTATTGTTTGTTTGATTGGGAGCGGATCCGACCCCTATTTGATAAAATAGTTTAGGATTAGTGTTGGGGGAAGGATTTGGGACCTTTTGACGGAGTCAATTCCAGGAAATTCGGAGCGGGTCCCACTTTGCCCAATTTTGACCCAAAAATTGGTCTGTCTCCGAATTTGTTAATTTTTGTGTCTAAACGACCGTATTGACACTGTGATTCTATTTTTTGTAGCGTGGCAGTAGTCTGAGGCCGTTCGGAAGGGAAAATCTCCAATTAAGTGACTTGGAGCGCTCGTGATCGGCTTTTTGGTAGGTTACAGTTTCCCTTCTTTCTAGACTGAGCCTGATTGTGTAAATGCTAGTTGATATTTGTGAATCTGGGGTGGTTAGTTTGAATTGTTTCTCTTGTTCCCCGATTCCTCAGTTTAGAGTTGACTGTTCGGTTGTTATGAGCTAGTATCATGCTATAGGATAGGCTGTTGATTTGATTTGCTGATATGCATGCTGTGGGGTATCTGTTGGTGGTTATCTTATGTTGCATGAGTGGGTCCGGGTGAATCTGTTTGATGATTGACTGATTATTGTGATTCTGCCTTAGAATAGGCTGTGATTTATTGACAAAGTCTCATGTACCTCGTTGACTTGAGTATGTATATGACGTCGTTTCGGATGGACTAGATCCTTGTAGACTGATAGAGCAGACTTGGGTCAGATTATGAGCCTTAGTATAGGCGTTTTTGTGTCTTTCGGACCTTCCGATTCTTTGCTCCTTATCGCTGGGATTTTTGGGATGCTGCCAGAAGATGCCGTTGTTGTGCCGATTGTCGGCTGGATTATGTTAGGCTGGGAGCCTTCGGTTGGTATATATGTGGGGGCGGCGGCCCGTGATGTTTAGTCTCTTAGTGCATTGTTTTTGTGGCTTATCCGGTTCGTGACAGTTGGCTCCAGTACGCGACTGACGTTACTCGGTTATCACTCAGGATTTCCAGCGCTAGGCTGACGGGGGTAGGCTACCCGCTCCGGTCCGCAGCTGACGTTACACGATTGCAGCCCGTTATTTCCAGTGCAAGTTCATGGAGCATAGGCTACTAGTCCCAGCTACACGACCGACGTATCCGGTGGAACTAGTATTTCCAGCGTTAGACTGTCGAGTGTGGGCTGTTTGTGCTAGTCCGAAACTGAGGTTGCCCGGTTAGAGTCCGGCATTTCCAGCTCGTGACTGATGAATGAGCGGGGCTCTGATGTTATGACGGAGCTGGGCTCTGGTATTTATGAATGAGCAGGGCTCTGATGGTAATGATTGGGCGGGGCCCTGGTGTTGTTCTAGAGTTGGTTATTCCTCCGTTTCTGTAGAATAGCTCTTCTGTGTACCTGTAGGGCTTATGGGGGTCCGTTCAGGTTTTATGTAAACTTGCGCACGAGTGTGCCCAGCGGGTCTTATGGGGGGGCTCAACTGGGTTTATTTTAGTTATTTCTTTGTGCTTCCTTTCAGCTTTTCCGTTTCCTGTTCTGTTGACCTCTGTTTGTGCTGATTCTATCTTGTCCGCCTGTTTTTACCCTTCTTGCTCAGTCGGCCTATGATGCCTACTGGGTACCTATTATTTTGGTACTCATACTACACTCTGCATATATTTTCATGATGCAGGTTCGAGCACCAATTATCAGCGTTGAGATCGGGCCGGGAGCTGTCAGTTCGGGAGAATAGGGTGAGCACTTGGCGTTTTGGGATCACTAGTTTCCTTCTGTTTATATATTTTGGCTTGTCTTTTGTTTTCGAGACAGTTGTTTCAGTGGTCCACTTTCGGGACTTGTACTTTTTTTAGTAGTTCTGTACTTGTGACTTCCAAGTTTTGGGAGGTGTTGTATATATTTAGTCTGGTTCGTTCCAGCTTTCGTGATTGCTCTTATTGTATGCTTCCGCTTGGTTATGGATTAGTTTCCACCCTTAGTCCCGTTACTGTTTAGTTCCGAAATGGGGTTTTGACTGGCCTACTGGTGAGTTGGTAGGCGCCATCATGACTTGAGAAATTGGGTTGTGACAAAACAGATGACCATGGCTCTTGCAGCTTCTATGGTTTCCTTGGTGAATACAAACTTACTGCTAGTTATGGGGGTAAATTTGTTTTTTTTTTTTTGATGACAGTTATGGGGGTAAATTTGTCGATGAAGCATTCTCCCTTAGCTGTAGTGATGAGACTAAGCATTTGAGCATTCAGCTATGACTCATCAACTCACTAGTAGTAAAACAAAATGCATCTTTATTATATAACTTTAAGCAAGGAGCACTTAGATTATCGTAAGATGTACATGATTTTCTTTTTCTTGTCTCAAGTTCAGAGAAGAAAGAACACAAAAGATGTATTAGGCTAATATAACAACAAGCCTAACTAAGAAAATCTTGTTATCATCAAGTAGTTAACTAGTTAATTACTATCATGCATCAGCTTTGCCCTTTTAGCTGGAAACAACTAAAAATATATAGAGGATGATCCCAAGGCAATCTGCAATGAACTCTTTTCACCTCCTCTCTCAGCTATATATATCTTTATTCCACTCACACACTTTAATAGCTTAGCTCAATCGTCCATATTTAACCTATGTCATCCCAAGGCAATCTGCACTAAATTAGTGCGCTATATGTCTTCCATAAATGGACTAGGGCTTAACGTCTGTTTAGGTCAATGGAGACATATAACGCACTAATTTAGTGTGCTATGTAACTCCCCAAATATTAATCCAACACTTAGCTAGCTCTTGACCATAGATTCCCAAATATTTTTTGGATAATCTGATTTCGGTGAAGTTTGAATTCTGAATTTTATAGATAGGAAGCCAAAATGTAAAGATATAACATGGCTAGCTCTCAACCGACACAATGACCGACACCTTCAGTTCAGGCTGCACTACATCCAACTCCATCAATTCAGACCACAATGCAGCCCATTTCATCATTTCAGGTCGTGTCATAGCAGAAACCATCAAAAAATCCTAGTGGGCGTGAATCTATGCAACATTGGACGGTAGACGCAATAGGTAATTTCTGCTTCTTCTTCTTCTTCTTCTTCTTGCATCTTTTCACTGTTATAGGGACTGACAATTGTTTTTTGCAAGACTCTTTTTCGCAGCCTTCCTCTGTTATTCTTTCTATTAGAGTTGCAAACTTTTTGGTCTGGACTCTTTCTTTGATAGGCGTGGCTAAAGAGATGGAAAGAAAAAGGCAAAGACAACGTACAGTTCTTCTAAATAACTTTTTTTTTTCCAGATTTACAAGAAGCTATCAAGAAACTCAAAGTGAAGAAAAAGGACGTGTTAAATTTGTCTAATGGAGAACTTATCGTGGTTGATTTTGATGACATGGATTCTCCTACTGGTGAAAGACAAGGCATTCTTGCACACTTTTGTTGAATTTTAGCAACCGACTATTCTATATTTCCAATTCACTTTGAAAAATGGTTGGATTTACCAGCGACATACTTCAACCATTGCTTTGATCAATTTTATAAAGGTAACTTAATCTGTTTTTTTAAAGTAATTTTTCAAAATCTGATTTCATTATTTTTTAAAATTGAAATAGCTGGATTTCAATTTTAGTATTTTAGAGGAAGCAACTCAAAGTAATTTTACTTTGATTTACCAACGACATACTTCAACCATTGCTTTCATTATTTTGGAGCAAAGAAAATTAAGAAGGTAGGTCAATGATTGTGCGTTTCTTTTCACAGTTCAAGGCCTTTGAAAAATCGTTGCATATCAATATGTTTGCGATGAGCTACTGTGATCATTCCACCAACTCTGTAACAGGTGGAGCATGATTTAAAATTGATGTTTAACCATTAAGGTTTATGGTACTAAACTCATACTTTGAAAATTATATGCGTACCTCAACTGTTCTACATAGTACCTGCTACCCGTATCAAACAACTTTGCAAACAACACGAGGAATAGAACAAGTTGGAGTCAAGAAAATGGTGTTTTTGATGAATAATAAATGTTAACATTCTATACACTTGTTGAGTACCATGTATCCACTTCAAAACTTGTTACAGTTTGCTTAACAAACTAGCAATTCCAGATTTTGTTGTTCTTGAAGGTATGAAGCTGATGAACATCGATAGCAAGGTATAGAAACAAGCAAAGCATTCTGAAGTTCTGCGGCTACACCTCTTTCGACAAATGATATGATATAGTTCATGAACAGTGCATCACATGGTAATGTAATAGGGCCATCACTTGGAAGTTCAAACTCTTCTTCAGACATGTGCAATAGTTGTCTGAATATCTCGTGTTGAAGATAAGCCAACAGAACCACATATCTCTTTTGATCAGTTGTATATACCACAAAATTCCCTTTAGCAACTATAGAAGATGATGTGCTACAACTCTCTGCATCAATGTAATTGGACCTTGGAAAAGAAATTCTCTTCCTCTGCTTAGCTGAAAACTTCTGCTATTTCCTTGCCATCTTGATGAGTTTCTTGGCACTTATCATACTGATTTCTTTGTTAAAATGGGAAAGAAAAAGTTGATGATCTTTTAAGAAAAATGATTTAGTGCTATCTGCTTGATGATCAAAACGGCTCATGGAAACATATTATATATAGTTGAGGCTTCGAATTGTAGCTAAAGTGGCCAACATGGGATAAGTATGCTAGACAGAATCATGTGATGCTGTTTAATATGGGATCTAAGGACTTGTGGTCATGACTGGTTGTGTAAGTTTAAATCAAAGAGGTTCTCTCTCTATTTATGCATCTATGGTAAATTTTTTCTGAATAAGCCGAAACCAACAATGGTGACAAGTACACCTCAAAAGCCCAAGTGGCTGTTTAAGTCCTCACTTTCCATTTGATAATTGATTTTGAGTTCTCATTGCAGGCTATAGATTATCTTGATAAGCTTCTTCCTATGATCATCAGGGAGATGTATCGCATGAATAGGTACTTCTTGCTTTCTTGTTACTACCCTTGAATAGGTGCTTGCTGTGTCGCATGTTATGGTTGCATGGAAGCCTATTGGCATTACAATGGGTGTTTATGATATGTGTCACAGGTAAAAATAGATAAGCTCATCAGTCTCTGTTTATTATCATAAAATGGTAGGTAACAATAAATATTATGAAAATAGCCGATTCTAAGATTGTATGCGCATTCCGTAATTCCCTTTTCCATCGTTTTTCTGTAGGCTAAATTCTCTGTGAAACTCCAAGGTACTTGAAGGAGAGGAAGCAGTTTGGAGCACCATTAGCTGCTTTCCAGATCAACCTACAGAAGTTGGTCCAAATGTTGAGCAACATTCAAGCAATGATTCTTGTTGGTTGGCGGCTTTGCAAACTCTACGAGAGTGACAAACTAAATCATGGTCATGCAAGTTTAGGGAAAGTTAGGTCCTTTTTCCTTCAGATTTTAAAAGTTGTTACATGCCCCTTTTAGACTGATCAGTAACAATTTTTTTGTGGTTCAGTCATGGATTACCTTGAGGGCAAGAGAGACCGTTGCTCTCGGACGGGAATTACTAGGTGGCAACGGAATCTTGGGTGACTTTCACATCGCAAAGGTTTGTTAACAATATCCAATTTTACTAGGTAAATCATGTTTACGTTTCATTTTATGTTATTATGGTCTCATGGTACATCCATACATGTGAAGTTGTTTTAATTTGATCAACTCACATGATTCACTATTAGATTTGTGCAGGTGCGGTTATGCTTAGTGCAGACTTCTTCGTTGTTATTCAGAGGAAGAGGAAGAGAATAAATCTGAAGAAGTGCAATATTTTCTGGTCAAGTGTTTGAAGAACAAGTAAAGTTTCTCAAGGAGACTAGACAACTAGTCATTTGACTTAAATGTTGTGTATTTACAGAAAATGTATTGAAATCCTCCTCTCTTTTTTTTATAATTATCTTTGGGCATAAATGTGTACCTGGAATATAATGACTTGTGACTACTAATATTTTTATGATTCAATTAAATGTTGATAATTTTATTAAAAATATTTAATGGTTTTGTTATAATAATTATTGTATGGGTGATGTAAATTATATATATATATAGTGGCATAGCCAGAAATTTCACGAAGGGTGTCCAGAAATTATATACGAGTACATTTTTTCTTTTGGATGAATGAGTGCACTAGAAATTTTAAAATTAAACTACGTAAAACGCTTAAAGGCTTGGCTCTTTCAAGTCACCTTAAACCACTAGGCTACAACACCTTGTTGTGTCTAGGGTATCCATAATACGTTATTTAACCACTTTGTATATTATGGACACCCTAAAGGCAATCTATCTATCTATCTATCTTAAAAACATGAACTCCCTAACTTAAATGTTAAATTACTATAATACCCCCAACTTAAAAATATTCAATTTAATATATCTTTTATATTTTATATTTATTTATTTATATTACATTATATTTAAAAGCAAACACCTTTTCACATTGAATGGTTATAATCTTTTTCAATAAATGGGCCACTTTAGCCTACTTTAAATTTAAAAAAATTATTGAATGGTTATGATATTTCTGAAAGGTTGTGACTTTTTCAAAGATTTGTGATTTTTTCGATGAGTTGTGACATTTTCGAAGGGTAGTTATTTTTCTACTAAGGCACAATAAACACATGTTCATAATACCATTTGTTAGCTATATATAGAGGGGTTTCTCACATTTTTAAAAAAGTTTTTTATTCTTCTTCTTTCTTAAAACACCAATTTAGTATATCTTCTATATTTTATATTATATTATATTTATATATTTATTTATTTATTCATTTATATTATATTATATTAAAGCATACACCTTTTCATATTGAAATGTTGTGACTTTTTAGAAGGATTGTGATTTTTCTAAAAAGTTGTTACTATTCTGATAAGGCTTAATAAGCACACATTCATACTACCCTTTGTTGGCTATAAATAGAAGGGTTCCCTCACATTTGTAAACTACTTCCTCCGTCCAACAATAGTTGTCCACTATACTAAAATAGATGTCCAACAATACTTGTCCAATTTAAAAAAAATCAAGAGATAATTTACCTTTTGTGTCTATTTTACCCTTGCTATTAAATACTATTTATCATCTAACACATTTTTCAAAGCATTAAATTTAATAAAGTCAAAGGGTAGTATAGTAATATTATCCCTATTATTTATTATTTCTTAAGGGGTGTGCCAAGTCAATAGTGGACAACTATTGTTGGATAGAGGGAATATAAACTTTTAAAGGTTTCTATTCTTCTACTTTCTTAGAACACCCAATTTAGTGTATTTTATATTTTATTATATTTATTTATTTATTTATTTATGTTTTATTATATTAAAAGCAGCCATTTTTCACATTGAAAGATTGAGATCTTTCTTAAGGGTTGCGACCTTTCTTGAAGGATTGTGACTTTTTCTAAGAGTTGTGACTTCTCCAATGAGTTGTGACCTTTCCGAAGGGTTGTGACTTTTCGGATAAGGAACAATAAGCACCTGTTCATATTACCCTTTGTTGGCTATAAATAGAGGGATTTCTTGTTTCTTAAAACACCCAATTTAATATATCTTCTATATTTTGTATTGTGTTTATTATATTATATTATATTATATTATATTATATTAAAATCCGACACCTTTTCACATTGAAGGATTGTGACATTTCCGAAGGGTTGTGACTTTCTTGATAAGATACAATAAGCAAATGTTCAAACTACCCGTTGTTGGATATAAATAAAGGGATTTTCTCACATTTGTAAACTACAAATTTTTAAAGTATTCCATTCTTCCTCTTTCTTAAAACACCCAATTTAGTATATCTTCTATAGCTTATATGATATTATATTTATTTATTTATATTTTATATTATATAAAAAACAGACACATTTTCACGTTGAAGGGTTCTCATTTTTTCAAAGAGTTCTGATTTTTCCAAAGAGCTGTGACTTTTCCGATGAGTTGTGACCTTTTCGCAGGGTTGTGACTTTTATGATAAGGCACAATAAACATATGTTCATACTACCCTCTGTTGACTTCTCACATTTTTAAACTATGAATTTTCCAAGTTTTCTATTTCTCATCTTAAAAAAAAACTCAAGTGTGATTTGCAGTCATTGAATAAGTTCAAAGTTCAGTAGAATATTAAATTAATATAATACCCCAACTAAAAACACCCAATTTAGTATATCTTCTATATTTTATATTTACTTATTTATTTATATTATATTAAAAGCAGGTGCCCTAACAATACAAGAATAACTTAACAATGAGAGGAGAATATATAATTAAGAGGTGTAATTAAGAGATTTTAAGAATAATTTTTTTATTTTTACATATCACAATTAATTTTAAAATGAGAAAAGTCAAAAACGGAGAAAAATGTTAAATGTAATTAGAAACTATAGAAAGGTGTCACATAACCTTATCTATATCTAGCTTTATATTATAAATAGATATAAACATTTTTGGATACTAATTTCAGAACTTTCAATATGAACACAGTTAATAATCATAAGAAAGTTTACATCCATTATTTATAGGAACTTATAATTTTTTATTCTATTTATAATCATTTACTTAAATTTATGGTTTAATAATATGAACATTATTTTAAAAAATAGTGTACTATATAATTTGGCATTCACGTGCGGCACATGCATAAAAAAACTAGTATATATATAAATTCAATAGATTGTGGAGCTTATAACCATTGCAAAATGAAGTGTGATTTTTTTTCTTCGAAAAAGTTGGGGAGGTCAAAACCCCCACAAAATATAATTAAAAAATTGTCAAAACGAATTGCGGAGGTTAAAACCCCCGCAAATTAACTACTGCAAAATGGTTTCAACAGTTTTTAAAAAACCGCCATAAACAGTTTGTGGCGACCCTAATTGCGAGGGTTTAACAAACCGCCAGTACAACAAATAGCAGGGGTCTTTAACCCCCGTAATATGCAATTTTAACCCCCACAATTTGAGCGTTTTTTTGTAGTGATAACAAATAACTTAGTCGGTGTGTGACTACAAGAATCCTGCCACACCACTGGAGGGATACCAGGCATGACTAAGGTAACAATCTTAGAATAGAAATCGAGGACCGTACTGTAGGGAGATAACTAGTCTATGCCTAGAATATCATCAAAATCAAGCATATCCAAGAAAATAAGATCAACCCGAGTGTCACACCCCTAGATAGTCACTAAAACAAGATCTATATACCTGATCCACTATTAAAAACTCACCCACAGGGGTCGAAACACATAACGTCGTTGATAGAATATTAGAACACATACTCAACTGGGAAGCATAATAAACAGAGACATAAGAAAAGGTAGAATCCAGATCAAATAAAGTCTAGGAGGGCTGATGGCATATAAGGATTGTACCTGTGATGACATCGTTCGATGCTTGATAACGCTCAATTACACCTCATACAAATCAATGTGTAGGCGGTCACTGGCAATATATAACTCAACGAGGAGTTGGGGTCAATCCCACAGGGATTGGTCAGTAAGAATTCACCTTCTGATGTAAATGGGCGGGGGGGGGGGGATTTTGATTAACAACTTGAAGATGATTAACAAGATGTTATTTAACAAGCATCAAAAGAGTTTTCACAAATGCTAGAGGAATCTCATGAGTGTGCGTAATTGAATGCTAATTTCACATATTGGGTAAATATAATTGCTACAAATAGTTGATTATCAATGGGTAGACTAAATTAATAATTATGACAACTATTTATCAATCAATCATCATATTTCATGGGGGTTTTTATCAAACCCCGACATGTGCAACATTAAGAACTAACCCAAAAACTTAATTGAGCCAAACTTTATCAAGCTAAGGCTAATAGATGAATTAAATCAAGAGATTATCAACTATTTCTTTCACTCTAGACATCTCTCACAAGCAATACTAGATATGTAAGCTAGATATGACTTTGAAACCTCAAATCATAAATTAAAATATGAAGAAACAGTTGAACTCATATTAAATCAACATTATATTAAGCAATAACATAAATCCACATGCTAATTAAGTATTCATTCATAAGCACATCCCTAAGACTATGAGGTTACAACCAATCATGCGGAAAATAAAAGTAATTTACCAAAATGGTTCTCCATAACAACTATTTGGTTGTAAAACAATGAGAAATTAAATCCCCAATCTCTTTCAAGCCCCAAAAATTCCAAAGTACTAGCAAAATCTACAAAGTATAGAAGCTTATAAATACAAAAATATTTAGAAGTGAAAACGTATCTTTGTCTCTAAAAAAAATCTATTTATATATTTCTAAAATTTGTCAAAAAATTTCACTTCGTAGTCCACTCGGCGAGGTTAGTTGGGCTCGCCAAACTGATCGGCGAGTTGCCGACTGCTTTTCTTCATCACCCATTCGCCTTTTCAATTTTAATCCTGGCCTTCAAGGTTCAATAGCATTTGGCGAGCTCGTTGGAGTCCACCGAACTGCTTCAGCAAGTCGCCAAATGACTCTTGACATCGCTGACTTGGCCTGAGTTTCTGAGCAAAACTCTCTGATTTTTTTGGCGAACTTGGGCTCGCCGAGTGACTTTGTCGAGCTTCATCCTTGCCAATTTCTTCATTTTTTCATGTACTTGACTTCTTTTTGTTTTTATTTGTCCTTTTTTGTCTCTGAGCTCTCATAGCTGAAATTCAAGCAATTTCATATTAGAAATGGACTTAACAAGCATTGAGGATATGATTTGGTGAACTAGAAGCTTAGAATGGGTCCAAAATCTTTGACTCATCAACACTCCCAACTTAAACTTTTTATTGTCCTCAAGTAATTATGAGATCAATGTTTTCAACAAAGATGTCTACAAACAGTGCTTCATGGGAGCTAACATGCAAGTGCTATCATAAGGCTATTTTCAAGATATGCAACTTCCAATTATGCATCAAAAGCCTCAAGTTATGACTAGTCATTATCGATCAAAGAAAATGCTCACAAAAGCTCACTAAGATACAAAGCTATGCTCAACAAAGGTGTCCAAGTACCCTCTCACATCAAGAATGATTCCATGCTCTCACAAACTACAAGCAAGCTATGACTTTTAGAAATCAACACAAACTCTCACACTCACAAAGAGAAGAACATGCATGCTTCTACTCATATGCTTGCTTATATTTTCCAAACAAACAATGATTTAGTTATCACGAGATCGCAAAGGTCTAGTTTTGTAATGGTGCTGATGGACATGGTATGATAATTTTGGTTCATAGTGACTCAACCTTCTCAAAGCATTCATACAACCTCACTTCTTTTCCACTTCTTTCCTCATTTTGGACATGAAACATCACCCAACTTCCTTTCTTAACACTCTTTGCTTGGCTTAGATCATTGGGAACCCCTTTTATTCAACCATTCATTATAATTAGCAACCGTATTTACACAACACAACTTGTATCTCTCTATTTTATTTTTGTATTTGGAGGGGTTCCATCTTTATTCCACAATGACTATATGGATGAGATTCAAAACCTTTTCACTTGAGTTTCTTCCTCATTCACTCTCCCCTTTCCTTACCACACCCCAACTTAGGCTTTTGGCCTGACTTGTCTATTTAATCACAAACCAATGCTTCAAGAAGGTTTTAGGTGAGAAAGGGAGATAATGGTTCACAATGCTTTAGGATTGGAGGTTCACTTCATTTCCAAAGAAAGGTTTAGGCTTAAATGGTGCAAAAATTGGTTCATACACCCACAAGGTGGTCACAACAAATGTTTAATCAATAGGTTCACTCTCAAGAATAAGGCCTAAGATCATGGCTTCTCGCATTACCAATATCAATCAATAAGACCAACAAGATAAGTTCTAGGTGTTCATAATGCATGAATTTCAAGAAGAAGATACGTTAGCCTTATTGATCCAGCAACACATATCAATTGCTTCAGTTATTATTCCATAAGTCACTCATGAAGAGACATTGGAAAAATTAAGCTATTAAAATATACTGTGAAGTTTCACTATTTGTTTGACCATAAATTTTGAATTTTTTTGACTTCTTAAAGAAATATGGTATATATCTATAATTTCTAAAAACTATTAAAATTACTTGTAAATTTTTATTATCATTTTATAATGAACATATTTCGTACACAATGATGACAATGAACAGAATTAATATTAATTTAAAAAAGAGAAAGAAAATAAAAAGGAAGTACCATTGATTTGTATAAGAAAAATTACTATTACTAATTGTAATTGAAAGTGACTTCGGAAAGAAATTCGTATAAAAACGGCATTAGGCTGATCTCTCAAAGTCTGGAGCACAATGCTCAAATGCTGCTCATGATCTCTCCTGCTCCGCGAGTATACAAGGATATCATCTATGAACACTACGGATAAGGCCTGAACACCCGCATTATCAAGTCCATAAAGGCGACATGGGCTTTAGTCAACCCAAAATATATCACAAGGAACTCATAGTGATCATATCGAGTCCTAAATGACGTCTTAGGGCTGTCCGATACCCTAATCCTCAGCTGATGGTAACAGGATCTCAGATCAATCCCTTAAGCTGGTCAAATAATAGATCATCAATACGAGGCATGGGGTAACGGTTCTTCACCGTCACCTTATTCAGCTGTCTATAATCAATACATATATGCATCGTACCGTCCTTCTTCTTCACAAAAAGAACGGGAGCACCCAAGGCGATACACTAGACCTGATGAATCCTTTACCCAAGAGATCCTGAAGCTGAACACTGAGCTCCTTGAGCTTTGCAGGTGCCATTCGGTATGGCGGAATAGAAATAGGTTGAGTACCTGACTCAACCTCATTAGGGAAATCAATATCATGCTCTAGGGGTAGTCCAGGTAGGTTGGCAGAAAACACATCCAGAAAATCACGGACGACAGGAGCTGACTTAACAGGAGGGACCTCCCAACTCACATCTCACACATAGGCCAAGTAAGATAAACACCCGCTAGCTGCTAGCCTCCGAACCCGAATAAAAGAGATAACTCCAACCTGTATGCTACTACGAGAGCCCTGCCACACCACCGAGGAAATACTAGGCATGGTTAATGTAACGGTCTTAGAGAAGCAATCTAAGACCACGCGGTAGGGGGATAACCAGTCCATGCCCAGAATCACATTAAAATCAAGCATATCAAGCAATATAAGGTCAGCTCGGGTGTCACGCCCCATGGATAGTTACCAAGCAAGATTGAAACACCTGATCCACTACTAAAGCCTCACCCACGGGGGTCGACACATGCAATAACGCTGCCAAAGGGTTAGAATTCAAACCCATACAAGAAGCATAATAAACAGATACATACAAAAAAATAGAGCCCGGATCAAATGAAGCCGAGACGGGTTGCTGGCATAAGAGAATCGTACCTATGATCTTATCATCCGATGCCTCCGCCTCCACCCTTGCTTGAGATGCATAAAAGTGGGCCTATCCACCTATACCCTGGCCATTGGACCAACCACCTGACCTGCCTCCCCGAGGACTGATAGCACTCAAATTACCCTCAAAACAAGTTCGAAGAGTAAGCGGTCGCCGTCAATAAAAATACCCAAATAAGAGTCAGGATCGAATTCCAAAAGGAATAATTTATCAGTAATCAAAAAAGAAAAAGGATAAATAGCTACGAGTTTGAACCTAGACACACAATTTTTAAAACTATCAAATTAAGAGCGAATTTTCTAACCAAACAAAGGATATGGGCAAAGACAATATCAAGCAAGGGATAATTAGGATTTAGGAAATTTGGAACTCAACACTCATTCCACGATCCATTGCTATCTCAACACATGCAAATCAATTAAAGGTAGGCTAGATCATCATCAATCAACACTTGTCTCGTTTCGATCTCAAAGTGCTTTATCACGGAATCACCTTTCGATCTCAATAGTGTTAAACAACAATACAATCCAATACCTTAATATAAAATCCTATTTCTAGCAAGTTTAGAATTAAACAAAGCAAACCTATATTATCTCCTTTCGGTTTCAAATTTAGAAATCAAAGCCAAACATGATTATTAACATAATTCTCCACTTCACGAATTCTCATTCAAGCAACCCACAAAGATCGGAAGCTAGATTCAAGCATGCACTCTCAAATCATAGATTATAACATGAGAATTACATAAAACTCTAGTCATGAAAGCATGGAATCACATACAAAAGCAATAGAATGAGCAATCAAGACCCAAATGAAATATCCATTTCTAGCACAAAACCCCAATCTCAATTAGTAATTACACCCAAAATTCTAGCAATTTAAAGCAAGGAAATGAAGAAGGAAATAAGGAATTTTTACTGATAAGAACACAATCTTCAAACCCAAATGTGAATTGTGAGACAACTTGCCTTCAAATCTTTATCCAAAACCAAGAAATCTACAAGTTTTTCTTCAAGCTAAGCTAAGAAAAGCAACTAAAATTTTGTCTAAAAATCCAAACAAAGAAAAGTGACGGGTGGTCAGTGTAAAAAGGGTTTTTGGGATCAATTTGGTGAAATTTCCAATCTGCCCAGGTGCCAGGCATTTTACCCTTCACGATCACGACAACTAACTCACGCAGTCGCGATGATTAGTGTCGTTGGGTCACGCAATCGCGACCTCTAACCACGCGATTGTGAGATCTGAATTTCTCGGACAACGCGATCGCGACTTCTTCGTCACGCGGTCGCGATGAGCCAACTTCTGCCAGTTCCACTTTCTTCTAATTGGCCTCTTCTTGCTTTAATTCCACTTAGTTTCTTCAAATATCTCCTAAATTAACTCTCCATTTTATTTTCCTGCAAATATGAAGAAAAGCACATTAAAAGCACCAATTCTAAACTAAAGCAAGCCAAAATAACTATGAAATGAGACTTAAATGAGTGAAAATCCATCACTCATCAACACCCCCAACTTAGAACTTTGCTTTTCCTCAAGTAAAGAAAATAAAAAACACAAGAGGCTCTCATTTTAACACACACCAAAAATCAATTTCACCATAGTCGATTAAGCACAAAGGTAATGGCTTCGGTTGGTACTAACAAATAGTCCACACGCAAAATTTTCACAAAATAACTCCCCTCATTATCATGGAATATTTTCAAGAACCAAGAACCATTAAGTGATAATAATTAAACTTAAGAAGTGACTCAACTCATTAGCTCCTTTACATGCTCACTTAACTCAATTTGGAATTTTCAAAATCATCACTTATCAACTTACATGCCCTCACAAGGAAATAATTGTCCCAACACACTCACAAAGTATTTACAAGACAAGGGAAAAAGATGCAAACACTCACACTCACAACAAAACATCTCATGAGCACAAATGCCACACCATAGGTTTGCCCATATTTTCAATCAACATTGACTCAACTTCATTCGATTGGAAATCTCAAAGGACTTTATTAAGATTTTAATGTAGGCTTGGGGAAGGTTAGGATATCATTTAGGTACAAGTGACTACATCCTCCTTGAACACTACACAACAACTCATCATTCACCAACTTTTTCACTTTTTCTTCATTTTTCAACTCAATGCACATTTCACAATATTTTCTTATTTTTACTTTCTTATTTCAATTGTAGATGCCCCACATACAACCATTTTTAACCTTTGGAGGATTCAAGTCTCTTTATTCACTTTCTTTCTTTCTTTTTTCACAACTTTTTCTTTCTTTGAAACTTTTTCTCCATTTTCAATCTTTTTTTTTATCAAGCCCTCATGTGGTAAGCACCCCATCTATGAGTTTTTATAACACCCCCAACTTAGGCTTTTAGCCTCAACTTTCATAATTCCCAAGTTCAAGGAGGAAAGGGTTCAAAAGAAGGTTATTTGTTTTGAAAAAGGGCAAGGCTTGCAAGGCTTGTAATGTGGTTGCCAATAAAATGGATAAGGCTCAAAGGGGACAACGAAGAAGGATATATTTAGTGCAAAGGTGGGATTTTTAGGCCATGTGGACTTCAAGAACATAAAAGAAATCCTAAGATCGTTTCTCCAACCAAACTCAATTTAGACCAACATTTCAAGACCAACCGGACAAGTTATAGGTGACAAAAGTGAACACAAGACATTATTCAATAACTCACCACACATGACATGCAAATCAATTAAGATGGTTCAAAATCTTATTTCCTTTTCAAAATACAAGTGGCATCAAACATTTAAATCGCTAATGAATCAAAAGTCACAAAAAGAGTTGTCACAAAATCATTCACAACATGTCTAACTTTAAAAAATGGAGGGATGTTCAACACTTTTCACATGCAAGACTATATTCTTAGTACCAACCAAGTCATAACCTCCCAAAAAGATGACGATTTTACCCATAAGAAAGCTGTCAACCAATCCATCATTGGGCAACCTTATTCATATATTCAGGGTCGGCTACTCAGAATTTGCCACATCCAACACCAATCAAATACCACAAGAAATCAACGATTTATCCTTAAGAAAGTCATCACTCTATCCATCTTCGGGCATCGTTAATCCATATGTTATTATCAAAATATAAACAAAAAAGCTACCAACTATAAGAAACAAAATAAAATAAGCCAACCCAACATAATATATCACAAAACCTGACAAGGGCACATAATCCGCAAATCAAAATAAAAAAAGCCTGACAAGGGCAGTTCATCCATAAATCAAAATAAAACAAGCCCGACAAAGGCACAGTCAGATGCAAAACCAATCTAAAATAAGCTCGACAAGGGAGGCAACCCAGCTAAAAATGTAACTGTGTCCTCACAGTACCACAATCAAAAAGAGAATATGAGAGACTCGCTGCAAAGATCATCACTCATTGGAGGAGCTATTGAGATCTAAAAGGACATCATCATCATCCTCATCACTCGAGCCACAGAATTTCCGAAGTGTACTTATCATCTTGTTCAAAAACTTGCTCTTCTTATTTTTATATTTCTTCATCTTTTTCTGCCTCCTCTCCATTTTTGCCATCCTATTTTTGAGAATCTATTGATCCTGCACTAGAGGGGAAAGGGTAGAAGTAGCACTACCTGAGGCCGAAGAGCTCTCTCTGGGCCATGTAGGAAGACTCCGAGTCAACTCCTGAATCTGCAAGTGAATCCAAGTATCCCAAACATGTATCTGTCCTGATAAGTGGGCTAGTGCCGGTGGTCCCTTCCGTAGCAACTCAGCTGGAGGAGGGATAGAGTCTGAACCAGGTGTACTGGTGCCCTCATCGAATGTGCCAAATGATGGATCTTGTACATCAATCTTTCTTTTCTTAGTCACATGCCCTGGACCCTTATTTTTAGTGGATGGATAGGTCCTTCGGAACTCCTCATGCTATCTCCCTCACGTGGCTCCACTTCATCTTTTAGGCATAGATAAGTAATCAAAGAAGGGTAAGAGAGACTCTTTGTACCTTCCAAGACAACCTCCTGAATTTGTTGCACAATGATCTGCCCAACATTAATAGGAATCCCCTCTATAATGGCACAAATTAGAAGTGCCCAATCAAGAGACACATCGGTCTCATTCCTCAAAGGAATCACCCAACTACATATGATGGAAATCCAAGTTTTGGCTTCAGTTGTGAATTCTGAGGAGTCGATCCGGTGGTTGTTCTCAATCCATTTAGGCCTATGGCCCCATGCAAGTGTGTCACAAACCACTCTTGGCCCGCTTCCTTTGCCCTTGCCGTGTGAACATCATTATCGGCATCGGGAAGACCATAGTGATTATTGATCCTCTGGAGTCAAAACTAACTTTTTTACCTCGGACCGTAACTACCAAGTCACCGGAGAAGTTGGTTTCAGCAGCATTGGCATATAACTCACGAACCATCGTGTAGTTGGCCTGGATAGGCTCATTCACATAACACATCCATCTACTGGCCTCCAATCAACCATAGAAGTCTGGCATGCGCTCTTAAATATTTTTTAAGAGAAGACCCTCTCCCCTGTGATATTCTTTGTGAGGAAGCGGTCATGCAACCGGTGGCATTTAGCTGACACAAACTGCTAACGATCAAAGATTTTATCTCCCATGACATTTTCTTCCATTTGTTCTTCCACTTGGTTGACGTTGTTGGCCATGCTTTTAAAAAATAAAATACCTAGACAAGATGCAAATATGTCAAATGAATGCAAAGGCACGTGAAGCAATACATTATCAAGCAATTAGGCCAAAGAAATGAGTGAAAAAGGAATCGAGGGAACGGGGGCGAAGCTACTATTTTTGGAAGTTTTCACTACCAAGAAGACGACTCATTGTGATCATGGGATTAGACATCGCGATCCGAGGATTAGACATCATGATTGTGGAATTTCAAAATTTAACACTTTGCAATCGCAGGATGTGACATCGCGATCGCGTTGAACAATTCAGCCCATAAATTATTCTTCACTTTAGCATTTCATCGAACAGGTTGTGGGCAACCTGTTCTCATCCATTTTCATAGAATTCAAGCCCCTAATTCACCCCTTTTTTCAGTTAACACACATTTACAGAATATTTAACAACAACACAACTCCACAAAATTAAGTTTTCAACACCAATCATGATAAAAAACTAAGGCCGAGAATCAACCCTCTTATAACTAACTCACCAATTTCAAGAATTGATCAAGAAAGGAGGGAGAAGTCATACCTTAATTGTAGAACGAAAGCTTGAAGGGAATTTTTTCCAACAAATGATTGGAGCAATTGATTTTATGGGGGGAGGGGAGAAGTTTTGGGGACGTTTGTATGAGTTTATGGGACACTAGAATGAGCAATTTCTAGAATTCATCATGGTCCCCACCCCGCTCCTCGCAATCACGACAGAAAAGCTTTTTACAATTTGCGAACACGGCACCAGTCACTCGTGATCGCGGACTTGAGTCTTTAACACTTCACAATCATGTCCAGAGGCTCTCGCGATTGTTATGAGTAACTTGGTGCCAGACTTACTGAAGCTACTGTCCATCCCGGAGATGGCTGTGCCAAAAGGGCAATCCCCCCAATTTCTTAGGCACACCTGGGCATTCAAAAATGTGTCAACTCCTATTTTTGAAGGTGTTTTCATCCCAAATTTCAATCCCAATCAATTTTATGCATTCAAACTTGTTCAAGACACCACCACAAACTTTGAAATTATGAGGGTTAGTCAAAAACAAAAATCAACTCTAAACAACAAATCAAAAACTAGAATTTAAACTTATTTTGATACCGATGGGTTGCCTCCTATCAAGCTCACAATTTAACGTCGTGGCGCGACGCCGGGTACATCACTCTTTGTGTTTCCACTTTGAGGCAATGAATTTCCTACCCAACTTTGCATCATTCTTTCATTTTGGACCCTTGGGTAGGATTGAGAGAGTCACTAGGCAACTTGAGCATTGCCTTTCATGATAGTTGACCCTCAATTGAGTGACACTCTTGATTTTGAATGAACTAAAGTTTCCATAAATGATCTTTTTGGTTTTTTATGCAACTTTAGTATCATCACACTTATTTCGACTTCTTGAATTGTTATTGGTTTGGATTGGTTGCAAAGTCCCAAGATATCCTCAATGTCCACCACCATTCCTTTTTTTTCTGCCTTGGCTTCCAAAGTAGCAGTCTCAAACTCGAGTCAAACCACCTCATAGCACCTAGCTAGGTGCAAGGCATGAGATTCCTCTACGTTCCTTTCGACCATTGGATAAGGAGTAGAATCTACCTCCTCTCTTGTTCCAACCATGGTTCTAAGAGTTTCGAGTTCAAACTCAAAGTTGATCGCCTCATTGCACCAACTTAGGTGCATTTTGAGAACCTTTTCCTTTTCTTGGGAGAGTTGGTGTAGGGCCTTTTCACCCTAATTGAGATTTTCATCTACGACCCTAAGCCAAAATTAGTTTATCACATTCAATTCATGACATGACCATGAGTCAGTATAGGGAATACCACTCCCAAACTTATGATCACAAAAAGCCATACAAACAAAACAAAACAAAGTAAAGAAAATTATTCACAATTTAGATAGAAACAAGTAAACTAGAAATCCTAAATTAATTCAATAAGTCTAATTGTTCTCTGGAAAGGGCGCAATTTTTGATAACATTCAAATTGCCCTCAAAGTAAGTTTGAAGACTAAGCGGCCGTCATCAATAAAAATACCCAACTAAGAGTCGTGGTCGAATCTCACAAGGAACAATTTGTCGGTAATCGAAAAGATAAAGGATAAATAGCTATGAGTTTGAACCTAAACACACAATTTACAAAACTATCAAATTAAGAGTGATTTTTCTAACTAAACAAAGGATTTGGGCAAAGACAATATCAAGCAAGGGATAATTAGGATTTAGGAAATCTGGAATTCATCACTCGTTCTAGGACCCATTGCCATCTCAGCACATGCAAATCAATCAAAGGTAGTCTAGATCATCATCAATCAACACTTATCTCCTTTCGGTCTCAAAGTGCTTTGTCACGAAATCTCCTTCCGGTCTCAATCGTGTTCAACAACCATACCATCCAATACCTTAACCTAAACTCCTATTTCTAGCAAGTTTAACATTCAACAAAGTAAACCTAAATTATCTCCTTTCGGTCTCAAATTTAGGAATCAAAGACAAACATGATTATTAACCTAATTCTCCACTTCACATATTCTCTTTCAAGCGACCCATGAAGATCGAAAGCTAGATTCAAGCGTGCACTCTTAAATCATAGATTAAAGCATGAGAATTAGATTAAACCCTAGTCATGAAAGCATGGAATCACATATAAAAGCAATAGAATGAGCAATCAAGACCCAAATGAATTGTCTATTTCTAGCGCAAAACCCCAATCTCAATTAGCAATTACACACACAATTCTAGCAATTTAAAGCAAGGAAATGAAGAAGGGAATAAGGAGTTTTACTGATAAGAACACGATCTTCAAATCCAAATGTGAATTATGAGGCAACTTACCTTCAAATCTTTACTCAAAATCAAGAAATCTACAAGTTTTTCTTCAAGTTAAGCTAAGAAGATCAACTAAAATTTTGTCTAAAAATCCAAAAATGAATAGTGACTGCTGGTCAATCTAAAAAGTTGAGGGTGCTACTTAGAGGCCGAGGCCGATATGATGTCCCGATATCCTCATCTCTTTCCCTCCGATCCTACTCTAGCTTGAGGTATCTAGTTCCCCATGGTTCATTCTTTTGGTTTCATGTGTCTTAGTTATTTCCATGATTCCTTGATTATGCATGTTCATGAAGAGTTAAATTTTGAGAAAATGAGCTAGCTTGGTTGACTTCTCTATGATTATGTGCATTTGAGTGTGAATTGCATTAACCCTTCATGAAATGATGTTTTGAATATGCTTTAGCTTGGAGTTGATGTTTTCCTCCTCGGATATGTGCATTTATATGATTGCATGCATGTTGGGCTGTTAGATCTTGATCTTACCTTTCTTATGATGTTTTGAATCTCATTTGATGACGAATGTTCCCAAGGGGGTGATAATGTAACACCCCGGATTCGAAAAGAACAAAAAAGTTTGATTTTGAAAAATGTTGTGACCCACGACTTGACCTACTGCCCATTGGTGGACCTACCAACCGTAGGTCAAGTAGGGGTGGGGGGTCGTAGGTGCTACTGCCTAGGGGGAGAAAATTGAAAAAAATGTTGTGGGGGTGACGTACCACCTGGCCTACGGTCAGTAGGTGGACCTACCAACCGTAGGTGAGGGGTTCCGGGATATTTTTTTAGGGATCTTTCGATCTTTTCACCCAATGACTTATTTACTTAATTAGGTCGGTTCCCTACTGCCCCTAACACTATATAAGCCCTTTTAAGCCTAAAATCTATTTTTCCAAATCATTCCTAAAACTCTCCTCTCCCAAATAAGTCTCTCTCTAGAAAGGCTTGAAGAAGAAGAAGAGATCAAGTTAGGGTTTAAGAACCAAGCTTCCAATTCACCAATTGCTTAGGGCTTTGAACCTAAAGGTATGATAATCTTCATCTATGGAGCTCTTTCCTCCATAGAGTCCTTAAAATTCTCTATTTTACAAGTTAGAATACCTCCATTGAAGTTAGGGTTTTCTTCTATGCCATGGGTTCTTTTCAATGTTGATTTAATTGATTATTTTATGAACTATAAAGCATGAATTGAGTTGAATTTCATGAATTAAGATGAATCCCCATGAACCCATGTGATTTCCCCAATTTCGAAATTTGGCTTTGTTGATGGGTTGAATTGTGAAGAAGATGAATTTTTATGAAGTCTATATGAACTCATGCATGATTTATGATTTCTAAAAGCTATGATTTCGTGATGAATTATGAATGATCAAAAGATGGGTTTTATGAAAGTATGCATGCTCAATGATGAAATTTATGATGATTTATGAATTGCTTTGAGATTGAAGCATGAATGATGTTGTTGTTGAGTTGTGAAAGGGTTTCTCACATATTATTCAAATCATGAATGTGAAAGGATTTTTCTCACATAAAGGATTCATAACATGTTGAAAGGTTTTCTCAACTAAAGTTGAATCAAAGATTAAGGAGTTATTCTAAATGACGTAAGCTTGAACTAGTCCATGGAAGATGAAACGTCAATACTAATGAACTCTAGCTTGGATTGGGAACTCTAGTTGTACCTTTCCATGGATAATAAGATGAATAAGAATTATGACTAATTCTGTGGGATTTATGCTTAGCACCGAGAGGATATTGAGATGGAAGCTCTCCCGTAGTAGAGGCCGGGTTTTCGAAAGCAATCTCTTTATCCCATAAACTATGTGCCACCATAGGATGATTGTCTAGATAGACATTAGCTAGTGGATCCACATAAGCTAGAAGTTTATGGTCTTACCTTGGTAAGTAGGACACCTCTTTTCAGTGTGGGGTAGACACCGGATTCCACGTTGGTAGCTCACATGGTCTTACATGTCGGTTAAGGCTACTTCCCACAATAATGAACTAAAGTGACTTCTAAGGTATTTCTCAAGTAATGTAAAGATGTTTAGCTTGCATTGATAATGATTTATAACTTATGATTTCTAACCCCTTTTCTCATGGTTTAGCTTGATCATTGCATGTTATGAAAATGTCCCTTTTGGCATGTTTAAATGTTTTTATGCATGGTTGTCATACTTGGTACATTTTTTGTACTAACACATACTCTTGCCTACATTTTCTTATAAGTGTAGGATCCGGCTCATCTCCATCTTCTCGTGGCTAGTTCGTGATAGTAGAGATCTTGAAGAAATTGGTGGGTCCTCATATGTTCGAGGACATAGCCACATTTACTTTCATGTCATTTACTTTCTTTTGAAGACTTTGTATGGGTTACGTCCCAACGTTTCTTTCTATGAGTTTTAGATGGCTTTGAGACTATATGTTTAGACTTTCGCTATGCGTTGTAAACTCTTTTGATAATGAATTGTCTTTTAAACTCTTAAATTGCTATTATCTTGTACGATGCATGCTAAGTGGCTTGTATGAGGTCTTTCGGGGTCTTGTATGCCATGCCACGTCTAGGGGGTACTTTGGATTGTGACATCACTGTTAAGAAGAGTACACTAGAGTTATGTAATGAAGTAGATAATATAATTTTAAAAACTCTGGTATGTGTAAATAATAACACAATTCATAAGTTAGGGCCCATTGGACCTTATTCCAATCATTTTTCGACATTATGTTTAGATGATGAGATATTAATCGAGCCATCTGAGCCTATAGAAGAGTATATGGAGGAGGAACAATATTTCTATATTCTTGAATTTATTGTTCCAAAATCGAAGAATTACATTCCTCACTTAGGATTCAAGAAGTGCGTAATGCAATATCTATTGCTTGGGACCTTTATTTTTGTACCACCACCTCTTGAGCGGAATAGAAAAATTGATGCAAAATTGGGGGTGCGATTCATATCCTCAAAGTGGAAGGAAAAATAAAAAAATTAAAGGTGTTGTGTTGTGACGTTAAATCAAGCGCTTATTGGGAGGCAACCCAATTCGTAGTGTAGCTTCTTATTTTTTTTTAGTGTAACTTTTTTCCTGTTGTTTTTGTTTTTGCAGATTTAGGAAAAGTTTGAGTACCCAACTTTGAAGCTAAGGAACATGTTTTGTGCTTTAGTGTGGGGTGCGCCCAACCCTTGATGAAAGGAGAGAAAACATGTTGTTAGCTAGGCCATAGAGGACCCGAGGGAGTATTTCTCACCCTTCTTCTTCTTCTTCTCTTTTCTATAAATTGCTTTGGGGACAAATCATTATTTTAAGTGTGGGGTGAAAATTCTTCCTATAGTTGTGAGCTTAAGGGTGAATATGCGATATGATTTTATTTTATTTGAAAAAAAATACAAAAAAGATTTTTATTATTTATTATTTTATTAGAAAAATAAAAATACAAAAAGATTATCTATTATTTTTTTATTGTAGTTTTTAGTGACATATCTCATCCACCCCTTGATTTTTCTTATGGCCTCAGTTCTTTTTCGAGGGGGCGCCCTTTGAACCGGGTAAATTTATTTTATTTTATTTGGAGAGAAAAGAAAAGACCTTTTTGACTTGTTTGATATTAGTAATTTAGGTCTGAGTTGAGTAGTACTTTTCTGTGAGTGCTTGAGAATAAAATTTAAAATATACTTTTTGACACCTAAGCTCATGGTTATGACTATGTAAATAACTTGTTCTTATTTTATAGGTTGTAATGACCATGTCCATCTTAGAAGTAGAATTTATCCATATTTATTGAGACTTGTGCCATGTGTGGTGAGGTTGTTTGCATATATTCCATGTTCTGCATCTTAGTCTAGAACTTGCCCTGCATGTTATTTAAGCTAGATAAATAGTATTGATTTGTTTAGAAGATGATAATAGGCTTTCTTTGATTTGTCTTATAAATTTTAGCCTTTTCCAGATATTATATCACTAGTAACCCCTTTGAGCTTGTAGCCTTTCGTTTGGTAGCCTTATATTTATCTTGATCAAATTTTTTTGAATCCCTAATTTTTGCACCCTGCTTCCTTGAGCACTGTAGCATAAATTGTGATACAATTATTAAATCTGAAGAAAAGGGATGGCTGACTAAAAAAAAAAAAAGGTGACCAATGATAGTTACTTGTGATGAGAAGACCCTCTTAGAAAGAGTGTGACATGAAATTTTTTTTTGCTTGAAAAAGAAAAAAAATTATTGAAGCATTCTTGATATGATGAGAATTACTTGTGAAAATAATTGAAGGGAGGGCTGAAAAAGAAAGTGATGAAAATAATGGATGGTGAAAAAAAAAATCAAAAGTGCTTAGGGAAGTTTTGAGTCACTATTATATTGTTTCCTACCTGTCCCCTAGCCAACATTACAACCCGTTAAAGTCCTATTTGATTTTATTCAAGCATACTTAGTTAGTGGAGATGTACATAATGGGCAAGCCTATGGTTCTTTATGCATACATGTGAATTCTTTTGTGAGTGAGAGAGTTGTTCTTTGATGCTTAGTAATTAATTTATATTCAATTCTTTAAATTGAGTGTGTGGACTATTTGTTCTTGTGAGGGCACTTGTTTCATGATAGATAAGTGATTTTATTAGCTTTCTTTGATGGAATAGGAGAACAAACCTAATTTGATGAGTCGAGTCCCTCTTGGAGGTTAGGAGGTTAGAAGTTTGTTGTGTTATTCTATATCTTGCATAATGATTAGAAGAGTACTTGATATTATGATTTGTAACATGGCTTAATTGTTTGTATCAATCAAAGTGGTGGTATTCCGAGTTCGATTATTATTATTATTATTATTATTATTATTATTACTACTACTACTATTATTACTACTACTACTATTACTACTACTACTACTACTATTACTATTACTATTACTATTACTATTACTATTATTGTTTTGAGATGAGCTTTAATGGTTGCTCGAGGACGAACAAAAGTTTAAGTGTGGGATGTTGATATGAGGCTAAAAATAGACATATTTAATTATTATTTGCCTCATATTTAATCTTTTAATTATCGTTTTTGAGTATAAATTTATGGATTATTCTTATAATGTGTATTTTATATGTAGGATTAAAATGGTGTAAAGATAAAGAAATTTGGAGTACAAATGAATTAAAAATAAGAAGTTATAGAAGGAAATCAAGTTGACAGCTTAATGGATTAAATTTAATAAAATAATATATTCATGTATGAAAGGCAAATAGCGGCTGAATTGAATTGAAATTTCAATTGCAATTTGGCTACATGCTGCCACGTGGCAGGTATTGAAAGACCCTTTCAAACATTGAAGGTGGCGGCGCGAATTTCGAGAAAACACGAAAAACCCAATTTAATTGGGTTTTGGTTTTCTAATTTGTTTTTGATTTAATTATTTTATTTTGGATTTTTATATCTATAAATAGGGCATAAAAAATTATTCTTGAAGCGAAGCCAAGAAGCCAAGAACCCAAGAAATAATACACAATATACAATTTAGAATTAAATAGCTTAGGAACTTTGGAAGACCCGCCGTGGAGGCCGGAAAATTTTGGTTTATTCTTTCTTCTCCTTTATTATTTATTTGTATTTGTGATTATTGAAATATATTTTAGCTATTGTTCTTAAATTTTTACGATTAAACACACGCATATTTATTTTAATAAATTTTGATTGTGTTTTTGAGATAATAAGTAGCTAAATTTCATAACTAGGGCTGTGGGAACCATATGAATTATGAAAGTAAGTTAATGTAAAAAAGTGATTCTTGATTGATTTTTATGCATGTATTTTGAATCTCTTCGTTTTGATTGCTTTTTAATGGTGGCCAACATTAGAACTCGCTATATTCCTACTTGCCGGACCAAGGAAGTAACGAATGGGAAAAGAGATTAAACAACGGAGATTTAGCGAGACATTCCGCTATCTAATAGTCTGAACCACATACGTAGAGGGCTAATCTGGGTCAAAGGTAAGGGTTAGTAAAGCATACACCGGTAGAAGAACCAAGTTGCGTGGTGAAATTCCCTATTTGGAGGACCATTCACTTAGGAGATACATAATTTACCGACTTTGCATTCTAAAAACTGAAATAGATCACTAGTACAATATTCTTGCTATGTTATGAAATCATGGGGAACACATTCCTAGTTATTTCTAATAATCTAAATACAAATAAATACTTAGTTCTAAGCTATTGTTATTCTTTTTATTTATTTATTTTTATTGTTATTTTTTATATATTTATTTTTATTTTATTTTTGTTTCAATTTAAATCCCCCCTTTTAAATAACGACTACCGAGTTAAATATTTGCTATTGACAATATTCTTCCATATTCTCTGTGGGATAGACCCCAACTCATAGTTGGGTAAATATATTGCATACGACCGTTTATATTTCTTTTCAAGAAGTATATTTGGACGTTATCACCAACCTCGCTCCGACTATATCGGTTACTCTCTAAATCCTGTAATGAGGCCTCTCAGTTGGCAGACTCGACCGATTCAGCCTTTCCCATTCGGTAAATCACTGATTGCCACCTTGTTTGCCTTCTCAACCTTCATTTTAATTCTGAAGTCTGTTACATTCGGCGGTGAGACTCGACTCACCCTTCTACATTCTGTGGATCACCGATTTCTTCCTTCCTTACTGACATAGCTTGACATTTTCTTATCGAACAATGTCACGTTCGGCAGATTCGGTCTTCTTGGTGATTCTCCCTTTTCTTTTGGAGATCCTCAGCTTGCGATTTTCACTTAAATTCAACATTTTTGGCCTCTCTTTGTGTGGTTTCGTCCTTGCCTTGTCAATTGTCTTCCACAACTGCATAACATCTACAAAATAGTTAGATAAGGAAATAATTAGACACTAAGGATACTAATTGTTGAACTAAAAATGCCTCAAATGAATGTAAATCTACCACCCATCAACACCCCCAACTTAAACTTTTGCTTGTCCTCAAGTAAATCAAGAACACAATTAGTTCAACAAGGGTGTGTTCAACAGTTCTCAAAAGGGAGTCAACCTGTAAGTGTTATCAGAAGACTACTAATAAGCATATGCGATACTCAATCATGCTCAAAAAGCTTCAAATGATGACTAGCCGGCATCAAACCAAGCTCAAGCTCACTAGTTCCCCTTTTATAATGCAAAACCATGTTTCAATAAAAGCATTCAAGTGCCCTCACAACAAAAATGATTCCATGCTCTCACAAAGCATATTAATAAAGAAGTTAGGAATTAATACAACTCTCACTCTCCGAACAAAGAAATAGATGCAGGCTTCATCACATAGGTTTGTCCATATTTTCCAATCATTACAAAACCTAGTTCATGTAAGATCTCAAAGGTCTTTTTAGGCTTGTAATGGGGCTGAGGGTATTTGTAGGTTCAATTTGTCTTAGTGACTTCACCCTTTTCAAAGCATTGTTGTACTCATTTTCACCTCTTCTCAAGCTCCTTCCATTCTTTTCACTTGGAGACTCAAACCTCAATCTTTCACTCAATTTATTTGACACCCCTTTTATTTTATCACATTTTCTTTTTCATTTCAATTTTTAAAATTTTACTCACTCTTTTTTCTCTCTCTTTTTTTTATAAGGAGGGGTTCCTTCTTTTTGCAACAAACTTCAAAGTTGAGTCTCACTTTTTCTTTCTTTAATTTTAACATGGCTTTCTTTCCTCCTTCCTTTCCACACTCCCAACTTAGGCTTTTGGCCTAAGTTGGCTATTCAAACAAACCTATGCTTCAAAAAGGATTTACGGGTGAGAATTTAGGGATACATTAGGCTCAAGAGGTTTCAACAAGGTTAACAAACAATTTAGGCTCGAATGGTGCCAAGATGGTTGCACACCCTCACAAAGTAGTCACAAAAGGTATGAATGATTGGGTTCCCTCTCACAATTCATGCCCAAGATCATTTCTTGCATTCACCAAGGCTAGACAATTAGACTAACAAGGCACATTCTAGGAATCAACAAGCATGCTTTCAAGTAGGACCTCACCACACATGGCACTTCAAACACCATCATTTAGCATAGCTCTACAAAATCAAGAAGCTTGCGTGCAATGTTCATTGCAAGGCTCACATCAATACACATCTAGTACTCAACACAAGAACAAAAAAGATCATTCAAAAGAAAAGCCACACCGAATTCTTCTTGCAACATCAACACAAAACACATTACTCTTCATGAGTACTATCCAAGATATCGATATTGGACATAATCGATCCTCAAACATCAACCCTGACTTCACAAGCAATTTCAATCATTTCTCAAACACCATTTCTAAACTCATGAGGCATTTCTTATAAAGAGTTGAAAATACAACTAACACTATCCAACAAGAGGTAGGCATCATAGGTGCCTCTCACCCAACCAAAAAGAAAAATTCAGTGTTCTCAATGCAAACAAAGAAAAGACATAAGAATAGGCTGAGTGACTTCCTATGGTATGAAGAATGATCGAGTTTCTAAGAGGGCGAATGGTAGCTGAAGATTGGCGACAGGGTCGGTGAACCACTGAACTAGAGAAGATCACCGACCATGCCTGTAGCAATCGTGAAATATTTGACCAATTCAGCAAAGTGGAGGTTGTTCACCGAAAGAAATCTGCTGATCGCGAAAGCATGATGTCCATCACAAAAGTTGATAGTATACTCCCTAAAATATTCAGCCAACAGGGCGAACTGATTCAGGTTCACCCAACAGAATCAGCGGATCACTGGCATAGTGTGTAAATCACTGAAGTTGATAGAATTTCCATCAATTTGAGTTGTCCTAAGGGTGAGCTCATTTGAGCTTTGCTTAGTGGATTCAGCGGATCGCCGAAGTGGAATTCACTCCGTCAATTATCGCATTCCCATCCTGAACAAGTGACAAACATTATTGATAACCACTAAAACTTGGGTTGCTTCCAAAGAAGCGTTTGATTTAACATCACGACACGATGTGGACATGCTCTCAAGCATCATCCAAGTACACCTCTTCAATAACTCTCACATCACGACCTTCTCCAAAATAGACTTTCAACCATTGGCTGTTGACTTTGAATTTGATACCCTTGACATCTTCGATTTCAATCGCCCCATCCCTATACACTCTAGCCACCTTGTACATACCAGTCCACTTTGATTTTAGCTTTCCTGGGAAAATTTTCAACCGTGAATTGAAGAATAGAACTAGCTCACCTACCCTAAACTCCAGTGTAGAATCTTGGTGTCATGTCAACGTTTAACTTTCTCCCTGTATAGTGCGGAGCTTTCATATGCCTTTAACCGAAATTCATCTAATTCAAGCAGCTGGCCAACACGGTTCTTTGAAGCCATCACCCAATTTAAGTTCACCCTCTTCAACTCTCATAAGACTTTGTGCTCTAATTCAATAGGCAGGTGAAAGGCCTTCCCAAATACTAATTTGTATGGGGACATGCCAATAGGAGACTTGAAGGGTGTTCGATAGTCCCAAAGTGCATCGTCAAGCTTGGTAGACTAATTGGTTCGGTTGATATTTGTTGTTTTGGCCAATATGTTCTTTATTTCTCGGTTAGACACTTGGCCACTTGATTACAGATGGTACGGTGTGGCGGCCTTGTACTTTATCCCATACTTAGACAAAAGTTCTTCAAATTGATGATTATAGAAATGGGAATCACTATCACTTATAATGGCTCTTATGGTACCAAACATTATGAAAATATACTTCTTGAGGAACTTTGTGACACTCCTCCCTTTGTTGTTAGGCACAGCCACAACTTCTATCCATTTTGACACATAATCAACTGCCACTAGGATGTATTTGTTCCCGAAAGATCTTGGAAAGGATCCTGTGAAATCAACACCCTACACATCAAGTTGCTCGACCTTAAGAATTTGTGAAAGAGGCAACTTATGCCTTTTTGAGATACTCCCTTGCATTTGGCACTGCACACAAATCTTACAAAAAGCTGTAACATCCTGATACACTGTAGGGCAATAGTAACAATATTGTAATACCTTGGAAGCTGTACAGATACCTCCATGATGTCCACCCACGGGTGAAGTATAGCCTCAAGGATTGCTCGTGCCTCAAGTTCAGGTACAAAATATCAGATAACATAATCGGCACATTTCCTAAAAAGATAGGGTTCATCCCCAACATACTTTTTAACATCAAACAAGAACTTCTTTTGGTAGCTGTTCAGTCCCTCATGTAAAAATCCACACACTATGAAGTTGGCATAATCAACATACCATGGTATAGAGGCTTGGGATATCATTATCACCGACTCATCGAGAAATGCATAGTCAATGTCTCTTCCCTTAGCCTATGCAACACTTGATTCTAGCCTAGATAGGTGGTTAGCCACTTGATTTTCTCAACCTTTTCTATCTCTCACTTCAAAATCAAACTCTTGGAGAAGAAGTACCCATTGAATCAACCTAGGCTTAGATTCTTTCTTTGTCATCAAATACCTGAGGGCTGCATGATCAGTATGCACTACAACTTTGGTACCCAACAATATGCTCTAAAATTTTTAAAACCATACACGACAGCTAGCAACTCTTGCTCCGTCACGGTGTAGTTCTTTTGAGAGTACTTTAAGGTCTTGCTAGCCTAATAGATGGGATGAAAAAAAATATTCTTACGCTGCCCAAGAACAACGCCCAGTACCAATCCACTTGCATCACACATCATTTCAAATGGAAGACTCCAATCGGTGGAAATTATGATCAGGGCTGAAACAACTTTTTATTTCAAGCTCACAAAAACTTTCAAACAAGAAGCATCAAACTCAAAAGTACTTTCTTTTTTCAAGCAACTGACACAATGGAATAGCCACCTTTGAGAAATCTTTTATAAATCTCCGGTAGAATCCGACATGTCCTAGAAAACTTGGCACACCTTTCACCAAAATTGGAGGAGGCAATCTGGCAATAATATCAATTTTGGTTTGATTTACCTCAATCTCATTTCTGAAAGTTTTATGCCCGAGGACTATCCCTTCCTTCACCATGAAGTGACACTTTTCCTAATTTAGAACCAAATTTGATTCAATACATCATTGTAGCACCTTCTCCAAATGGTGCAAACATTATTCAAATGAGTCACCAATTACGGCAAATTCATCCATGAAAACTTTAATTGATTCCTCTACCATTGTAACTGGAATACCTGTCTAAGAAACAATACCACCCTTTTCCTACAAGTCGATTAAGCATTTAGTCAATGAAAGGAATAGGGAAATGATCTTTTTTGATCTAAGAATTTAGCTTCCGGTAATCCATACACACTTGCCATCCAACCACGGGCCGAGTAGCTACAAGCTCAACCTTCTCATTTGGAACTATCGTCATGCCACCCTTTTTAGGAACACATTGAACCAAACTCACCCATTGGCTGTCTGCAATAGGAAAAATTACTCCTGCATCCAACATTTTGTTATCTCTTTCTTCATGACTTCTTACATTGGAGGATTTAACCTTTTTTGATGCTCAATGCTTAGCTTACATCTTTCGGTTAGGTGTATATTGTGAGTACACACCCCCGGAGAGATTCCCATAATGTTCACAATTGACCAACCTAATCCTCTAATATGCTTCTTCAACACTTTCATCAACAAATCTACTTGCCATTTTTCGAGGTCATTTGCAATTATTATCGACAATGTGTTGTCGTCCCCCAAGAAGACATATCTGAGATGAGAAGGGAGTACTTTCAATTCTAATTTTGAGGGCTCTATAGTGGATGGTGTGGCCGATGGTGTCTCTCAATTAGACAAGTCAATGTCTAATTCTTTTGGATTCGCTGTGTAAGATTCCATACCAACAAGGGCAGAAACCACTTCATCATAATCACTTATTTCATCTTCATCATAATTAAGTAATACGGCCGCTAAGGATTCTCCACTATATTCCGCCTTACCAGTACTCGCCAATGCCTTATCAATTTGATCCAAGTGAGACACCACATGCATGTCATTTGGGTACTTCATGGACTTGAAAATATTAAAGCTAACCTCTTCTTCATTTACTCGAAACTTCAACTCTCCCCTTTCGACATCAACTAATGCCTTTCCGATAGCCAAGAACGGCCTACCAAGTATGATGGAAGCTTCAACATCAATCTCACAATCTAATACCACAAAGTCAGCTAGTAATACAAACTTATTTACTTTTACTAGAATATCATGCACCACTCCAACCGGTCTTTTAATTGAACGATCATCCATCAATAATCTCATATTTGTTGATTTTTGTTCTTGAAGCCCAAGTTTGGTAAAGACCTCTAATGGCATTAGGTTTGTGTTTGCTCCAAAATCGCATAAAGTCTTGGAAAATGTGCATGCATCAATGGTACATGGTATGGTGAAAGCTCCGGGATCATTCTTCTTTACAATTACATTATTGGTCATGATAGCACTACACGTTTGAGGGCTTTCAATCATTTTGCAATCTATCAATCGCTTCTTTGTGACCAACTCCTTCATAAATTTTGCATATCCGGGCATTTAAAGTAGCGCCACCAAAGGGATAATGACCAAAAAGTCTTTGACTACCCCCAAAAACTTTTGGAATTTTGCATTATCATCTTTCTTCCTCAATCGTTGAGGAACGGGAGGAGTTATTTTGAATGGCACTTTAGCACTTGGAGTCATAGAATTATCATCACTCTTGCTTACTTGTGGATCATTTTCATCATCTTTGATTAATGGTTCTTCAACTTGTTGCGGTGGCTCATCATTGACAACCACACTCTTTTTGCCACGATTATCAAATACTGGTTTATTTTGTAACACTTTGCCACTTCTAGTTACTATGGATGACACTTGGGTAACATTCATTGAGCCAACATGCATATGGTCCGCCAATTCATCCTTTGGATTTGAATACACAATAGCGGCAAGCTGACTCATCTTCTCCTGATGTAGTTTAATTGAAGACGAATGGGAAGTAACCATATTTGACAATGATGAGACAACATTTCTCATTTCTTGCAACATCATCTCGGGTTCTTATACCTTATAAAGAATCTTGGCTAGCAACTCCTCGGTTTGAGTACTTTCCGGATTGGTTAAGTCATGAAGTGAAACATATTTTTCTATATCACACTCACTTCCTTCCCAACTTTCCCTTCTATCACGCCAATCAAGATCTTCCCAATACCATCACTACTCCCAGTCCAACCTTGATTTCCAGTAAGCTTTGGATAACTTAACCGAAAAACCCCCCATTTGGCCACCTCTCAGCTTCGTATTTTTATTGCATGCACTCCCAAATGTAGTACTCCCATGACTCATGTCAATTGTATTAATTGATATCGTACCACTTCCTATGACATGCTTTGATAAAATCTTGAGTTGAGCCATCAATTTAGCTATGCTTTCATCACGGTCTCGACTTTTATCTTCTTGCTCTTTGATCATCCCCAACTGTGGAAGCGACACATGATCTTCACAAGTATGCCAAGCTTGATTGATTTTTGTCATATCATCAAGTAACTTTGAAGCGACTACAAATGGGTGCCTCACTGTTCCCCCTTGAATGAGATGGTCAGCCAACCCTTTGTTTACCATATCAAGGCTTCTATAGAAGTATTGCAACAACAACCTATCCAGAATACCATTATTTGGATATTGTACTAATAACCTTTTAAAGCGTAACCATGTTTCATGAACGGGTTCCCCATTTACTCTTTTGAAATTTTGAATGCCATCCCTTAGTTTCACCATTTTTGAAGGGGGGAAAACCATTCAAGAAATGCCTCGGTCAATTCCTCCCATGAAGTGATGAAATTTGGTGGTAGCTCGATGAACCACTTAGTTGCTTCTCTCATCAAGGAAAAAGGGAACATCCTCAACCACATTGATTCTTGTGAAATGCCTTTAACAGTGAAAGGCCCAGTCATGTTCACAAACATTCGAAGATCATCATGGGGTCTTCATGTTCAAGACCTCCAAAAAGTCCTCTCATTTTGATCAGATGTAACATTGGTTCGATTACATTAAATGTGGCATTCTTTGGAATAGGGGTAACCGAATTGCTCTATTTCTTTTGATAACATTGGGATTCCTATCACCTATCTCTCCGGCATTACCATTTCGCTCATAGTGACTAACATCTTCACTTTCATCTAGACTTATGTTTCCACCTGCGAATGAACACAACAAAACACCAAACAAGTAATCTACTACAAATAAATGAGTTCATAAACTAACTTCACAACTTGAATTCTTAGCCATCACTCCTTGACAACGGTGCCATTTTTGATAACGCTCAATTCATCCTTAAAACAAATAAGAGAATAAGCGGCTGTTAGCAATAAAAACCCAACGAAGAGTCGGGTTCAAATCCCACAGGGAATGATATAGTGCCAAGAATCCAACTAGGAAATTAGGAAGGCAACTAATTCTTTGTAGCAATTAGAGATAAAGGGTGGATTATTTCACCAAATTTAATGAAAGGATTTAGATATGAAATATCACCGAGTAACTAAAACAAGGGGATTATGCAAGTAGAAGACGTTCTAGGGATGTGGGGGTTGGCATTGATAAAGGGGTCAAGGTGCTTGCTCATTATCACTAAACAAACATGAATATGCTGGGTAGTCTTAAATAACACTAATCTTCTTTCAATCTCATAGCATTAAATCATAGACTCTCCTTTCGATCACATCTATGTGAATCACAATCAACCCAATACCTTACAAAAATCTATCTTCCAAGCAAATTTGGCAACTAGAGTTGAACAACAATTTCTCCTTCAAGAAAAATATAGAAATCAAACCTAAATTGCAAGCATTAAGCCATTTATCCACTTCTATTGATCCCTTTCGATCATCAATCGAAGATCTAGCCTAGGGTTAAGTTGGCCACCTTAACCCATCAATTGATTTCATGATAAATAACTCAAATCCATGATTAAAACAGAAACAAAATAGAGCAAGACACCAAGACCACTAAAATACATCAACACCCAACCCCATAATCACACCCCTAGTATAGGGTTTTAGCCACACATCATAGAAAGAAAAGAAATTATACCCATGATGTTTTCAGCCATTAATGTGTTGATAATAAGCAGGAATCGTCAAGACCCACTTCGAATTCAACCCTCACAATGTCAATTACAAGGTTATCAAAAAGCCCCAAAACTAAGAGAAGTAGAGAAAAAGCTCAATCTTAATATCAAAAAGTTCGAATGAGCAAAAAGTACATTTACTCTCTCTATTTAGCTATTTATAGTTTCCTCAAAATTCAATTCAGATTACATGCGTGACTTTTTCGGTGATATTAGTTGGGCTCGCCTAACACATTCGGCGGATCACCGTCTTTCCCTTTAGCTCACCTTTTCTTGGTTAGGCTTCAGTTGTTTGAACCTCAGTTGGTGGACTCGATTGAGTCACCCTTTTTCATTCGGCGAATCACCGATTACCACCTTATTCACCTTCTCAACCTTCATTTTAATCTCAAAGTCTATCACAATCGGCGGTGAGGCTTGACTCGCCCTTTTACATTCAGCGGATCGTTGATTTCTTCCTTCCTCACTGACTTAGCTTGACATTTTCTTATCAAACACTATCAACTTTGGCGGATTCAGTCTTCTTAGTGATTCGCCCTTTCTTTTGGCGATCTTCAGCTTGGAGTTTTCAATTAAATTCAACATTTTTGGCCTCTCTTTGTGTGGTTATGTCCTTCCCGTGTCAATTGGCTTCCATAGCTGCATAACATCTACAAAATCATTAGATAAGGCCATAATTAGGCACCAAGGACACTAATTGTTTAACTAAAAAGGCCTCAAATGAGTGTAAATCTACCACTCATCAACTATGTACATTAAGATCCCTCCCAGAACCTACAAGTCACAAGTACAAAGCTATTCTAACAAAAGAGTACAATCCCAAAAGTGGACCAAAAATAAAGCTTGTCTCATAATACAAAAGATTAGCTATACAAGTACATAAGGAGATATGAAAATCCAGGATGCCAAGTGCCCACCCTCGTCTCCGATCCAAAATAGTGCAAGCTTGTACGATTACCACTAGTAGCTGGTACTAGGACCTGCATCACATAACAAATGCAGAGTATAGCATGTGTACCAAAACAAAGGTACTCATTAGTTATCATAGGCCGACTGAGCAAGAAAGTTAAAGACAATATGAAAAGATAGAATCTAGACAGAAACAGAGGTCAAAGCATAATATAAAGGAAAGCATGCAAGCATACCAAAGATAAAGACTAAGTACAACTAAACTAAACTAGACCCCATAAGCCTAGAAGGTACACTCATGCGAATGTTTAAGTAAAACCCGAACAGACCTCATAAGCCTGATGGGTACACAGAATGGCTAAACTATAAGAGAGAAGTAGAGTGAATCCAGATCTAAGAAGCATAAGCAAGGCCTCGAAACCTAAGTAACAACCTCGAATTATAAGCACCCATAAAGGGCATCCCAACCAGACAATAGACTCACAAGGGCACCAATGCAGCTAGAAAGAGTAAACCTGGGCCCGCCTAGCCAGATACTAAACTCCCAGGGGCACCAACCCAACTAGAAAGAGTAACCCCGGGGCACACCAATATGACCATCCGCCTAGTGAGCCAATGAACTCCTAGGGGCACCATCCTAGCTAGCAAGAGTAAACCCAGGGGCACCAATAAGAGCATCGAAGTACCGCACATCAATTATCATCAATACCATCGTGGAACAACGTCCACTTTCAAGAAAATAATAAAAGGCTCCTAGCCTTCACCATTCCAATCTCAAGTAAACCAGCGAAGCATGAAAACCTCCGATATCGCAACAGGGCCATAGAAATAGGGAGAGTGAATAGAAGATGGACAAAGATGCATCAACGCCTAAACTAAGGCTCATTCTATTAGACTCAAATCTACTACTCTAGTCTACAGGGAGTTAATCCGTCTGAAATGATGTCGGAGAAGAAATAAGGCCTATAGGCCACAAGTATCGCAAGTCTAAGGCAAACACTAGTCTAATCCTAGACAAAGGCTAAGCATGCTCAAATATACCATAGCAACAACATAAAAGTCAATTCACAAGAGGGAAATAAACACATAATCCCCGACTAGCATGGTCCACACTCGAAATAATGCTGATCAAGCCTAAAATATGGTTTCTAAGAAAGGAAATAATAATAACTAGGTACCCACCCCAAATTCACTCTAATCAACATGTATTCACTCATTCAAGCCCAATCTAGGAGAAGGAAAGTCGTAGCCTACCTTAAGGCCGACCGCGTGCGCTCCCAAATTACTATGCTGGAGCTTTTCCCTTTTGAACAGCCTTAGAACGCTGCCACGCTATCAAAAATAGAATTAGAATGTCAATATGGTCGTTTCAACACCAAAAACACATAAAAGGGAGACAAACCAATTTTGAAATCAAGTAAGAATCATAGGACCCGCACTAAAATTCCCAGAATCAACTCTGTCAAAAGGTCTAAAATAGTACCCCTGAACTTGTGTTCCAAAATGGAGCACAATTTGGGGCTCAGAACATCGATAACAGCCAACATGAAATCAACTCCATTAAAGCTCAAATAAATGAACAATGCATCCCACTAGAATGAAAATTTACCTCAATCAATGAGCCCTCAATGACTTTCGATTAGTCAACCATGTAGTCAGAACAATCTCGGATGCACAAGACTTCAAATCACCAAAAATGGAGTCTCCTAGCTCCCACAATCTCAATTTGAAGTTTGAATACTAAGTAGGTTCGCTTCTGGTCTTTAAGTAAAAAACCAGATGAAATTGCCCTTCTTGAATGCGGTGGAGCCCCGCGAATGGTGGACTCACGAACTCATCAAGGGTCTCATAAATGGAGCTAAGAAAGAGCTAGGCCCTTTGAACGTGGAAAGGAACCGCGAGATCGCAGACCCCTCGAATGCGGTCGGCCCTCATGAACGCAGCCACCAAGCTGGCCTAACCCTTCAAAAATGCAGCCCTGACCCTGTGAATGCGGTGACCAAATCCTCTGGTCTCCACTAACGTGGCCCAAGGCCCACAAACATGAAGACCAATTTTGGTCTGCACTAGCTGATGCACATCAGCTGGTTTTTGCAACATGAAAATCTCTGACGGGGTGTTCCAAATTCGTTCAGAATCTCGTGCACGTAAACAAGATATGCTACCCTACAAAGTTTGATATTTCAGACTCAACGAAGCAGTCAAAATTTCCATACGAGATCGTATCAACAAAAAGTGGGTCAACACACAAACTCCATTTTAAGCTAAAATCCATAAGGGGGATCAAAATTAGCTAGGAGCCTCGAGATTTGCAAGAAGGGTTATTCTAGACCAAACTCGACATTCTAGAGCTAACTGCGTTGACGGAATTCTCATTTGGACACGTTTACCAAGAATGTTGATCAAGATCAAACTTAGGCCATAACATTAAAGTTAAAACACCTAATCGAAAAAACTTGCACCAAAAGCCTTGGGAGCTATGCCGACAATGCTACTAGCCTAAAATGACCCTTCTATAGCTTATGGAATCATTAAATTGGATTCTGAGGTCATCTTCATGAACTTTTGATCGAAAATGAACGCTAAAGGTGCAAAAGCTCAAAAACATAGAAATTTGCATACAAACCAAACGAACGACCAGGTGACCAAAATATCAGTCCTCAGCAAGTAATAAATGACTTAGGATTTCTATAGGTACACTCTAAACAATAAAGAAAAGGCATTAACACAGAAATGACCTGGAGGGTCATTATAGAGTATGTCAAATTTATTAAAATTATCTTTCAATTAATTTTGAAACGCTCTACAAGGCAGAAAATTTATCTTCAACAGAGGAGGAAAGCTACATGGATAAAACTTGGAGATGATAACACAAAATATATCTTCTCTATCATAAAACATCGAAGCCTACAACGAGCAACATCTCAACTGAATGATCACTCTGGGAAGAAGTGCAGTCAAAGGATGCCAGACTATGGGAATTTTTTGAAAAATGGACATTGTCTTCCGGTCACGACCCAATTTCTTGAGTCATGATGACACCTACTATAATCTACTTGTAGGTAAGGCAACCCTTAACCAAGAACATCAAGCAATGGGTGCAAGGGTAGAAGTAAAATGGAAGCAACAATAAATACCAAATTAGAAGAATTGAGGAAGCAAATCAAAATATATATACAATAAAAGATCCCTCCTAAAACCTAGAAGTCACAAGTACAAAGCTTCTAAAATAAAAGAGTTCAAGTCCCAAAAGTGGAATAGAAATACAAGGCTTCTCTCAAAAAGAAAAAGACGAGAAAACAAAATACAGATAAAGACACGTAAGTCCAGGACGCCATGTGCTCACCCTCGCCTCTAAACTGAAGCTGCAACAGGCTTGAATCTACCACTTGTAACTAGTGCTTGGACCTGCATCACAAAACAAATGTAGAGTGTAGTATGAGTACAAAAACAATGGGTACTCAGTAGGCATCATTGGCCGACTGAGCAAGAAAAGTAAAAGCAATAAGAAATTATAGAATCTAAACACTAATAGAAGTCAAGAGCGGAAAGCAAAAAAGAGTGCACATGAGTGTACTAAGAACAAAAAAGAAATATGTACAACTAACTAAACTTACTTGGGCCCCCATAAACCCAGAAGGTACACTCGTGCGCAAGTTCAAGTAAAAACCTGAACGGACCCCATAAGTCCGACAGGTGCACAGAAGAGTAGGAACTAAATCGGGAACTTAAAGATAGTACTAGAACTGCCACGGCCTTCCACATACTACAACCACGGTACATGCATCCAAGGATCAAATGAAGTCACCCAGTCAAACCTTTAATCTGATCAAAGGGGACATAAGACAACATCTCCCAGTCGGAACTCTAATCATATCAAAATAAGACATGAAACAGAACCTCCCTCCCAAAACTCTAATCGGATCAAAGGGAAGTACGGATCAGGATCTCCTAGTCAAAACTCTAATCGTATCAAAGGAAAATACGAGTGCGGATGAAACCTGACTGGAAATAGGTGCATACGGGAGCCTCAAATCAGGAGTGATAATAGAGTATACAGGATCAAATCGTAGAAAAAAAACTCCAATGACTCCAAATGCCATTAACAATACCACACTAGTCCAACCATTGTGGGGAACCATCTCAAACTCATTAGGGACCCACTTCAGCTCCTACTCCACAAGTCAATGTCAAATCACGATAAGCCCACAATGGACCGAGTCAATTACAAGGATAAAACCAAGAAATAAAAGGGCAAGCTGAGCTGAGTTGTCGCCTAACTAAGGATCATTCTACTAGACATCTGCTACATCAGTCTACAGGGAGCTAAGTCGTTCGAAACAATGTTAGTGTAAAAATAAGGCCAAGCGGCTCTAACTAATGCAAGTCTACGCCAATCACTAGTATAAGCCAAGACTATGGCCACACATGCTTGAAATTTCCACAACAACAACAACCACGGCATACCACAAAATAAGGATGATCAGAAATAAACAACTGACATGCTTTCAACCCTGAAAAGCCCGAAAATGGCCTAAAGCATGGATTCAAAGTAATCTAGCATGAACAACTAGTTACCCGCTCCAATTTCATAAAATGAACTTGCTTTCACATAAGCAAGCTCAATCTAAGGAACGCGAAGCTGTAGCCTACCTTTAGGCAGAATGCATGCGCTCCAAATCATGATTCTAGAGCTTTTCCCTTCCGAACAGCCCCCGAACGCTTCCATGCTATCAATGATAGAATCTATGTTAATACAGTCATTTAGACACTAAATTCACATAAAATAGAGATGGACCCAAATTGGAGTCAAAACGGGGAATGGACCCACGCTGTAAATTCTAGAATTGACTCCGTCAAAAGGTCCTAATTAACTCCCAGAACTTGTGTCCCAAAACAGAACACAATTCAGCCTCAAAAATTAGAGAAATCAACAAATGCACCAGTCAGCCCAAAGAAACAACATAAGAGGCCATTAGAGGTTAGAAGCATGAGGAATTACCTTCGAAACGGTGCTACAATAAACTCATGGAGTCCCCACACAAAATTCTAACACTTCCAACCAACAACAATTGAAATCCACCAAGAATCAAGCTTAAAATCTCCAAAATCCAAGTTGAAATAATGGGGAAGAAGACCCCCAAGCGGTCTTATTTCAGCTGCAGGTGCCGCTTAAGCGGCTGGGGCAAGATAGGCGGGCCTCACTAAAGTGACCCCTTGGCCGCTAAAGTGGAAGTCGCTAAACCGATGCCAGTGCCGCTAAAGTGGAAGTCGCTAAAGAGATGCCAGGGCCGCTTAAGCGACAGACCTTAAGTTGGCTAGGCTAGCTAAAGCGATGCCCTGACCGCTAAAATAATGCCCGCTTAAGCGAGCCAGGGCCTTTAAAGCGGTTGCCGCCTCCCTAGCCTAGCTTGCTAAAGCGGAGCTCTGACTTCTAAAGCGACACTAAGGCCGCAAAAGTGGGGGCTCCAGCATCTGGCACCAGAAACTTCAAGCTAAGTCCCTCGGACTCCACTTGGCTGCTCGGGATTGGTTAGAACCCCGTGCATGCAAAAGAGATATGCTACCCAACCAAATTTGGTATTATGGACTTAATGAAGCAGTCAAAACTTCCAACCGAGGTCGTCTAGACAAAAAGTGGGTCCCACACCCAAACTCCATTTTTGCCTAATGTGTTATTTGCTCGCTTATTTGCTGCTTTGATATTATGTGAATTGTTATATAAATTGTCTTCTCTCGCACACCACTCTAAATCTTCTAAGATACTTTATATTTGGAGATGTGATATACGCTCTCGAGCCTTGAGATACCAGAGATGCGGGAACGCTCCTAGGAAGGATTTTATAGTAGCACATATTTTAGGATGGGAAGGATTAACAGTGAGGTCGGAAAGCCCTGCTACCAGTAATCTGTCCCTTCTCGACTCGAGTTGTCCACTCGTTTTACAGCCAGTCTACACACCTATTCCACTAGGTTATTAAACTTAGTAAAACAAGCTTCAACAATGATTATCCCTAATAAGATCCACTTTATTTGCATCATGTACATTTTTCAACTTAATGCGTCTCAACACAGGGGTCGAGTCTATCTAGGACAAATACCTTTTCTTTAGACCAACATGTTCATAACTATGTGCTACTTTTTACATTATTTAGAAGACTTTATTTGAATATTTTCATTAAATATCTATTATTATTATTTGGTCAATCTCAAATAGTCTAGTTCTTTCATATTAGAAATAAAAGAAGTTTTTCAAGGAGTTAAACATATTTACAAAAAGTTTTGTGAACTACACACACCTGGTTCTCAGCTCGATTAGATACATAGGTAGCCATCCTCGGGTTCGGTGATCTTTATTAAAAGAAAATTAAAAAAAATTATTCCTTATTAAAAATGTCAAAAAATTTTTATTCATTGTTTAGAATAACAAAAGAAAGTGTTTATTTCCTATAACGAAAAAAATATTTATGATCTTCCTAAACTATGTTGGATCTGATTCTTGCTTTGACAAGATACGTAGACAACCTTATTTTGAGGTTCGGTCCAACCAAGGAAAAATCTAGAAAGTCCTCATCTCAAAAACTAGTGGAAAAAGAAGTTTTTATATTTATTCAAAGTAGAAATAAAAATATTTCTCTTCCTTATTTAAAATCTAAAATAAGGAGATAAAAAATTGTTTAGGGTATGATATTTCTTTAAAAGGATTTTTATTTATTTATTTTATTTTAAAAAAAATTTCTTGACTTGGTTGGTACCAACATATTTAGGAGTGTGCATTAGAAATAAGAAAAGGGTTAAACTATTGGGTAAGACAGACAAACTTTGTTGTGACCCATAGATTTTTTTGGTACCTCTTGATATATTTATGTAATACTTAAAGAATTATCTTGCTCAAAGTTAAGGCTAAAACAAATTTGACCTCATTGTTTAATGTGCATTGTGTGGTGAGATTTTGATATAAAATTCAATGGCATGGATTTGTTGATGTAGAACTTGGCCCAAATGTTGGTTGAGGTGAAATTTTGAGCAACATTTAACTTGGAAAAGGATTATAGGCTTTCTTTGATCCGATTATTCATTTAAAGTCCACCAAATGACATGATTATCCATAGAACTCCATTTCCAGCTTGAAACCTTTTTATTTGAATAACCATATCTTAGCATATATCTTTTTGAGTACATAAATATACTATCCCTTGGTCTCACCCCCTTGAGCGAACTATCAATTATCTACAATGGCAAAGATCTAAGTTGGTTAACAAATGAAAAGGTCAAATATGTTAATGTCCCAAAGGTCAAATGCGAAAATGAAAAACACTTGAGAGAATACTGCAATTTTTAAGGAGGAAATAGTCACTTTATACCAAATGAATATCCTAACTTTCTCTAAGACTACATTATAAGCCAATGACAAGTCCTATTTGATCCCATTTTTGGTGTTCTCAAATTAATGGATACTACATGAGGGCCAAGTATATGGTATCTTAATCTCATGCATTGAACATCTTTCTGAGTGTGAGTGACCTTCAAAATGTCCTACGATCTAAATTATTCTCTAGTGTGTGAAGGACTTTATTTGTGGTAAGGGCACTTGAAACATGAGGATATGAATAGTTCTACGTCCTTAATTGATTCACGATGAACAGATCTTGTAAATACTTAAAGTATGTTTGAGGTACTATTTGAAGCTATAGGGATTACTTCAAAGTTGAATTCAAATTTGCCTAAAGAGATTTGAAGGTGATTCATATGTGTTATACTAATTGTTGGTACCAACTAAAGTCAAAACATTCTCAACCATGAATTGATCTCTTTCTCTTCATCCTTCAATATTCTTTTTAAAAGATGTCTTTTTTTAAAAAAAAATATTTTTTATTTATAAGAAATACGTTTGACCTGATTCTTGTTATGGCAAGATAAGTAAGCAGTCCTACAATAGGGCTCGGTCTCACAGAATAAAATTTTATATCATTAAAGGATCAAAACTGGGGTAAATATTTTTAAAAAATTTTAAAAAATAAAAAATAAAAAGAGTTTCAAAGTTCTTCAGTCTAAAAAATCGGGGCATATTTTTATTTTTTTAAAAAATAAAAAAATCACTCTCATTTCTAGGGAACAAACACCCTAGAGATATTTTAGGGAACAAACACTCTATCATCTTTCATTTCTAGGGAATAAACATCCTAATTGCATATTGTCTTGCATTTTTCTTTTGGTACAAGTATTTCTCAATCATGCTAATAACTCATAAAAAATATTTTCTGGTGCAAACTGGGTTAAAAATAATGTTGTGGTAATCCTATTTGATGATTCTATTTAGCAAGATCTTCCTATATAATGAGATTTAGTATAGCAGGACCCTCCTGGACAATGAGATTTAGCATAGCAAGACCCTCCTAGACAATGAGACTTAGTATAGCAGGACTCTCCTGGACTATGGGATTTAGTATAGCAGGACCCTCCTAGAAATGGGATTTAGTATAGCAGGCCCCTCCTAGACAATGAGTTTTAGTATAGAAGGACTATCTTGGACAATGGGATTTAGTATAGCAGGACCCTCCTAGACAATCTGATTTAGTGTAGAAGGACTGTCACGACCCAAGGTACCCCCTAGATGTGACATGGCGTACAAGACCCCGAAAGGGCCTCATACAAGCCACTTAACATACATATATACAAGATCATAAAGATTAAGAGTTCAAAAGACAATATCATAACAAAGCTTTTAAGAAAAGTAGCGGAAGTCTACATCTCATGTCTCAAGCCAATCTAATCATAAGAAGAGAAATAAGGTTTGGGACGTAACCCGATACAATGCCAAAAGAAAGAACATAAAAGTAAGAACACTAGGCTATTTCCTCGAATGGATGAGGACTCACCAAGCCTTCACAATTCTTCTACTAAGCTCTAGACACGAGTGGATGGAGAATCGCCACGCCCTACATCAACAAGTCAGTGTAGGAAAGAGTATGTGTTAGTACAATCAAGTACCAAGTATGATAGCAATGCATGTAATCATTTAAAACATGCAAAAAGGGGACATCCTACTTGCACGTAATATGCAATGACCAAGATAAACATGATAAGGGTTAGAAAACATGAAATATAAATCATGGTCAAAGCAAGCTAAACATCTTTACTTCACTTGAGAAATATCATAACAATACTTTTGTTCATTAGTTGTGGGAAATAGCCTTAACCGACATATAAGACCATGTAAGCTATCAACATGGAATCCGGTGTATAACACCATACCGATAGGGTCATCCTACTTGCCAAGGTAGGATCCTTTACTTAACATATAGCTTACGTGGATCCACTAGCTAGTGTCTATCATAGACCATTATCCTATGATGACACATAGTTTATGGGACATGGGTAATCGCCACTTGTCCAATCAGTGCTAAGAGTAAATCCCACGGATTAGACATAGTTCAATTATCATAAGTAGACATGGGTAGTCGCCTCTTGTCTATCATTAGTCATAAGTTCATCATTAGTAGACATGGGTGATCGTCTCTTGTATACGTTATGGTACATGGGTAATCGCCTCTTGTCCCTTTATTGGAATAGCTCCTTAATCATCAATTCAAGGTTAGTTGAGAAATCCTTTCAACAGGTTTTGAATTATTACATGTGAGAAAACCATTCACATGCAACAACATCATCATCATATCATATACTTTAGTACTTCAATCTCAAAGCACCCTTAATTCATCATTGACTTTATATGAGACATGCATAATTTCATAAACTTCATCTTTACATAGTTCATCATGCTCATATCTTACAAATCATAGGGTTCACATAACTTCATGAGAATTCTTCTTAAATCATGCAATTCTATGCAAACTCATGCTTAGAAAATCATAAACAAGGCAATTAATCCATAATTGAAGAAACCCACATAGTAGAGAAAAATCGTACTTTTGATTTGAACATGCTTAATTCCATAAAATAATCCTTAGTTCATTCATAAATCATGCATGGATTCATAGAGATTTCATAAAATTCATCACTTCATAATTCAACCCACCAATCAAAGTATAGATTTCGAAATTTGGGGAAATAGCATAGGTTCATCTAATTTCTACATCAAATCATATAAATCACGCTAATTCATGCACTAAATTACTTTATCACGCTAGATCGTGCACTAGGAATCATAAAATCAACAATTGGAAATCATAATTGAAGAGCCCATAAGAATTGATTAAAACCCTAACTTAATTTGGGAAATTTGAACCTTGAAAATTGAAGAGGACTAGGGACCCATTGGAGGAAAGGGCTCCAATGGTGAATGCTAACATACCTCAACAAAGCCCACAAGAAGTTGTTAGAAATCAATGGCCTTTAATGGAGGCTCTTCTTCTTCTTTGAAAATTGAGAGGACTTTTCTAGAGAGAGAAATATTTGAGAGAGGGGAATTTGGGAATGATTTAGAATGAGTAAAATTAGGCTTAGGAAGCTTATATAGGGTCTGAGTTAAGGGGTTAACCGTCTTAGATTAGGAATTAGATATTTAGGGAAAAAGGCCAAAAAGCCCTTAATTAATAACTGTCGGGACCCATCGACGGTCGGGACCTACGGTCCGTAAGTCGTCTGATGGACTGTCCTGTTCCTTCATCGATTGGTTTAGAGGCTGTCAACCTAGACCTTCCAACGATGACACCCATGTATAGCTCGTGGTCCCAACGACGGGTCGCCCAGTTGCTCCATAGGTCAAGGTTCTGAAACTTGTCATTTTGAAAGTTTGGGCTTGCCACCTACGGTCCCCACCTACGGTTCGTCAGTCCATCTACAGTCCATAGGTGGCCTTCGTCACTCTGCACCAGAACCCAGAAAATTCAAGAATTTTCCACCCTTGAATCTGGGGTATTACATTATCTCCCCCTTCGGAGCATTCATCCTCGAATGAGAATCAAGACATCATAAGGAGGTAAGAACAAGAACTAACAGCCCAACCTAGAATGCAATCACATAAATGCACATATCCGAGGAGGAAAACATCAACTCCAAGCTAAAGCATGTTCAATACATCATTTCATGAAGACTTTACGCAACTTATACTCAATGAACATAATCATAGATGAATCAATTAGGCTAGCTCATTTTTTTCACAACTTAGACTCTTCATAAACATGCATAATCAAGGAATCATGGGAATATCTAAGACACATGAGACCAAAAGAATGAACCATGAGGAACAAGGTACCTCAAGCTAGAGTAGGAGCGAAGGAAAAGAGATGAGGGTATCGGGACATCATATGCCTCGGCCTCCCAAGTAGCACCCTCAACTAATTGATTCCTCCAAAGAACTTTCACCGAAGAAAATTCTTTATTCCTTAGCTTTCGGACTTGCCGGTCTAAAATCTCAACCGGAACTTCTTCATAGGAAAGGTTATCCTTTATGCCAAGATTCTCCAATGGCACTACAGATGTCGGATCACCAACACATTTCTTCACCTATGAGACATGGAAAACAGGATGTACCAATGCCAAATCATTAGGCAAATCAAGTTCATAAGCAACCTTACCAACACGTCTTAAAATTTGATATGGGCCTACATAACGGGGACTTAGCTTCCCTTTCTTCCCAAATCTCATTACACCCTTCATGGGTGAAATTTTCAAGTAAACCCAATCATTTACATCAAATTCTAAATCTCTCCTTCTAACATCGGCATAGGACTTTTGTCGAGTCTGGGCCGTTTTCAACCTTTCTCCATAGCCTCATTCACCAACTAGGGTCCTATCAAAGCAACTTCACCAACTTCGAACCAACCTGTAGGAGATCTACACCTCCTACCATAGAGAGCTTCAAACAGAGCCATGCCAATACTAGAATGGTAGCTATTATTATAAGCAAACTCAATCAAAGGCAAATGAGCATCCCAATTACCCTTTAAATCAATTATACAAGCTCTTAACATATCTTCCAAAGTTTGGATAGTACGCTCCGCTTGCCCATCGCTTTGAGGATGAAAGGCCGTACTAAGCTTAACACGAGTACCAAGACCCCTTTGGAAAGATTTCCAAAATTGAGAAGTAAATTATGCACCACGATCGGAGATAATGGATAAAGGCATTCCATGCAACCTAACCATCTCTCTCAAGTACAACTTAGTATAATCCTCCACCGAATAAGGAACCTTGACGGGAAAGAAATGGATTGATTTCGTCATACGATCCACAATAACCCAAATAGAATCATATTCTCGCCGGGTGCGTGGTAAACTAACAATGAAGTCCATATTCACGTCTTCCCACTTTCAAGTAAGAATACTAATATCTTGGGTCAAACCTCCTGGTCTTTGGTGCTCAACTTTCACTTGTTGACAATTGGGACATTTAGTTACAAACTCCGCAGTATCCTTCTTCATCCCATTCCACCAATAGACCTCTCGCAAATCACGGTACATCTTGGTAGCTCCCGGGTGAATGGAATATCGAGAACTATGGGCTTCCGATAAAATTTGTCCTCTTAAGTCATCTACATTGGGAACACACAAACGACCTTGATACCGAAGTACACCATCTCCCCCATGGGAGAAAGCCTCAACGAACTTTTTGAGCACCGCTTCCTTCAACTTGACTAAAGTAGGATCAAGATCTTGTTTAGCTTTCACATCATGCACAAAGGAAGATTCGGAACCATTGTGAACCATAACACCACCTTTAGTGGAATCAACCAACCGAACACCCAATCGGGCCAATCTATGAACATCACAAACCAACTCTTTCTTACCATCCTCAACATGAGCAACACTTCCTATAGATAACCGACTAAGAGTGTCCGCCACCACATTAACCTTACCGGGGTGATAGAAGACACTCATGTCATAATCTTTTAACAACTCAAGCCACCTCCTTTGGCGAAGATTTAGATCTTTTTGTTTGAACATATATTGCAAACTCTTATGGTCGGTAAAAATGTCAACATGCACACCATACAAATAATGCCTCCAAATCTTTAAAGCAAACACAACAGCCACTAATTCTAAATCATGAGTAGGATAGTTCTTTTCATGTACCTTAAGTTGCCTTGAAGCATAAGCAATGACTTTTCTGTTTTGCAAAAGGACATATCCTAGCCTAATTCTCGAGGCATCACAATAAACCACAAAACCATCGGACCCTTCCGGTAAAGTCAATGTCGGAGCCGAAGTAAGTCTATCTTTCAACTCTTGAAAACTCTTCTCACATGCTTCAGATCAAGTGAACTTAACCTTCTTTTGAGTCAAAGCCGTCAATGGGGAAGCGATCGAAGAAAACCCTTCAACAAACCTCCTATAATAACCGGCTAGACCCAAGAAACTATGAATATCCGAAGGTGATAGAGGTCTAGGACAATTTCTAACCACATCCGTCTTCTTAGGGTCTACCTCAATACCTTTACCAAAGACAATGTGACCAAGAAATGCCACAGACCTTAGCAAAAACTCAAATTATCGGCATGCTCACCCTTACTCCTTGAGTAAATCAAAATATCATCAATAAACACAATCACGAACATGTCAAGATATTGTATAAACACCCTATTCGTCAAGTCCATAAACGCGGCCGGAGCATTTGTCAACCCAAATGACATCACTAGGGACTCATAATGGACATACCTAGTCCAGAAATCCATTTTCAGAATATCATCTTCCTTTACTCTCAATTGGTGATAGCCCGAACGAAGGTCGATCTTAGCGAAGTAACTAGCCCCTTGAAGTTGATCAAACAAGTCGTCTATTCTTGGAAGAGGATACTTATTCTTAATGGTAACCTTATTCAGTTGGCAGTAGTCAATGCACATACGAAGTGAACCATCTTTCTTTATTACAAACAAGACCGGAGCACCCCATGGAGAAATACTCGGTCGGATGAAGCCCTTATCCAACAAGTCTTTCAATTGCTCCTTTAGTTCCTTAAGTTCTGCCGGAGCCATTCTATATGGAGGAATAGAGATACGTTGCATATCCGGGAGAAGGTCAATACCAGAGTCTATTTCCCTTTCGGGAGGAATACCGGGTAAATCATCAGAAAACACTTCTGAAAACTCATTAACAACGGGGACCGACTCAAGAGTAGGGGTTTCAAAATCTATATCCCTCACCCTAACAAGATGGTATATGCAACCCTTCGAAACCATCTTTCTAGCTTTAAGACAATAAACAAATTGACCTCTAACCATAGAATTTCCCCCCTTCCACTCTAGGATAGGCTCATTTGGAAATTGAAACTTGACCATTTGGGTCCTACAATCAATAGAAGCATAACAAGAATGCAACCAATCCATCCCAAGAATAACATCAAAATCTAACATATCAAGCTCCACAAGGTCAACATAAGTGACTCTATGAGATAAAGAGATGGGGCAATTTCTATAGACTCTCTTAGCCACAATAGATTCACCAATCGGAGTAGAGACATGAAAAGGATCTAGCAACACATTAGGAACAACATCAAACCTCATAGCCACATATGGCGTCACAAAATACAAGGTAGCATCGGGATCAAGCAAAGCATAAACATCAAAGTGAAAGACTTTCAAAATACCGGTAACCACATCGGGAGAACTCTCTTGCTCATAACGAGCCTGATGTGCATAAAACCGGTTTTGCTTTTGATTTCCACTAGAACTTGACGGATTTTGATGTTGAGTATGTCGACGGTTATCCCCTTCATTCTTAGCCACTAAGGGACAATCCCTTATCTTGTGATCCATCTTGCCACAACCAAGGCATGCATTAGAACCAGCTAGACACTTGCCCTCATGCTTCTTCCCACACTTAGCACAGTATTCAATGAAGAGCCACCACCATTTCCTCCTTGAGGCTTAGGGTTAGACACCCTATCTTTGTTTGACTTGGGAGGAGCATTGGAGGAACCTTGACCGGAAAACCTTTGTCGAAATCTAGGACGACCATGTCCATCAGTCCTAGAATGTAAAAAAGTTACCATCACCGGTCCTAGCCCTCTTTGCCTCTCTAGACCTTTCCTTGAGTTTCTCCTCTTTTATTTGTTGAGCATACACCATGAGGCGAGAAATATCCATGTCATTGACAAGCATAGCGGTACAGCACTCTTTAACTACCATTTCAGACACTCCCGAGACAAACTTACTCATTCTTGCCCTAGGATCGGCAACTATGGAAGGAGCATATCGGGACAATTGTGTGAATTTCAAAGCATACTCTTTCACACTCATGCCTCCTTGATGAAGGTTGATAAACTTAAGCACCCTTGCCTCCCTCATCTCAAGGGGAAATAACCTATTAAGAAAAGCAACCTTGAATTTCTCCCAATCAAGAGAACCCGCATCATCCGCCCTCTCACTCTTCCATTGGTTGAACCAAACTTGAGCAACACCTTTGAGATGATAAGCGGCCAACTCTGCCTTTTCCTCCGATGTCACCCCTATGATCATCAATACATTGTAAACTTCATCTATGAACTCTTGAGGATCTTCCTCCACCTTAGAACCATGAAATTTCTGAGGGTTCATCCTTGTGAAGTCTCTTACCCTAGATGCCGCCATACCCACATTTGGGTTCACGGGAGCCACAACCTATCTATTGGCTTGAGCCGTCACGGCTTGGGCCAACACTTGCAAAGCAGCACTGAACTCCGCGTTAGATACTTGTTCGGCCAAAGGGTCGTCCAGAACTTGTGGAGCTTGAGGAGGAACTTGTTAGTCCACATTCTCTCCCGCATTTCTCCTAGCATAAGCTCTTTAGCTAGCCATATCCTGAAATGCATAGGATAGGGATTAGGAGAGAGACATATAGAGTTAAACTCTATGGCGCGACTTAGGAGTAATGAAAGAAGTGAAATTTCTTAAGCGTCTTATAGCCTCCCATTCATAAATGTGGCGCGCTTCACACTCATGAACAAGACTCTACTCGACGTGGCTTATGAGACATCCTAGGATCTTTCTAAAACCTTGCGCTCTGATACCAAGTTTGTCACGAACCAAGGTACCCCCTAGACATGACATGTCATACAAGACCCTGAAAGAGCCTCATACAAGCCACTTAGCATACATACATACAAGATCATAAAGATTAAGAGTTCAAAAGACAATATCATAACAAAGCTTTGAAGAAAAGTAGCGAAAGTCTACATCTCATGTCTCAAGCCAATCTAATCATAAGAAGAGAAATAAGGCTTGGGACATAACTCAATATAATGCCAAAAGAAAGAACATAAAAGTAAGAACACTAGGCTATGTCCTCGAATGGATGAGGACTCACCAAGCCTTCACAATTCTTCTACTAAGCTCTAGCCACGAGTGGATGGAGAATCGCCACGCCCTACATCAACAAGTCAATGTAGGCAAGAGTATGTGTTAGTACAATCAAGTATCAAGTATGATAGCAATGCACAGAATCATTTAAAACATGCTAAAACAGGACATTTTTATAATATGCAATGACCAAGCTAAACATGATAAGGGTTAGAAAACATGGAATATAAATCATGGTCAAAGCAAGCTAAACATCATTACTTTACTTGAGAAACCTCATAACAATACTTTTGTTCATTAGTTGTGGGGAATAGCCTTAACCGACATATACGACCATGTGGGCTATCAACATGGAATCCAGTGTATAGCCCCACACCGATAGAGACATCCTACTTGCCAAGGTAGGACCCTTTACTTAACATATAGCTTACGTGGATCCACTAGCTAGTGTCTATCATAGACCATTATCCTATGGTGGCACATAGTTTATGGGACATGGGTAATCGCCACTTGTCCACTCGGTGCTAAGTGTAATTCCCACGGATTAGACATAGTTCAATTATCATAAGTAGACATGGGTAGTCACCTCTTGTCTATCATTAGTCATAAGTTCATCATTAGTAGACATGGGTGATGGCCTCTTGTATACATTAGGGTACATGTGCAATCGCCTCTTGTCCCTGTATTGGAATAGCTCCTTAATCATCAATTCAAGGTTAGTTGAGCCATCCTTTCAACAAGTTATGAATTATTACATGTGAGAAAACCTTTCACATTCAACAACATCATCATCATATCATATACTTTAGTACTTCAATCTCAAAGCACCCTTAATTCATCATTGACTTTATATGAGACATGCATAATTTCATAAACTTCATCTTTACATAGTTCATCATGCTCATATCTTACAAATCATAGGGTTCACATAACTTCATGAGAATTCTTCTTAAATCATGCAATTCTATGCAAACTCATGCTTAGAAAATCATAAACAAGGCAATTAATCCATAATTGAAGGAACCCACATAGTAGAGGAAAATCATACTTTTGATTTGAACATGCTTAATTCCATAAAATCATCCTTAGTTCATTCATAAATCATGCATGGATTCATAGAGATTTCATAAAATTCATCACTTCATAATTCAACCCAACAATCAAAGTATATATTTCGAAATTTGGGGAAATAGCATGGGTTCATCCAATTTCTACATCAAATCATATATATCACGCTAATTCGTGCACTAAATTACTTTATCACGCTAGATCGTGCACTAGGAATCATAAAATCAATAATTGGAAATGATAATTGAAGAACCCATAAGAATTGATTAAAACCCTAACTTAATTTGGGGAATTTGAACCTTGAAAATTGAAGAGGACTAGGGACCCATTGGAGGAAAGGGTTCCAATGGTGAATGCTAACATACCTTAACAAAGCCCACAAGAAGTTGTTAGAAATCAATGGCCTTTAATGGAGGATCCTAGCCCTTCTTCTTCCTTGAAAATTGAGAGGACTTTTCTAGAGAGAGAAATATTTAAGAGGGGAATTTGGGAATGATTTAAAATGAGTAAAATTAGGCTTAGGAAGCTTATATAGGGTCTGAGTTAAGGGCATAACCGTCTTAGATTAGGAATTAGATATTTAGGGAAAAAGGCCAAAAAGCCCTTAATTAATAACTGTCGGGACCCATCAACGGTCAGGACCTACAGTCCGTAAGTCGTTCGACGGACCGTCCTGTTCCTTCATCGATTGGTTCAGAGACTGTCAACCTAGGCCTTTCAACCACGGGTCGTCCTGTTGCTCCGTAGGTCAAGGTTCTGAAACTTGTCATTTTTAAAGTTTGGGCTTGCCACCTACGGTCCCCACCTACGATTCGTCAGTCTATCTATGGTCCATAGGTGTCCTCCGTCACTTGGCACCAGAACACAGAAAATTCAAAAAATTTCCACCCTTGAATCTGGGGTATTACAAGGACCCTCCGGGACAATGGAATTTTGTGTAGCAGTACCCTTGTGGACAATGGGAATTAGTGTAGGAGGACCCTCATGGACAATGGGAATTAGTGTAGTAGGACCCTCCGGGACAATGGGCCTTAGTGTAGTTGGAGCCTCCTGGACAATAGGAATTAGTGTAGCAGAACCCTCATGGACAATGGGATTTAGTATAGCATGACTCTCCTGGACAATGGGACTTAGTGTAGCACGACCCTCTTGGAGAATGGAAATTAGTGTGACAGGACCCTCCTGGACAATGGGAATTAGTGTAGCAAGACCCTCCTGGACAATGGGATTTAGTATAGCAGGACCCTCAAAGACAATGAGACTTAGTGTAGCAGAACCCTCCCAGACAATGGGAATTAGTGTAGCAGGACCCTCCTGGACAATGAGATTTAGTATAGCAGGACCCTCCTAGACAATGGAAATTAGTGTAGCAGGATCCTATTGGACAATGCGATTTAGCATAGCAGGACCTTCCTGGACAATGGGATTTAGTATAGCAGGACCCTCCTGGACAATGAGACTTACACTAGCATAATTTAATTTAACTGGATCATCATGAGGAATGGAGTTGATTTAAACATTCAGAAGCGATCTGAAGAATGCATCGCAACAAAGCTCAAGTCATTCAGAGTCTCAATTCAAAGCTAAGCACCACCATTTATTTTTCTCACAAAATTTTCTTTACTATAAACTAGGGCAAAAAAATTTGTGTTATTACTTTTGTTTATTTTGATTTCAAGGATCTTTTTGTAGAATAAGGTCAATCAATATTTCAAGCTCAAGATCCTATCCGGAAAGGAGTCAACTCTCAAGCTCATTTTAATTCAAGTAGCACAAGTTCACCCTAAGAACAAGGTCAATATCCAAGTCCGAGTAGAAGGAGCCTACCTGGAGAACAAGTTGACCTTCAAGCTCACTAGAGATGAAAATCAATATCTCACAACTTGAGAAGCATGAAGACCCAAGTCAAGATTCAAGAGAAGCTACATAGATAGGATCATGTACTTGTATTTTCTTTTAATTTTTTGTCTTTCATTTTCGTGTAAAAATAGGAGTCGCGAACTGAAGCCTCGATGGGACCTCACTTGACTTCAACTCATCATTCCATCTCTTTGAACTACACGTGACCTAATTCCCTTATAACCTAGTATATGTAGGCTATCCAAAAACCAAGACTCGGTCGCATATATTTTTCTTCCTTTCAAATAAGAGTTCTGTCAAAACTTGTCACGTTGTCTACTTCTTTGTTTGCAAACTCTTCGTGTTTCCAGTCAATGAGGGCCAAACTTTAGACACGTGATTTTTTACTGAACTTAAGACTTTACATCAATTTTAGTACTTAAATATTATTTTAGATTTAAATTAGATATTTTGGTTTTATCTTATTTTAGTAAGTTTGTTTTAAAAGATTTGAAAAATATAAAAAAAAAGTAGAGGTACATTTTAGGGTAAGTTTTGTTTTTTAATTTTTTTAAAAAAAAGAAATGAAAATTTAAAGAGAAATATATGTTTTTTTTATAAAATATTAATAATAAATAATGAAAGAAAAGTGAAAACAAAAGAAAGAAAGGAAGAGAGAGTAACAGAAAAGGAGAAAGTAACAAGAAGAAAAGTAATTGCTTTTCATTAATGTGTGGTGTGTATTGTTGCAGTAAGTAATGCCTCATTATAGACAAAGACTTATTTGGAGAAGTCACACTTCTACAGTAAGTGGGGTCCATGGGCATACATTTATTTACAACACTCCTCCTTAGATGCACATATATAAAGAAAGAAAAAATATACATAGTTATTTATAACACATATTATTTATTATCTCATTACAAACTATTTACAAGAAGCTACTTTTAAGCCAATTGTAGGATCCTACTTGTAGCTGTTTATAAAAATCTGCTTGTGTAAGCTGTTTATAGGAACTTGCTTGCAGAGTTGACGGTAAGTAGTTTATAGGCACCTGTTTGTGAGCTGCTTGTAAGGTGTCTTCTTGATTTCAAGCTTATCAAGAAAACTGTGTAATGTGCATACACAATATGATGTATTTACTACTCATTGTAGTTCATCAAAAGATAATGTGCCTCGTTAAAACCTTACTAGAAAAAACCCGTGGGAAAAAGTCCTAGTGAAGGAAAAAGAGTACACATATCTAGTAATACGCATTGAAAGTTGCCTCATTAAAAACCTTGCCAGGAAAACCAGTAGGACAAAACCTTGGTTAAGGGAAAAAGAGTGTAACGCGTATTTACTCCCCTGATTAAAACATCACGTGGTTCTTGTAAAGGATGTCTCCCAGTCTCATACTTAGCTTTCCAAATATTGATATTGATTGTGTCTTTGTGGTCAAATCACATTCACGAAGATGTTGCATTCTTGAGTTTATCCTGATATATCATTTTCTTGTCCATTGGATATGTTGAGTTCAGCCAAATACATCTTTGACAATCACTTAGTTTGTGACCTCGTTGGCATAGACAAATTATTTGTTTGACTTGTTTGTAGCAATAACCAAGTGACAAAGACTTTCATGATAATCAAATTGACTGTCTTGTAGGATAATATGATATGACAGTATTTCCACATGAAAACAGATATCTCTCTTGAGATCAAACTTGATATAAATCAAATAATTTCCTACAGTATCATAACCAATAAACCTTGACAAGATTGGTTAGAATAGATAAAGTTATAAATCAATATTTGATTTACTTTGATATCTCTAACGATAAGAGTAACGTTATATTTTGCATGCACATGAATAAAATTATTATACCATGGGTAATAATGCATAAGTGCACCGATTGCACTATGACATGGTATTTTCTAACCATTTTATTGAGATCAAAATTGATCTTTATGTTAAGCGATCTCACAACCATCGGGGTACTATTCAATGGATTCGCTTTAAAACCTTTTTAAATCCTTCAGGAACTCTCATATAATATTTATTATCTAGCTAGACATGATAAATCATTCATCATGTATATTGAAGTTTTTCATATATTGTCAGACTGAAAGAAACCTCATTGCATCCACCTTAGGAGCATACATCTCCATACAATAATGTCAGAACTTTTGCGAAAAAAAAATCTTTACTTTCCAGTGCACAAGCCATACTTTATATTTTATGATTTTACTATCACACAATGATTCATTTGTACCCCACTGACATTATATCTTGGTATATGGACAAAATAAGTCTTGAACATCACTTTTCCAAGTGAAATATACTTGAATTATATTTTCTTTGGCCAATCATTTATCTGTCAACTCTCGACAGATTTAATATCAAGATCCTCATCACCATTTATAATTTTGAGTGCTACATTATATTAAAGATATCGTCGACAATTTATTTGATATCGATTCTAATATGAAATAACTTGTCGAGCTCTCTTTATTTTTCATCATTTTCCGGTACCTGAACGTTTGCCAAGGTTTTATAAAGTGTTATGTCATGGTGCTATTTCTAAAGCACTTACCTTATTATTATGACCATCTTGATCATTTGCTCCTCCTTTTCTTTTTCAATATATTTTATCTTTCGAATTGATTAATTTATCACGCTTCAGGCATGCTATGAATTATATCCTTTAAGGACCTTTCATTGGAGCATTATAACTGGAGTATAACATAGGGTCAGCAAATGTGTCTGACAATTGACTTAACTTATCTTTTCAACGAGGATCATATCAATGATAATTTATTATTTATAACTTATTTTTCCAGTTGGTTATCATCTCTCCCCGTAATGTTAGAGAATCTAACATTCACCCAATCTTATTTGGGGACTCATCTTTGTGCATTGCATAGTGGTGGAGAAATTGAATAATATACTGCACATTTAAATTTCTAGATGAGAATTATTTGGTTCCTGACCCTGAACCAATTGTGATGAGGGAACCTTGTTGGCTTGATACGTACAAGTGTTACCACATTTCAAATAGCACATCTCATACCAAATTTCTTTTTGGGAGTTTTTTTCTCATAACCAATGGTTTAGCTATAATTGGAGCCATATAATTTCTGTTTAAACCACTTGGATATAAACCAGCATCATCAATAAAATTTTATAATTTGAATTGTGCTCTTGATTTAACAATTTGAGCAAACAATCTTTGCAAAAATCAAATTGCAAGTTGATAATAAAGCACATGTAACCATGATATAGACGCATCTATTAAAATCATATAATAGTAAATGGTCCACATGGCGGGTGAACGGGCCCATATTCACCTTTTTATACATTTCAAAATTTCAGGAGATACAATCTCAACCTTAGCTGGTACAATGATAATTTTATCATGAGAACAAACAGCACAAGATAATTCTTGAAAAATTTATTATTTTTTCAATATATAACCACATGAATTCTCAATTATTTTCGCATCATATTTGAACCGGGATGGTCAACCAGCCATGCCAACTGATATTTATTTCAATAAACTTATAGTTTATTTTGCATATGATTCCATCATCATGCTCATATTTAGTTATCACAAACAACATGAAAACATGGGTAATCTTTCACGTAAATATTTATAACCCACTTTGATTATAGTAATATGAAGATCTTAAATCTTCCCATATTTTATATTCTCAATATAATTTTTTTCGTTGACTATTTCTTTGAAACATAAAAAGTTTCTTTCGAGACTTACTACAATTTCAATATCATGAGCAATTTTATTTCTTTGGGTTATAGCACAATAGCTCACCAAAGCTCACAATTAACATTGGGTACTACCACATATTTCATAACATTGTTTGTGTGGTGAACATCTCTTTCAAGGAGAAATTTGTATTATTATTGTCATGGTCAAAATCATTACAAGCTAAACTTGTTTATTGATTTACTTATGTCATTAGTATCTCCTCCTTTTTTATTTAACATCTGGCAATTTTTTTTTTTTGATGTACAAAGATACATAATCAATGACAAATTTTTAGACCAAGAATTATTTTCTTTTCTTGTCCTTTCGGTAGTTCATAATAAAATGTACCATGATATTTGTGATGTACTAAAAGTACTTGACCAATGACCATTTATACCAAAATGAAATTTCTTTATTTCTCTCTAATCTCCCTCAGAGGTGAGTTCTGGTATTTATTAAATCATACATGAATATGTTCTTATTTATAATTTTCATCATCTCTTGACACATTCATTTTCAAGAATGGTTGAGGTTTCATGATACTTATCACAAGTCATATTCTCTTCAAGAAATTGACTATAATCATATATGCATGCTTCATAATGTTTTTTTCATTATAAGTTCATTGTCATGTTTTGAAATTTATCATATTCATATGACATACCTCGACATCGCTTTTGAAAGGTCAAGTGCACCAGCACTTTATATTTCTTTATTTGATGGAGGATTTATAAAAACAAATTAGTTTGCACGGTAATTGCGTGCCCCAATATCTTTCATATCAAATTTGATGGCAAAAATTACCTTCACTCTTTGAAGGACCATTTTGAGAACTCATAATATTTTTTCTTTTATAATTATCACAATGATGGCTATAATTATTTTGTTCTTTCACGCCCATATCCATATGTTCAACCACCTGTCATTTTTCAAACATATTATAAAGTGCTCCCGCATTCACATAAGATAATGGAGCAAATCAATTAGGCGGATTTCACAAATTTTAACAAGGGCATATTAATTTGCCCAATCATCATTATATCATCAATATATTATGTTGGGATCTTAACCCAATATCTTATCCATATAAAGGTGTATTAGATCAAAATATGGTGGGACTTGAACCCAAAATCTTATCATCATGGTGCATCGAGACTTTAATCGATATCTTATCCCTTTGGTGCGATGAAACTTGAATTCACCGTCTTACCATCAATCAATGACACTAGATATAGTCCAAAATAAAATTCATCCTTGAATTTTTAAAATATTATCACTTTGTTATTAATAGCATAAATAAATTTTGTCATAATAACACTTCAAAAGATCATATATAAATTATTATCTTTGCTAAACGAAGCAGAGTTGATCCTTGCAAGTGGCTTTGAGTATAATTTTTCAACTTTAACAATTTTATTAATAGTTCATTTACTTGAAGACCAACTGAATTGATTTTTCAACCTCACTAATTGTCGGACTTAGTTTTAGAAGAATATCATGCATGGAATCATTAAAATGTGAATTATCCTCTTTAGGTAGTAAGAGAATGTTTTAGCAACAATTATAGTACATCTAAGAAAATGAAAGTAAGGCCACATACCTGTTTTTAGATGTATGACTACAAGGCATATAACATTTTATTACAATACAAAATTGATAGAAAAACTCTACTATTATAGAAAATATTTTTTGTCTTTTATATATTCCCCAAAAACAGTAAAATAAGAATTTTTACAAACTAGTAGCTCTTACTATTTTAAAATTTTCCACAAAAAAAAATCTTCACCGTCAATTTTCTTTTCCTGACATTTCACCATCATATTGATTGATCAAGAACATACCTCATAGGAATACATATTTATGTCTTTTACTTACCATGGCAAAGGAGTAACACTCCGAGAAAACAATAAATATGTAAAAGAGATCATATAATCAGGATTGAAAACCACAACAATAAACATGTGAAAGAGTTCATATAATCAGAATTGGAAGCCACCAAAAGTAATTGTAAAATAAAATCGGAATGAGTTACCCAATTTACTTCTGTGATCAATCCAACAAATTTTTCACAAGTCCTATCATGACCGACACCAAATCTCATGGATAGAAGAAGTTGAGATAATCCCTCAAAAAGATTAGAGACTCGTGCTGATAACGTGTTATAAAATATTAATAATAAATAATGAAAGGAAAGTGAAAACAAAAGAAAGAAAGGAAGAGAGAGTAACAAATAGAGAGAGTAACAGAAAAGGAGAAAGTAACAAGAAGAAAAGTAATTGCTTTTCATTAATGTGTGGTGTGTATTGTTGCAGTAAGTAATGCCTCATTATAGGCAAAGACTTACTTGGAGAAGTCACACTTCTACGGTAAGTGGGGTCCATGGGCATACATTTATTTACAACAGTTTTCATTTAATTTAGATTATAATAAATAAGCTAGCATTTCTTAATTATATTTTTAGATTAGTTATTTAATTATTTTTATATAATTTTTATTTGTTCAAAATAGTTAGCTAATACTTTTATTTATATTAAAAATAATAATTAAAATAATAACCTAAAACTACCCATCTACCCCACTTTCCCTACCACTACCCCACTATCCACTCCCTCAATCTACTCACTCCCTCACACCACATACATACCCTCTCACAACCTGCATACAGGTACACTCCAACCTTACCCACACTATATATATATAACACTATACACACCCGTAAGGAGAACTCACGAGAAAACAATGAAAACAACACCACAAATATTTTCTCCAGTCATATATTCTCAAACCACCAGATACACTCTAACCCTACACAAACTCAATACACTCCCTCAAATACACCAGCAACCAACAAGAAATAAACCAAAACGCACAACAACAAAAAGAAAGGCGGAGTTTGAGGTCTGCTTTGCGATTCCGAGTTCGTGGTTTTTATTGTGGTCTTTTCTTTGTGAATTAATCTTCACAAAAGGTAACACTTGATCTTCATTAGGGTTGGGCATAAAATACTGAAAATCGAATTACCGAACCGAACCAAAATTTTTACTAATTTGGTATTCGGTAATTCGGTATGGTATTTGGGAGTAAACTTTTTGAATTATGGTATTCGGGTTTGGATTTGGTATGAGACATTAGTATCATTTGGTATTTGGTATTTTCTGAATACCGAATTAGTTACTTAATGAAGGTCATATATCAACATATTCATTACTCATTGGTATATGTTCAAAGGAAAAGTTAAAGAATAAACATAAACAACCAAATATATATTTCTTTTAGCTTTATCAATTTACTTTTTTTGATGTCTTCTTACTTGTTGATCTACTATTATATCGTGTCTCCACATAAAAAAAATAGAAATAATTGGAGAAATAGTGTTAACTTTGTAATATAATCGACTACAACTTCAATACGGTATTACCGAATATCGTACCAAACCGAAGTTTAATTTCCCGATTACTGAATTACCAAATCGAAATTTAAAATTTTGGCATTTGGTATCTACTTTTAACTAGCAATTACCGAATTACCGAACCCGAAATTTGAGAATCTCGAACTGAATACCAAATGCCCACCCCTAATCTTCATTATATTTTTTGATTTCATAATTATATAAGACATGACTCCAATGTTATAAAGATGTTCAAATTTTATGTGTTTAACTCTGACCTTATAATATGAAATAGATTGAGAATTTCATATCATTAATTTTAGAGTAAAATTGATATAATATGTAATTATTAGTTTCATACTTAATGGTCTAATTTTTATCCTATTTTTGGTTAAAAGACGAAACTTGATGTTCTACGATATGTAATTAATTGATATTTGGATGAGATTTAGTTATAATGAATTAAGTTACTTTTTCACTTTGTATGCTTAATAATATTTTGTACATTTTTTAGAAACATAAAATAAAAATAAAATAAAATTTGCAACTTTCTTTGCATTGTTTTTTTAATGAGAAATCTTAATTAGAGTTTTCAATTAATTGGTTTAAGTTGATCAATTTTAAAAAATAACTTTAATAATTAAATTATATTTAATTGAAATATTAGTGACATGATTAAGACGATAATAATAATAGATAAATTTTACAATCTAAAGGGCATTACGCAAATTTTATGTGTAACATATAAATAAATTAGTAATTTTTGGCATGGTTAGAAAGTGCTGCTACCAATACGCCACACACTAATAAAACAAGACAATTTTAAAAAGTTTATAATAAATTGAAGAATACGAGTAATAAGCACTTTTATAAAGTTTATAAGTACAATATAACTAAAACTCAATTCAAGCCATATAAAAGTTAATAAAGCGATCGTGCTAGAACCACGGGATTCGAGGGGTGCCTGATACCTTTCCCTCAGTCAATAGAACTTCTTATCCAGATTTCTGGTTCTCAGACCAATACAAAAGAGTCATTTTCTTTTGATTAGGGATCTAAATAAGCTGACTTGGAACACCAAAACTCAATTTCAAGTGGCGACTCTAAAATAAAATAACCCTTCTCAAAACGTCACTTTAATTGGGAAAACTCCTTTTTCAAAATTTATTTGAAAAAAAAGGGTGTGACAAAGGTAACAATCTTAGAAAAGAAATCCAAGACCGCGCAGTAGGGTGATAAATAGTCCATGCCCAAAATCATATCAAAGTCCAACATATCAAGTAATATAAGGTCAGCCTAGGTGTCATGACCGTGGAGAGTCACCAAATAAGATCGAAACACCTAATTCACTACTAAAGACTCACCCACGGGGGTCGACACACACAACGGCATTACCGAAGGCTCCGAACTCATACTCAAATAGGAAGCATAATACACAAATACATATGAAAAAGTAGAGCATAGATCAAATAAAGTCGAGGCGGGCTGATGGCATAAGAGAATCATACTTGTAATCACCACATCTGATGCCTCAACATCCACCCTCACTGGAGCTGGAGCTACATACAAGTGGGCATGTCCTCCTCTACCCTAGGCATATGACCTACCACGACTTGCCTCCCCAGAGACCACCCCAAACACCTTGGTGACCACAATGACGGTCCTGACCCTGGCCTCTGCCTCTAATTAGAGGTATTATTGCTGGAGATGGTCTAGCTGCATGTGGAGCTGGTGCAATCATCCTACGCAAATGGCACTCTCTAGACCAGTGGTGGAACTCCCCATAATCAAAGAAACCCTGAAGTGATCGGCCTACCTGAGAGCGACCACCACAGCCTAAAACACCCAACTATGATCCATCTGGACCCTAAATTAGGCCGGCATCATCCTGACTATACCGATCACCCTTCGAAGCCTGTAGTGAGGCCTGAACATGTCGTCTAGATTGACCCTGCTAAAACCTTGTGTGAGACCTATCATAGAAGTCTATGGGACTAGTACAGGACCCCTTGTAGCTACCCTCATGCCTGGCCCTCTTGTCTCTTCCCCCATGGACCTCATAATGGAGCTGCTCAATGGTACATACGTGGTCAACTACATCCAAAAAATAATGGCCCACTGAAACCATAGCTGCAACTGGAGTTTCAAACCTCTGACGAAGCACCAAACACTCTTATCCTCAGTTGGTAAGATCATAGTGGAATGGCGGGAAAGCTTCTGAAACTTTGCCTCGTACTCAGACAAAGTCATGGAGCCCTGCTCCAACCATAAAAACTGATCCTGTAAGTCTATCTCTGACACTATAGGGAATGAACCTGGCCAAGAAAGCCTCAGAAAACTTTGACCATGTCATCGGAGGAGATCCAACTGGCCTAGTCTCAAGATAAGAATGCCACCAATGTCTTGCTATCCCATCAAGCTGGTAAGCAGTGAAGTCAGCTCCTTTTGACTCCACCAAGCCCAAATTATATAGCCGCTCGTGACAAGTAATGAAAAACTTATGGGTGTCCTCTCAAATAGCCCTCGAAAACTTTAGAGTTGAAAGTCTCAAAAACACTCCAAGCTTCTTTTTCTCCTCTAGCGGCATAGCTTTGGCCGCAATCATGGGCTGGGTACCTCAGGTGGTACCTGAACTTGAGGTGCCTCTGCTGCAGGCTGACCCTATAGGGCTGGTGCTTGTGCAACTATAGTTTGTAGCTGTAGCTGGGGCCTGTTTCATACCCCCAAGAACATTGAGAAGCTGAGTAATGGCTGCCTAGAGATCGGGAGACATAGCTGGTTCAGATTGTGGTTGGGCTGGCCCCGGCCCCACCGACTGAAGGAGAACATGAGCTACCTGAAAATCGATTACAAGCTCTAGAGTCCACTCTCTATCAAGGGATGGTGCTGCAGCCCAGGCCTGCTCTAGAAGCCAACCTCAACCACTAGCTGGGGCTCTACCTGTGGGCGCCCCTGGCCATTGAAAGACGCATACAAACCATTTTTCAAAAGAAAGAAACGAGTGAGACTTCATGAAACTAATGAGACATATATTGCAATAAAGCGATATAAAGAGAGAGAACATTCCTAACTACACCATGTAGCCTTCCAAGGAAAGGATACAAATGTCTAAGAAGAAATTCACAATACTATACTAGGCCTTTTTCATGACCCAAGGTACCCCCTAGATGTGACATGGCGTACAAGACCCCAAAAGGCCTCATACAAGCCACTTAGCATACATACATACAAGATCATAGAGATTTAAGAGTTCAAAAGATAATGTCATATCAAAGCTTTTAAGAAAGTAGCGGAAGTCTACATCACATGTCTCCAAGCCAATCTATCATAAGAATGAGAAATAACATTGGGAAGTAACCCAATACAATGTCAAAATAAAAGAACATAGATGTAAGAACAACAAGGCTATTTCCTCGAATGTATGAGGACTCACCAAGTCTTCAAAAAGCCTTCTACTAAACTCTAGGCACGAATAGATGGAGAATCACCGAGCCCTACATTATGAGACAATGTAGGCCAAAACTATGTGTTAGTACTAGGATTGTACTAAGTATGATAGCAATGCACCAAAACATATAAATATGTTAAAACGGGACATTTTCATAAACATGCAATGACCAAGCTAAAACATGAAGAAAAGGTTAGCAACACAAATCATAAACCATGGTCAAAGTAAGCTAAACATCTTTACATCACATGAGAAAATATCTTAAAGACACTTTAATTCTTTGTTTGTAGGAAGTAGCCTTAACCGACATGTAAGACCATGTGAACTATCAATATGGAATTCGGTGTCTAACCCCACACCGATAGGGCCATCCTACTTGCCAAAGTAGGACCCTTTACTTAATATATAGCTTACATGGATCCACTAGCTAGTGTCTATCATAGACCATCATCCTATGGTGGCACATAGTTTATGGGACATGGGTAATCGCCACGTGTCCACTCGGTGCTAAGCATAATTCCCACGGATTAGACATAGTTCATTTATCATAAGTAGACATGGGTAATCGCCTCTTGTCTATCATTAGTCATAAGTTCATTATTAGTAGACATGGGTGATCGCCTCTTGTCTACATTAGGGAACATGGGTGATCGCCTCTTGTCCCTTCATTAGAATAGCTCCTTAATCATCGATTCAAATTTACTTGAGCCAGCCTTTCAACAACTTATGAATCATTATATGTGAGAAAACCTTTCACATTCATGGGTTGAGTAATATATGAGAATTCCTTTCATAACTCAACAACAATATCAACATATCATAACTTTGATGCTTCAATCTCAAAGCACACTTAATTCGTCATTAGCTTCATAAGAGACATGCATGATTTCATAAACTTCATCTTTACATAGTTCATCATGCTCATAACTTACAAATCATAGAGTTCACATGGGTTCATAAGAATTCGTCTTAAATCATGCAATTCAATGCAAACACATGCTTAGAAAACCATAAACAAGGCAATTTGACCTTAATTGAAGGAGCACACATAATAGAGGAAAATCATAGTTTTTGATTGAACATTCTTTCTTTCATAAAATCCATCCTTAGGTCATTCACAATCTCATCATGAAAAGTCTTAGCGTAGAAATCATAATTCATGCATGGATTCATAGAGATTTCATATAATTCATCACTTTATAATTCAACCCACCAACAAAGCATAAATTTTTGAAATTGGGGGAATTGGCATGGGTTCATGGGGATTCATCTCGATTCATGAAATTCAACTCAATTCATGTTGCATAGTTCATAAAACAATCAATTCAATCAACATTGAAAGAACCCATGATATAGAAGAAAACCCTTACTTCAATTGAGGAATTTCTAAATTGAAAATTAGAGATTTTAGGGATTCCATGGAGAAAAGGGCTCCATGGATGAAAACTATCATACCTTAGAGTCTCAATTCCTTAAGCAATTGATGAAGAAAAGCTTGATTTCTTGAACCCTAGCTTGCCATCTTCTTCTTCTTCTTCTAATTTCTAGAGAGAGAAATATTTGAGAGAGAAATATTTGGGGAAACTTGTAAATGATTTTGGAAGGGTAGATTTTTTTATTAAAAAGGCTTATATAGTGTTAGGAGTAGTTATAAACCGACCTAGATTAGTGAATAGGCCATTAGGTGAAAAGACCAAACAATCCCTCTTTAAAATTCTACCAATGACCCCATTTACTTCATGACCTACGGTTGGTAGGTCAACCTACTCCCCGTAGATGACCAACCGTAGGTCACACTGCCTAAGCCCCCAAAAATTATACAAATTTTCTCTCCCAACCAGTAGCATCCATGGCTCCCTCCCATACTTGACCTACGATTGGTAGGCCAACCTACTAATGGTAGGTCAAGTCGTAGATCACCCAAATCAATTTTTTTCCAATTTCTTCCCTTAGGCAGCCCCATCTACGGTTCCTACCCCCTTGACCTACTGTTATAAGTCCACCAACGATTAGTAGGTCAAGTATTAGGTCACTAAAGTTTTCAAAAGTTGGAATTTTCATTCATTTCGAATCCGGGATGTTACATTATCTCCCCCTTGGGAACATTCATCCTCGAATGAGAATCAAGACATCATAAGGAGGGTAAGAAACAAAAGCTAACAACCCAACCTAGAATGCAATCACATAAATGCACATATCCGAGGAGAAAAACATCAAATCCAAGCTGAAGCATGTTCAACACATCATTTAATGAACACTTTATGCACCTCATACTCAATGCACATAATCATAGATAAATCAATCAAGCTAGCTCATTTTCTCATAATTAGACTCTTCATGAACATGCATAATCAAGGAATCATGGAAATAACTAAGACACATGAAACCAAAAGGATGAACCATGAGGAACAAGATACCTCAAGCTAGAGTAGGATTGGAGGAAAAGAGATGAGGATATCGGGACATCATATTGGCCTCGGCCTCCCAAGTAGCACCTTCAACTAATTGATTCCTCCAAAGAACCTTCACGGAAGCAACTTCTTTATTTCTTAACTTTCGGACTTGCCGGTCTAAAATCTCAACCGGAACTTCTTCATAGGAAAGACTACCTTTTATGCCAAGATTCTCTAATGGCACTATAGATGTCGGATCACCAACACATTTCTTCAATAATGAGACATGGAAAACCAAATGCACCGATGCCAAATCATTAGGAAATCAAGTTCATAAGCAACCTTACCAACACGTCTCAAAATTTGATATGGGCCTACATAATGGGGACTAAGCTTCCCTCTCTTCCCGAATCTCATTACACCCTTCATGGGTGAAATTTTCAAGTAAACCCAATTACCAACATCAAATTCTAATTCTCTCCTTCTAACGTCGGCATAGGACTTTTGTTGACTTTGAGCCATTTTCAACCTTTCTCTAATAAGTCAAACTTTCTTCATAGCCTCATGTACCAACTCGGGACCTATCAAAGCAACTTTACCAACTTCAAACCAACCTATAGGAGATCTATACCTCCTTCCATAGAGAGCCTCAAACGGAGCCATGCCAATACTAGAATGGTAGCTATTATTATAAGCAAACTCAATCAAAGGAAAATGATCATCCCAATTACCCTTGAAATAAATTACACAAGCTCTCATCATATCTTCCAAAGTTTGGATAGTACTCTCTGCTTGCCCATCGGTTTGAGGACGAAAGGCCGTACTAAGCTTGACATGAGTACCAAGACCCTTTTGGAAGGATTTTCGAAATTGAGAAGTGAATTGTGCACCACAATCGGAGATAATAGATAAAGGCACTCCATGCAATCTAACCATTTCCCTCAAGTACAACTTAGCATAGTCCTCTGCCGAATAAGAAACCTTGACGGGAATGAAATGAGCTGATTTCGTCATACGATCCACAATAACCCAAATCAAATCATATTATCGTTAGGTGCGTGGTAAACCAACAATAAAGTCCATATTCACATCTTCCCACTTCCAAGTAGGAATACTAACATCTTGGGAAAAACCTCTCGGCTTTTGATGCTTAACCTTCACTTTTTGACAATTAGGACACTTAGCCAAAAATTCCGCAATATTCTTCTTCATCTCATTCTACTAATAGACCTCCCGCAAATCACGGTATGTCTTGGTAGCTCGCGGGTGAATGGAATATCGAGAACTATGAGCTTCCAATAAAATTTGTCCTCTTAAGTCATCTACATCGGGAACACACAAACGACCTTGATATCGAAGCACACCATCTCCCCCTTGGGAGAAAGCCTCAACGGACTTCTTGAGCACCACTTCCTTCAATTCAACCAAATTAGGATCAAGATCTTGCTTAGTCTTCACATCTTGCACAAAAGACGATTCGAAACTATTATGAACCATAACACCACCTTTAGTGGAATCAACTAACCGAACACCCAATCGGGCCAATCCATGAACATCACAAACCAACTCTTTCTTACCATCCTCAACATGAGCAACACTACCCATAGACAACCAACCAAGAGCATCCGCCACCACATTAGCCTTGCCGGGGTGATAGAGGACACTCATGTCATAGTCTTTTAACAACTGAAGCCACCTCCTTTGGCGAAGATTCAGATCTTTTTTTTTAAACACATATTGCAAACTCTTATGGTCGGTAAAAATGTCAACATGCACTCCATACAAATAATGCCTCCAAATCTTAAAGCAAACACAACCGCCGCTAATTCTAAGTCATGAGTAGGATAGTTCTTTTCATGAATCTTGAGCTGCCTTGAAGCATAAGCAATAACTTTTCCATTTTGCATAAGAACACATCCCAACCCAATTCTCGAGGCATCACAATAAACCACAAACCCATCGGACCCTTCCGGTAAGGTCAATAATAGAGCCGAAGTAAGTCTATCTTTCAATTCTTGAAAACTCTTCTCACATGCTTCGGACCAAATGAACTTAACCTTCTTTTGAGTCAAAGCCATCAATGGGGAAGCAATTGAAGAAAACCCTTCAACAAACCTCTTATAGTAACCGGCCAAACCCAAGAAACTACGAATATCCGAAGGTGATAGAGGTCTAGGCCAATTCCTAACCGCATCCGTCTTCTTAGGATCTACCTCAATACCCTTACCGGAGACAATGTGACCAAGAAAAGCCATGGACCTTAGCCAAAACTCAGATTTATTAAACATCGCAAAGAGTTGATGGTCCTTGAGGACTTGCAATAAAATCCTCAAATGGTCGGCATGCTCACCCTCACTCCTTGAGTAAATCAAAATATCATCTATGAGCACAATCACAAACATGTAAAGATATTGTCTAAACACCCTATTCATCAAATCCATAAATGTGGCCGGAGCATTTGTCAACCCAAACGACATCACTAGGAATTCATAATGGCCATATCTACTCCGGAAAGCCATTTTCATAATATCATCTTCTTTAGCCCTCTATTGGTTATAACCCGAACGAAGATCGATCTTAGAAAAGTAACTATCCCCTTGAAGTTGATCAAACAAGTCATCTATTCTTGGAAGAGGATACTTATTCTTAATGGTAACCTTGTTCAATTGGCGGTAGGCAATGTACATACGAAGTGAACCATCCTTCTTCCTTACAAACAAGACCGGAGCACCCTATGGAGAAATACTTGGTCGGATGAAACCCTTATCCAACAAGTCTTTCAATTTCTCTTTTAGTTCCTTAAGTTCCACCGGAGCCATTCTATATGGAGGAATAGAGATAGGTTGCGTATCTGGGAGAAGGTCAATACCGAAATCTATTTCCCTTTTGGGAAGAACACCAGGTAGATCATCGGGAAACAATTCCAGAAACTCATTAACAATGGGGACCGACTCAAGAGTAGGGGTTTCAGAATCCACATCCCTCACCCTAACAAGATGGTATATGCACCCCTTAGAAATCATCTTTCTAGCTTTAAGACATGACACAAATTGACCTTTAGGCATAGAACTTCCCCCCTTCCACTCTAGTAAAGGCTCATTTGGGAATTGAAACTAGACCACTCGGGTCCTACAATCAATTGAAGCGTAACAAGAATGAAGCCAATCCATCCCAAGGATAACATCAAAATCTAACATATCAAGCTCTACAAAATCAACATGAGTGACTCTACGGGATAAGGAGACGGGACAATTTCTATAGACTCTCCTAGCCACAATGGATTCACTAATCGGAGTAGAGACATGAAAAGGATCGAACAACACATTCGGAACAACATCAAACCTCATAGCCACATATGGCGTCACAAAAGACAAGGTAGCACGGGGATCAAGCAAAGCATAAACATCAAAGTGAAAGAATTTCAACATACTGGTAACCACATCGAGAGAACCATCTTGCTCATGGCGAGCTTGAAGTGCATAGAATCAGTTTTGCTTTGATTTCCACTAGAACCCGATGGATTTTGAGGTTGAGTTTGTCGAAGATTATCCCCTTCATTTTTAGCTACTAAGGACAATCCCTTATCTTGTGATCCATCTTGCCACAACCAAACCATGCATTAGAACCGGCTAGACATTTAACCTCATGGTTTTTTCCACACTTAGCACAAGTAGTCGATGAAAAACCACCACCATATCCTCCTTGAGGCTTAGGGTTAGACACCCTATCCTTGTTGGACTTAGGAGGATCATTGGAGGAACCTTGACCGGAAAACCTTTGTCTAAATCTAGAACGACCATGTCCATCAGACCTTGAATGTGAGAAATTACCATCACCGGTCTTAGCCCTCTTTGCCTCTATAGACCTTTCCTTAAGTTTCTCCTTTTCTATTTGTTGAGAATGCACCATGAGACAAGAAATATCCATGTCATTGACAAGCATGGCGGTACGACATTCCTTGACCACCATTTTGGACACTCCCGAAACGAACTTACTCATTCTTACCCTAGGATCGGAAACCATAGTAGGAGCATATCGGGACAATTTAGTGAACTTCAAAGCATACTCCTTCACACTCATGCTTCCTTGACGAAGGTTAATGAACTCAAGCACCCTTGCCTCCCTCATCTCAAGGGGAAAGAACCTATCAAGAAACGCAACCTTGAACTTCTCCCAATCAAGAGGACCCGCATCATCTGCCCTCTTACTCTTCCATTGCTCAAACCACACTTGAGCCACACCCTTAAGTTGATAAGCGGCCAACTCTACCTTTCCTCCGGCGTCACACCCATGATTATTAGCACCTTGTACACCTCATCAATGAACTCTTGAGGATCCTACTCAACCTTAGAACCATTAAATTCCTGAGGGTTCATTCTGGTGAAGTCCCTCACCCTTGATGCCGCCGTACCCACATTTGGGTTAATAGGAGCCACAACCTCTCTATTGGCTTGAGCCATCATGGCTTGAGCCAATACTTGAAAAGCAGCCTTAAACTCCGCATCGGCCAATGGGTCGGCCGACACTTGAGGAGCTTGAGGAGGAGCTTGTTGTTCCACATTCTCTCCCGCATTTCTTCTAGCATGAGCTCTTCGGGTAGCCATATACTAAAAAGAATAGGATATGGGTTAGGAGAGAGACATATAGAGTAACACTCTATCGCACGACTTAAGAGTAATGAAAGAAGTGGAATTTCCTACACGTTTTATAGCCTCTCATTCATAAATGTGGCGCGCTTCTTCTCATGAACAAGACTCTACTCGACGTGGCTTATGAGACATCCTAGGTTCTTTCTAAAACCTTGTGCTCTGAATACCAAGTTTATCACGACCCAAGGTACCCCCTAGACGTGACATGGCGTACAAGTCCCCGAAATGCCTCATACAAGCCACTTAACATACATACATACAAGATCATAAAGATTTAAGAGTTCAAAAGACAATGTCATATCAAAGCTTTTAAGAAAGTAGCGCAAGTGTACATCACATGTCTCCAAACCAATATATCATAAGAATGAGATATAACATTTGGGACGTAACCTAATACAATGTCAAAATGAAAGAACATAGAAGTAAGAACAACAAGGCTATGTCCTCGAATGTTTGAGGACTCACCAAGTCTTCCAAAAACCTTCTACTAATCTCTAGCAACAAATAGATGGAGAATTGCTGAGCCCTACATTATGAGACAATATAGGATAAAAGTATGCGTTAGTACGAGGAATATACTAAGTATGATAGCAATGCATCAAAACATCTAAACATGCTAAAATGAGACATTTTCATAAACATGCAATGACCAAGCTAAAACATTAAGAAAAGGTTAGCAGTACAAATCATAAACCATGGTCAAAGTAAGCTAAACATCTTTACATCACTTGAGAAAATATCTTAAAGATACTTTAATTCTTTGTTTGTGGGAAGTATCCTTAACCGACATGTAAGACCATGTGAGCTATCAACATGGAATCCGATGTCTAACCCCACACCGATAGGGCCATCCTACTTTCCAAGGTAGGACCCTTTACTTAATATATAGCTTATGTGGATCCACTAGCTAGTATCTATCGTAGACCATCATCCTATGGTGGCACATAGTTTATGGGACATGGCTAATCGCCACTTGTCCACTTGATACTAAGCATAATTCCCATGGATTAGACATAGTTCATTTATCATAAGTAGACATGGGTAATCACCTCTTGTCTATCATTAGTCATAAGTTCATTATTAGTTGACATGGGTGATCGCCTCTTGTCTACATTAGGGAACATGGGTGATCGCCTCTTGTCCCTTCATTAGAATAGCTCCTTAATCATCGATTCAAATTTACTTGAGCAATACTTTCAACAACATATGAATCATTATATGTGAGAAAACCTTTCACATTCATGGGTTGAGTAATATATGAGAATTCCTTTCATAACTCAACAACAATATCAACATATCATAACTTTGATGCTTCAATCTCAAAGCACACTTAATTCATCATTAGCTTCATAACAGATATGCATGATTTCATAAACTTCATCTTTACATAGTTCATCATGCTCATAACTTACAAATCATAGAGTTCACATGGGTTCATAAGAATTCGTCTTAAATCATGCAATTCAATACAAATACATGCTTAGAAAACCATAAACAAGGCAATTTGACCTTAATTGAAGGAACCCACATAATAGAGGAAAATCATAATTTTTTATTGAACATGCTTTCTTTCATAAAAACCATCCTTAGGTCATTCACAATCTCTTCACGAAAGTCTTAGCTTAGAAATCATAATTCATGCATGGATTCATAGAGATTTCATATAATTCATCATTTTATAATTCAACCCACCAACAAAGCATAGATTTTCGATATAGGGGCAATTTGCATGGGTTCATGGGGATTCATCTTGATTCATTAAACTCAACTCAATTCATGTTCCATAGTTCATAAAACAATCAATTAAATCAACATTGAAAGAACCCATGACATAGAAGAAAACCCTTACTTCAATTGGCGATTTCTAACTTGAAAATTAGAGATTTTAGGGATTCCATGGAGGAAAGTGCTCCAAGGATGAAGACTATCATACCTTAGAGTCTCAATTCCTTAAGCAATTGATGAAGAAAAGATTGATTTCTTGAACCCTAGCTTGCCCTCTTTTTCTTCTTCTTCTAACTTCTAGAGAGAGAAATATTTGAGAGTGGAGAGTTTGGGGAAACTTGTAAATGATTTTTGGAAGGGTAGATTTTTTTATTAAAAAGGCTTATATAGTATTAGGAGTAATTATAAACCGACCTAGATTAGTGAATGGGCCATTAGGTGAAAAGACCAAACAATCCCTCTTTAAAACTCCACCAACGACCCCACTTACTTCATGACCTATGGTTGGTAGGTCAACCTACTGCCCGTAGGTGACCAACCGTAGGTCACACTGCCTAAGCCCCCAAAAATTATAAAAATTTTCTCTCCCAACCAGTAGCATCCACGGCTCCCTCCCATACTTGACCTACGATTGGTAGGTCAACCTACTAATGGTACGTCAAGTCGTAGATCATCTAAATTAATTTTTTTCCAATTTCTTCCCTTAGGTAGCCCCATCTACGGTTCCTACCCCCTTGACCTACTATTGGTAAGTCCACCAACGATTAGTAGGTCAAGTAGTAGGTCACCAAAGTTTTCAAAAGTTGCAATTTTCGTTCTTTTCGAATCCGGGGTGTTTCAACATTAGCTCTGTACAAGTGAGATTGATGAACCTGGGGCTATGATACCAACTTTTCACGACCCAATTTCTTGAGTCATGACGGAATGTACTATAACCCACCAGTAGGTAAGCCAACCCGTAACCCAGAATATCAAGAAATGGGTGTAAGGGTAGAAGCTAAATAAAAGCAACAATAAATATCGAATTATAAAGAACAACAGAAGTAAACCAAATGATATATATGATAAAAGATCCCTCCCAGAACCTGAAAGTCACAAGTACTGAGCTTCTAAAATAAAAGAGTACAAGTCCCAAAAGTGGACCCAAAATGTAAGGCTTGTCTCGAAAAGCAAAAGACGAGCCAAAAAAATACAGATAGAGACAAGAAAGTCCAGGATGCCATGTTCTCACCCTCACCTCCAAACTGAAGCTGCAACAAGCGTGAATCTTAGTGCTGGTAATTGGTGCTCGGAGCTACATCACAAAATAGATGCAAAGTGTAGTATGAGTACCAAAATAATAGGTACTTCGTAGGCATCATGAGCTGACAAAGCAAGAAAAGTAAAAGCAATAAGAAATGATAGAATCTAAACACAATTAGAAGTCAAGAGCAGAAAGCAAAAAGGAGTGTGAACGAGTGTACTAAGAAAAATATAAAATAAGTACAACTAACTAAACCTTGATGGGCTCCCATAAACCCAAAAGGTACACTCATGCTCAAGTTAAAGTAAAAATATGAGCGGACCCCATAAGCCTGACAGGTGCACAAAAGTGCTAGGAACTAAATCGAAAACTTGAAGATAGTACTAGAACTTCCACAGCGTACCATGGACTACAACCGCAGTACATGCATCCCATGATCCAATGAAGTAACCCAGCCAAACCTTTAATCTTATCAAAGGGGACATAAGACAACATCTCCAAGTTAGAACTCTAATCCGATCAAAAGGAGACATGAATAGGACCTCCCAGTCAGAACTCTAATCGGATCAAAGAAAAGTGTGAATCAGGATCTCCTAGTCAGAATTCTAATCAGATAAAAGGGAAATACGAGCGGGGATGAAAACCAACTGAAAGTAGGTGCATACGGGAGCCTCAAATCAGGAGTAATAATAGAGTATACGGGCTTGAACCATAGAAAATGAACTCCAACGACTCCAAATTCCATTACCAACACCACACTGGTCCAACCATAGTGCGAAAATATCATAAACTCGTCAGGACCCACTCCAGCTCCTATTTCACAAATCGATGCCGAATCACTAATAAGCCCACAACTGAGAGCGTAACTGTTGAGTCGATCTCAAGGATAAAACCAATACTAAGGATTATTCTATTAGACCCAAATCTACTACATCAGTTTATAGCGAGCTGAGCCATCCGAACAATGTCGGAGGAAAATAAGGCCAAGCATCTCCAAATAACGCAAATGTATGACAATCACTATCTAAGCCTAGACTAAAGCCACACATACTCAAAATCCACATAACAATAACTACCAAGGCATACCACAAAATAAGGATGATAAGAAATAAACAATTGATATGCTTTCAACCCTGAAAAGCCCGACAAATGACCTAAAGCATGGATTCTAAGTAATCTAGCATGAACAACTAGGTACCCTCCCCAAATTCACACGAATCATCATGGTTTCACATAATCAAGCTTAATCTAATGAAAGAGAAGTTGTAGCCTACCTTTAGGCAGAACGTGTGCGCTCTAAATCATGACTCTAGAGTTTTTCCCTTTCGAATGACCTTTGAACGCTTCCATGCTATCAATAATAGAATCACAATATTAATACGGTCATTGAGACACTAAATTCACATAAAACAAAGATGGACCCAAATTAGAGTCAAAATAGGGAATGTGGGACCTGCGCTAGAAATTCTGGAATTGACTCCATCAATAGGTTCTAATTAACTCCCTGAACTTGTGTCCCAAAATGGAACAGAATTCGGGCTCAAAAATTTGAGAAATCAGCACATGCAAATCAGCCCAAAGAAACACCATAAGAGGCCACTAGAGGTTAGAAGAGTGAGGAATTAACTCCAAAATGATACTACAACACACTCCCCAAAGTCCCCATGAAAAGTTATAACATTTCCCAGGAATAACAATCGAAATTAGAATCTCCGAAATCCAACTTGAAATAATGGGGAAGAAGACCCTCAAACGGTCTTATTTCAAATGATGGTGTCGCCTAAACGACCACTAATTCCGCTTAAGCGGCTGTGGGAAGACAGGAGGGCCTCGCTAAAGTGAGCCCCTAGCCGTTAGAGCGGAAGTTTCTTAACTGATGCTAGGGTCACTTAAGTGACATGCCCTGATCTGGGTAGGCTCGCTTAAGCTAGCCAGGGCCGCTAAAGCGGATGCCACCTTGCTGGCTTAGCCAGCTAAAGTGGAGCCTTGACCGCTAAAATAGAGGCTACTAAAGTGATGCCAGGGCCACAAAAGAGGGGGGGACCAGCATCAGGCACCAGATATTTCAAGCTAAGTCCCCCGGACTCCGCTCAGTGCGTTTAAATGAAATATGCTACCCTTCTAAATTTTGCATTACAGACTCAACAGAGATGTGAAAACTTCCAACTGAGGTCATATCAAACAAAAACTGGGTCGCACACCCAAGCTCCATTTTAAGCTAAATTTTATAATGGGGCTTAGAATGAGCCTGAAAGACTTAGGATCCGCACAAAAGATCCTTCTAGACCAAACTCGACGTTCTGGAGATAACATAATCATTAGAATCGCATTCCAAGGACGTTTTATTGGATTTTTGATCGAACTAAACCATTCAAACTTTGGAAGCTCCAAAATATAGAACATTGCACAAAACTCAAGCGAACGACCAGATGACCAAACTGTCAGTTCCAACAAGTCACATATGACTTGGGGTTGCTACAAGAAATCTCTAAACACTGAAAAGATCAAAAAATAGAGGAAATGATCTGGAGGGTCATTACAACATCTACTACTAAAATGACATTCATTCTCAAAAGTCAATGGACTTAAAAGTTGGAAGGCACAAAAAGATAAAAGTACTGGGCCCAATTCTATGACAGACCCTCATACACCCTCTTAGAGCGAAGAACGCCAACATAGAACTCAGGCTAAGAAAAAATCCTCAAGTTCACTTCAAAACTCCAAATACTCCTCCAATTTCCTTTTGGGCTCCAGCTCTCACCCAACTAAACCAACTTTGACTTAAAGTACCAGATTTATCTGAGATACACAGATACCGCACCGAAACCACCGAATTGAGCAAACTCAAAATAATGGCAGATGCAACCCAACTCACAAATTGAAACACTTGCCTTATGCTCCAATTCCAACATGTACTAGTCATTAGGAGCGTCCTATTGGTCCCTAGCTATACTGAACATCTCCAGCACCATCTGAATCTTGCCTACAAACCCACACCACACATACCTCAAAAGAATTGCATACTCCACCTGAACATCAGGGAATTACAACTACCAAAATAAGGAACTCAACCCAGGGCAAAGCTCAAAATCCAATCCCAACTCCTAAAACCAATAATTGAAGCTAAAAAACAACCTTCTGAAACTGAACACTTTACACCAAAGGATGATTATCCCACGAATGACAAGGCTACATTGAGCCCAGCTCCAGTGACCTTCTCCTACTAAGGGAACTTCTAGAAAACCAACACCACTAGCCCACGAACTACTCAGCACCCATAAATCTGAGCCAACCACCTTAATTCAAGGAAAACCAAGTCGCTAGGTGACCTATGAACATAGTCAACCAGTTGTTAATGACCTAAGAAGTACAAACCCCCAACAATAATCACTGCAAGCTAAACCATATGATGCAAGCAAACCTCACATCATAAACATATACAAAATCACATATTCCACGACTTACTTTGACCCCATCTGTTAGATAAACCTTCTAAGAAATATTTCTTCCTCTAACTGAGGCTAAAATCTTAAGCCATAAATGAAAACCACTAATCTGATTCCAAATCACAAGCCTAACCTCGAGAGCTAGCCACACCATGCTGTAAAACACCAACAATACCAAGGTGCAATAGGAAATCACATGTCTAATTCTGGGATAGCTTTAACCAAGCACCAAAACCACCCGAAATAGACAACCTAAATAGATCAAACAAGCGAATCACAACTTCACACCCGAGCATAAGATTGGCGCAAAGGAAAGAAGCAACCCTCTAAGACTACCACTATACTATGGAAGGCCATACTACCCTTCACATGACTCTGACAACCATCAATCCCCCAACCATCCAAAAGAAAGACACTCAATAACCTTCTAAGCTGACTAGTTTCAACAACATAAGAAATTTCAAATTGGGTAAATTTGGTCTAGCCACCTATCAAACAAGGGTCGACATCACCACAAAAGCATACCGCAAGGGTGGCAAAAGGAAAACTAACTATTCTGACAATAATATCATAACAAAGTAACCAAATACAAATGCACAGATAGTTACTCAACCACCACTCCCAATCACAGAAACACGACCTAGTTGATCCAATACTAAAGAAATCAACTTTAGAAACTAAAACACAAACACATAATCCCATATAAGGCAAGCACAACAATCAGAAGACAAACAACAAGTCAAGTAGGCACATAGGGGTGTGAAAACCCCAAATCCTCACAACAAAAGAAGTAAGAGATAAAACCATGAAATTGTACAAATACTACGATACTTGGAGCCTCGACCTCTGGCCGACATACAAAAACATAAACCAGATCGTGTTTGATCTCAACCCGAACACTAGAAGTACATCCAGCACCACTTAGGGCACCACCTCTGACCAAAGGTGCCGTCAACCCAAGAGACTGACCCAACTGATTATATCTCACCATGGTCCTATGCTGGGAACATGCTCTGTCACGACCCAAAGTACCCCTAGACGTGACATGGCATATAAGACCCCGAAAAGCCCCATACAAGCCACTTAGCATACATCATACAAGATAATAGTAGTTAAGAGTTCAAAAGACTATTTCAAATCACTAGATTTGACAAGAGTTGCGGAAGTCTAACATAGTCTCAAAGCAATCTAATACATCAATAGAATGAAATTTGGGACGTAACCCACACAAGTTCAAAAGTAAAATGACATAAAATTGCAAATGTGGCATTGTCCTCTAAGTATGAGGACTCACCAAGTCTTCTTAGTCACAAGTACAACGATCTATCCACGAATGGAGGGAGAAGAGTCGTCACACCCTATATTAGTGAAACAATGTAGGTAAGAGTATGCGTTAGTACATAAAATGTACCAAGTATGATAATTATGCATAGAGGTTGTAAAACCATGCTAAAAAGGAGATATACATAAGATGAAATGATCAAGTTAAATCCTAATATGACATGATAGAAAACATGAGTTAAAAACCACGGTCAATGCAAGGAAATCATCTTAAAACAACACATACTTGAAATACCTTTTTTGGAAGTAACCCTAGTTCATTATGTGGGAAATGAGCCTTAATCGACATAGACCATGTGAGCTATAATATGGAATCCGGTGTCTACCCCACACCGAAAAGAGGTGTCCTTACTTGCCAAGGTAAGAACCATAACTTCAAGCTTAAGTGGATCCACTAGCTAAAATCTATCTAAGACAACCTATCATGGCATATAGTTATGGGATAAGGAGATTGCTACTAGAAACCCGGCCTCTACTATGAGAGAGATTCCATTAGATATCCTCTCGGTGCTAAGCATAAATCCCACGGAATAGTCATAATTCATAGCTTATCTCATCATTAGTAGACATGGGTAATCACCTCTTGTCTCATTATTCATGGAAAGCACATCAAATAGTCAATCCAAGCTAAAGTTCATTAGAATAGCTCCTTAATTCTTGATTCAAAGTTTAGTTGAGAAAACCTTTCAGCCCTTATGAATCCACTACAACAAAAGCACCTTTTAGCGGCAATAAAAATACACAATAACAAAGAAGGCTAAAGTCTTTACCGGCGTTAGTTAATTGCCATTGGATCCAATGTCGCTAAAGGCTTTAGGGACATTTACAAAGAGTGTTAATTGCCGGTAAAAATACATTTTTAGTGGCAATTAGGCTATTGCCAGTTATTAATTGTTGCTAAAGATCATTTTTGGTGTAGTGATCCTTTATGTGAGAAAATCCTTTCAATACCACAATAACAACACTACCTGAACCCACAACCTCAACCTACGGTTCATCCATGAAATGACGGCTCGTAGATCAACTCGTACATCACCAAAATTCCACTACTGCAACACTTTGCTCACCAACTGCTCCGAAAGCCTATTTCCTGTAAAATTAAACAAAAATACCATCACATCTAATAAGAAAATGCCTAAGAAGTATGCAAAACTCTAAGTTTAATGCATCAAAAGTACTGTAACTCAATGGTACAACATTAGTATTGGTTTAGATTAACTAGGAAAAGACACAAAAGCCCCTCTTAAAATAACTGTTTGATCTCATCTACGGTTCACACCTACAGTCCTGGTAACCCGTAGAAAGATTTAAAAACCTAAATTTTGGACCTTCAAATGACGGGACCTATGTACGGTTTGTTGGCCCTCTTATGGACCATATATACCAACCAAAACTCCCAACTTTGACCCTCCAAATTTCACTAACTCTGGGACTCACCTACAAGACCTATCTACGACTCGTAGAAGGAGTGACGGACCGTCTTGTTGAATTGTCAAAAGAATACTAGGACTTGAATTTTAGAAAATATTTTCCCCATCATCTATGGTTGCCATCCACGGTCCGTAGGTCGCCCTACCAACCGTAGGTAGGAGTCGTAGATACAGCCTACAACCCAAAACTTTTATTTTCCTTCTTTTTTGAGTCTGAGGTATTACAATATCTCCCCCTTGGGATCATTCATCCTCGAATGGAACTCAAGACATCATAAGAAGGATAGGAACTAAATCTAACAGCCCAACATGAATGCAATCACATAAATGCACATATACGAGGAGCAAACATCAACTCCAAGCTAAAGCATGTTCAAAGCATCATCTCATAAGGTCTATATGCAACTCATACTCCAATGCACATAAATATGAAAAAGTCAATCAAGATAACTCATTTTCTTAAAAATTAAGCTTTTCATGAACATGCCTAAATGAGGAAATCATGGGAATATCTAAGATACATAAGACCAAAAGAGTGAACCACGAGGAACTAAGTACCTCAAGCTAGAGTAGGGATGGGAGGGAAAAAGATGAGGATAACGGCACATCCTATCAGCCTCGGCCTCCCAAGTAGAACCCTCAACTGACTGATTCCACCAAGGAACCTTTACAGAAGCAACTTCTTTATTTCTCAACTTTTGCACTTGCCGATCCAAAATCTTAACCGGAACCTCTTCGAAAGAAAGACTCTCTTTTATACCAAGACTCTCCAATGGCACTACAGATGCCAGATCACCAACACATTTCATCAATAAGAAGACATGGAAGACCGGATGAATCGATACTAAAGCATTAGGCAAATCAAGTTCATAAGCAACCTTACCAATTCACTTTAAAATCTTATATGGGCCCACATAGCGGGGACTAAGCTTTTCTTTCTTCCCAAACCTTATTACACCCTTCATGGGTGAGATTTTAAAGTAAACCCAATCATTAACATCAAATTCTAGATCTCTTCTTCTAATATCGGCATAGGACTTTTGTCGAATTTGATCCATTTTCAACCTTTCTCTAATGAGCCGAACTTTCTCCATAGCCTCATGTACCAATTTGGGACCTATCAAGACAACTTTGCCAACCTCAAACCAACCTATAAGAGATCTACACCTCCTACCATAAAGAGCCTCAAATGGAGCCATACCAATACTCGAATGATAGCTATTATTATAAGAACACTCAATCAAAGGCAAATGATCATCCCAATTACCCTTGAAGTCAATCACACAAGCTCTCAACATATCTTCCAAAGTTTGGATAGTATGCTCCGCTTGCCCATCGGTTTGAGGATGAAAGGTCGTACTAAGTTTAACACGGGTACCAAGGCCCTTTTAGAAAGATTTCCAAAATTAAGAAGTGAATTGAGTACCACGATCGAATATAATGGATAGGGGCACTCCATGCAACTTAACCATCTCCCTTAGGTACTACTTAGCATAGTCCTCCGTCGAATAAGAATCCTTGACGGGAATGAAATGAGCTGATTTTGTCATACGATCCACAATAACCCAAATTGAGTCATGTTGTCGCCGGATGCGTCGTAAAAAACCAATGAAGTCCATATTCAAATCTTCCCACTTCCAAGTAGGAATACTAATATCTTGGGACAAACCTCTCAGCTTTTGATGCTCAACTTTTACTTGTTGAAAATTAGAACACTTAGCCACAAATTCCGCAATGTCCTATTTCATCCCATTCCACCAATAGATCTCCCGCAAGTCACGGTACATCTTGGTGACTCTCAGGTTTATAGAATATCGATAACTATGGGCTTCCGATTAAATCTGCCCCCTCAAACTACACACATTAGGGGCACACAAACGACCTTGATATCGGAGTACTCCATCTCTCCCTTGGGATAAAGTCTCAACGGACTTTTTAAGCACCGCCTCCTTTAACTCCACCAAGATTGGATCAAGACCTTGCTTTGCTTTCACATCCGACAAAAGGATGATTCTGAACTATTATGAACAACAACGCCACCTTCATTAGAATCAATCAATCAAATGCCTAATCGGGCAAATATATGAACATCTCTAACCAACTCCTTCTTATTATCCTCTATATGGGTACCCATGGATAACCGACTAAGGGCATCCTCCACCACATTCGCTTTGCTGGGGTTATAGAGGACATTCATGTCATAGTCCTTCAACAACTCAAGCCACCTCCTTTTCGGAAGATATAGATCATTTTGCTTGAACACATGAAGACGTCAACATGAACACCATACAAGTAATGCCTCCAAATCTTTAGAGCAAACACAACCGCTCCTAGTTCTAAGTCATGGGTAGGATAGTTCTTTTCATGAATCTTAAGTTGCCTTGAAGCATAAGCAATGACTTTCCCATTCTGCATAAGGACACATCCCAACCCAATTCTTGAGGCATCACAATAAACCACAAATTCATTGGACCTTTCCGGTAGATTAACACCGGAGCGGAGGTAAGTCTATCTTTCAATTCTTGGAAACTCTTCTCACATATTTTAGACCATACAAACTTAACTTTCTTTTGGGTCAAAGCTGTAAATGGAGAGGCAATTGAGGAAAACCCTTCAACGAACCTTCTATAGTAACCAGCCAAACCAAAGAAACTTCGAATATCCGAAGAGGATAGAGGTCTAGGCTAACTCTTAACCATATCCGTCTTATTAGGATCTACCTCAATACCCTTACCAGAAACAATGTGACCAAGAAAAGTCACAGACCTCAAACAAAACTCACATTTACAAAACTTTGCAAAAAGTCATTGGTCTTTGAGGACTTGCAACACAACCCTCAAAGAAGTCGTATGCTCATCTTCACACCTTGAGTAAATCAAAATATCATCGATGAACACAATCACAAATATATCTAGGTATTGTCTAAACACCCTATTCATCAAATCCATAAATGCAATGGGAGCATTTATCAAACAAAATGACATTACTATGAATTCGTAATGACCATATCTAGTCCGAAAAGCCATCTTCAGAATGTCATCTTCCTTCACCCTTAATTGGTGATAGCCCGACCGAAAGTCAATCTTAGAGAAGTAGCTTGCTCCATGTAGTTGGTCAAACAAATCATCTATCCTAGGGAGAGGATACTTATTCTTAATAGTAACCTTATTCAATTGACGGTAGTCAATACACATACGAAGTGAACTATCTTTCTTTCAAACAAACAAAATTGGAGCACCCCATGGAGAGATACTCGGTTGTATAAAGCCCTTATTCAACAAATCTTTCAATTGCTCCTTTAATTCCTTAAGTTCTGCTGGAGCCATTCGGTAAGGAGGAATAGAGATAGGTTGTGTATTTGGGAGAAGGTCAATATCGAAGTTTATTTCCCTTTCGGGAGGAACACAGGGTAAATCATTAGGAATCACTTTCGGAAACTCAGTAATAATGGGGACCGACTCAAAGATATAGGTTTCAGAATCCATATCCCTAACGCGAACAAGATGGTATATGCAACTCTTTGAAATCATCTTTCTAGCTTTAAGACAAGAAACAAACCGACTCTTAAGCTTAGAATTTCCCCTTTTCCACTCTAGAACGGGCTCGTTTGGAAACTGAAACTTGACCACTCGGGTTCTAAAATCAATAGAAGCATAGCATGAATGCAACCAATCCATCCAAAGAATAACATCAAAATCTAACATATCAAGCTCTACAAGATCAACATGAGTGAATCTATGGGATAAGGAGATGGGACAATAGTAGAAAGATTCAGAAACCTAAATTTTGGACCTTTAAACGACGGGACATATGTACGGTCCGTTGGTCCACTTACGGATTGTACATACCAACCGTAACTCCCAACTTTGACCCTTAAAATTTCACTAAGTCTGGGACTCACCTACGAGACCTATCTATGACTTTTAGAAGGAGTAACGGACCATCCTGTTGAACCGTCAAAAGAATACTGGGACTTGAATTTTATAAAACACTTTCCCCATCATCTATGGTTGCCATCCACGTTCGGTAGGTCCCTTTACCAACCGTAGGTGGGAGCCGTAGATACAGCCTGCAACCCAAAAAATTTATTTTCCTTCTTTTTCGAGTCCAAGGTGTTACAATATCTCCCCTTGGGATCATTCGTCCTCGAATGGAACTCAAGACATCATATGAAGTGTAGGAACTAAATCAAACAACCCAACATGAATGCAATCACATAAATACACATACACGAGAAGGAAACATCAACTCCGAGCTAAAGCATGTTCAAAGCATCATCTCATAAGGTCTATATGCAACTCATACTCCAATGCACATAAATATGAAGAAAACTATAAAGTTAACTCATTTTCTTAATCATGGGAATATCTAAGACACATAAGACCAAAAGAGTGAACCATGAGAAACTAAATACCTCAAGCTAGAGTAGGGACGGAGGGAAAAAGATGGTGATAACGGGACATCCTATCGGCCTTGGCCTCCCAAGTAGCACCCTCAACTAACTGATTCCTCCAAATAACCTTTAAATAAGCAACTTCTTTATTTCTCAACTTCCGAACTTGTCGGTCCAAAATCTCAATCGGAATCTCTTCGTAAGAAAGACTCTCTTTTATACCAAGACTCTCCAATGGCACTATACATGTCAAATCACCTACACATTTCTTCAAAAAGGAGACATGGAAGACTGGATGAATCGATGCTAAATCATTAGGCAAGTCAAGTTCAGAAGCAACCTTACCAATTGGCTTCAAATCTGATATGGGCTCACATAGAGGGGACTAAGCTTCTCTTTCTTCCCAAACCTCATTAACCCCGTAATGGGTGAGATTTTCAAGTAAACCCAATCATTAATTCAAATTCTAGATCTCTCCTCCTAACATCGGCATAGGACTTTCGTCGACTTTGAGCCATTTTCAACCTTTCTCTAATGAGTCAAACTTTCTCCATAGCCTCATGTACCAATTTGGAACCTATCAAGGCAACTTCGCCAACTTCAAACCAACCTATAGGAGATCTGCACCTCCTACCATAAAGAGCCTCAAATGGAGCCATACCAATACTCGAATGATAGTTATTATTATAAGCAAACTCAATCAAAGGTAAATGGTCATCCCAATTACCCTTGAAGTAAACCACACAAGCGCTCAACATATTTTACAAAGTTTGGATGGTACGCTCCCCTTACCCATCGGTTTGAGGATGAAAGTCCGTACTAAGTTTAACACGGGTACCGAGGCCCTTTTGGAAAGATTTCCAAAATTGAGAAGTGAATTGAGTACCACGATCGGATATAATGGATAGGGGCACTCCATGCAGCCTAACCATCTCCCTTTGGTACAACTTAGTATAGTCCTCCACCGAATAAGAAACCTTGACGGGAATAAAATGAGCTGATTTTGTCATACGATCCACAATAACCCAAATCGAGTCATGTTGTCGCCGGGTGCGTTGTAAACCAACAATGAAGTCCATATTCAAATCTTCCCACTTCCAAGTAGGAATACTAATATCTTGGGACAAACCTCCCAGCTTTTGATGCTCAACTTTCACTTGTTGAAAATTAGAACTCTTAACCACAAATTCTGCAATCTCCTTCTTCATCCCATTCCACCAATAGACCTCCCGCAAGTCACGATACATCTTGGTGGCTCGCAGGTGAATGGAATATCGAGAACTATGGGCTTCTGATAAAATCTTCTCCCTCAAACTACCAACATTGGGAACACAAATGACCTTGATATCGGAGTACTCCATCTCCCCCTTTGGAGAAAGCCTCAACGAACCTTTTAAGAACCGCCTCCTTTAACTCCGTCAAGATTGGATCAAGACCTTGCTTTGCTTTCACATCCTACACAACGGATGATTTTGAACTATTATGAACAACAACGCCACCTACATTAGAATCAATCAACTGAACACCCAATCGAGCCAATCTATGAACATCTCTAGCAAACTCCTTATTATCCTCTATATGGGTAATACTACCCATTAATAACCGACTATGGGAATCTGCTACCACATTCACTTTGCTGGGGTGATAGAGGACATTCATGTCATAGTCCTTTTAGAACTCAAGCCACCTTCTTTGGCGAAGATTTAGATCCTTTTGCTTGAACCCATATGGCAAACTCTTATGGTCAGTGAAGACATCAACATGAACACCATACGAGTAATGCCTCCAAATCTTTAAGCAAACACAACCGCTGCTAGTTATAAGTCATGGGTAGGATAGTTCTTTTCTTTAATCTTAAGTTGCCTTAAAGCATAAGCAATGACTTTCCCATTCTACATAAGGACATATCCCAACCCAATTCTTGAGGCATCACAATAAACCACAAATCCATCGGACCCTTCCGGTAGAGTTAATACCAGAGCGGAGGTAAGTCAATCTTTCGATTCTTGGAAACTCTTCTCACATGCTTCAGACCATACAAACTTAACTTTTTTTTGGGTCAAAGCTGTCAATGGTAATTGAGAAAAACCCTTCAACGAACCTTCTATAGTAACCAGCCAAACCAAAGAAACTTCAAATATCCGAATGGGATAGAGGTCTAGGCCAACTCTTAACCACATCCGTCATCTTAGGATCTACCTCTATACCCTTACCAGAAATAATGTGACCAAGAAATTCCACATACCTCAACCAAAACTCGCATTTACTAAACTTTGCAAAGAGTCGTTTGTCCTTGAGGACTTGCAACACAACCCTCAAATAAGTGGTATGCTCATCTTCACCCCTTGAGTAAATCAAAATATCGTCGATGAACACAATCAAAAACATATCTAGGTATTATCTAAACACCCTATTCATCAAATCCATAAATCCAGCTGGAGCATTTGTCAAACCAAACGACATTACTAAGAGCTCATAATGACCATATCTAGTCCAACAAGCTGTCTTCGAAATGTTATCTTCCTTCACCCTCAATTGGTGATAGCCCAATCAAAGGTCAATCTTAGAGAAGTAGCATGCTCCTTGTAGTTGGTCAAACAAATCATCTATCCTTGGGAGAGGATACTTATTCTTAATAGTAACCTTATTCAATTGATGGTAGTCAATACACATACGAAGTGAACCATCTTTCTTTTGAACAAACAAAATTGGAGCACCCCTAGAGAGATACTCGGTCGGATGAAGTCCTTACCCAACAAATCTTTCAATTGTTCCTTTAATTCCTTAAGTTCTACCAGACCCATTCAGTAAGGAGGAATAAAGATAGGTTGCGTATTTGGGAGAAGGTCAATACCGGAGTCTATTTCCCTTTCGAGAGGAACACCATGTAAATCATTGGGAAACATTCTGGAAACTCATTCACAACAGGGACCGACTCAAAGGTGGGGGTTTCAGAATCTATATCCCTAACCCCAACAAGATGGTATATGCAACCCTTAGAAATCATCGTTATAGCTTTAAGACAAGAAACAAACCGACTCTTAAGCATAGAATTTCCCCTTTTCCACTCTAGAACGGGCTCATTTGAAAACTGAAACTTGACCACTCGGGTTCTACAATCAATAGAAGCATAGCATGAATGCAACCAATCCATTCCAAGAATAACATCGAAATCTAAAATATCAAGCTCTACAAGATCAACATGAGTGAATCGATGGGATAAGGAGACAGGATAATTTCTATAAACTCTCTTAGCCACGATAGATTCACCAATAGGAGTAGAGATGGAAAAAGGATCTATCAACACATCCGAAAGAACATCAAACCTCATAGTCACATATGGTGTCACAAAAGATAATGTAGCACCAGTATCAAATAAAGCATAAACATCAAGTTGAAATATTTTCAACATACCTGTAACAACATCAGGAGAACCCTCTTGATCATGTCGAGTTTTGAGTTCATAGAACCAATTTTGCTTGGAAACATTTGAACCCGAACCACTAGGCAGAGTTTGTCTACCTTCTCTTCCCTTAGCCATAAGTGACGGACAATCCCTTATCTTATGACCACTATTATGACAACCAAAGCAACTATCCGTACCAGCTAAGCATTTACCCTCATGTTTCTTTCCACATTTTGCACAAGTAGTCGATGAAAATCCACCACCGTTCCCTCCTTGAGGCTTAGGGTTAGACACCGTATCATTTTTGAATTTAGGAGGAACATTGGAGGAACCTTGATTATGAAACCTTTGTCAAAATTTAGAACAATCATATCCATCGGACGACGAACGTGAAATTCACCATCACCGGTCTTAGCCCTCTTTGTCTCCCTATAATTTTCCTTAAGTTTGTCCTCTTCAATTTGTTGAGCATGTACCATTACATGAGAAATATCCATATTATTGATGAGCATAGCGGTACAACATTCTTTGACCACCATTTCAGATCCTTCCAAAACAAACTTACTCATCCTTTCCCTAGGATCGACAACCATAGTAGGAGCATACCTAGGCAATTGTGTGAATTTCAAAGCATACTCTTTCACACTAATGTTTCCTTGACGAAGGTTGATGAACTCAAGCACCTTTCCCTCCCTCATCTCAAGGGGAAAGAACCTATCAAGGAAAGAAACCTTAAATTTCTCCCAATCAAGAGGACCAGCATCAACCGCCCTCTTTTCCTTCCATTGGTTGAACCAAACTTGAGCAACACCCTTAAGTTGATAAGCGACAAATTTTGCCTTTTCCATCAGCGTCACACTCGTGATCATTAGAACATAGTAAACCTCATCAATGAATTCTTGGGGATCTTCCTGAACCCTAGAACCATGAAACTCTGGAGGATTCATTCTAGTAAAGTATCTCACTCTAGATGCCGCCGCACCCACATTTTGGTTCACGGGGACCACAACCTCCCTATTGGCTTGAGCCAACACGAAACTTGAGGAACTTCTTGTTCCACCTAAACTCTGCATTAGTCACTTGCTCGGCCAAAGGGTCGACCGGAACTTGAGGAACTTCGTGTTCCATATTCTCTCTCACAATCCTCCTAGCATATGCCCTTCAAGTGGCCATATCCTAAAAAGCATTGGATAGGGATTAGGAGAGAGAGACATATAGAGTTAAACTCTATCACACGACTTTAGAGTGATGAAAGAAGTGGAGTTTCCTAAACATAATAGCCTCACATTCATAAGTGTAGTGCGCTTCACACTTATGAAAAAGACTCTACTCGACATGGATTATGAGACATCGTAAGACCTTTCTAAAACCTTGTGCTCTGAATACCTAATTTTGCATGACCTAAAGTACCCCTTAGACGTGACATAGCGTATAAGACCCCGAAAAGCCCCATACAAGCCACTTAGCATACATCATACAAGATAATAGTAGTTAAGAGTTCAAAAGAAAATTTCAAATCACTAGAGTTGACAAGAGAAGCGTAAGCCTAAAATAGTCTCAAAGCCATCTAATACATCAATAGAATGAAATTTTGGACGTAATCCATACAAGTTCAAAAGTAAAATGGCATAAAATTGTAAATGTGGCATTGTCCTCGAAGTATGAGGACTCACCAAGTCCTCTTAGCCTCAAGTACAATGAGTAAAGCTATATATACCAGACACCTCCCAAAATCTGGAAGTCACATGTACAGAACTACTAACAAGAGTACAAGTCCCATACCTGTCGGCTTATATGAGGACTTCCACCGCTTTTTGCCTACATAGACTAATCTCGTAGACCTGAACTTGGTGCTGAAATTTTATACAGCCCTTCCCCTTTTTGAAATCTGAGGTGTTACTTTATACCCTCCCTTGGAACATGCTTCCTCGAATGGAACTCAAGCTGACACAAAAAGAGTAGGGGAGAAACTAACAACCCAACATGAATGCAACGTCATCAAAATACACATAATCAAGGAGGAACATCGACTCCAAGCTATAACATATTCAAGACATCATTTCATAAGGCATACATGCAAATCATGCTCAAATGCACATAATAACGGGAAATCATTCAATTTAAATCAAAATCTCTAAAAACAATTTTCATGAGCATAAGGAAACATGAGAATGACTAAGACATGAGGAACTAAATACCTCAAGCTAGAGTAGGATCAGAGGGAGAGAGATAGGGGATAAGAGGACATCATACCAGCCTCGGCCTCCTAAGTAGCATTCTCAACCTTTTGATTCCTGCACAACATCTTTACAGATGAAACTTACTTGTTTCTTAACGTTTTAACTTGTCGGTCCAAAATCTCAATCAGAATTTCTTCATAAGAAAGTCTCTCCTTTATACCAAGACTCTCCGAAGGTACAATAAACGTTGGATCCCAACACATTTCTTCAACAAGAAGAAATAGAAAATCGAATGCACCGATGCTAAGTCATTAGGCAAATAAAGTTCATAAGCAACTTTACCAATACGCCTCAAAATCTGATATGGGCCCACATAACAGGGACTAAGCTTCCCTTTTTTTCCAAATCTCATTACACCCTTCATGGGTCAAATTTTCAAGTTGACCCAGTCATCAACATCAAATTCTAGATCTCTTCTTCTAACATCGGCATATGACTTTTGTCGACTTTGAGCCGTTTTCTACCTTTCTCCAATAAGCTGAACTTTTCCATAGCCTCATGTACCAAATCAGGACCTATCAAAGCAACCTCACCAATTTCAAGACAACCTATAGGAGATCTACACCTCATACCATAAAGAGCCTCAAATGGAGCCATACCAATGCTTGAATGATAGCTATAATTATAAGCAAACTCAATAAAAGGCAAATGTTCATCTCAATTACCCTTGAAGCCCATGATACAAGCTCTCAACATATCTTCTAATGTTTGGATAGTATGTTGCACTTGCTCATCCTTTTGAGGATGGAAGGCCATACTAAGCTTGACATGAGTACCAAGACCTTTTTGGAAAGACTTCCAAAATTGAGAAGTAAATTGTGTATCACAATCGGAGATAATGGATAGGGAAACTCCATGCAACCTAACCATCTCCCTTAGATTCAACTTAGCATAGTTTTCTGTTTAATTATCAACCTTGACGGGAATGAAATGAGCCAACTTCGTCATACGATCTACAATAACCTAAATCAAGTTATGCTACCGCCGAGTGCGGAGTAAACCAAAAATAAAGTCCTTATTCAAATCTTCCCACTTCCAAGTAGGTATACTAATATCTTGGGACAAACCTCTCAGCTTTTGGTGCTCAACTTTCACTTGTTGACAATTAGGATATTTAGCCACAAATTTTACGATATCCTTCTTCATCCTATTCCACCAATAGACCTCCCATAAGTCACGATACATCTTAGTAGCTCCTGGATGAATGGAATATCGAGAACTATGGGCTTCAATAAAATTTGCTCCCTCAAATCATCAACATTGGGAACACACAAACGACATTGATACCGAAGCACACCATCTCATATGCAAGCAAGTAATAAAGAAAGGTGCTACATAAATGAACTTCATCCAAGGTGTGCCCATATATAGAATCATACTTTGATCCACAAGAATTAAGGCCTTGATAAAAAATGGGGTCACACAAGAATTAAGGGCTCATTGGACAACATACACTCTCTTCCTTTTGACCACTAACCCCTCCAATAGGTACAATCATCTTTCAAGAAGAGAGTTCCATCTTCAGAAAGTATGTCATAATACCATAGTGGATTCTCAATCACTTGGTAGCCTTCAAGAGGGACTACACTTCTATCATGCCAAGAGACACCACTATGTATTTCACCATCATTAGTCATGTCAACATCAAACAAGGGATTATTACTCACAAGTTGATCAACACCAATATTACTTGATAATAAACTATCATTCAAAACACATGTATCAATACTAGGTGGATACAAATTGATTTTACTAGAAGAATCAATTCGGTCATCAATAGGATCAACTAGTGTATCCGCATTCTCAACATGGACATCATCAAAACATGACAAAGAACTACATCGCAATGTAATATCACTCAAGGCACAAATATCAACACTAGGTGGACAAAAATTGATCTTACAAGTAGAATCTATTCGGTCATCAATAGGATCAACTAGTGTATGAGCACTCTCAACAAATACATTATCACTATGTGTCAAAGAATCATTAAGCTCACATGAAATCAAGCTATCACTTATACTCAATTGGCTACTAAACACAATGAATTTCCAAGCTTAAGGAAATGCAAGAATTATCATTGTTACCTTGTAGCTCATAACATGAAGTGTCTTCACCTTGATTGTGCAATTACTTAGGTTCTTCATCATGACGAGTAGTACCCTTCAATAGTCATTCCAACTCATCGGGTGCCATCTCGGTGACTAATTGAATGACCTTTTTAATATTTCCTTTTATTAAAGCAAAACACTCATTTGTGCCCATAGTACGAGGATCCCGATAGCAAAATGATAATGATCCTTTCACCATACCTATAAAACTCAACAAATAAGTTAGTAGACAAATTCCTCACGTCACTCTTTATTTGAACCATCAACTCACCTTCTATGGCATCGTCTCAAAATTGATAGGGAATTAAAATAACATTAAATTAGCAACTACAATTTGAGAGCATTCAATTTCAACATTCAACATACTCTGAGTCTTCCAAAATGAAAAAAGACTAATATTTATACTAAGGAAATAAAGAAGACACTTCTTTGATAATCTTACCTTTAATGAGATAAGGGCCTTATTTGGTTTCCTTCTTTTGTAAATTCTTGAATTCATGACATGGCCAAATTGCACACATGGCCACTTTATTCCTTCTCTTCACATTGATGAACCTTTAACACATTATATGTCTTTATTTGGTGTCCATCAAGCTCCTCTAAATCTTTGATATGATCTATGTTATCCATGTTGTTATCACTCTAGGTTGACCAACATCATTGGTATGAGAGCAAGTGCCTATTAAGGTCTTGCGGATCGATGCAGAGACATTCATTTCCTTAGCAACTACAATTTGAGAGCATTCAATTTCAACATTCAACATACTCTGAGTCTTCCAAAATGAAAAAAGACTAATATTTATACTAAGGAAATAAAGAAGACACTTCTTTGATAATCTTACCTTTAATGAGATAAGGGCCTTATTTGGTTTCCTTCTTTTGTAAATTCTTGAATTCATGACATGGCCAAATTGCACACATGGCCACTTTATTCCTTCTCTTCACATTGATGAACCTTTAACACATTATATGTCTTTATTTGGTGTCCATCAAGCTCCTCTAAATCTTTGATATGATCTATGCTATCCATGTTGTTATCACTCTAGGTTGACCAACATCATTGGTATGAGAGCAAGTGCCTATTAAGGTCTTGCGGATCGATGCAGAGACATTCATTTCCTATCTTCGGGAGGCTCTAGGGAATTCTTAGGAAATTAAATTCTTGACCCATTATCTTATGCTTTCGCTTCGATTAACTTCTAAAATTGCTTCATTATAATCTACTCTCTCTTAGATGAATAGCACAAGGTATTCGATGGACGTGGATAGGTAATCAACACATTCTATTAGAGTTTCAGCACTTGGTCACACTAGAGAGCCTTCATTGGGCACAAACCTTGTGGTCAGGGACGTTCTTCAGTATGCAGAGAGTTTGGGGGTAACCCAGGCACCAACTTGTAATGAACCTCCAGGTCATTTCTATGTTAATGCCTTCTTTCTGTCATTTAGAGCATTTCTGTAGCGAACCCAAGTAATTTATGACTTGCTGGCACTGACTGTTTGGTCGCCTGGTCGTTCGTTAGGGTTTTATGCCTGTTTTTCTGTTTTGGAGCTTTTGAACCATGAAATGATATTTCGGTCATAACTTTAGGTAAACAATCTCAGATGAGAATTCTGACGGTTCCATCAGCTCCGGAGCGACCAAATTAGGCAAGGAGCTTGGGTTGCTCGAGTCCCGGGGTTTCCGGTGTGATTTTGGGGCCAGTTAGCTCTTTAGTCTTTGAAATTTGGTTTAAGCTTGACTTCGGTCAATATTCTTGGAAAACGTGCTCGGATGAAGGTTTTGAGAGCGCGGTTAGTTCTGAAATGCCGAGTCTGGTCTAGATCGACCTTTTGAGAATTATCAGGAGCTTTCGATATGATTTTGAGGCCTTCAGTAGAAATTTGCTAAAATGGCTAAATGGGTGTTGGACCCACTTTTTGTTGAAACGACCTCGTATGGAAATTTTGGCCGTGCCATTGAGTCCAGAATGTCGAATTTGAGGGGGTAGCATATTTCGTTTGCATGCACGGGGTTCCGAATGAATCCCGAGCACCTCGTCAGAGTTTTTGAATTGTCCAAAACTTAGCTGGTGCAGCTGTCAAACTGTAGACTCATTTACTCTCCGCGTTCATAGGATAGGCTCCGCGTTCGTGGGCCAAAGGCTGCGTTCGCTGAGGTCTGTGAGGCTGGGTGGTTCCTAGTGCTCCGCATTCGCGGAAGGCTCTCCGCGTTCGCGAAAGGCTCTCCGCGTTCGCGGAAGCCGGTTGGGTGAGAGGCTTCTTGTGCTCCGCATTTGCGGAAGGCTCTCCACGTTTGCAGAAGGCTCTCTGCGTTCGCGGAAGGCTCTTCGCATTCGCAGAAGCCTGTTGGGTGAGAGGCTTCTTGTGCTCGGCGATCGCGGAGGGTTCTCCGCGTTCGCGGAGATCTTCTGAGTTAGGGTGATCCTTGCTCTCCGCGTTCGCGGACGTTTGTGCAATGGTGGAGCAGCTTGTACTCTGCATTCACGGTGCTTTGGGGAGATTACTCTCTGCGTTTGCTGAGGCTTGGCCGCGTTCGCAGAGAGGAAAGACCTGGCAGTGTCTATTTAATGAGGTTGAAGCTCCCATTTTGGAGAGCTTCAAACCTTCATAAAAATCTCCTCGGTGGTTGGGTTTCATCGATTCGAAGTCCCAGGCGCTCGGATTCTTGTTGGCTTTGTGGGTTTTAGGTTGGGTGTTCCTCATTTTTCGTGAAATCGAGGGTAAATTCTTTGTTGGACTATTTTGTTTAGTTTTGTGTTTTATTGTTATGGGCTGTTAGGAGCGGATCCGACCCCTAATGGGTGATCCATTTTGGAATTCGTGTTTGGGGAAGGATTTGGGGCCTTTTCACAGCATCAATTCCAGAAAATCCGGAGTAGGTCCCACTTTGCCCGATTTGAATCCAAAATTGGTTTGTCTCCGAATTTGTTGATTTTAGTGTCTAAACGACTGTATTGACGTTGTGATTCTATTTTTGATAGTGTGGCAGCAGTCTGAGGCCGTTTGGACGGGAAAATATCTGGTTGAGTGACTTGGAGCTCTTGTGATTGGCTTTTTTGTAGGTTACGGCTTCCCTTCCTTCTAGATTGAGCTTGAATGTGTAATTGCTTGTTGATATTTATGTGTCTAGGGAGGTTGGCTAGGGTTGTTTCCCTTATTCCCCGATTCCTTAGTTTGGAGTTGACTGTTGGGTTGTTATGAACTAGTATCATGCCATAGGTTGGGTTGTTGACTTGATTGGTCTGATCTTTGTATTGTGGGTTATTTTTTGGTGGTTATCTAATGTTGCATGAGTGGGACCAGGTTCTTTCACTCTGTGATTGGCTGATTGTTGTGATTCTACCTTAGAATAGGTTGTTATATAATTGACATAGTCCCATGTACCTGGTTGACTTGAGTATGTATCCGACGTTGATTCGGATGAACTAGATCCTTGTAGACTCGTATAGCAGACTTGGTTCTGAAAGTATGAGCCTTAGTATAGGCGTTTTCGTGGCTTTCAGATCTTCCGATTCTTTCCCCTTTATCTCTGCGATTCTTGGGATGCTGCCGGAAGATATAGCCATTACGCCGACTATCGGTTGAATTGTGTTAGGCTGGGAGCCTTTGGTTGATATACCTGTGAGGGTGGCGGCCTGTGATATTTAGTCTGGCGTGGTATGGCTGGTTTTGACTTCGTCTGGTTCTGTGTTGAGGACAAGTGAGGAATGGGCGGCGATCCACGATATATGTGTTATTTGAGGTCCTATGCGAAGCAGACATAGATGGTACACTCGTCTGGCTGGGTTACTGCCCCCGGAGTGGTAGATGGAACAGTCGTCTGGCTGGATTAATGCCCCCGGAGTGGTAGATGGCACACTCGTCTTGTTTGGTTAATGCCTACGGAGTGGTAGTTGGCACACTCGTCTGGATGGGTTAATGCCCCCGGAGTGGTAGATGGCACACTCGTCTGGCTGGGTAAACGCCCTCGGAGTGGTAGATGGCACAATTGTCTGGCTGGGTTAATGCCTCTGGAGTGGTAGATGGTACACTCGTCTGGCTGGGTTAATGCCCCCGGAGTGTTAGATAGCTCACTTGGCTGGTATGGGCTGGGCCTAGGGTGATGCCCCCGGAGTGATAGCCTATTTGGACAGTTGGATACTGGGTTGTTTAGAGAGGTCGGCATACCCCGCCCTTTTTGCAGTACTCGACTGGGTGGGTTCATGTCATTGGAGTAGCTTGCTGGATTGGCGTATTGCTTTGGGAAGTCAGACTTGTGGTCGGTTGAGTATCGGTCGTTTGTTCAGTTCGGAGTTTTGTTCCTTGATGCTTTAGTTCTAGCGTATGATGCCTACTGGGTACCTGTTGTTTTGGTACTCATGCTACACTCTGCATCTATTTTCGTGATATAGGTCCGAGCGCCAGTTATCAACGTTGAGGTCGGGCCTGGAGCTGTCTTTTTAGGAGACTAGGGTGAGCACATGAAGTTCTCGGATTACCTGTCTCTTTCTGTATATATGTTTTGGCTTGTCTTTTGTTTTCGAGACAGTTGTTTCGGTGGTCCACTTTTGGGACTTGTACTCTTGTTAGTAGTTCTGTACATGTGACTTCCAAATTTTGGGAGGTGTCTGGTATATATTATTTTTGTTTGATTATGCTTCAGCCTTCTTTTATGGTTCTTGTGGTATGCTTCCGCTTGGTTTGGACTAGTTCCCACTCTTAGTCCCATTACTGTTAAGTTCCGGGATAGAGTTTGGCTTGCCTACTGATTTGTTGTAGGCGCCATCATAACTTGAGAAATTGAGTCGTGACAAATTGGTATCAGAGCCTACGTTCGTTGGTCTCACTTGTACAGAACTAGCATCTAGTAGAGTCCTGCAAATCGGTACAGACACGTCCGTGACTTATCTTCAGGAGTCTACAAGATGTCCTTAGGATGTTGTCTTACTTTGTATCCTTTCGTGCGTTGCTGTCAAGTTGGTTTCTTGAAATCTCACTTGTTCCGTTCTGTTACAGGGATGGCTTATACGCGCAGCGGAGGCCGAGGTGGTGCTGCGGCACCAGGCCGAGAGAGAGAGGACTCTGGAGACGGAGCTGGAGCCTCGAGCAGATCAGATTCCTCCTCAGCCAGTGTGCCCGGGACCAGCCCAGCCACCACCAGCACCAGTTGTGGTTCCTGATCTTCAGGGCATGCTTGCCCAGATTCTAGTTGCTATCGGGAGTATGCAGCAGCAACAGCCGGCCCTAGCATCAGTCCCAGAGCCGGTTCAGGCACAGCAGGACCAGCTTGCAGTAGTGGCACCAGAGGTTCTTCAGCCGCCAGCACCAGCCGTGGTACAACTGGACCCGTTCGACAGGGTTATGCCTCTGCGAGAGCAAAAGATGCTCGGGGTGTTTCTTAGACTGTCACCACCGAGGTTCTCCGAGGCTGTGGGGGAGGATGCCCACGAGTTCTTGACTACGAGGTTGCAGACCTTGGGTTTGGTGGAGTCCAGAGGAGTTGACTTCACTGCTTATTAGCTAGATGGACCAGCCAGACAGTGGTTGCATTCCTTCATTAGGACCAGACCAGCCGGAGCACCACCAGTATCATGGGAGAAGTTTTCTGAGGCTTTTTTGGCCAGGTTTATTCCACGGAGCATCAGGTATTGCCTCTTTGATGAGTTCTCGAGATTGGAGCTGGGCTCCATGATAGTCACTGAGTACGAGACCAGATTTCTAGAGTTGTCCTATCATGCTACTATGATTCTACCCACAGAGGAGGAGCGGGTCCGGTGCTTTGTTAGAGGGTTGAGACTGCAGCTGAGGACTGAGTCGCAATCATTGTTGGCAGCGGGCTGTTCCTTTCTAGAGGTGGTAGACCATGCCCGTATGATTGAGCACCTTCGTCGCGAGGCCCAAGGGGGCAGCAACAAGAGGGTCAGACGGGATGGCAGGACTAGTGGGCCCCGTTCCAGGGCCAAGAGTCACTCGGGACCAGTTTATCCAGGGATTCCAGCCAGGGCAATCCAGTCGCCTGTTTCAAGCAGCATTGTAGACCTCAGAGGGAGATCAACCCCGTTAAAGTGGTGCCGATCCGAGTCAGGGCCGAGGTAGGTTTTAGACAGGTGCATCAGGTCGGGGTAGCCGACCTCCAGCAGTTAGCAGGTCTTCCCAGGCTTGCTTCACCTATGGGGAGCTGGGTCATTGGGCCAGGGAGAGCCCTTCATCTAGATCAGCTTTACCAGCCCCTCAGGCAGCGAGGCCGGTGTCACCAGTAGCACCTCCAGCTAGAGGAAGGGGTCAGCAATAGGGTTATCAGGGAGGCCTCAGGGGAGGCAGGACTAGTGGCAGAGTAGATGCACGGGGTAGAGGCACCCAGGGCCACTTTTATGTAGCTCCAGCTAGAGTAGAGGCCGAGGCGTCAGATGACGTGATCACATGTACAATTCTCTTATGCCAGCAGTCCGCTTTAGCCTTAATTGATCTCGGTTCTACCTATTCTTATGTGTCTGATTTCTGTGTGCCTCGATTGGGAGTGAGTCCTGAGCCCTTATCGGGTCCATTGCGTGTTTCGATCCTAGTAGGGGATTCTTTAGTAGTGGATCGGGTTTACAGGTTTTGTGTGGTGACCATTATGGGGCAAGACACTCTGGTTGATCTTATTGTGCTGTGTATGGTAGACTTTGATGAGATTCTGGGCATGGATTGGCTATCTCCTCACCGGGGTATCTTGGACTGTTATGCCAAGACCGTGACTTTATCCATTCCTGGTATCCCGCCGGTGGTGTGGCAGGGTTCTTGTAGTCGCACACAGTTGGGGTGATTTCTTGTATTCGGGCCCAGAGACTGGTGGACAGCGGATGCTTGGCTTACTCGGCTTATGTCAGAGATGTGAGTAGGGAGGCCCTACAATTAATTCAGTGCCTGTTGTCCGAGAGTTCACAGATGTGTTTCCTGCTGGCCTTTTTGGCCTTCCCCCAAATCGGGACATTGACTTTTGTATAGACTTGGAGCCGGGTACTCGTCCCATTTCTATCCCACCGTACCACATGGCACCTGCGGAGCTCAGTGATCAGCTTCAGGACCTCTTGAGTAGAGGGTTCATCAGACCTAGTGTATCGCCTTGGGGTGCCCCAGTCCTGTTTGTGAAGAAGAAGAACAGCACTATGTGGATGTGTATCGATTATAGACAGTTGAATAAGGTGACTGTGAAGAACCGTTATCCTATGCCTCGTATTGATTATCTATTCGACCAACTTCAGGGTGCTGCCGCGTTTTCTAAGATCGACTTGAGATCTGATTATCATCAGCTGAGGATTAGAGCAGCGGACATCCCTAAGACTACATTTAGGACTCGCTATGGCCATTATGAGTTCCTGGTTATGTCTTTTGGGTTGATTAATGCCCCTGCCGCCTTTATGGATTTGATGACTCGAGTGTTCAGGTAGTATTTGGACTTCTTTGTCATAGTCTTCATTAATGACATCTTGGTATACTCGCGGAGCCATAGTGAGCATGAGCAGCATTTGAGGATAGTGCTTCAGACTTTGAGAGATTATCGGCTTTATGCCAAGTTCTCAAAGTGTGAGTTTTGGCTTGAGTCTGTAGCATTCTTGGGGCACGTGGTGTCCAAGGATGGCATTATGGTGGATTCGGTGAATATTGAGACTATCCGTAGTTGAGCTAGGCCCACCTCTGTGACTGAGATTCGAAGCTTCGTCGAATTGGCTGGGTACTATTGACACTTTATTGAGGGTTTCTCCACTTTAGCAGCGCCTTTGACTCAGTTGAATCTCCAGGATGTTCCCTTTGTGTGGTCTGAGGAGTGTGAGAGGAGCTTTTTGAGGCTCAAAGAGTTGCTTACCACCGCTCCTATATTGACTCTTCCAGTTGAGGGCGAGGGCTTCACGGTCTATTGTGATGCATCCGGTGTTGGTTTGGGTTGTGTTCTGATGCAGCAAGTCTGGGTTATTGCTTTGCGTCGAGGTAGCTTAAGCTGCATGAGCACAACTACCCCACTCATGACTTGGAGTTGGCGGCGGTAGTTTTCACGCTTAGTATCTAGAGGCATTACCTATATGGAGTTCATTGTGAGATATACACTGATCATAGGAGCCTTCAGTACATCTTGACTCAGAGGGATCTTAATTCGAGGCAGCACCGTTGGGTAAAGCTCCTAAAGGACTATGATCTCTCTATTCTCTACCATTCGGGCAAGACGAATGTACTAGCGGACGCCTTGAGTCGAAAGGCAGTGAGTATGGGTAGTTTAGCCTTCCTTTCTATTTTAGAGCGACCCTTGGCTTTGGACATTCAATCCTTAGCCAATCAGATGATCAGACTTGATGTTTCAGATTCCAGCAGGGTATTAGCATATGTGGGGGTTCAGTCATCTCTGCTTGATCAGATCTATAGCCATCAGTTTGAGGATGAGTGGTAGCACTCAGAGATAGAGTGTTGACAGGTGATGCAGGTCAGGCTTCCTTAGATTCAAATGGGGTTTTGAGGTTTGCTGGCCGATTGTGCGTTCCCAGAGTTGGTGATTTGATCCAACTGATCCTTAGCGAGGCCCATGATTCCAGATATTCTATTCATCCGGGCACAGCTAAGATGTACTGTGATTTGAGGCAGCATTACTGGTGGAGCGGTATAAGGAGGGACATCTCAGACTATGTGTCCCGTTGTTTGTGTTTCCAGTAGGTGAAGGCTGAGCATATGAGGCCTGTTGGAGAGTTGCAGAGATTACCCATTCCTGAGTGGAAGTGGGAGCGTATCACCATGGACATCGTTGTTGGGTTACCACAAACTCCTAGGGGTGTTGATAGTATCTAGGTCATCGTGGATCGATTGACCAAGTCAGGACACTTCATCCATGTTCATACATCCTACCATGCTGAGAGGTTAGCCCGTATCTACATTTGGGAGGTAGTCCATCTTCATGGTGTTCCTGTTTCTATCATCTCAGACCGGGGCCCATAGTTCACTTCCAGCTTTTGGAGAGCATTCCAAAAGGAGTTGAGCATTCGTGTGGATCTTAGCACAAAATTTCACCCGCAGACTGATGGCCAGTCAGAGCGCACTATTCAGGTTCTTGAAGATATGTTGCGAGCCTGTGTTATAGACTTTGGGGGTCAGTGGGACCACTTCTTACCCTTGGCAGAGTTTGCGTACAACAACAGCTACTATTCTAGCATCCAGATGGCCCCGCTTAAGGCCCTATATAGTAGGCATTATCGCACTCCAGTCGGTTGGTTTGAGTCTACGGAGCCTAGGCCGCATGGCACAGACTTGTTTCAGGAGTCCTTGGTGCGTGTGAGGTTGATTCAGGATAGGCTCAGAACAGCTCAGAGTAGACAGCGAAGTTATGCAGACCGCAGGCATCGACCATTGAGTTTTGCCGTGGGAGACAGAGTATTCCTCCGAATATCGCCCATGAAGGGCGTGATGAGATTTGCGAGGTGGGGCAAGCTTAGCCCCAGGTATATTGGGCCTTTTGAAATTTTGAGGGCATTGGCGAGGTGGCTTATGAGTTGGCTTTACCTCCAGCATTCTCAGCTGTTCATCCAGTATTCCATGTTTCGATGCTGCATCGATATGTTCAAGATGAGTCTCATGTGCTCCAGTATGATGCCGTTGAGTTGGATGATCGCTTGACTTATATAGAGGAGCCAGTTGCTATTTTTGCCAGAGATGTGAGGTAGCTAAGGTCGAGAGTCATTCCTTTGGTTAAGGTCCGTTGGAGGCATCGTCCAATTGAGGAGGCTACCTAGGAGATCAAGAGGAGATGCGAGAGCAGTTCCCCAGCTTATTTAAGCCCTCAGGAACTTCTTGATCCTTACTTTCGCGGACGAAAGTCCTTTTAGTAGTGGATATTGTAATGACCCTCCAAGTCATTTCTATGTTAATGCCTTCTTTATGTTGTTTAGAGCATTCCCGTAGCGACCCCAAGTCATTTATGACTTGCTGGAACTGACTGTTCGGTCACCTGGTTGTTCGTTTGGGTTTTATGCCTGTTTTTCTATTTTGGATCTTTTGAACCTTGAAAAGTTGATTTCGGTCATAACTTCAGGTAAACAACTTCAGATGAGAATTCTGACGGTTCCATCAGCTCTGGAGCGACCAAATTAGGCTAGGAGCATGGGTTGCCCGAGTCTCGGGGTTTGCGGTGTGATTTTTGGGCCAGTTAGCTCTTTAGTCTTTGAAATTTGGTTTAAGGTTGACTTCGGTCAGCATTCTTGGAAAACACACTCAGATGAAGGTTCTGACAGTGCGGTTACTTTCGGAATGCCGATTTTAGTCTAGATTGACCTTTCAACAATTAGCGGGAGCTTCCGATATGATTTTGAGGCCTTCGGTAGAAATTGGCTAAAATGGCTAAATGGGTGTGGGACCCACTTTTTGTCAAAAAGACCTCGTATGGAAATTTCAATTGTGCCATTGAGTCCGGAATGTCGAATTCGAGGGGGTCGCATATTTCGTTTGCGTGCATGGGGTTTCGAACGAATCTCGAGCACCCCGTCGGAGTTTTGGAATTGTCCAAAACTTAGCTGGTGCAGCTGTAAAACTGCAGACTCATTTACTCTCCGCGTTCGCAGGATAGGCTCCGCGTTCGTGGAGGTGTGAGAGGTCTAATCCGCGTTTGCGGGCCAGAGGCTGGTTCACGTAGGTTTGTGAGGCTAGGTGATTCCTAGTGCTCCGCGTTCGCGGAGAGCTCTCTGCATTCGTGGAAGCCTGTTGGGTGAGAAGCTTCTTGTGCTCCACGTTCCCGGAAGGCTTTCCGCATTTCCGAAAGCCTGTTGGGTGAGAGGCTTCTTGTGCTCCGCGATCGCGGATGGTTCTCCGTGTTCGCGGAGGTCTACTGGGTGAGGGTGATCCTTACTTTTCGCGTTTGCGAGCCTGGGGCCGCGTTCGTGGAGGTCTGTGCGATGGTGGAGCAGCTTGTGCTCCGCATTCGCGGGCCTGGGGCCACGTTCGCGGAGCTTTGGGGAGATTATTCTCCGCGTTCACGGAGGCTTGGCCGTGTTCGCGGAGAGGAAGGACATGGCAATGTCTATTTAATGAGGTCGAAGCTCCCATTTTAGAGAGCTTCAAACCTTCATAAGAATCTCCTCGGTGGTCAGTTTTCAGCGATTCGAAGTCCCATGTGCTCAGATTCTTGTTTGATTCGTGGGTTTTAGGTTGGGGTTCATTGGGTGTTCCTCGTTTTCCATGAAATTGAGGGTAAGTTCTTTATTGGCTTATTTTTTTTAGTTTTGTGTTTTGTTGTTGTCGGCTGTTAGGAGCAGATCCGACCCGTAATGGGCGATCCATTTTGGAATTCGTGTTTGGGAAAGAATTTGAGACCTTTTCACGGAGTCAATTCCAGAAAATCCAGAGCGGGTCATACTTTGCCCGATTTGACTCCAAAATTGGTCTGTCTCCGAATTTGTTGATTTTAGTGTCTAAACGACCGTATTGATGCTGTGATTGTATTTTTGATAGCGTGGCAGTAGTCTGAGGCCGTTCTGAAGGGAAAATCTCCAGTTGAGTGACTTGGAGCGCTTGTGATCGGCTTTTTGGTAGGTTACGGCTTCCCTTCCTTCTAGATTGAGCTTGAATGTGTAATTGTTGATTGATATTTGTGAATCTGGTTGGCTAGGGTTGTTTCCCTTATTCCCCGATTCCTTAGTTAGGAGTTGATTGTTGGGTTGTTATGAGCTAGTATCATGCTATAGGTTGGGTTGTTGACTTGATTGGTTTGATCTTTGTCTTGTGGGCTATCTATTGGTGGTTATCTGATGTTACATGAGTGGGACCGGGTTCTTTCACTCCGTGATTGGCTGATTGTTGTGATTCTGCCTTAGAATAGGTTGTAATATTGTTGACATAGTCCCATGTACCTGGTTGACTTGAGTATGTATCCGACGTCAATTTGGATGAACTAGATCCTTGTAGACTGGTATAGCAGACTTGGGTATGACAGTATAAGCCTTAGTATAGGTATTTTCGTGGCTTTCGGATCTTCCGATTCTTTCTCCCTTATCTCTTCAATTCTTGGGATGGTGCCGGAAGATGTTGCCATTACGCCGAATATCGGTTGAATTGTGTTAGGCTGGGAGCCTTCGATTGATATACCTGTGAGGGCGGCGGCCGTGATGTTTAGTCTGGCGTAGTATGGTTGGTTTTGACTTTGTCCGATTCTGTGTTGACGATATGTGGGTAGTGGACGACGATCCATGATATATGGGTTACAAAATATGGGGATAGCTATCACTGCTTACAAAATAAGAAATTCTTCTGATAGGGAAGCTGCTTCAATGATCGTTGCAGGATTCACTGGAATGATAAAAGGCATATTGTTGAATTACCTTATATTGAGGGATTTAATGAACAAGCTATTACTACCAATAACGGAGATTGGGGGCTCTGATACCAATAACGGATCGGCGGTAATCCTCCGAAGTTGTATTAGTAAAATATGACAAAGTTATATCTTATATCGAAAGATTAAAAGAGGGATATAAAAACTTACAAACTTTTATTTATATAAACATGAAAGGAGCTACAAGCGGAAGCATTAAAAACATTGAAAGAGAGAGAGAGAGGTTTTCAGTATTGGGAAAATAGCTGATGCCTTCTAAAGAGAGAGAGTTATTCCTTTTATAGAATAAGGAATTATCTTTTACAATAGTTGATAAGACAATTCTTTTTGACTGTCGGCAGCTGGGTCCTTTGCTTTTAAATAAATCATATGGGATTTCTTTTAGGAATAGTAAAACGTCTCTTTGAATAAAGCAATTCCGACCTTTGGTCTCTGCTTTTTCCAAGAGCCATAATCCTATTCATAATCGGGGTCCACATATGACTGTGCGATTCCTTTGAGATCACACATGTCCCCGTTACTGCTTCCAGATGATGCTGCATCATTTATCAACTGCATTATCTGGGTTTCTGTATAATCTTCAAGATTATCCATGGCCTTTTTGAGCTTTGCCTTTAACTCTGCTTTGGATAATTTTGGGCTTGTATTACTGCTTGTTCCTGCAGTGAGATTGGGGGCTTTGATTCCTGCTGGCTTAGGAGTCCACCCTTTGATCATAATTTCTTTAGCTAAGAAACGAATTTTTTCTATGTCAACCTTGGTAAAATTCCAAGTAATGATATAAGATATTCTTTTTTGAATAAAAAATTTACAAAGTTTAATATTTTCCGAAAGAGTAGAAATCTCTTCTTTGTTCTGAAATTCATCAAACCTAACATGAAACTGTTGGGGCAAAATTTGTAAATTTCCTCCAAAGATGTTCCACCATTCATAGAACCATCTGGGAATAACTGCTTTTATTACCTGTGGACAATATTTAATAAACCAAGTATGCCTTGGTCTCAAATAGATAAAATTGAACCAGGCTGCTTTATAATCATGCCAATTATAGGTCTGAGGCCTATGCTGCATAGACAAAGATATCGGAGTATGCAAATGATTTGTAAACCATTCAAATGGAGATAAAATCCTTTTAATAGTAAATCTTGAATATCTTATGAACTCAGGATTTTGTTCATCTCTGTTGTGTTCAATCTCGATAGATTCTGTGTCTATCAGAATAGCTTCATAAAACTTTCTGGTCTTGTAAGAGCAATCTGTATCAACAAAATTGTTATCTGTGTAACAAGGTTTCAATAGAGTATCAATTCCAAGGCTTTCGTAATCCTTGTCAATGGCTAATAAAGGTAACATCTGAGTGGTTACAAACTCAAATTTTTCTTCTTTGACAGAAGGGATTTGCTTAGGAGCTGATAATTCTGGTTTGACGGCTTGAGCGAAGGATTCATGAACCTTCATTTCATAACTGTTCTTAGTTTGTACAGATGAGCTTGATGCTTCTTGAGTGAAAGGTTTATTAGGTAGAGGTCTATTAGGCCTCATGTGGATCAACTTTGTTGGGTTGGGAGGAGGTAATGCAGGCAATTTAGGATAGTCTGCCAAAAGAGTGAATTTATTATCAAAGACCGGTCTTTGTGGGGTTTTTGCCGGTGTTAAGGGTGGTAAGACGAATGGTTTCGCCATTTGTTTTCCTTCTTTAGAAGGAGGGTTAGGCTTGAAAGGCCTCATTTTTTCCCTGTAAAAATTCTCTTGTTAGAAAATCAGGTAAAGAGTTATTTTCTCCTTTTATAAAATCAATTTGAAAATCAAAGCTAGATAGTAGAGCTTGCCATCTAGCAAATATTTGTTTTGAAACCAGATTTTTAACATCTTTTTGAAGAATTTCTTTAGCTGATTTACAATCAACTCTTAATAAAAATTCTTTGTTAATTAAATCATCTTGAAACTTTGTGATACATAGCACTATAGACAAGATTTCCTTTTTAACAGTTGAATAATTCTTTTGAGCAGAATTCCATATTCCTGAAGTAAAACGAACTAATTGTTCTGGAGATTCTAAAGAACTTCTTTGTTTCAGGATACCTCCATAACCTAAATCAGAAGCATCAGTTTCAACAATCACGAAATCTTTAGGATTTGGAATACCTAAACAAGGGAGACTTTGGACTAATTTCTTGACTGTTATAACAGCTTGAGTCTGATCAGTTCCCCAAGGGACTGGATTCTTCTTGAGCCTTTTATATAAAGGTTCGCAAACTTGTCTAACTTTAGGAATAAAATCAGCAACATAATTTAAACTGCCTAAAAACCTTTGTAATTGGGTTTTGTCAATAATTTCATTAGGAAATTTTGAAGAGAACTCAATGGCTCTACAAATAGGTTTATAACTACCTTGATAAAGATCATGACCTAAAAACCTTATAGAGGTTTGAAAGAGTTTTATCTTTTTAGCACTAACTACTAAACCATTACTTTTAACAATCTTGAAGAAAGTATTAAGATGCTTAAAATGTGAATCAATATCATCAGAGAAGATAAGTACATCTTCAATGTATACAATAGACATGTAACTATAATCATTAAAAATGCTATTCATAATATTCTGAAATTCAGATGGATCATTCTTAAGACCAAAGGGCATAACATTCCATTCATATTGTCCAAATGGGACATTGAAAGCAGTTTTATACTTATCTTTATCGGCGATTTGAATTTGCCAAAAACCAGATTTCATATCAAACTTACTATAGACATTAGCCTTATAAGTTCTTTTTAATAAATCTCTTTTGTTAGGTATCGGGTACCTGATCCATTTTAAAACAGAATTAAGAGGTTTGTAGTTAATAACAAGTCTTGGTGCTCCTCTTTCTTTTTCTGCACTATTATTAACATAGAAAGCAGAGCAACTCCAAGGGGATTTAGAAAATCTAATAATCTTATTTTTTAATAAGTTATCAATTTCCTTTTTACAAAATTCCATCATTTCATGATTCATTTGAATAGGTCTTGCCTTGCTAGTAATAGCTTGTTCATTAAATCCCTCAATATAAGGTAATTCAACAATATGCCTTTTTCTTTCCCAAAAAGCATTAGGAAAATCAGAGCAAATTTCTTCTTCAAATTTTTTGTGAAGATTGGATATTTTAGTAACCATCTCCGGGGTTTTTAAAATTTGCTCAATTTTTTTTATTTTAATTTCTTCTTTAAGAAAATTAACATGCTGAGATAAAGAGTTTATTCTAAAAACCGTTTTTTCTCTGATAAAATTACTTTCATCTTGGGAAAGAGTTTTAATAAAAGGAAAATGTAATTCTTTTCCCAGAATGGAAGTAGTAATACCACTTAGGTTCGTGACAAAAGGTTTTATCTGAGTGATAAAAGGTATTCCAAGAATAATATCTTCAGTAATAATGAAATCATTTGTTAAACAAACATTATTGTTACAAATATGAGCTTTAGAAAGCTTATAATTAATTTTGAGCAACTCACCAGTAGCAGAATATAATTTAGAAGTACTTTTTTCCAAATACTTAGTAGGAACAATACCTTTAACAATGCAATTTATATCTGCACCACTGTCAAGTAAAGCAATTCTATTAATGACAAAATCTTTATTTACAACTATCTTAACAGGAATGTGATGACTCTGTGGCCGAATAGAAGAGATGACAGTGATACCTGGACTGGAAGTAGTCGCGATGTCAGGAGTAGGTGTGGCAGAAAGATTAATATTGAAAGGAGGATAATCTAAGTTATCCTTTTCAGGGATATCTTCTGTTTCTTCATCGAGATTTTGTTTGGCAATTTCTTTGAGGATTTTATCAGCAATGACATCAGTTTCGACTTTTCCGAGTCTAAATTTAATGTCTTTGATTTCCTCTTTAAGAGTTTTGACTTCATGATGAAGATCAGAAATGGTAGGTTCGGCATTTCTTTCGAACCTATTCATGATTTGCTTCATGCTGAAAGGTTCAACCATAGTACGAGCTTTGGGCTTTTCCTTTTGGTTGAGAATAATATTCTTGAGTTCTATAAGATATTTTTTCCTAGCTTCTTCATTATCAATATGTTCAATAATGTCGAAGAGAGCTTCTTTAGAGTCATTGCTAAGGACTCTGACTTGAGGAATATCATCACAAACACAGAAAGCCTCTGTGCAGTTACAGTTTTTTCCCGATTGGCTAGAATCTGAATCATAGTCGACGTTGATATTTTCTTCGTCGCTATATTCAGCAGAATCATTTGAAGAATCGGATAAGGGTTCTTCAAGAATAGAAAAAAGTTTTTCTTTGGTTGCCTCGTCTATTTCAAGACTGTTGATCTTCTTCTGTTTACCAGACCTGCATTCACTAGCTCTATGACCAGATTTTCCACAAGTCCAACATACATCCTCTTTGGATTTCTTAAATCCTTTATGCTTTTTCCTTCTTTTGGAAGATTTTTTGTAATCCCTTTCAGAAGTTCTTCTAGACTTACTACGATGAGTCTTCTTATTTTCCTTGTTCTCCTTCCTGATTTTTCTTGAAGGAGGTGTTAGAGAAACAAACCCGAAGTCTTGACAAAAACTTCCTAATTCTCTTCTTGAAGAAGACTTTTCCTTTTTAAGTTGATGCTTCAACTTAATATCTGTACAGAGTTCTAATCCTACAGTGTTTATAACACTAATAAGATCTCCATAAGTCATTTGGTCGTAAGGAATTTTTCCATCATTCCTATCTTGAATTTTGGTTCTTACCTTATCGGCAAAAAGAGGGGGAAGTCCGCTAACAAATCTTTCTTTCCAAAAGTCTAGATTACAATCAGGTCGTATCATTACCTTTTGCATAAAATTGTATTTATACCAGGTAAAATCGTCTAAAGATGGACAACTGATATTGTTGAGGATTTGGAGACTCCTGTCTTGAAACAACTTAGGTTCTCCTATGAAATGCTTTGCTATATGGTAGAGAAGAGTAGCACAAGCATCTTCTTTGAAAACATCAGTAGGAACTTCATTAGTTCCTTCCATTTTAATAACAATCTCAGTAGCATGAGTATCATAAATAATTCTCTTATTTTCTTCTGAAACATAATTGTCCCACCAATGTTTTATCATTCCAGTGAATCCTGCAACGATCATTGAAGCAGCTTCCCTATCAGAAGAATTTCTTATTTTGTAAGCAGTGATAGCTATCCCCATCTCGTGGAGTTTATTATAGATCTGATGTTCTGCTAGACCATCGAT